>JARQOD010000006.1:285904380-286035251 GCA_033576555.1 Oophaga sylvatica | reverse complement strand
ACTAATAATAATCCAGGAATATGAAGAATGGAATCAATTTTGTTGAAGTCAAGAGAATAGAATTCCAAACAAACTGTACTCAAGTAAAGCCAACTTTTTTGTGAAATTCTTAGAAAATTTGATTAGCTTCAAATCGATTTGCTCATCTATAGTTATAATTGTAGTTAAAATTATTGACATTCCTGAATGTTTAATACAAAAAAAACAATATTAAGTGGATATGAACCAACTGTGTATCATTCCAAAATTTTAATAGACATTTTAATAAATGTCACATCTCCACTAGGACCTACTCCTGGGACGTCTGCTTCTGTTGACAGGCGCTGCCGTATTCTTCGTTGTTAGATGAGAAGTTGTAACCATAAGCTCTGGAAGGTACAGGCTTTGTCCAGTCACTTAGATTTGGGTGGCTGGGGCCTGCAGTCCAGTCCAGTTTGGCAGTATGGCTGTGTGTACTATCTACCTGAAGTTATCAGCTCCCTGCTTTAGCCAGTTGGAGAGCACCACACCCATATGATATGGACTACAAATATGGCAATAAACAGATTGACTCCTTATGCCAGTCTTAATGGCTTTTCATACTCTAATCTTATTGAGGGGCGTGCAGAAATAAGATGCTCCAAATTCCTTATGAAGTGCATGTCACTTAGTGAATTTGACCCTCTCATGAGTGATATGTGCCTTACAACAAATGCTACTCCAGTCAGGGACTTCTCATGAATTTGACGAGTGGGTGGGCAATTTGGAGTAGCTGCTTGAAACTAATGTGAACACCAAAAGTCACAAAGTTTTCCGGCGTGAAAACTGATGAATTGAGAGCATTGTGTTCTTCAGACAAGCCATAAAAAATGATTTTAGAAAGTGATTCTACTCTACATTATCCCTTCTTTGTATCAAACTAAAGAGCCTGTGGAGAATTTGCTCTGAAGAGCCTGGCAGGATGGTTAAGATCAATTGACAATTCACTGTGTAATGCATTTAGCTACACGTTCTCCCATTTATAACAGCTAATTGTGGAAGCTCTAACTGCTGGTCAGTGGTATAACTAGCAAAACAAAAGTTTAAAAATTCAAGGTTATATTGGTTTTGTGTTAAATTATGACTACAGTCAAACTTTTCAAAGTTCCACACAAGCTAGGAGATTTTGTGTACCTCCAAGGAACTGTGCTGGGTAACTTCCCCTGCTCCATGATTACACTGCCCTAAAGGTGGCTTTCTGTGAGGCATACAAGTGTAGGCAAGATATAACACCCCGATTTACACATGAGCAAAAAGATTTCCACTACCATTGGATCTTTTTGTCCAAAGACCAGGGCAGTACATATTTCCTTGGCCAGCACTTGAATGCTGAGCACCTTTTGCAATTTCTTGGCTCCTGTGGCATCATGATGTAATGTGAGAACTGGTCTCTAAGCTTCACACGGAGTCATGATATGCATCATGCGTGATGTTGCATAGTCCTAGTAATTGCAATATGAGCCCAGGAGACCAGCATTCAAGTGTTGGCTGAGGAAGTTCTTACTGTCCTGGTTTGACGCTCCACCAGGGTAGTGGGAATCCTTTTGCTCATCTCTACGAAGATTATAATTTAACCCTGAACTAGTAATATTTTTTGATGGTGGCCAAAAGTACGATAATTTGAATCCTATATATTTTTAGAAGTATGAATGCTTTATGACCATATAGGAGCCATACGCAAATATGTATGAGGCATAATTTATATGCACTGAACTGTGTTTATTTTAATGATCCTTCAAAGGGAACTTTTGATTAGAAATTCTTTGCAATATACCGTATGTACAGAATGTTATAGAGCAGGAGAAGATACTGCATGTTGGGTTTGTGGAAAAAATGTCAATATAACATATTTTATTCATGCAAATCCATTCTTATTATGGGACTAGCAGTCAAGTAGGTGGTCCTAATTGTGGATTTCAATTTTTTGAGTCGATAGATACAGCTGTCAATCACTGATTAGAGCCACCCACAGGATTGCTAAATACAGAATGAACAGGGATTTCAATGCATAAAATACAAGTTATACTGAATCTTTTCCCACAAACCTCTATGTCAATATGTTCAGCCTCACCTACTCTATTACATTCTGCTGCCAGATCAGACCCTATGTTTAATGTCACACATTTGCTTTAACATCCGATCTTCAGAAAAATTATGAATATTCAGGATTCATCATTCACACCACATATTTCCCACAACTCTTTAAGTGAGAAGATTATTTCAGGAATTACAAACCTGCACTGACACTTACAGTAACTGCAGTTCTCTATGCCTTGCTAAGCCTATGTTTGTAACAGGCTGTCAGTGTAAGATTACGAAAGAGAAGGTGACACTATATGTGATAGGACACTTTTTCTAGTCCAACATTTATAGGTCTGTAAATTTTATCCTGTGTTTTACTAATTTGCTTTTACATGATAGGATACGGTTGCTAGTATAACAAATTTTATCATATGTTTTACTAATTTGCCATTTTTATCTGTTGCTAATTTAAATTGTGTTAATTTGTATTAAATAGTTAAAGAGATGCAGAAATATGGCAATGTATTAAACCCCTTTTTCAACATCTGCTGTATATTTATATATGGTGCTTTTAGGATGGCTAATTGCATGGGATGAAAAGTTGAGCCTTCACCATCCACAACAGGAATTCACTGTAATATACCGCCCAGCCCCTGCTATAGCAGCTGAGATGGGAGATGACTACAATCCCAACCATTTAACCTCTTCATGACCTTGCCATTTTTTGAAATTCTGACCAGTATCCCTTTATGAGGTAATAACTCAGGAACGCTTCAACGGATCCTAGCGATTCTAAGATTGTTTTTCGTGACATATTGGGCTTTCTGTTAGTGGTAAATTTAGGTCGATAATTTTTGCATTTATTTGTGAAAAAAATGGAAATTTGGCGAAAATTTTGAAAATTTCGCAATTTTCAAATTTTGAATTTTTATTCTGTTAAATCAGAGAGTTATGTGACACAAAATAGTTAATAAATAACATTTCCCACTTGTCTTCTTTGCATCAGCACAATTTTGGAAGCAAAAATTTTTTTTTAGGAAGTTATAAGGGTTAAAAGTTGACCAGCGATTTCTCATTTTTACAGCAAAATTTACAAAACCATTTTTTTAGGGACCACCTCACATTTGAAGACACTTTGAGGGGTCTATATGGTAGAAAATACCTAAAAGTGACACCATTATAAAAACTGCACCCCTCAAGCTACTCAAAACTACATTTAAGAAAATTATTAATCCTTCAGGTGCTTCACAGGAACTAAAGCAACGTGGAAGGAAAAAATGGACATTTTAATTTTTCAAACAAAAATTTTATTTTAGCATCAATTTTTTCATTTTTGCATGGGCAACAGGATAAAATGGATCCTAAAGTTTGTTGGGCAATTTCTCCTGAGTACACAGATACCTCATATGTGGTCATAAACCACTGTTTGGGCGCACGGCAGGGCTCAGAAGGGAAGGAGTGCCATTTGACTTTTTGAATGGAAAATTAGCTCCAATCATTAGCGGACACCATGACGCGTTTGGAGAGCCCCTGTGTGCCTAAACAATGAAAAAAACCTCACATGTGACACCATTTTGGAAACTAGACCTCTTATGGAACTTATCTAGATGTGTTATGAGCACTCTGAACCCCCAAGTGCTTCACAGAAGTTTATAACGCAGAGCAGTGAAAATAAAAAAATCATTTTTTTCCTCAAAAATGATTTTTTAGCCCGCTATTTTTTATTTTCACAAGGGTAACAGGAAAAATTGGACCACAAAAGTTGTTGTGCAATTTGTTCTGAGTACACCAATACCCCATATGTGGGGGGGAACCACTGTTTTGGCGCATGGGAGAGCTCATAAGGGAAGGAGCGCCATTTTGGAATGCAGACTTGATGGAATGTTCTGCGGGCGTCATGTTGCGTTTGCAGAGCCCCTGATGTGCCTAAAAAGTAGAAACCCCCCACAAGTGACCCTATTTTGGAAACTAGACCCCCCAAGGAGCTTATCTAGATGTGTAGTGAGCACTTTGAACCCCCAAGTGCTTCACAGAAGTTTATAAACGCAGAGCAGTGAAAATAAATCATTTTTGTTTCTCAAAAATGATTTTTTAGCCTATTTTTTTATTTTTCCAAGGGTAACAGGATAAATTGGACACCAAAAGTTGTTGTCCAGTTTTTCCTGAGTACGCTGGTGTCCCATATGAGGAGGAACCACTGTTTGGGCGCACGGCAGGACTCAGAAGGGAAAGAGCGCCATTTGACTTTAATGGAAAATTAGCTCCAATCGTTAGCGGACACCATGTCGTGTTTGGAGAGCCCTTGTGTGCCTAAACTTTGGAGCCCCCCACAAATGACCCCATTTTGGAAACAAGACCCCCTAAGGAACTTATTTAGATGCACAGTGAGCACTTTGAACCCCCAGGTGCTATACAGAAGTTTATAACGCACAGCCCTGAAAATAAAAAATAATTTTTTTTCTAAAAAAATCATTTTTTTAGCCCCCTATTTTTTATTTTCACAATGGTTACAGGAGAAATTGGACCCCAAAAGTTGTTGTACAGTTTGTCCTGAGTATGCTGGTACCCCATATGTGGGGGGTAGCCACTGTTTGGGCACACGTCAGTGCTCGGAAGGGATGTAGTGACGCTTTGAAATGCCGACTTGATGGAATGGTCTGAGGGCATCTTGTTACGTTTGCAGAGCCCCTGATGTGCCCAAACAGTAGAAACCAACCACAAGTGACCCTATTTTGTAAACTAGACCCCCCAAGGAACTTATCCAGATGTGTGGTGAGCACCTTGAACCCCCACGTGATTCACAGAAGTTTATAATGCAGAGCTGTAAAAACAAAAAATCATTTTTTTTCCTCAAAAACTGATTTTTTTAACCCACAATTTTTTATTTTCACAATGGTAACAGGAGAAATTGGACCCAAAAGTTGTTGTACAGTTTGTCCTGAGTACACTGGTACCCCATATGTGGGAGAAAACTACTGTATGGGCACACGTCGGGGCTCGGAAGGGTAGTAGTGACGTTTTGAAATGCCGACTTGATGGAATGGTCTGCGGACGTCATGTTACGTTTGCAGAGCCCATGATGTGCCTAAACAGTAGAAACCCCCCCAAGTGACCACATTTTGGAAACTAGATCCCCCAAGGAACTCCTCTAGATGTGTGGTGAGCACTTTGAATCTCCAAGTTCTTCACAGAAGTTTATAACGCAGAGCTGTGAAAATAAAAAATCATTTTTTTTCCACAAAAATAATTTTTTAGTCCCCAATTTTTTTTTCCCAAGAGTAACAGGAGAAATTAGACCCCCAAAGTTGTTGTGCAATTTTTACTGAGTACGCTGATACCCCATATGTGGGGGTAAACCACTGTTTGGGCACACGTCGGGGCTTGGAATAAAGGGAGCACTGTTTCACTTTTAACAGCCAATCAGAGCGATCGTAGCCACGTAGTGGTTAAGCCAACCCCCCTGTGGTGAAGCACAAATGGTCTTGTGCCTGTGTGTTGGGTGACCTTTCAGTGACCCCGGTCACCCAACCCGCAGGAATGCGATCCTTTCATGACACATACGCTGTGTCACAGGTCATGAAGGGGTTAAAGTGCAACGGATGAGTATAGTGTAACTTCTTTGAAAATCCACAGCATAATGACTTTATAGTTCTGATATCAACAAAGGCTTTTTATGAATCCATCTGTATAGTGGGATTGTCTCCACCCACTCAACCTGACTGATAGCTGCAGCTTGTAGTGAGCAGTGTGAGATCTCAGCAGCAGGAGGGACACTGAGGAGCTAGCTGGGCGGAGAATAAGTCAAGCTTTCATTTAAGATTGAACAGCCATTATGACTAGGATTTTTAAAGTATTTACAGTATCCTTATCAGATCTAAGAGATCTAGTAATGTATGTTGTTTGTATTGTTTGTATTGTGAAATCTGGCGAAAGAATTGATTTGACCATTTTTTTGCAAAGCAATAAAGCACACCCGAATTCCATAATTTAATGCTACATGCTCATTCATATGTATTTTATGTGTTCCTTTTGTGTACTCAGGAGTATTTTAATTGCACAAATAAGAGAAGATAATACTTCTATAAAGTGCCAGTCATATAGTTATACAGTTAGGTCCATAAATATTTGGACAGAGACAACATTTATCTAATTTTGGTTCTAGACATTACCACAATGAATTTGAAACAAAACAAATCAGATGCAGTTGAAGTTCAGACTTTCAGCTTTCATTTGAGGGTATCCACATTAAAATTGGATGAAGGGTTTAGGAGTTTCAGCTCCTTAACATGTGCCACCCTGTTTTTAAAGGGACCAAAAGTAATTGGACAGATTAAATAATTGTAAATAAAATGTTCATTTCTAGTACTTGGTTGAAAACCCTTTGTTAGCAATGACTGCCTGAAGTCTTGAACTCATGGACATCACCAGACACTGTGTTTCCTTCTTTTTGATGCTCTGCCAGGCCTTCACCGCGGTGGTTTTCAGTTGTTGTTTGTTTGTGGGCCTTTCTGTCTGAAGTTTAGTCTTTAACAAGTGAAATGCATGTTCAATTGGGTTGAGATCAGGTGACTGACTTGGCCATTCAAGAATATTCCACTTCTTTGCTTTAATAAACTCCTGGGTTGCTTTGGCTTTATGTTTTGGGTCATTGTCCATCTGTAGTATGAAACGACGACCAATCAGTTTGGCTGCATTTGGCTGGATCTGAGCACACAGTATGGCTCTGAATACCTCAGAATTCATTCGGCTGTTTCTGTCCTGTGTCACATCATCAATAAACACTAGTGACCCAGTGCCACTGGCAGCCATGCATGCCCAAGCCATCACACTGCTTCCGCCATGTTTTACAGATGATGTGGTATGCTTTGGATCATGAGCTGTACCACGCCTTCGCCATACTTTTCTCTTTCCATCATTCTAGTAGAGGTTGATCTTGGTTTCATCTGTCCAAAGAATGTTCTTCCAGAACTGTGCTGGCTTTTTTAGATGTTTTTTAGCAAAGTCCAGCCTAGCCTTTTATTCTTGATTCTTATGAGTGGCTTGCACCGTGCAGTGAACCCTCTGTATTTAATTTGATGCAGTCTTCTCTTTATGGTAGATTTGGATATTGATACGCCTACCTCCTGGAGAGTGTTGTTCACTTGGTTGGCTGTTGTG
The DNA here is from genome assembly GCA_033576555.1 of Oophaga sylvatica. Taxonomy (NCBI): domain Eukaryota; kingdom Metazoa; phylum Chordata; class Amphibia; order Anura; family Dendrobatidae; genus Oophaga; species Oophaga sylvatica. Next base: position 286,028,054 of record JARQOD010000006.1, on the reverse strand, counting down.
AAGGGGTTTCTCTTCACCATGGAGAGTATTCTGCGATCATCCACCACTGTTGTCTTCCGTGGGCGCCCAGGTCTTTTTGCATTGATGAGTTCACCAGTGCTTTCTTTCTTTCTCAGAATGTACCAAACTGTAGATTTTGCCACTCCTAAAGTTGTAGCAATTTCTCGGATGGGTTTTTTCTGTTTTTTTTTGCAGCTTAAGGATAGCTTGTTTCACCTGCATGGAGAGCTCCTTTGACCGCATGTTTCCTTCACAGCTAAACCTTCCAAATGCAAACACCACACCTCAAATCAACACCAGCCCTTTTATCTGCTTAATTGAGAATGATATAATGAAGGGATTGCCCACACCTGTCCATGAAATAGCCTTGGAGTCAATTGTCCAATTACTTTTGGTCCCTTTAAAAACAGGGTGGCACATGTTAAGGAGCTGAAACTCCTAAACCCTTCATCCAATTTTAATGTGGATACCCTCAAATGAAAGCTGAAAGTCTGAACTTCAACTGCATCTGATTTGTTTTGTTTCAAATTCATTGTGGTAATGTCTAGAACCAAAATTAGATAAATGTTGTCTCTGTCCAAATATTTATGGACCTAACTGTATGTGCCTCCTGGCCTGCAGTTTATTGGTCGTGATCAAAATACAAAATATAAAGTCAAGTAATCTGTTAAGGATACACAAAATGTACTGATACCCCATGCCAAAATCACAAGGCCAGACTGTATCCTGCTAAGTTATTTTATGAATAGCTGGGTAAGGCTTGTTCTTTTTGATAGGATCATACTGTTAGTCATGTGGGCTGTAGTTGCTGTTTGATAAATGAAATAAGAGCACTGTTTCATACTAATTAATCTGCCAGTGATATATGACTACTATGAATGTCAAAGCTACACAGATGTAAAGAGTGTTATGTTTCGGTAGCTGATGTCACGCTGTCTCAGGATAGAGGTGGACCGGGGTCTATGCTGACCCTAAACTGGGGTCCTGACTAGTCCCTCTACCTGGAGGTACTGTTAATGGTACAGAGGTCCAGGCCGCCAGCCTAACCCTGTCTCCTGTAGATCCCTGACCACTGTAATCCAGTCCTGAGAAGGACCCTGATTACCACCAAAGGGAATGGGCAGATCACAGCTTACTAACAGTATTAGACACACGAGACAGACAAGGGGTAAAGTAAATACTGCCTTGCATACAAAAACTACAACACAGAGGGAACACAAAAGGTTAAGGAGATAAACAATAAGCGAGGAGAGGATTAACCACAACAGGCACTCTTAGCTTAAGTCTTCTCAGAAACGATCCGCTCTGCTGGTCAGAATGAATATCCTAGGAATCTGAGCCTAGAACAATGCCACTTCCTAAAGATCAATACAATCAAACAGAGACTTGGAAGCATAAGGCTATATAACAAACACTTTATTGAAAAATGATTAAAATATGTAAACAACACTTTAAAAATGGGATGTAAGTCCAATTATATCCCAAAGATCATAGTATGCAAAATCACCAAAATATTCAGGTCACTAAGTGCTGTGTGCATATCTAATATCTTTACGATGTAGTTCTAGAATATATGTCTATATGTTTCCCAATATACCATATGCCATGCATCACCGGGGAAAAATCTATATTAGAGTGTACCGGGGCAATTGTGCCACCACCCAAGCGAAACACTATAAGATGTAGATTTCAGCACTAAGTCAAGAGGCAAAGAAAATTACAAACTGGCTACCAGTGCACATATATAGACAGCTACCTGTTGTACGTAGTGATTAAGTATGAGATCGAATGGCTATATGTACTATACCAGATAAATGCACCTAAGAGATTGTACACTAAGAGATTGTACACAAATCATGTCAGCAGTGGTACAGATAATTATAATGCTATGTAGCAAAAGAAAATACTAATATTCAGGCGACATACCAATTTGTTCGAACAAATCCCCCAGGACGAAGCTAACGCGAAACGCGCGTCGGGGCTACAACGGCATTCCCTCAGGTCGTACTTGCATATCCCTTCTTACTTCTCACCATGTTTTCTACATTGTATATATTCAGTCACTTTAGTCATGTGTTATATACACCTCTCAGGCGCAGCTAATCCCCCAGATGTTATATAGAATTTACTTAAAATTGGTATGTCGCCTGAATATTAGTATTTTCTTTTGCTACATAGCATTATAATTATCTGTACCACTGCTGACATGATTTGTGTACAATCTCTTAGTGTACAATCTCTTAGGTGCATTTATCTGGTATAGTACATATAGCCATTCGATCTCATACTTAATCACTACGTACAACAGGTAGCTGTCTATATATGTGCACTGGTAGCCAGTTTGTAATTTTCTTTGCCTCTTGACTTAGTGCTGAAATCTACATCTTATAGTGTTTCGCTTGGGTGGTGGCACAATTGACCCGGTACACTCTAATATAGATTTTTCCCCGGTGATGCATGGCATATGGTATATTGGGAAACATATAGACATATATTCTAGAACTACATCGTAGAGATATTAGATATGCACACAGCACTTAGTGACCTGAATATTTTGGTGATTTTGCATACTATGATCTTTGGGATATTATTGGACTTACATCCCATTTTTAAAGTGTTGTTTACATATTTTAATCATTTTTCAATAAAGTGTTTGTTATATAGCCTTATGCTTCCAAGTCTCTGTTTGATTGGTCAGAATGAATGCTTTCACCGACATCTCCCAAGCAAACTGGCAGGTATATGAAGGGAGCTAATTAGTGCATAATCAACTGCAGCCGGGCGGGGCTGGACCTAGTCTTAGCACAGAGCTAGGTAGAATTAACTCCCTCACTGCCAAACACAAAGCACCAGCAACTCAGCTGCGAGAAGTCAGAATGTGTAATCGCGACGATCTTCGTGGCGATACACCCATGACAGTACCCCCCCTTCGAGGGGCCTCCGGACCCTCAGGGCCAGGTCTGTCCGGGTGAGTTGTGTGGAAGGTCCGAACCAAACGATCTGCGTTAATATCAGACGCAGGAACCCACGTCCTCTCCTCAGGACCATACCCCTTCCAATGAACCAAGTACTGAAGGGACCGGCGATTCCGACGTGAGTCAATGATCTTCGACACCTGAAATTCCAAGTTACCATTGACCACCACTGGAGGAGGAGGTAGAGGTGACGGTATAACTGGCGCCACGTACCTTTTAAGCAACGATTTGTGGAACACATTGTGGATTTTAAACGTAGGAGGGAGGTCAAGACGAAATGCCACAGGATTAATTATAGAACTGATCCTGTATGGCCCGATGAACCTGGGACCCAGTTTCCAGGAGGGAACCTTAAGTTTTATATTCTTGGTAGACAACCATACCAGATCATTCACACTAAGGTCCGGACCAGACACTCTCCTCCTATCAGCCATACTTTTGTATCGGTTCCCCATAGCACTCAGATTATTCAGCACTCCTCTCCACACTGAAGCAAGTGACGACGAGAATCGTTCCTCCTCAGGAACCCCAGAAGGGCCCCCCCCATTGAAAGTACAAAACTGGGGGTGAAAACCATATGCCCCAAAAAATGGGGACTTACCAGTGGACTCGCTCCGCCTATTGTTAAGAGCGAACTCTGCCAGAGGCAAGAAAGAAGACCAGTCCTCCTGGTTCTCTGAGACAAAACACCGAAGATATGTCTCTAGGCTCTGATTCAGACGCTCTGTCTGACCATTGGTCTGCGGATGAAAAGCCGAGGAAAATGACAATTGCATCCCCCGACGTGAACAAAATGCCTTCCAGAACTTGGACACAAACTGAGACCCCCGATCTGACACCACATCAGAAGGCAACCCGTGAAGTCTCACAATCTCCCCAATGAACACCTGCGCCAGAGTTTTAGCATTAGGAAGAGCAATAAATGTGCCATCTTACTGAACCTGTCAACTACAACTAGTATGACAGTTTTCCCTGACGACGGAGGGAGGTCCGTAATGAAGTCCATTGACAGATGAGTCCATGGACGCTCCGGGATTTTCAAAGGTAAGAGGGCCCCAGAAGGACGGGTATGTGGGGTCTTAGAGCGCGCACAAACCTCGCAGGACGCGACAAAAGTTACCACCTCTTTATTTAAGTTAGGCCACCAAAACCGGCGTGAAAGGAGATCCACAGTTGCTTTACTCCCTGGGTGTCCTGCCAAAGCAGAATTATGATGTGCCTCGATAACCTTTTGTCTTAACTGATCTGGAACGAACAGTTTCCCTGGAGGTCCTACAGGGGCGTCCCCCTGAGCCTCCAATACCTCCTCCTCAAGCTCAGAGCATACAGCCGACACAACAACTCCCTCCTGAAGAATAGGAACCGGGTCATCCGTCTTCCCGGCCCCTGGGAAACTACGAGATAAGGCATCAGCCTTTACATTTTTTGACCCAGGACGATATGTGACGACAAAATTAAACCTGGTAAAAAACAACGACCATCTAGCTTGTCTGGAATTCAGACGTTTTGCCGATTCTAGATACAGCAGGTTCTTGTGATCAGTAATGATGGTGACCGGGTGGACTGCCCCCTCCAAAAAGTGACGCCATTCCTCAAAAGCCAACTTAATGGCCAAGAGTTCCCTATTGCCGACATCATAATTCCTCTCGGCGGACGACAATTTTTTAGAGAAGAAGGCGCACGGATGCCATTTAGCAGGAGACGGACCTTGAGATAATACCGCACCCACCCCTACGTCAGATGCGTCTACCTCCACAATGAACGGTTGTGATGCATCTGGTTGAATGAGTATGGGTGCCGAAGCAAAACATTTTTTCAAGGAGGAAAATGCTTGACAAGCTTTGTCAGACCACCTAGAAAAATCCATCCCTTTTTTAGTCATGTCAGTGAGAGGTTTGACAACAGATGAGAAATTACGAATAAACTTCCGGTAGTAGTTAGCAAACCCCAGGAAACGCTGCAGTGCTTTAAGATCCTCTGGCCGATCCCATTCAAGTACAGCTCTTACTTTCCCAGGGTCCATACGGAAACCGGAAGCTGACACCAGGAAACCCAAAAACTGAAGTTCCTGTACGGCGAATACACATTTTTCCCATTTGGCGTACAGTTTATTGTCTCGCAAGATCTGCAACACCTGTCTCACATGCTCCTGATGAGACACAAGATCCGGCGAGTAAATTAAGATGTCATCTAAATAAACGACCACAAACTGTCCCACAAGGTGGCGAAAGATGTCATTAACAAAATGTTGAAACACCGCCGGGGCAGTAGTCAGACCAAAAGGCATGACAAGGTTCTCATAATGTCCCTCCGGAGTGTTAAACGCCGTCTTCCACTCATCCCCCTCCTTTATCCTAATCAGATTATACGCCCCCCTGAGATCCAACTTAGAGAACCATTTGGCGCCCACAATCTGATTGAAGAGATCAGGAATAAGTGGGAGCGGATACGGATCTCGGACCGTAATCCGATTAAGCTCACGGAAATCCAGGCAAGGGCGTAGGCCTCCATCTTTTTTCTTCACAAAGAAGAACCCCGCGGCCACTGGGGAAGATGAAGGTCTAATATGCCCCTTGGCCAGACTTTCCGAAATATAATCCTTCATAGCTTGCCTCTCAGGACCAGAAAGGTTATATAACCTAGATTTAGGTAACTTAGCATCAGGAAGCAATTTTATAGAACAGTCATACTCGCGATGAGGAGGTAATTCTTGACACCCCTCCTCTGAGAACACATCCTCAAAGTCCTCCAGAAAAGGAGGTAAGGTTCTAGGCACGACCGCACTGATGACCGTGTTCATGCAGTTACTATTGCAAAATTCACCCCACTGGCTTATCTCTCTGGTTTGCCAATTAATAACTGGGTTATGTTTAGTTAACCAAGGAAGACCCAACACAATAGGAGTGGGGAGACCCTCCAACACATAACAAGACAATAGTTCTTTATGTATTGCCCCCACTATCCAGAAGAACAGAAATCCTCTCAGTTCTCGTACCTACCACCACCTCCGCTGGTACGAGAAACTGAGACGGACCTGGGGACGAAATACATACTCCCAGATTGTCGTCCACCACACAACCTGGGATTAATAGTTTTCCAGCGACTTCTTGCTCAGTGCAGTACGGGATGGACACCCCTCAATAAAATGTCCCTTTCTCCTGCAGAAGAAACACCTTCTTGTTTTGCGGCGCACCGCCGACCCCCTCCCTCGGTATGATGTCCCTCCCAACTGCATAGGTTCCTCGGAACAAACCAGGGGAACCTCAATATTAGGGACTTTAGAAGGAGGTGGAGTCATCAAAGGGGGCGGAGTTACCCCACACCTCTCCCGAAGCCGTCTATCAATGCGAATTGCAAGAGCCATAGCGGCCTCCAGTGACGGGGAGAATCATACTGAGCCAACACATCTTTTAATTTATCAGATAAACCTTGACAAAACTGGCTCCTAAGAGCCGGGTCATTCCACTGAGTATCCGTGGCCCACGTACGGAACTCTGAAGAAAATTCCTCCGCCGGACGATCTCCCTGCTGTATCCTACGTAACTTCATTTCAGCAAGGGAGACCCGATCCGGGTCATCATATACCAGACCCAGGGCTGTAAAAAATCGGTCCACTGACTGGAGAGCCGGGGAGCCCAGGGGGAGAGAGAACGCCCAGGATTGAGGGTCCCCTTGTAAGAGCGAGATGACAATTCCCACCCTCTGATCCTCACTCCCCGACGACCGCGGCCGCAGCCGAAAATACAATTTACATGCTTCCCGGAAAGTAAAAAACTTGTCCCGCCCACCAGTAAACCTGTCCGGGAGAGCCACTTTAGGTTCAGATCTGGCTTGCTCCCGGGGGTACAAAACCTTGGATTTAACGTCCGTCAGCTCCATGGACAAACTCTGCAACTGCTGAGCTAAATGGGCTACTGGATCCATGGTGGCTGGGGAGAATCTTTAGTATGGTCGGTGAAAATGTCACGCTGTCTCAGGATAGAGGTGGACCGGGGTCTATGCTGACCCTAAACTGGGGTCCTGACTAGTCCCTCTACCTGGAGGTACTGTTAATGGTACAGAGGTCCAGGCCGCCAGCCTAACCCTGTCTCCTGTAGATTCCTGACCACTGTAATCCAGTCCTGAGAAGGACCCTGATTACCACCAAAGGGAATGGGCAGATCACAGCTTACTAACAGTATTAGACACACGAGACAGACAAGGGGTAAAGTAAATACTGCCTTGCATACAAAAACTACAACACAGAGGGAACACAAAAGGTTAAGGAGATAAACAATAAGCGAGGAGAGGATTAACCACAACAGGCACTCTTAGCTTAAGTCTTCTCAGAAACGATCCGCTCTGCTGGTCAGAATGAATGCTTTCACCGACATCTCCCAAGCAAACTGGCAGGTATATGAAGGGAGCTAATTAGTGCATAATCAACTGCAGCCGGCGGGCTGGACCTAGTCTTAGCACAGAACTAGGTAGAATTAACTCCCTCACTGCCAAACACAAAGCACCAGCAACTCAGCTGCGAGAAGTCAGAATGTGTAATCGCGACGATCTTCGTGGCGATACACCCATGACAGCTGAGGAGTGCAGGCAAAAAAGGCAATACACCAGAGCAGTTGGGATCTATGAGATTGCAGTACCCTGACTAACCACAACAACTAGAGGCAGCCGTGGAGCGTTCCTACGTTGGTCCTAGACGCCTCGTCACAGCCTGAGAAACTAACTACACCTAAAGATAGATATAGGAAAGCTATCTGCCCCGGAGCAGAACCCCAAAGAACATAGAAAGCCCCCAAACATGTAATGGCGGTTAGACAAGAAGAAATACTGACACAGACAGAAAATAGTATGAGCAAACGTTGGGGCCCAAACTAACTAAATAGAAAAGGATAGGAAGGGTAGTTACTGCAATCCCAGAAAACCCTGAAAAGCACCAACTCTACTAATTTCAAAAACACCTGAGATCACACGACCTCTACCACCTAAATTAGTTCTCTGGTGTAACAAAATCAAAACAGCAGCCACTGAAAAAACTGGAAAAAGCAAATGTACAAACATCAGTGGCTGAACTGAACTGAGAGGGCAAAATCCCCCGGAGGGGACCCTGAAGGCCCCCACAGAAGTGCAGGACAAAATGCAAAAATCAAGCACAAAAACAAAAAGAAGAAAATGTCTTATCTGTTAGCAGGAGATGCAGACACGACACAGCAGGCTACAAGGGAAACAGGAATCAAGGATAGAGACCAGAACAATTGATCACCGGCAACCCTGATGGGAAGGTGACTCCCTTATATAAGACCAGTCAGTAACACCTGATTCCCAATCCTCACAATCTTCACAATCTTCACTGGACAGACCAGCACCGCTTGTAACCACCAGAGGGAGCCTCTGCTCAGAACTCATCCCAAGCCCACTCACAACAGTACCCCCCCTTGAGGAGGGGTCACCGAACCCTCATTTGAGCAACCAGGTCGGTCAGGATGAGTTCTATGGTACGCACGGATGAGTCTCCTAGCATGGATGTCCGAAGCAAACACCCAAGAATTGTCTTCCTGACCATAACCTCTCCACTTAACCAAATACTGGAGTTTCCGTCTAGAAAAACGAGAATCTAATATTTTCTCAACCACATACTCCAGATTGCCCTCAACCAAAACAGGGTCAGGAGGCACAGCAGCAGGAACCACTGGCTCAAGAAACCACTTCAACAAGGACTTGTGGAACACGTTATGGATCTTAAATGTCCCTGGAAGAAGCAAACGAAAAGAAACAGGATTAAGAATCTCCATGATCTTATAAGGTCCAATGAACCTAGGCTTAAATTTAGGAGATGCTACTCTCATAGGAATATTTTTTCAGGACAACCAGACCAAGTCCCCTACTTTAAACCGAGGACCATCAGTCCTATGCCGGTTAGCAAACCGCTGGGCCCTCTCCTGAGAGAGGGACAACCTCTCCACTACCTGGTCCCAAATCTGTTGCATACGCTCCACAACAGAGTCAACACCTGGACAGACAGAAGCCTCCGTCTGTCCTGAAGAAAATCGAGGGTGAAACCCAGAATTACAGAAAAACGGAGCCATCAAAGTGGCAGAGCTAGCCCTATTATTAAGAGCAAACTCAGCCAAAGGCAAAAAAGAGACCCAGTCATCCTGATCAGCAGACACAAAGCATCTTAGATAAGTCTCCAATGTCTGGTTTGTTCTCTCAGTTTGACCATTGGTCTGAGGATGAAATGCCGAGGAGAAAGACAATTGAACACCCAGTTTAGAACAAAAAGTCCTCCAAAATCTGGAAACAAACTGGACTCCTCTGTCAGACACTATGTTCTCAGGAATGCCGTGTAAACGAACCACGTGCTGAAGGAACAACGGCACCAATTCAGAGGAGGAAGGCAACTTAGGTAATGGCACAAGATGTATCATCTTGGAAAACCTATCACAAATCACCCAGATGGCGGTCATTCTCTGAGAAACAGGAAGGTCGGAAATGAAATCCATAGAGATATGGGTCCATGGTCTCTTGGGCACAGGCAATGGCATCAACAAACCACTAGAGCGAGAGCAAGGCTTGGAGCGAGAGCAAGTCCCGCAGGACTGCACAAATTCCCTGACATCACGAGACAAGGTAGGCCACCAAAAGGACCGACTAACCAAGTCTCTGGTACCAAAAATTCCGGATGCCCAGCCAACGTGGAACAATGAATCTCAGACATCACACTCTTTTTCCACTGGTCCGGGACAAACAATTTTCCAACAGGGCAGCGCTCGGGCCTATCCTCCTGACACCCCTCCAGAGCAAGTCTCAAATTAGGTGAGATGGCGGAAAGAACTACACCCTCTTTCAAAATAACAGAAGGATCAGATAACTCAGGAGAGTCCGCAAGGAAGCTCCTCGAGAGGGCATCCGCCTTAACATTCTTAGTGCCAGGAAGAAAGGAAACCACAAAATTAAAACGTGTGAAAAACAAGGCCCACCTGGCCTGTCTAGGATTGAGTCGCTTGGCAGATTCCAGATAAACCAGATTCTTATGGTCAGTAAGGACCACCACCTGATGTTTGGCTCCCTCCAGCCAATGTCTCCACTCTTCAAAAGCCCACTTCATGGCCAATAACTCCCGATTACCCACGTCATAATTACGTTCAGTAGGAGAAAATTTTCGAGAGAAAAAGGCACAAGGGTTACTTTTAGAGGTCTCTGGATCTTTTTGGGACAAAACGGCACCTGCCCCAATTTCAGAGGCATCAACCTCCACCTGAAATGGCAGAGAAACATCAGGCTGCCGTAGAACAGGAGCAGAAGTGAATCTCTGCTTAAGTTCCTGAAATGCAGAGACTGCCTCAGGAGGCCAATTCACCACATCAGAACCCTTTTTGGTCAAATCAGTTAATGGTTTAACAATAACCGAGAAATTATCAATAAATTTACGATAAAAATTGGCAAAACCCAAAAATCTTTGAAGAGCCTTTAATGAAGTAGGTTGGACCCAATCACAGATGGCCTGAACCTTGACCGGGTCCATTTCAATAACAGATGGGGACAAAATGAATCCCAGAAATGAGATCCTCTGTACGCCAAAAAGACACTTTGATCGCTTCACATACAGAGCATTCTCTCTCAAAATCTGGAATACAGTTCGAACATGTTTCACATGAGAGTCCCAGTCATTAGAAAAAATCAAGATATCATCCAAATAAACAATCAGAAATTTATCCACAAAATCCCTGAAAATGTCATTCATGAAGGACTGGAAGACAGAAGGAGCATTAGTGAGCCCAAAGGGCATCACAAGGTACTCAAAATGCCCCTCCGGGGTATTGAATGCCGTCTTCCATTCATCCTCGTGCTTAATGCGAATAAGGTTATATGCCCCCCTGAGGTCAAGCTTGGTAAACCAAGTAGCGTTTTTCACCCTGGAAAACAGGTCAGAAATCAAGGGTAACGGGTATTGATATTTCACAGTAATATTGTTCAAAAGACGATAATCAATACACGGCCTTAATGAACCATCCTTTTTGGCCACAAAGAAAAAACCGGCACCTAAGGGTGAAGAGGATGGTCTGATATGACCCTTCTCCAATGACTCCTTGATATAAGACCGCATAGCGTCATGTTCAGGTACAGACAAGTTAAAAAGGCGACCTTTAGGGAATTTACTACCAGGCACTAATTCAATAGCGCAGTCATAGCTCCTATGGGGAGGCAAGGATGCAGATTTACTTTCGCTAAATACATCAGAAAAATCAATCAAAAAGTCAGGAACATCCTGAGCCTGGGGGGAGGCAGAAAAAACAGGAGTGTTGGTATTAACACATTGGCAGCCCCAACTGGTTACAGACACAGATTTCCAATCCAAAACAGGATTATGAGACTGTAACCAAGGGAAACCCAGTACGATAATATCATGCAGATTATACAGAACCAAAAATTTGCAGCACTCTTGATGATCAGGTTCAACCCTCATTATCACCTGAGTAGAGAACTGAGGTTTATTCTCAGCCAAAGGGGTAGAATCGATCCCCAGTAGTGGAATAGACTTCTGTAGGGGTATCAAAGGAAACCCACAACGTTTAGCAAAATCATAATCCATCAGTTTAATAGCTGCTCCAGAATCAACGAAAGCCTGAGCAGAAAATGAGGACAGAGAGCATATCAGAGTGACAGTTAATAAAAACTTAGTCTGAACACTACCCAAGACAACTGAGAGTGCAAAACGTCTTCCCCGCTTAGGGCAGACTGAAATAGCATGAGAGGCATCACCACAGTAGAAACATAACCCATTGCGCTTTCGAAACTCATGACGCTGTGCCCCAGACACCACTCTATCACACTGCATAGGTTCAGAAGCAGGTTCACAAGGCAACACTATTCCACGCATACCTCTCCGCTCACGCAAACGTCTGTCAATCTGAATCGCCAATGACATAGAATCATTGAGACCAGAGGGGACAGGGAATCCCACCATAACATCCTTTACATTATCTGACAGACCCTTCCGAAAAAGGGCCGCCAAAGCGTCGTCATTCCACTTGGTCAGGACTGCCCACCTACGGAATCTCTGACAGTATAACTCAGCGTCATCAAGCCCCTGATTTAATGCCAACAAGGCTTTTTCAGCTTGATCAGTGACATTAGGCTCATCGTACGATAACCCCAGAGCCAGAAAAAATGCATCAACATCACTCAAAACAGGATCCCCAGGTGTCAGGGAAAAAGCCCAATCCTGAGGATCGCCTCGCAGGAGAGAGATGACAATTTGAACCTGCTGCGCTGCGTTCCCTGAGGACTTAGATTTTAAGGCAAAAAACAATTTACAATTATTTTTGAAATTCTGAAACTTAGCTCGATCCCCTAAAAACAAATCTGGCATGGGAATCCTAGGTTCCACAACAGGCAACCTAGCAAGATATGCAGCAATACTCTGAACCTCAGTGGCAAGCTGATCCACACGGCCAGACAACTGTGCAAACTCCATTGAGAGAAAAAATCCTCCCCAGCACCCAGAGATACAGAGGGAAAAAAAAAAAAAAAAAATGCAACAAACAGAAAAATATCTCTGACAACCGTTTTTTCTTTCATAAATTTTTTCCCTTCTGTGAGTACCATACAATTTTAAATTTTGGGCCGGTGATACTGTTATGTTTCGGTAGCTGAGGAGTGCAGGCAAAAAAGGCAATACACCAGAGCAGTTGGGATCTATGAGATTGCAGTACCCTGACTAACCACAACAACTAGAGGCAGCCGTGGAGCGTTCCTACGTTGGTCCTAGACGCCTCGTCACAGCCTGAGAAACTAACTACACCTAAAGATAGATATAGGAAAGCTATCTGCCCCGGAGCAGAACCCCAAAGAACATAGAAAGCCCCCAAACATGTAATGGCGGTTAGACAAGAAGAAATACTGACACAGACAGAAAATAGTATGAGCAAACGTTGGGGCCCAAACTAACTAAATAGAAAAGGATAGGAAGGGTACTTACTGCAATCCCAGAAAACCCTGAAAAGCACCAACTCTACTAATTTCAAAAACACCTGAGATCACACGACCTCTACCACCTAAATTAGTTCTCTGGTGTAACAAAATCAAAACAGCAGCCACTGAAAAAACTGGAAAAAGCAAATGTACAAACATCAGTGGCTGAACTGAACTGAGAGGGCAAAATCCCCCGGAGGGGACCCTGAAGGCCCCCACAGAAGTGCAGGACAAAATGCAAAAATCAACACCTGATTCCCAATCCTAACAATCTTCACAATCTTCACTGGACAGACCAGCACCGCTTGTAACCACCAGAGGGAGCCTCTGCTCAGAACTCATCCCAAGCCCACTCACAACAAAAGAGCATCCATGTACATATACATAATTTAGGTTTTGTATAATTTATAAAACCCATTTTCTTGTGCTTCTTTATGGCATTTTGAACTAAAAAAGATAAGCCCCTCTACTGATGCCATAATTAACTACCTGGAGCAGAGATCAGCTTTAAAACACATTTTTATATCTCTACAGTACCAAGTACATCTGCGAATTACACAAATAACCAATTAAATTTAAGGTATACCGTCTAATTCTTTTTTTGGTGATACAGAGGAAGTAAATGTTATCAGATCATTTTGGAGGTATAGTTAAGATGATGAGACCTTTAAGGTTGAGTCCACTTCTGTTTTCAAGCTCCAATACCATGAGGGAAACTCAACAGACCCCATATTATAGGGGTCTATTCAGTGCATTGGTGTCTGCTCCTATGATAAAGCAGAATAATAGAAATAAAAGTGCAGAATAGTACAGAGCAAAAAGGCCCCCATACAGATTAGACTAAGGTCTGTACCTGCTGATATCGACTGGTTTGCCAGACAGCCTAATGTGTATGGAAGCACCGGTAGGCAGAGATGTCGATCGATCGCTGACCATCAGATTGACATTGACGATTGCATTGTACTCCCAGTGATAAGCAGCTGACCAACGGGTCAGTTGGTGGCTTTTTCATAGAGAACACAGGAGCGCTCAGTGAACTGAGAGCTTCTGTACATGAGTGTCAGCTGAGATGGCTGTCGGCCAAACAAACGGCAGAAGCATTGTTAGGCTTACAGCCATCAAATGTGTATGGCCAGCTTATGGATGATTTATCTACTCATATGAAAATGGAAATGACATGGCACTTTTTCAGCCATCTCGTCAATTAATTGAAGTTAAATCTTACATTTACTTTTTGAGGCTCAACTAAAAAAAAAACTTTCTTTGTATGAATTTATAATCATTTTTATTAGATGATAAGGTCCATAACATGAATAAGGCATCCAAAGTAAAATTGTATTTGTGCTAGGAAACATATTCACCAAGGAGTTTGTGCACTTAACCGTCCTCAGTCCCATAGGCTCTGCTCGTTCTGGATTTCAAGTATTAGGAGAAACAATAAGATATTACAATCATCATCTGTCTCCATACCATGCATACCACACAAATGCTTAACCTATTTAGCTAGGGGTGAGGATCAAGCAGTTGATATTGCTGCATATATTTACATAAATCATGAATATATTTGCATACACAATTCACCTTTCAAAGATATATCACCTCTCTTCTCTCTTTGAGATTTTTTAATGTTAGTCAGAAAACATTCTCAGGAAAACAAAAAATTATGGAGATCTTACTTGTTGCTAATATGGTTTTCTGCAGCTAATTTAGCACATGTAATTTTTAAATTAATTTCATGCAATGCTATTGTTTTGATTGCAAACTGAACTGTGCTTTAATTTACCTTTACTATGGCGGTTTAATGGATTGGCCTTGTTATTCTACAGTGTTTTTTATATGATTAACTTGCTACTCTATTTCTTTTTTTGTATAATGATTGCTGAATGAATTATGACTTGGGATGTAGCTTTGTTAACTGCTTGGTAGCAAATGGTCCTAATAATATAGGTTTTAATATTTTAACATTGTCGTTCATAGCACTGTAACATAGAACTGGTTAGGAAGGGTTAATCACTCAGGACAGCAAATAAAAAAGGCTACATCAAGACCACATTAAGGGTCAACATTTATTTCATGCACTAAGAAATTCTTCTGACGTATATGTCTTACGAGCCCATAGGCAATCATTAGTCAGACTTATGCTAAAAGATTGTCATTTTGCACATGTTTGGCTGTTATGCATCAATAAACCTTTGCTTCAAAAGTGTTCAAATGCCTGCTTGAAGAGATCTACTTTTCTTTATAAATGGAAGTCAATGGCAGATGTATGCACCTATATAGGCATACAGTTACAAAATTATGGGGCCAGTCCAACAAACATATTCTCTAAACATGGTGTAAATTATATTATATAATTAGACATGCTCAATGTTTTGCTTTGTTAATGAATGTCTGCCCTCGTCAGTAGTCAAATCAAAATACAGATTTTGAAACATATTTGAAAAATGAATTCTGAATACTACTAGTATGTACCTGCACTTACCATACTTACATTTCTGTTGGCTGTATTCTGTTTTTCGGTGTTGATATTGATTTGGGGTCAATTAGCTCTGGGAATCATTTTGTAGTGATGGCTGGCTGCACAAAAGTTCAAAAATGTCCACTACAAGGTTTACGATTTTCACTCAAAGTAAGATGAAGGCAACACAATAAGAAATAAATCCAGGGCTGTTAAGCCACTAACTAAATACGTCACAGCTCTCTAGTTGCACTGGCAACCCACCTTCACAGCTCATAAAAACAAGACATGGGAAAAGGCTTGCTCTTCTCCAACTTTCGCTGATAATTATGTGTGGCCCAGCTGCGCTTGGTACACATGTTCCAGGAGTATGCACTAAAAGGTAACTGCAAAATCTGATATTCATTCACATCACACACACTTCCCAGTATTACCACCAGAGGGAACCTTAGACTATTTAAGGGTGTGAGTTAGGTAGCAGTAGATCAGATCAGGAGGAGTATGTTTCCTGTCAGAGCTCAGTCTGAGCTAGAGACAGACGTGTGTGAGATTTTCTGTCAGAGACAGAGGAGAGAGAGATTGCAAGCTGATATCTCAGAAAAGACAGACTGCTATTATCCCATGAATGTGGAAAGTGACTCTCGGAGCAAGTGTGTATTCAGTCTGACGAAACGTCCTGAGAGCTGCTCTGGACAGAGTCTTTGAAGGAAAGAAGGAAGGGATTACAGTTTGCAGAACATCGAGTTAACTGAGAATCAGTCAGCGAGCTTTGGAAAGAAGGAAGAAAGCTAATGACAGAACCTACTGCTGCCCTGTGCTTATGTTAAGGAGGAGAGTAGGGCGACGGGCGAGTGGTGACCCTAGGAAGGAGTGACTTCGGTGACAGACCACCTTCACTCAACTAACCGGACACCGGGTCCGAAGTATTGCTAGTACCTTCACGGCTAGTGATAGAAACACCGGAATCCCTGCTGGACTTCAAGTCGCAGAGGGTGGCCCTAAGTGCCAATACGTAACTGGGGTCAGGCAGAACAGGAGTCGGGTCTGCAGCCATATAGACTTAGTTCTTGCCACAAGAAGACTTCCACCACAATGTTGGCCGGGCGAAGCTGTGCTATTCAGAGTTAAACTTGACTTCACGCAAGTTAGGACTCATACACTTTAAAGGGAAAGGAGGCCTTAAACCTACTTGGCAATTACCTGGATGTGCATACTCCACCCTGAGCAGCTTCCCGGGACATACCTGCAACCTTCATCAGTAAAGGTATGGAAAGAGACCAGCTTGTGTGTGACTGACTTATTGCCTGCACCCTGCACCGCCATTACACCCTGAGGGATCCATCTAGCCTCACCTGTGGGAGACTTACCACCTTGCTGCCCCAACCCTCAGAGGATTCACCCTGCAGCGCTGGTCACCTTGATCAGAAACCACAGGTGGCGTCACGAACTATTCCTAAAATCCCTGTAAATATCCCCCTTTGTATGAGCGCCCAGGGCAACGGACCGAGCTGTGCTACTTGTGACATTCCCCATAGACTTCAACGGGCTCAGTGCCGAGTACCCCATAACCCTGGTACTGTACGTGCGACTCATCTTGACCCAACCAAAATCTGAAAGAAATGCTTCTTTCTTTGCTACACACCCTGTTTGACTGAAATATGACTCTCAAAAGGAACCTGTTATGTGATTCACGCTGGCAGAACTGTCCAGTTCTAAGTAATTTTACTGCTGTGCCAAATGTAAGCTATCCATGGTCCCAGGGCTGCCACTAGGAGTTTCGGGGCCCCATACTGGCAAAATTTTCGGGGCTCCCTTGAGACTCCGCCCAGGTTCCACCCAAGTCCCGCCTCCACCCCTTGAACTATCCACAGTACCACCGCTCTCTCTTGGAAAAACTCCACTTCTCACCAATCACACATTAACAGTTCCAATCACCAGATCACACATATAGCCAGCAGCTTTTATTTTGGCCAGAAGATTTTTTAAGCCACCACCACAACAAGGTAGACTCTTTTGGCCGAGCTCTACTCTACTCTATCCTATTAATCATTTGTTAAAATATCCAATACAATTTAGGTATATTTTTATTTATTTTTCAATTTTTAAAATGACCAATAATATCACATACAAGGAACAAATACCACTGCACCATGACAGATCACGTATTATCACCACATAGTAGCCTATAATACCACATACAAGGGACAAATACCGCCACATCATGACCAAACCACATACTACCACCACAGTGACCGAATAATATCACATACAAGGGACAAATACCACCGCACCATGACCAGACCACATATTACCACCACATGGTGACCGAATAATAGCACATACAAGGGACAAATACCGCAACACCATGTCCAGACCACATATTACCACCACACAGTGACTGAATAATAGCACATACAAGGAACAAATACCGCCACACCATTGCTGGACAACATATTACCACCACATAGAGACTGAATACTACAATACTGATCTTTAATAAAAAAAACAACACAATACTAATATCACCATAAGTACCATTATACACAGGAGATCTGTACTTAGTATACAGTGTCTGTGTACAGGTAATACAGTGATCACTGGTGAAATTATACACAGGAGCTCTGTATATAGTGTCAATGTACATTTTAATACAGTGATCACTGGTGACATTATACACAGGAGCTCTGTATATAGTGTCAGTTTACAGGTAATACAGTGATCACTGGTGACATTGTACACAGGACTGCTGTATATAGTATACAGTGTATAGTGTCAGTATATAGGTAACACACTAACTCACCAGTGACGTCTCTAGGTGAAGTCCTTCATCTTTGCTTTTCCTCTTTCATCCAGCACAGACCGCCATCACTTCTTCCAGCCAGGGCTTTTCTCTGCAGGAAATAACACAGTTATCTAGAGCACGGCTTGCAGAACACATTACTTATTTTTTTCCCCAAATTCTAAACTACACCAAATGAAGAAAAAAAAGGCGATATAGTGTTGCTCTACACAGTAACAGGATCACCCCCCATTTAAAACAGTATCCTCAAAAAATAAAATAAATACGTCACTGCAGTAATAATATCCCTTAATTAGTCCCTATGTTAATAATATCCCCCATCCTGGCCACTGTGTGTCTCATTCCTGGCTCCAGCCGTATGTTCTCCCATCCTGCCCTCACGATTATCCATTCTGCCCCATGTGATGTCCCATCCTGCCTCATATGATCTCCCCATCCTGTCCCATCTACCCCATGATCTTGCACCATGTGTCTCCATCTTGCCCCATGACCCTGCACCATGATCCTGCCCCCTCTGCTCCCCATCCTGCCCCTTGTCTCCCATCCTGCCCCGTGTCTCCATCCGGCCCCTTGTCTCCATTCTACCCCATGCCTCCATTCTGCCCCAGTGTCTCCCATCCTGCCCCAAAGTCTCCCATCCTGCCCCAGTGTCTCCCATCCAGCCCCTTGTCTCCATCCGGCCCCTTGTCTCCATCTGGCCCCTTGTCTCCATTCTACCCCCGTGCCTCCATTCTGCCCCAGTGTCTCCCATCCTACCCCATACCTCCATTCTGCCCCAGTGTCTCCCATCCTGCCCCACTGTCTCCATTCTGCCCAAGTGTCTCCCATCCTGCCCCAGTGTCTCCCATCCTGCCCCAGTGTCTCCAATCCTGCCTTAGTGTCTCCCATCCTGCCTTTGTGTCTCCCATCATGCCCCCGTGTCTCCCATCCTGCCCCAATGTCTCCCATCCTGCCCCTTGTCTTCATCCAGCCCCTTGTCTCCATTCTGCCCCCGTGTCTTCATTCTGCCCCCTTGTCTCCCATCCTGCCCCCGTGTCTCCCATCATGCCCCCTTGTCTCCCATCTTACCCCAGGGTCTCCCATCCTGCCCCAGTGTCTCCCATCCTGCCCCATTGTCTCCCACCCTGCCCCGTGTCTCCCACCCTGCAGCGGTGTCTCCCATCCTGCCCTGGTGTCTCCCATCCTGCCCCAGTGTCTCCCATCCTGCCCAGTGTCTCCCATCCTGCCCCAGTGTATCCCATCCTGCCCCAGTGCAGTGTCTCCCATCCTGCCCCGGTGTCTCCCATCCTGCCCCGTGTCTCCCATCCTGCCCCAGTGTCTCCCATCCTGCCCCTTGTCTCCCATCCTGCCCCGTGTCTCCATCCGGCCCCTTGTCTCCATTCTACCCCATGCCTCCATTCTGCCCCAGTGTCTCCCATCCTGCCCCAAAGTCTCCCATCCTGCCCCAGTGTCTCCCATCCGGCCCTTTGTCTCCATCCGGCCCCTTGTCTCCATCTGGCCCCTTGTCTCCATTCTACCCCCGTGCCTCCATTCTGCCCCATTGTCTCCCATCCTACCCCCGTACCTCCATTCTGCCCCAGTGTCTTACATCCTGCCCCAGTGTCTCCATTCTGCCCAAGTGTCTCCCATCCTGCCCCAGTGTCTCCCATACTGCCCCAGTGTCTCCAATCCTGCCTTAGTGTCTCCCATCCTGCCTTTGTGTCTCCCATCATGCCCCCGTGTCTCCCATCCTGCCCCAGTGTCTCCCATCCTGACCCAGTATCTCCCATCCTGACCCAGTGTCTTCCATCCTGCCCCTTGTCTTCATCCAGCCCCTTGTCTCCATTCTGCCCCCGTGTCTCCATTCTGCCCCCTTGTCTCCCATCCTGCCCCCGTGTCTCCCATCCTGCCCCCTTGTCTCCCATCTTACCTCAGGGTCTCCCATCCTGCCCCAGTGTCTCCCATCCTGCCCCATTGTCTCCCACCCTGCCCCGTGTCTGCCACCCTGCAGCGATGTCTCCCATCCTGCCCTGGTGTCTCCCATCCTGCCCCGGTGTCTCCCATCCTGCCCAGTGTCTCCCATCCTGCCCCAGTGTATCCCATCCTGCCCCAGTGCAGTGTCTCCCATCCTGCCCTGGTGTCTCCCATCCTGCCCCGTGTCTCCCATCCTGCCCCTGGTGCCCTTGTGTCTCCCATCCTGCCCCAGTGTCTCCCACCCTCCCCGTGTCTCCCACCCTGCCCCGGTGTCTCCCATTCTGCCCAGGTGTCTGCCATCCTGCCCCGATGCAGTGTCTTCCATCCTGCCCCGTGTCTCCCATCCTGCCCCAGTGTCTCCCATCCTGCCCTGTGTCTCCCATCCTGCCCCTGGTGCCCCAGTGTCTCCCACCCTGCCCCGTGTCTCCCACCCTGCCCCAGTGTCTCCAATCCTGCCCCGGTGTCTCCCATCCTGCCCCGATGCAATGTCTCCCATCCTGCCCCAGTTTCTCCCATCCTGCCCCAGTTTCTCCCATCCTGCCCGTGTCTCATCGTGCCCCAGTGTCTCCCATCCTGCCCCAGTGTCTCCCACCCTGCCCCGTTGTCTCCCACCCTGCCTCGTGTCTCCCATCCTGCCCCAGTGTCTCCCATCCTGCCCCAGTGTCTCCCATCCTGCCCCCGTGTCTCCATTCTGCCCCTTTCAATAATAAAATAAAAAAACTTTCTTCTTACCGGGCCGCGCTCCTGCGGCGAAGATGCAGCTGCTGCTGTGTGAGCTGAAGGACCTGTGGTGACGTCATCATCATGTGAACAGTGGGCAGAGCTAATAAACGGTGAATGCCTGTGATAATAATGACCACCACATGTAAGGTTCTGTGTACATGTTCCTGAAACTCAGTTTGTTCGTCAGCCATTTTACTTTCTGTCTTGCTGCAGCTATCTTGCCCTCAGTCAAAATGGAGTTTCCAGCTTGCATGTTCCCGCCCTGATTCTCTCCTTTTGCTTCTTGGGCAGCCACAGCTGAGCAATCGGTGCTTCGGAGTCTAGCCTGCAGTGAACCTGTGACCTGACTCCTAAAGCCTTGGACCTTGTACTCCAGCTATTCCTACTGAGGAACTCTGAAGCACTTGTGGACTCTGAACCCTGCTCTTTGAAAGACCCACGTTTGCATGGACTTACGGTAACAGAGAAGAAGATCCTGAACCTGTTGTGGAGAGTGATTGCTGAGCTTAGATTACTCTGGCCTGCTGTGTCTCCTGCTTCTGTGTCTGCAAACTGTGTGACTATTTTTGCCAACTTGTATGAAGTAATACAAGACTTTCTATATCAAACCTGTGTCTCATGTATTTTCATCGCACCCAAGCACAAGACGCTATATGAACTGTACCACATACATTACAAGATTCTGAAGCCAAAACGTTAGTGTCTGCTGGGTCTGGAAAGGCTGTGTCTGCTGTAACTGTGGATATCGGATGTCCGGTTGTACTTTCTGTGATGATAGTGGTTGTGACTTCTCACAACCATTCCAGGTGAGCAGTTCCCTTAATTTTTTTTTTCTCTCTGCAGTGTTACCACAGGTAAACACTATTGTTTTTTTTTTCTCCTCTCCTCTTCTTCCAGTACTCCTGTCTTAAAAGATCTGGAAAATGGAGGCCCGCATAAAGGAACTTTGCGGAGTGACTGATAATATCCTTACAGATTTGCAGAATATAAAGACCCGTTTTTCAAGCCTGCAGGACCTCACTAATCACAATTTGCAAGTGTTTGGACAGACTGCCCAGGATTTGCGAGCCAGGATTGAGGTTCTAGAAGAGCGAGTCCAGGCTCCTGCCGTAGCCCCGAGTTCTGGGATTCCCAAGTTGCCCCCTTTTCGTTTTGGCGGTGAACGTGAGAAATTCAGGGGATTTATTAATCAATGCAATCTTTTTTTTTCTGCACATGCTTCACAATTTCCCACTGAACGATCTAAGGTGCTTACTATAATTATGTTGCTTACCAACAAGGCTTTGATGTGGGCAAACCCTCTGATTGAGACTGAGGATGATTGTTTGAATCACCTTGATGCTTTTATTTCAGCCATGGGGCAGGTGTTTGATGACCCCAATCGAGGTGCAACAGCTGAAGCAGCCATGTTAGCTTTGCGCCAAGGTAAGCACTCGGTAGCTGAATATGCCTTGGATTTCAGGAGATGGGCCCTTGATACCACCTGGGACAGTTCCGCCAAAAAATCTATTTTTCGAAAGGGGTTATCTCCACTGATTAAGGATGAACTTGCTCGTGCCGACCCTCCCACTGCGTTAGGTGACTTTATTAACTACTGCATCCGTATTGATACTCGTCTGACTGAACGCAGGCAAGAGAGATGGTTCGAAAGCAATCGCACTAACCTTTTCCTACCTTCCTCTCCAGCTAAGGAACCTTTGAGTAGGATTACACGGGAACCTGAACCTGAACCCATGCAGGTAGACTCTTTACAACGACGGGTTAGTGATGCACGCAAGGAACATCATTTTAAGGAGAATCTACAGTCATGGCCAAAAGTTTTGAGAATGACACAAATATTAATTTTTACAAAGTCTACTGCTTCACTTTTTCTAATGGCAATTTGCATATACTCCAGAATGTTATAAAGAGTGATCAGCTTAACAGCAATTACTTGCAAAGTCAATATTTGGCTAGAAAATGAACTTTATCCCCCAAAACACATTTCAACATCATTGCAGCCCTGCCTTAAAAGGACCAGCTAACCTCTTTTCAGTGATTGTTCCATTAACACAGGTGTGGGTGTTGATGAGGACATGGCTGGAGATCAATCTGTCATGATTAAGTAAGAATGACACCACTGGACACTTTAAAAGGAGGTTGGTGCTTGGCATCATTGTTTCTCTTCTGTTAACCATGGTTATCTCTAAAGAAACACGTGCAGTCATCATTGCAATGCACAAAAATGGCCTAACAGGGAAGAGTATCGCAGCTAGAAAGATTGCACCTCAGTCAACAATCTATCGCATCATCAAGAACTTCAAGGAGAGAGGTTCCATTGTTGCCAAAAAGGCTCCAGGGCACCCAAGAAAGACCAGCAAGCGCCAGGACCGTCTCTTAAAAGTGTTTCAGCTGCGGGATCGGGCTACCAGCAGTGCAGAGCTTGCTCAGGAATGGCAGCAGGCAGGTGTGAGTGCATCTGCACGCACTGTGAGGCGGAGACTCTTGGAGCAAGGCCTGGTCTCAAGGAGGGCAGCATAGAAGCCACTTCTCTCCAGAAAAAACATCATGGACAGACTGATATTCTGCAAAAGGTACAGGCAGTGGACTGCTGAGGTCTGGGGTAAAGTTATTTTCTCTGATCAATCCCCTTTTCGATTGTTTGGGACATCAGGAAAACGCCTCATTTGGAGAAGACAAGGTGAGCGCTACCACCAGTCTTGTCTCATGCCAACTGTTAAGCATCCTGAAACCATTCATGTGTGGGGTTGCTTCTCAGCCAAGGGAATCGGCTCTCTCACAGTCTTGCCTAAAAACACAGCCATGAATAAAGAATGGTACCAGAATGTCCTCCAAGAGCAACTTCTCCCAACCCTTCAAGAGCAGTTTGGCGATCAACAATGCCTTTTCCAGCATGATGGAGCACCTTGCCATAAAGCAAAGGTGATAACTAAATGGCTCAGGGAACAAAACATAGAGATTTTGGGTCCATGGCCTGGAAACTCCCCAGATCTTAATCCCATTGAGAACTTGTGGTCAATCATCAAGAGACGGGTGGACAAACAAAAACCTAAAAATTCTGACAAAATGAAAGCATTGATTGTGCAAGAATGGACTGCTATCAGTCAGGATTTGGTCCAGAAGTTGATTGAGAGCATGCCAGGGAGAATTGCAGAGGTCCTGAAGAAGAAGGGTCAACACTGCAAATATTGACTTGCTGCATTAACTCATTCTAACTGTCAATATAAGCTTTTGTTACTCAAATATTTGCAATTATTATATTTCTGTCTGTGATAAAAACATCTGTCAAACACACATAAAAACCAGAGGGCAGCAGATAATGTGAAAATATAATATTTGTGTCATTCTCAAAACTTTTGGCCATGACTGTATGTTTCTATTGTGGTAAGTCAGGGCACTTCATTATAAACTGCCCCAGCCGTTCTCGTAAGACTACTGCAGCACTCATTCATTGTGAGTGTTGCGAGAGGGGATCTGTCAGGTCCGAGCCTCAGGCTCCAGAGAGATCTGCAGCAACAGATCTTGATTTCTCGGACTAAAGGTACTGCCACACTAAGCTATCCCGCTAGCGATCTCGTTAGCGTTGCATACTAATGAGATCGCTAGCGGGATTGTTTCTATATCGCTAAATGCGGCCACATTTAGCGATATAGTTAACGACGCTATCGCCGCTAGCGATCTTCTTAGCGACTTTAGCGGTACAAAAGTACCGCTAAATCGCTAAGAAAAGGTGCCACACAGCGATAAGATACTTACCCAGCGGGAGCGCCAGCGATGAAATAGGGTCCGGAACGATTCCAGCGACGAGCGAGATCACAGCAGGAAGCTCGTCGCTGGAAGCTGCCGCACTGAACAATATCGCTAACGGGATCGCTAAATAGTGACGTTTTTTAGCGATCCCGTTAGCGATATTGTTTAGTGTGGCATACCCTTTAAACTCCGTTACCTCTGAGGACGTTGACTGTGTAAACGCTGCCATTTTTCAAGTTTCCTCAGCGGTGTCCCAGCTGAGTTGTAAGAAAAACAATTCTCATTGCTTTCTTTCCATCAAACTCTGGGTTGACTCAGCTTGGGTGTCTAGCTCTGCTATGATCGACTCAGGGGCAAGTGGAAATTTTATGGATGTCTCCTTTGCTCTGAAACAGGGGATACGTTCAGTGAAGAAGGCTACTCCAGTACAGATGGAAACTGTGGATGGCTCCCTGCTGACCTCTGGACCAGTGGATCAGGAAACAGAGCCTTTGAGGGTTCTTATGGGTAAAGATCATCAAGAGAAACTGTCCTTTATGCTTATCTCTTCTCCCCACTTTCCCATTATTCTAGGGCTACCATGGCTGCAGGCTCAGAATCCTACCATTAACTGGGAGACCAAGGAATTACACTTTCCAGAGAAACAGATGAGTCCAAAAGTTTCAGCTTGCTCTGTTCCTAAAGGAACCATGTCAGTCCTGAACTACCAGCTGTATACCAGGACTATGTAGATTTATGTGACAAGAAGAACGCTGACCAGCTTCCTCCTCACCGTCCATATGATTGTCCAATTGAATTATTGCCTGGAGCAGAGATACCTTTTGGTAAGATCTACCCCCTGGCGGGGCCCGAGCTAAAGGCTTTAAAGGATTACATAGACGAAAATCTAGCCAAGGGCTTCATACGCCCCTCTTCATCTCCTGCAGGTGCACCCATCTTCTTTGTAAAGAAGAAAGATGGATCTCTGAGACCATGCGTAGACTATAGGGAACTCAATAAGGTTACTATTAGAAACCGTTATCCATTGCCTTTAATCCCTGAGTTATTGGAGAGAGTGCGACATGCCAAAATTTTCTCTAAACTAGATCTTCGTGGGGCCTATAACTTAGTCCGTATTAGACCTGGGGATGAATGGAAGACTGCATTCAGGTCACGCTATGGACACTTTGAATATCTAGTTATGCCTTTTGGTCTGAGTACCGCCCCAGCCACTTTCCAACACTTGGTGAATGACATCTTCAGGGATCTCCTAGATACATTCGTGGTAATTTATTTGGATGATATTCTAATTTTTTCTAACTCCACAGAGGAACATCATGGACATGTGAGAATGGTCTTGGAACGTCTAAGACAAAATCATCTTTACATCAAACTTGAAAAGTGTGAATTCCATAGGACCGAAATTCAATTTCTGGGGTATGTACTGTCTACACAAGGAATTAGTATGGATGGAAGCAAAACCCAAGCCATCAAGGATTGGCCAAGTCCTAGAAATGTGAAGGAGGTACAGCGCTTCATCGGGTTTGCCAACTTCTATAGACGTTTCATTAGAAATTTCTCTGAGGTAGTGTCACCTATCACCCAACTTACCCGGAAAGAGTCTAGGTTCTCCTGGACTCCCCAAGCCCAGGAAGCATTTTCCCGTCTAAAAGATAAATTTACCACTGCACCTATCCTAGTACATCCCAACCCCGAGCTTGCCTTCATAATAGAGGTGGATGCTTCAGACTGTGCCGTTGGAGCTATACTCTCTCAGAGAACAGGTGAGAAGAATGTCTTGCATCCCTGTGCCTTCTTTTCCCAGCAGTTGTCTTCGGCTGAGAGGAACTACGATGTGGGCAATAGAGAGTCGTTGGCCATTATTGCCGCCTTCAAAGAATGGAGACACCTTCTTCAGGGAGCTGCACAGCAAATAGTCGTCCTGACAGACCATCGTAACCTTGAGTTTATCAGGTCGGCTAAGTGCCTGACTCCTCGCCAGGCTCGCTGGAATCTTTTCTTAAACCAATTTAATTTTATCATTTCTTATAGACCAGGATCGCGCAATGGAAAGGCTGATGCACTCTCTAGGATTTACTCAGCAGAGACACGTCCAATTACTCCTCCTAAGACTATTCTTCCTGACTCTAGATTCCTAGGAGTAATTCATAATCAAGACCTACTTAAGGACATCAAGGAAGCATACCATGCGGATTCCTTTTTGGCACAACCCCCAAGGGACGTAAGTCTTGTCTTTAAGAATGGTGTGTGGATTCAGGGACAACGCCTGTATATTCCTGAAACAGTCAGATTGAGAGTATTGCAACTCATTCACGATTCCAAGATAGCTGGGCATAGAGGAATTCTAAAGACACAGGAATTTCTCTCTCGTTTCTTTTGGTGGCCCACTTGCAGGAAGGATGTTTTAAACTATGTCACTTCATGTGAAGTCTGTGCAAGATGCAAAACACCTCGCTCCTCACCAACTGGTCTGTTACAGCCTCTTCCCACCCCGTCCCGCCCGTGGGGATCCATTTCTATGGACTTCATTGTGGAGTTACCAACCTCTCAAGGGAAGAACACCATTCTAGTGGTGGTTGACCGTCTAACAAAGGCAGCTCATTTTATCCCTTGTGTCGGCTTACCCACTGCAAAACAGACATCAGATTTGATGATTAAAGATGTGTTTCGCTTACATGGAGTACCGGATGAGGTTATTTCGGATCGAGGGGTGCAATTCACTTCTAGGTTTTGGCAAAATTTCTGTGCAGCATTGGACATTAAAGTAAACCTTTCTTCTGCTTTTCATCCTCAGACTAATGGACAGACCGAACGAACCAATCAAACCCTGGAGCAGTATCTCCGCTGCTTTATCTGCCACCTACAGGATGATTGGGTGGATCTACTTCCATTAGCTGAGTTCTCGTATAACAACTCTCAGAGTGCCTCCACTAAGCAGTCTCCTTTTTACTCTAATCTAGGTTATCATCCTAACATTCTACCACGATTTCCCATAGAAACGCCTTTACCAGCAGTGGCTGAAAGAATCACGTCTTTACAGAAGAATATGGATCTTCTAAAGGAGAATCTGGAATCGGCTCAGGAAAGGTACAAGAAAGCAGCAGATAAATTTCGTAAACCTGCACCAGCTTTCAAGGTAGGAGACTTGGTCTGGCTGTCAACCAGAAATCTTAAGTTAAGGATTCCATCGTCTAAGTTGGGACATAAGTACATTGGACCCTATAAAATCAGTAAAATTATAAGTGCCGTTGCTTGTCGTCTTCAACTGCCCAGAACTATGAGAATTCACCCTGTCTTTCATGTATCCCTACTAAAGGCTGCGACACCCAATACGTTTCCTGGACGTTCTTCTCCTTGCCCTGACCCAGTGCTAGTCGATGGTCAGGAAGAATTTGTGGTGGAAAGGATTTTAGATTCCAGGTTGTATAGAAATCAGTTACAATATCTGATTAAATGGCAGGGCTACCCAGTGGAGGACAACTCATGGGAACCAGTCAATAACGTTAATGCTCCTCGCTTGCTCCGTCAGTTTCATCAGAGGTACCCACACAAGCCTGGCCTGAGGTCATCCGGAGGTTGTCCCTAAGGGGGGAGTAATGTAAGGTTCTGTGTACATGTTCCTGAAACTCAGTTTGTTCGTCAGCCATTTTACTTTCTGTCTTGCTGCAGCTATCTTGCCCTCAGTCAAAATGGAGTTTCCAGCTTGCATGTTCCCGCCCTGATTCTCTCCTTTTGCTTCTTGGGCAGCCACAGCTGAGCAATCGGTGCTTCGGAGTCTAGCCTGCAGTGAACCTGTGACCTGACTCCTAAAGCCTTGGACCTTGTACTCCAGCTATTCCTACTGAGGAACTCTGAAGCACTTGTGGACTCTGAACCCTGCTCTTTGAAAGACCCACGTTTGCATGGACTTACGGTAACAGAGAAGAAGATCCTGAACCTGTTGTGGAGAGTGATTGCTGAGCTTAGATTACTCTGGCCTGCTGTGTCTCCTGCTTCTGTGTCTGCAAACTGTGTGACTATTTTTGCCAACTTGTATGAAGTAATACAAGACTTTCTATATCAAACCTGTGTCTCATGTATTTTCATCGCACCCAAGCACAAGACGCTATATGAACTGTACCACATACATTACACCACAGGTCCTTCTCCTTTTTCAATTCTCTCTGATGTCGGGCGCTGTGGTGGCTCTGCTGATGTGTGCGTCGCAGGCCCGGCCGCAGCGCACAGGCACAACACTTGGGGCCCGATGTCTAGAAGCACAGGAGTGGAGACCCTGACCTGCGGGCCCCCCTTCTGTCTCCCATCCAGCCCCTTGTCTCCCATCCTGCCCCGTGTCTCCCAACCGGCCCTTGTCTCCAAATGGCCCCTTGTCTCCATTCTACCCCCGTGCCTCCATTCTGCCCCAGTCTCCCATCCTACCCTCGTGCCTCCATTCTGCCCCAGTGTCTCCCATCCTGCCCCAATGTCTCCCATCCTGCCCAGTGTCTCCCATCTGGCCCCTTGTCTCCATCTGGCCCCTTGTCTCCATTCTACCCCGTGCCTTCATTCTGCCCCAGTGTCTCCCATCCTACCCCCGTGCCTCCATTCTGCCCCAGTGTCTCCCATCCTGCCCCAGTGTCTCCATTCTGCCCAAGTGTCACCCATCCTGCCCCAGTGTTTCCCATCCTGCCCCAGTGTCTCCAATCCTGCCTTAGTGTCTTCCATCCTGCCTTAGTGTCTCCCATCATGCCCCCGTGTCTCCCATCCTGCCCCAGTGTCTCCCATCCTGCCCCAATGTCTCCCATCCTGCCCTTGTCTCCATCCAGCCCCTTGTCTACATTCTGCCCCATGTCTCCATTCTGCCCCCTTGTCTCCCATCCTGCCCCCATGTCTCCCATCCTGCCCCCTTGTCTCCCATCTTGCCCCGGGGTCTCCCATCCTGCCCCAGTGTCTCCCATCCTGCCCCAGTGTCTCTCACCCTGCCCCGTGTCTCCCACCCTGCAGCGGTGTCTCCCATCCTGCCCTGGTGTCTCCCATCCTGCCCCGGTGTCTCCCATCCTGCCCCGTGTCTCCCATCCTGCCCCTGGTGCCCTTGTGTCTCCAACCCTGCCCGTGTCTCCCACCCTGCCCCGGTGTCTCCCATCCTGCCCAGGTGTCTCCCATCCTGCCCCGATTCAGTGTCTTCCATCCTGCCCCATGTCTCCCATCCTGCCCCAGTGTCTCCCATTCTGCCCCATGTCTCCCATCCTGCCCCTGGTGCCCCAGTGTCTCCCACCCTGCCCCAGTGTCTCCCACCCTGCCCTGGTGTCTCCAATCTTGCCCCGGTGTCTCCCATCCTGCCCCGACGCAATGTCTCCCATCCTGCCCCACATCTCCCATCCTGCCCCTGTTTCTCCCATCCTGCCCGCATCTAATCCTGCCCCAGTGACTCCCATCCTGCCCCAGTGTCTCCCACCCTGCCCCGGTGTCTCCCACCCTGCCCCGGTGTCTCCCACCCTGCCCCAGTGTCTCCCATCCTGCCCCAGTGTCTCCCATCCTGCCCCCGTGTCTCCATTCTGCCCCTTTCAATAATAGAATAAAATAAAAAAACTTTCTTCTTACCTGGCCGCGCTCCTGCGGCGAAGATGCAGCTGCTGCTGTGTGAGCTGAAGGACCTGTGGTGACGTTGACGGGGTCGTCTCGTCAAACACTCGTCCTCCAGTCACTCCAGATTAGATTATGAGCATGGGTCGACCAATCAAAGTATGAGTCAGACACAAGGCTGGTTCAAACTTAGAGCACGCTCAGGAATGGTACTAGTAGCACCGATCTCAGCAATGTCCTGTCTTTATTAGCATACACGGGATTATATAGACATAACAAACAGGATGACCCACGTGGGGTAAGCTATATTCTTCTAATATCCGGCCAGCCCTGATTGGCCCATGTCTCCAGACAGATGTTGATGTCGTCTTCAATTGTTAAATGTCATTGTGGTCGTCACCAATGGCTTGATTCAACTTTGTCTGTCAGAAGTAGGTGTTGATCTGGGTCAATGTCTCAGGAACAGATGTTGGCGGATACTGGTGCTATCTTTGAACTAAGTTTCGATATGACTTGTCTTCAGAGCACAGAATAGAGGCAAAGCACACAAGCATATATATATATATATATATATATATATATATATATAAGAAAATATAAGAATATAGAAATGGACATATGACATTAGACATTGGACATATTATAATTGTCCTTTGCAATTGCAATCATGGGCAAACTGTTTATATCTAGCACCTACCATCCCTGATTAATTACGTCTTGTTCTAACAGGCTGTATCTGCAAGGAAATATAGCTGCGTGGGCTCAGTTCTACATCTATGTAACACTCAAAAGGTGTGACATTTCATATTAAGGTTCAGCCTTGTAAGACTCCTTGATGTGGTCTGGCCCAGACGTCTTGACATTTCCTGAAGCTGATGAAAACACGTCTCAGAGGAAACGGGTGTAGGATGGGTCGATGCTGGCTCTTTCTTAGCTAAAGCATTGTTATATTTGATATATCTGGTTTCACTCGACAAGGAAAATTTATGTTTCAAAATGGATGCAGAACACAAAATGGTGGCAAAGCACATGTAAGCATATATATGTGTGTATAAAGTAAGAAAGTATATTTTACCTTGACAATCCCCCCTAAACACTAAATTTTCCCTTGGCGTGGTGACCTTTGAGACTGTCCATGTGTGGGGAGAGGGAGGTGGATTTCTTCACCCAGCTACCTCAGAGACTGCCCCCTTATGGGACGCCCCCAGGCAGCTGGGTCCCTATGTTGGTTAACACATGGAGTTCTCCCATCTGTCCCTAAACTAACTCTTTTGATTGTATCGCGTCATAGAGGGTTTTGCCAAGAGGATCAGGCGGGGTATATTGTTCCATATCCCCTACATTCATATACATCTCTTCTTGATAAAGGAAAATACCTGAGGGGTCGGTTGCATTGGTTACAGCTTTCCTATATATGGGTACCACACAACACAGAGCTGAATACTGTAATACTAATCGGTGTGCCAAATCTATAAACTTTGAAATATTACTCATCATGCACCATCCACTAAAGCTTAAGTGATGTCTAATGAACCTGTTATCATCATCATCTACACGGCTAAGTCTGTTCCAAGCATCCGTTACTGCAAGGATGCAAGCAAATGTCATTAGTAGCATCATTCCTCTTCTGGAGGCTCTCCAAGGACCTTCTTACAAGGCGATGCGTGGATCCAAGTTTCCTTGCCTTGTAGCTTGACTGCGGTATTTGTCGTCAGTAGAACTTGGAAAGGTCTGTCAAATCTCGGATCCAGACTCTCTCTCACGTGTCTTTTAATGACTACCCAGTCTCCGGGCTGCAGGCTGTGACTCCCAGGATCCTGGTTTGGATCTGGAAGAGAACTGAAGATATTATCATGTACTTTCTTGAGTCTTTTATGCAAATCCCTTACATATGAGCTTAATACATGGTTACTCATTTCCAGTGCTTGGGGAAAGAAACATCCTAAACTAGGCACTTTGCCAAATAGTACTTCATACGGAGAAAGTCCAGTTTTCCTATTTGGAGTGCACCTTACTGAGTATAGAGCTAATGGTAAACATTCAGGCCAAGATTTCCCTGTTTCAGCCATGGCCTTTTGGATTTTTAACTTCAATGTCCCATTTAGTCCTTCTACTTTTCCACTGCTTTGTGGATGATATGGGGTATGGAAAACTTGTTGAATTCCCAGAGCTGTCAAAACTTCATTCATTATTTCACCTGTGAAATGTGTACCTCTGTCACTTTCGATCACCTCTGGTACTCCATACCTGCACACCACCTCCGCAAGCAGCTTCTTTGCGGTTGCCGCAGCCGTAGCCTTGGCAATCGGGAAAGCCTCCGGCCAACCTGAGAATAAATCAAAACACACCAACACGTACTCCCATGATCCTGATTTTGGCAGCTGAATATAATCAATCTGCAGTCTCTGGAAAGGATAGAGGGGCCGAGGGGCGTGTTTGGGTGGTGTCTTGACTACCCTTCCCTGATTATGTGTAGCACATACCATGCATCCCTGGATCAAACCTTCTATACAGGTGGAAAAGCCTGGTGCCACCCAATGCTTCTGCATCACGCTCATTACAGCAGTTTTGGACTGGTGGGTTGGCCCATGTAACATCTGGGCGACCGCAGGGTACAACGCTCTTGGAAGGCATCGGCGCATCCCTCTTCCCCATACCCCAGTTGCTGCATTCAGACATGCACCTTCTTTTCCCACTTTTCTACTTCCTCCTGGCGCACCTGAGCCTGCATCTGGGATAAGGCATCCTCCGACACAAAGGGATTTTTGGGAACGCTTACCTGGTGCATCGTTACCCCTTGGAGTGGTCTACTGGCTGCTGTTTTTGCTGCTGCATCGGCCATTTAGTTTCCTTTACTCACCTGATCAGTGCATCTGGTATGTGCTTTAACTTTTATGACAGCTACTTCTTTTGGTAATTGTAATGCATCAATTAACTGCTGGACTGCGTCAGCATTTTTAATGGGATGTCCTGCTGCCGTCAGGAATCCTCTAGACTTCCAAATTGGACCAAAATCATGAGCTATACCGAATGCTTATCTAGAATCTGTGTAGATGTTAACAATTCTACCTTCAACTATCTTACAGGCCTCGGTCAGAGCCTTAAATTCAGCCTCCTGGGCCGACTGATGTGGGAGCATTGGTTCTGCTTTGATTACTGCATTCAGGGAGACGATGGCATACCTGGTGTGGAAGGTACCTGAGTCATCTTGGTGGCGAGATCCATCTACAAAAGATTCAAAATCAACATTAAGTTTTTCAGTTTCAAACACTGTGGGTAGGCCTGCTGTTTCCTGTGCCATAAGCTGAACACAATCATAAGGAATCTCCTCTCTTGGATCTTCTTTGTACAATACCGTACAATACCTGACCTCCCCCCTAGATCCGAGAGAGGTAACAATGTGACAGGACTAAGTGTGGTACATCTCTGCAAAGAAACATTTGGAGGCATTAAAAGTGCACATTGCAATTGAAGGTGACGTGCAGCTGAAAGATGTGCCGGCTGCACCTGGTTCAGTATGGTATATACATCATGAGGTGTAAGTGCTGTCAGTGGATAATCAAGAACGATATCTGATGATTTGTGGAGCAATAGTCCTACAGCATATACTGCCCGTACACAGGACGGGGTACCCCTAGCCACTGCATCTAGTCTTTCACTGAAACAGGCCACTGGCCTTTGATTGTCACCATGTAACTGAGTCAATACTCCTGCCACGTGTCCCTGCTGTTCATGGAGATACAGGGTGAATGGTAGTTCATAGTTGAGGGTTCCTAGCGCTGGAGCTGCCACAATCCTGTTTTTGAGGGAATAAAAAAAAAACAGTCTATACCTTCAGGAGTTAGTTTAAAAGGCACAATGGTGATACAGTCACAGAGAGGCTGCATGAGGATTGACACAGCATGTATCCACTGTCTGCAATAGAAACCAGTCCAAGAAATGTCCTAAGAGCGGCAACATTAACAGGCATAGGAAAGTTCTGTACAGCTTCTTTGCGAGCGCTGGTCAGATGTCGCGCCCCAGTGTAATGCAATGTCCCAAAAAGATAACTGAAGATTTACAGAATTGCAGTTTATCCTTTAACGCTTACAACCTGCTTGGTACAAAAACAACATAAGTAATATTGTTGCAATACTACACTGTTTCCTGGAGGTGGCACAAATCAGTAAGACATCAACATATTATAAAAATAACATTGGCAAAATCAATAACTGTAAACTAAGCAGCATCCTGAGATATCTGGAACAAAAGTGTATATATATATATTAGACACCACTGGAGTTTCCAGATCAGTAGCTGCATTAACTGCCCATAATTTTTGTACCAACCCATACACAGGGTTAAGTTGAAGGGGGCTGGAGTTTGCTATGTGGGCACTGATAAGAACTGTCCTTGGACCTGCAGCTGCCTGCTTGCAAAATGTGGGCTAGAACTACTCCTGGCTGTTTTTTTTTTTTCTGATACAGAACAAGCTGAATTCTTCTAACTTTTTTTTTTTTTTTTTTTTTTTTTTATGCCATTCATATTAAACTTGCCAGAACCCTCTCATTAGTCTTGTTTTCTTTGACAAAACCCATTTCCACCCAAGTTTTTCTTAGAGTCCAGAAATAATCTTTTGGCTCTTTCCTGAACTCTGTCTTCTAGTGTAACTTCTTTTCTCTGCCTGTCTATTTGCTTCTCACATACTCTGACCTTCGATTCTTACGTACTGTGTCTATTCCAAAAACCTATTCAACAAAATCTGAAAACTACTGCACTCTGGCTCTGCGTCTCTATGCTGAATGCCTGATGGGAGGGGTAAGTCGGGTCGCTGCGCAGTTTGTCAGTGTGCTCTCCCTCAGCCTTCAGCTTCCTTATCTGTAGAATGACCTTGGTGTACAGCAAAATACCATCTCGCTGCTACCAGCACTTCCTCCCTCCCTTATACCTTTGCTTGCTGTCACTGACTCCTGCATTCTTAAATCCGTTCCTACAAATATAATACTTGTATATCTCATTTAGCAATCTATTGTATCTAGCTTCATTTGCCAATTTTTACCTTAAATTTAGTGTGTTGATCCCTTGAAATCATTCCTATCACAGTTGAATATTTGATAGAAATTGAACTTAAAGATAACCACAGGGTTGTAATATTAACCCAAAGGTGGGCATACTGGCACGAGGTCAGGATATAGCTCAAAGGATATGTAACAGAAGGTTCATGACTGCTGGCTAATCTTGTCCTTCTTGTAGTGGGAGGCGTGAATCCAGGTGCTCTTGCCCTCGAGCTTCGGGTCCTTGGGTGGACAGGACCACAGTGTAGGGACCCTCAAATCTGGGCTGGAGACAGTCTCTTCTCATAAATTTTTTTTTTTTTATATATGATCATCAGGCGAGAAATCATACACCGTGTCACCTGTAAATTCTGGGAGAGAAGCAGACACTGTAGAGTGGGTGTTAGTTAACTCTTTAGACAAAGCAATCACAAATTTACTACTTTATCATTGGTTTCAAATCATTCCTGGTGCCTAATGTCTTCTATTTTTAACATACCAGCATGATGGAGTATTGAATGTATGGTGGCCCGAAGGGTGGCCCGTGACTCATTTGAATTTAGAGGATCATGAACTGGACCTACTGCATGGATGATGATATCAGCGGGAAGGTCCCCTGCATGGGTTGTCAGAGTCTGTCCAGGTGGCAAAGGGTCATAAGTGTGTATATGAGCCATGCATTCTGCAGTGACGATGGGACCACCAACTTGGGCTATTAATAGAGCCAGACCCCCTTTCTTGGAGCAGTTGGAGTTGGCAGGACTAACTATAGCACCAACCCGATGTGTCAGGATATCACCGTACCCTATGGATAATGTCACTGGATTTCCGTTGCGGTCTGTGTAATGCTGTGAATGGCTGGGATACCAGTTTTCAAGTACACCGGGAGCTGGGGGCCTGACCGGGGTTTCCGTGAATCTTACAGAACGACTGTCCTCTCTGAGGATTTGTGAAGGAGAGGAAGGTGCCCCATCTCTGGAGTAGGGGTGGAATAGGCCCTAGGACCAGGGGTTGACAATGATGGTGGGGGAATGGAGGAGGGAAGAAAAGATACTGGTGCTGCTGGGGATAGTGGTGGCTGTTGAGGGCCCACCCCTCTTCTATCTCCTGATCCTCCTCCCCTTCATTAGATCCCATAATATCATGGCGGCGGCTTCTGATCATTGTTTGAAAAACTGAAGATTCATGCATTGCAGCAATGGCCGGGTTGGGGTGTGTGAAAGGGAACAATGGTGTTGCATCTGGTGCCATATTGGGAGCTGTGGCCTGCACAGGTACGGGCGGGGGCTGGTAGTAGGCCCTGGTTGGTATCAGCAAGGGATATAGGCCTGACTGGGTGTGCTTGGGTGTCTCAAGATGGCCGCCGGAGGAGATGGGGTGTTGGTCATTTCCAGGTGTATTAAGATGGCTGCCAGGTGCAGCAAGATGGCCGCTGGAGGAAGGGGAGGGACCATTTACGGGTGTGCCAAGATGGCTGCTGGAGGAAGGGGAGGGACCATTTACGGGTGTGCCAAAATGGCTGCTAGAGGAAGTGGGTGTCCCAAGATGGCTGCTGGGTGTAGTGGGAGGGGCATTTCCCAGTGGGGGCCAGGGGCGGGGAGCCCCACAAACACGACAGGACTCCGCCCAGGGCGGGTTCTGTTCACTACACACACGGCACACCCACCCTTCCGGTGATTTGGTGTCGACTGCATTATAGGGCGGTGGCTGGGGCGCACTGGGTACAGTGACGGGCATTATGGGGCTGACAGCCATTTTTATTACATCAACAAGGTCACATTCTGAACATTTTATATATCCAAACAAAGGCTCAGCATTTTCTGAACCTCCTGCACCGTCTACCTCTCTCCAGCCTTAAACTTTCAAATCATTTGCTACTCTGAGATGTGCTTGTGCTTGGTGCAGGAGTCCCTGATCACTTAACATTCCTTTTCTCTGGCTTACAAAATCTTTCCACACTGAAGGCTGAAGCCTCCCTGTACTGGGTAGGCCCATCATTTTGTATAAACTCCTCACATTTTTTTTTTTTTTTTTTTTACAGCCTTCTTGCCATCCCGTGACTGAAACAATCTCACCAACTCCCAAAGCACCACCCTCTAACTTGTGGGGTTTTTCTGATTTAAACATGCGCATCATGATATTAACAGAGTGCAATGATCTGTCGCGACTCAGACCACCGGCGTCACTTGCAGGTCACCCCCCGTCAATGCAGAGTCCCCCTCGATACACTGACAAGACAAAGAGTCCCTGCTCTATCTGTCTCTTCCCTAACTGTGGATGGTGACTTTACAGCACAGTTCACCGTGACACTCTACACAGCACAGAGTCCCCCTCGATGTGCTGACACCTGGGCTTCTCCTAATGAGACTTTCCAGGTTAGACAAAGAGTCCTCCTCTATTTGTCACTTTCTCAGACGAAGAGTCCTCCTCTATTCGTCTCCTAAGGAAATTTGGATATGCGCACCCCTACCACAATTCTCTACAAGATACTAGAAATTTGGACACTTTCAAACTGTCACGGGAGGCAACTATCTAGAACAGAGTACAGTGACCGGAGGAGGAGGAAGTGGTGCACACGGAGTACGCGCAGGCACGCGACATCACTCGTTCTGACAGTGCTGGTTCGGGACGTGGCGTAGGATCGCTCACGGTCTCACCACTCGACCGGTCACCCACTCAGACCCAAATAGACAATCACAATAGAGCCTCACAGTGACTGAGACACAGGCAAGTGGGACACATATACAGGATATATGATCTCAACTTACCGTGTTCTGGAGGCTGCAGTCCTCGAAGTCAGTCACCGCGGGCACCACCGGAAGTCCTTGGACGGGTCTGGCGGGCAGCGAGCCGTTGGCCACGCCCCACGTTGTGGCGCCAATTGACGGGGTCGTCTCGTCAAACACTCGTCCTCCAGTCACTCCAGATTAGATTATGAGCATGGGTCGACCAATCAAAGTATGAGTCAAACACAAGGCTGGTTCAAACTTAGAGCACGCTCAGGAATGGTACTAGTAGCACCGATCTCAGCAATGTCCTGTCTTTATTAGCATACACGGGATTATATAGACATAACAAACAGGATGACCCACGTGGGGTAAGCTATATTCTTCTAATATCTGGCCAGCCCTGATTGGCCCATGTGTCCAGACAGATGTTGATGTCGTCTTCAATTGTTAAATGTCATTGTGGTCGTCACCAATGGCTTGATTCAACTTTGTCTGTCAGAAGTAGGTGTTGATCTGGGTCAATGTCTCAGGAACAGATGTTGGCGGATACTGGTGCTATCTTTGAACTAAGTTTCGATATGACTTGTCTTCAGAGCACAGAATAGAGGCAAAGCACACAAGCATATATATATATATATATATATATATATATATAAAAGAAAATATAAGAATATAGAAATGGACATATGACATTAGACATTGGACATATTATAATTGTCCTTTGCAATTGCAATCATGGGCAAACTGTTTATATCTAGCACCTACCATCCCTGATTAATTACGTCTTGTTCTAACAGGCTGTATCTGCAAGGAAATATAGCTGCGTGGGCTCAGTTCTACATCTATGTAACACTCAAAAGGTGTGACATTTCATATTAAGGTTCAGCCTTGTAAGACTCCTTGATGTGGTCTGGCCCAGACGTCTTGACATTTCCTGAAGCTGATGAAAACACATCTCAGAGGAAACGGGTGTAGGATGGGTCGATGCTGGCTCTTTCTTAGCTAAAGCATTGTTATATTTGATATATCTGGTTTCACTCGACAAGGAAAATTTATGTTTCAAAATGGATGCAGAACACAAAATGGTGGCAAAGCACATGTAAGCATATATATGTGTGTATAAAGTAAGAAAGTATATTTTACCTTGACAACGTCATCATCATGTGATCAGGGGGCGGAGCTAATAAACAGTGAATGCCTGTGATAATGATGACATCACCACAGGTCCTTCACCATTTTCAATTCTCTCTGATGTCGGGCGCTGTGGTGGCTCTGCTGATGTGTGCGCCGCAGGCCCGGCCGCAGCGCACAGGCACAACACTTGGGGACCGATGTCTAGAAGCACAGGAGTGGAGACCCTGACCTGTGGGCCCCCCTTCTGTACTACTGTTCACCGGGCCCCATACAGCGGTAAGGGAAGTAATGCCCTGATGGCGGCCCTGCATGGTCAACGGTATCTCTAATGCCTGGGAAATGTTTTTAGACTCCTCTCCTGACTGATAACTTTCAATAATGAGACCCCTTTGCTGTGTTGTAAGCTCTTTACGGACCATGGCTTTTGCAGTAAAATGCAACTAAGAAAATGTCAGGAAAATCCTGCTAAAATAGATTAACTTAACTTTATTAATAACAAATTCAATAAAGTATAATATGAAAAACTATTAAACGTGTAATAAGCTATTGTACTGTACAGTCATGGCCAAAAGTTTTGAGAATGACACAAATATTAATTTTTACAAAGTCTACTGCTTCACTTTTTCTAATGGCAATTTGCATATACTCCAGAATGTTATAAAGAGTGATCAGCTTAACAGCAATTACTTGCAAAGTCAATATTTGGCTAGAAAATGAACTTTATCCCCCAAAACACATTTCAACATCATTGCAGCCCTGCCTTAAAAGGACCAGCTAACCTCTTTTCAATGATTGCTCCATTAACACAGGTGTGGGTGTTGATGAGGACATGGCTGGAGATCAATCTGTCATGATTAAGTAAGAATGACACCACTTGACACTTTAAAAGGAGGCTGGTGCTTGGCATCATTGTTTCTCTTCTGTTAACCACGGTTATCTCTAAAGAAACATGTGCAGTCATCATTGCAATGCACAAAAATGGCCTAACAGGGAAGAGTATCGCAGCTAGAAAGATTGCACCTCAGTCAACAATCTATCGCATCATCAAGAACTTCAAGGAGAGAGGTTCCATTGTTGCCAAAAAGGCTTCAGGGCGCCCAAGAAAGACCAGCAAGCGCCAGGACCGTCTCTTAAAAGTGTTTCAGCTGCGGGATCGGGCTACCAGCAGTGCAGAGCTTGCTCAGTAATGGCAGCAGGCAGGTGTGAGTGCATCTGCACGCACTGTGAGGTGGAGACTCTTGAAACAAGGCCTGGTCTCAAGGAGGGCAGCAAAGAAGCCACTTCTCTCCAGAAAAAACATCATGGACAGACTGATATTCTGCAAAAGGTACAGGCAGTGGACTGCTGAGGACTGGGGTAAAGTTATTTTCTCTGATGAATCCCTTTTCGATTGTTTGGGACATCAGGAAAACGCCTCATTCGGAGAAGACAAGGTGAGCGCTACCACCAGTCTTGTCTCATGCCAACTGTTAAGCATCCTGAAACCATTCATGTGTGGGGTTGCTTCTCGGCCAAGGGAATCGGCTCTATCACAGTCTTGCCTAAAAACACAGCCATGAATAAAGAATGGTACCAGTATGTCCTCCAAGAGCAACTTCTCCCAACCCTCCAAGAGCAGTTTGGCGATCAGCAATGCCTTTTCCAGCATGATGGAGCACCTTGCCATAAAGCAAAGGTGATAACTAAATGGCTCAGGGAACAAAACATAGAGATCTTGGGTCCATGGCCTGGAAACTCCCCAGATCTTAATCCCATTGAGAACTTGTGGTCAATCATCAAGAGACGGGTGGACAAACAAAAACCTAAAAATTCTGACAAAATGAAAGCATTGATTGTGCAAGAATGGACTGCTATCAGTCAGGATTTGGTCCAGAAGTTGATTGAGAGCATGCCAGGGAGAATTGCAGAGGTCCTGAAGAAGAAGCGTCAACACTGCAAATATTGACTTGCTGCATTAACTCATTCTAACTGTCAATATAAGCTTTTGTTACTCATATGTTTGCAATTATTATATTTCTGTCTGTGATAAAAACATCTGTCAAGCACACATAAAAACCAGAGGGCAGCAGATCATGTGAAAATATATTATTTGTGTCATTCTCAAAACTTTTGGCCATGACTGTACATGTCACGGAGTGACTGTCACGGTATGATACGACCCAAAGGATGGTCAGTCAACTAGGCTAAGAATGGCCGACATCCGATACCCGACACCCGATACGGCCTGATCACCCTAGAAATCCAGGTCCCAGTAGCACACTTCCACCTGATGTTTTTGATGGACACCAACACATACTCATTGACACACAGGTCCAGACCTGAACGATTATTGCCATGTTCGAGTTCGGTTCGGTTCGCCGAACACCCGTGTGTTCGTCGTACACCGTTAAAACCAATGGCAGGCAAACAAAAACACATAGAAACACATAGAAAACACTTCAAAGGTGTCCAAAAGCTGACAAACTGTTCAGAAGACACAACTAACACATGGAAAAGTGACAAGTACATATAGTCATGCGAAAAGAAGAGTTGGAGGAGTAAAAGGAAGGGGAGACACAGATATAGGCATGTCATGCCCTTCTAAAACCAAAAAAGTGCAAAGCCGACACGGCCAGTCCGTTCCTGCCTGTGCGACCTGTGTGTCGCCAGGTTTGTGCCAGAGCTGCGGTGGACCCTGACGGCCAGCCCCCCTCTCGCAATACTGGTGCCTGTCCGCTGGTGGGTAGAGCGAGCCCCCCTGCGGTGGAGGCAGGTCTAATCTTTTTAATTTAAATTGTCTCCCTAATTTGAATGAGTACACTTTAAATCCTTTTACAAGGATCTATTGGAGGGCAAGTCTCATGCCAGCAGCCGCTCCAGTAGCGTCCAGTAAAGCTGCTGCAGTTAAAAAGCTTTTATAAGGATCGAGCTTGGCAGTCCACCGCAAGGCGTCCTACCGCCAGTCACAGCCCCTGTGCCTTGGGGTGCCTCCCCGATGTTCTTCACTGAGTGTCCCGGGGGCCCGAAGCATTTCCTTTGAAAAAATTAAGTGTCCAAACTACAGGTGGTGTAGCTTGCTTAACAGCTGGGTTAATCCGCTGACTAGCAGACACTGCTACTAGGACCAAAATTATTATCTGGGCTAGATGCAGTTAAAAATTTGTAATTAGATACTCTCGTTGGATGCTGAGAAAGCATTCCATAGAGTCTCCTGGCACACCATATATTATTCTCTTAAAAAGCTTGGGGTAGGGGACCCTTTTATAGCCAAAATCATGGCCCTGTATCGCAATCCGTCAGCTAGGCCGCATTGTAGCACAGTGAGCTTGCCACTGCAACTTATGCTTCATATCCATGTGACGGTTCATGCATGAAGTACTCAAACTATGGATTTTTTGGCCTCTACTTAGCTTTTGGTCACAAATGTTACAGATAACACGAGTTGGGTCATCCTTATCAATCTGAAAAAATGCACAGGCTATGCAAGGCTTAGAACCCATGCGACCTGAAGAGCCACCACGACTTGTGGTCAGAGGCAGAGTTGTGGTTGAGGATGCACTTGGTGACGTGCTTCCAGTACTACGTCTCTGTCCACAAAGGCGCAACCTGACCTCGTCATCACTCGAATCCTCCTCCACCTCCTCTGCTGACCTCATCGACTGGCTGACTGTGGGTTGACAGTAAGTGGGATCTGCAACCTCGTCATCATCACCCTTGCTAAAGAGACATCTATTTTATTATTAGATCCACGAATAATGAACACTGTATAGCACTGGACCCTGGTTCAAAGAGAAAGCGTTGTGAGCTAAATCTATAGCAATGGAGGAGCGCTGTTACCAGGAGCTGCCATACATGGGACCATCTGCTGAGAGGACTCTTTAGCAAGTATTTTTGCTCAGTTCTAGCACAATATGTTCTGATGAAGGTCCTTATTTGTGGGGCCGAAAACGTTCAACTATATTAAATCTATTTTGTTTGGATGCAAATAAAGAAATCATTAGCAATCATCCTCATCTCTTCGTAATATCTATTGAGTGCCGAGTTACATTTACTATTGATGGTGGGCTGGAAACCCGACTTGTGCACCAGATACCGCTTCATTGAGTGCCGTGTTATCTATCCATACTAATAGAATGAGTACCACACACTGCTACTATGCCCTAAATTATTGTCCAGGCAAGATGCAGCTAAAAATTCGTATTTATTTGAACGCTGGTGGAGCTTTGTATAGATGGCCTAATAGAATGAGTACCACACACTGCTACTATGCCCACAATTATTCTACAGGCAAGATGCAGATAAAAATTATTAGGAATTTGAATGCTGGTGGAGCTTTGTATAGATGGCCTAATAGAATGAGTACCACACACTGCTACTATGCCCACAATTATTCTACAGGCAAGATGCAGATAAAAATTATTAGGAATTTGAATGCTGGTGGAGCATTGTATAGATGGCCTAATAGAATGAGTACCACACACTGATACTATGCCAACAATTATTCTACAGGCAAGATGCAGCTAAAAATTTGTTTTTATTTGAATGTTGGTGGAGCTTTGTATAGATGGCCTAATAGAATGAGTACCACACACTGCTACTATGCCCACAATTATTCTACAGGCAAGATGCAGCTAAAAATTCTTTTTTATTTGAACGCTGGTGGAGCTTTGTATAGATGGCCTAATAGAATGAGTACCACACACTGCTACTATGCCCACAATTATTCTACAGGCAAGATGCAGCTAAAAATTCATTTTGTATTTGAACGCTGGTGGAGCTTTGTATAGATGGCCTAATAGAATGAGTACCACACACTGCTACTATGCCCACAATTATTTTACAGGCAAGATGCAGCTCAAAATTTGTAGTTATTTGAACGCTGGTGGAGCTGGCAAAAAGTGATAGGAACTGAT
The DNA here is from genome assembly GCA_033576555.1 of Oophaga sylvatica. Lineage (NCBI taxonomy): Eukaryota > Metazoa > Chordata > Amphibia > Anura > Dendrobatidae > Oophaga > Oophaga sylvatica. The sequence continues at coordinate 285,984,079 of JARQOD010000006.1, read as the reverse complement.
GTAACCTAGCACTCAAAAGGGCTGCAATTACAAATAGTCATTACTCCCAACCTATCTGTCTATTAAGAGCACAGACCTGCCTGCTAAAAGTGCTAGGAACTGCTGTAACCTAGCCCTCAAAAGGGCTGCAATTACAAATAGTCACTACTCCCAACCTATCTGTCTATTTATTAAGAGCACAGACCTGCCTGCTAAAAGTGCTAGGAACTGCTGTAACATAGCCCTCAAAAGGGCTGCAATTACAAACTAGTCCCACTCCCTACTCCCTAAACCTTTCTGTTTCTTTAAGTGAAATTTCGCTTCCAATTTGCTGCTGCACAAGATAGCGCTCACAGCAGCAGCAGTGCCGTCTAACACTGAATTGCAGCAGTGAGAAAATGGCGGCGACAGGGAAAATGGCTGGGTCTTATAGGGCAAGGACATGTGACATACACAGCCAATGACACATGCCCTTGCTTGTGTGAAAAAACAAAATTTGCTCGGTGTGTGCGCTGCTGATAGGCTGACAGACTGCACAGCCCACTGGAAGTGCGGGAAAGAGAAAAAAAAATGGAGATCTTCATTATTTCTGCAGAGATCCATCCCATGCCCCTCCCCCCGCCCCGCTGTACATTCAAACTGTGTATTAACATTGATTCTCAGCATTACTGAGAAAAAATCCAGTTACTATTTTGGTGCACGAACAGTATCGAACATAACCTCGAACAGCCGGATTTTTTCCAAATCGTTAGGTTTCGTCGAACGGCTCGAACACCGCCCAAAACAGCTCGAATTTGAAATTGGCGAACAGTTTGATTCGAACACCGCTCATCTCTACTCCTAACACTATAATACTACCTTAGGTGACTGTTATATCTGTTAAAAGTGCACAACCACCAACGTGCAAGTCTGGGGTTTATATCCTGGCTCTGGAAATAATGTATCAGTAGTGGTCCTTGGGCAAGACTATGAACGCTATAGTGCCTACCTCAATAAACATGAGCGTGTCACGAACTAAGAGAGTCATGCTGGCTTGGAGGAACTTGTTAATCTGGGTGACGTCAAGGCGACACAAGTTGAGGAACCAGGTCAGTCTGATGATAAATGGGCTACTGGAACAAACCATACATGGTACAAGGCAATCTGGATCTGCTGAAATGCTACTTTAACAGCAGACCAAATGAGAGAGGATATGAAGTGTATGAGGAAACTCTGGATGGATACAAGACCTACTTGTCCACTGACTGAGAAACAACTAGTCACCCAACATTTCAATATCATAAAGAGTATGTGCCCCCCTTGGAAAAGAAGGCTGGAGACAAAAATCAAGGTGACACGAAGGGAAGTCAGCCAACTATCAGAAATACAGAAAGGTGTAAAGATCAAGAATAAGACCAAGCTGGACAAGTACAAAGGCCTGAAGCCCTAGAGACTGCTAAACAAAGGCTCACAGCACTTGCTGCAAGACTAGGGAGGTACACTAGAGAAGCTGAGGCCAAAAAGATAAATGCCCTGTTCTCCCAACTACAGAGTAACAGCACAAAAGCAGCAACTCCACCAATAGCAGGGACATATGGAAAAAGGAAAAAAACACACAACAACAGTGCACTGTGGCTGCAAGATCTTAGAATGGAACACAGCAACCACCTAGAGCAAGAACCAGTCACCATTACAGAAGCAGACATCCAACAGCGGGTCAAGAACATGAACAGCACCTGGTTCAGACATGATCCACACCTACTGGCTGAAGAAATTAACAGCATGGCAAAGCAGATGAACCTTCTGCTAGAAGCAGGCCAACCACTCAGCTTGGCTAACACAAGGTAGAATAGTGCTGATCGTGAAGGATACCCATAAAGGAACAGTTCCATCCAACTACAGCCCGATAACCTGCCTCACAACAACATGGAAGCTACCAATATACAGAACCAGTACATAAATCCAGCTCAGAAAGTCATTGAGACTGACACCAGAGGCTCTATTAGATAGAGTAGTCGCTCAGACCAATCTCAGCCTGGATTGGCTACAGGAAAGCTCAAAACTCAATGCCATGCACACAGATCTGTGAATGCTTGGCTCTCTACAATGTCAACAGGAAATTAAGAACCTTCCTCAGAAACTCAATGGGGCTATGGAGAACAACATTAGCAGACAACTAGCACAAGTATCCATCCTTGGCATATACCAAGGTGATATACATGGATGACATCAAGCTGATCATCGATTCAATGATCCTCCTGACAAGGATCTACAGTGAAGACATCGGACTGGAGAAGTGCGGCTGCTTGGTAATAAAGTGAGGCAAGGTAGTCAAGACTGATGGAGTGGAATTACCAGCAGATGTACGGACATCAATTAACTCAGGTAACCATGATGAGGAGGTAACCATGATGAGGAGGCAAGGAAGGCAGCAACATCCAAATATCAACAAAGGGTAAGCTCAACGGGAAGAATAAGATTCGTGCCATTAATGCTGGCCAAAAGAAGAGATGGAAGCTGCAGATGTGAAGACCCGAAATCTCCTCACAATGCATGGAGGTCTCCACCGTAAGTCTGGCACCCAAATATTGTATACCAACAGAAAGGAGGCTGGTTGAGGCTTGATAAGCATCCAAGCCACCATCACGGATGAAACAAGGAGTATCCAGGAATACATCAGAAGAATGGCACCAAAAGATGAGATGCCGAGAGAGAGCCTAAGGCAGCAACAACAGATCTGGAACGAAGAACAGAAACATGAAGCAAACATGAAGCACCAAGACAAGCCCGCTGCATAGGATGTACCATCAACAGATAATGGAGGTGGCTGACATGGAGAAATCCTACCAATGGCTGGAGAAATGGCTCCGAGACAGCACCGAGGCACTAATCAAGCCCAAGGTGCAGACTATGCAAAGAAACCTCAGAAACAGTCCAACACATAGTGGTAGGATGCAAAATGCAAGCAGGAACAGCGTATACTGAATGCCACAACCAAGTAGCGGGAATTGTATACAGGAACATCTGCACTGCATATGGGCTAAGTCCTCCTAAGTCCAGGTGGGAGACCCCAGAAAAAGTGGTGGAGAATGAAAGGGCTAAAATCCTGTGGGACTTCAAGATCCAGACAGTTAAGCAGGTGTTGGGTAACCAACCAGACATAGTTGACAAGGATCAGAAGACAGCAATGATAATAGATGTGGCAGTGACAAGTGACAGCAACATCAGAAAGAAGGAATATGAGAAGCTGGAGAAATAGCAAAGGAGAACTGGAGAAGATGTGAAAGGTGAAGGCAACAGTGATTCCAGTGGTGATAGGAGCACTTGGAGCAGTAGCCAATAAGTTGGAAGATTGGCTACAACAGATCCCAGGAGCAACATCTGAGCTCTCTGTCCAGAAAAGCACAATGCTGGGAACAGCTAAGATCCTGCGCAGAACCCTCAAACTCCCAGGCCTCTGGTAGAGGACCCGAGAATGAGAAAGGACAACAAAGACCCAGTGGGGGTGAGAAGGAAGCTTTTTACTTTGTATTGTTCCCTGCATTTTTTAGATCCTGCACTTTTTAATAGTTTTATTTCAGTCTTCTTCGCTTCCTTTTGCATGCCTTCTGTTCTATTTTATTGTTGGAAACTACAGAAGACGTTTTATTTATTGCTGCATATATATATACAGTTTGAGCATACAATGACAAGTTTTTGACTTTCATAACTAAGGTTTATTTATGACGTCTTGTTAAAAAGACAACAGAGAAAATACTTATTCCTTAACTATAGCCACTAGCTATTTCATGAGGCTCTTTATACAATGCCACCATATCAGTGATAGAGGAGAAAGCGAAAGAAGACATGATCTGAAAAAGCGAGACAGCAGAGGAAAAGGTGCAGATAAGATTAGAGAATGTGCATCAACGACCTTGAAAAAGAGAAGGAGACATTTTCATTTCTTTCTAACAGAGAAGGGAGCCAGAGGAGTTCCCTGGGGACCTCTGCAATATAAATGTCTGTTTTCTGTTTCTAATCAGATCCTGGAACATATTAGCATACAAGATGCTATGACTTGAAACTATAAGAAAATCAGATTTTTATTTTTAAATCTGTGTTCTCATCACAGTTGTAATAAAAGGAAACAGCATCTTCATGTTATCACGTACTTTCCTTTATAAGAGTAGATTCGCTTTCCCACATAACAATATTTAACAGTATGGGAACGTTCCCTTACACATCTTGCTTCTATTAAACCATTACATATTGCAGCTACAAGAGATTTCTGTAACCAGTGAATTATTCCATATGAAAAACCTGTTTCTTGCTTTATTTTATATACAGTATTCACTAGTATGTGTAACCAGAGATAACCCCAAAGATCATTTTTTTTCTTTAAGACTAATGCATACAAATACAAGTAACATAAGTGACTCTCTTCCAGGGTCATGAGCTGAACGTCATACAACATTGGAATGGAGAGGCCCAGGGTACACTTTTGATGGGCATAGTTATTTGTATTTTGGCCCAGAGATTTCTGTATCTCTAAACTGTGTTGTTGAGACTTTTATTAAAATCATTGGGACCATAACGAACATGCACACCGATCTATAATGACTTCTCCAGAAATTTCCCAATGCTACATTCACAAATACCTGTCTCAAAGAGAATCTTTAGGTTTATTTTGTGGACCTAAAGTGTGGTGACATGAGGGTGACACCAACAGACACTAACATATAGAACAGTCCCAGCAAGTACATAAGATGGTGCAGATGACAGAGTCTTACCCTTCTGCTGCTTCTTCGGGAATAGAGCAGCTACGACTTTGGGCTTCCAGGGCCAATTATCTCCACCTGTGGGACTCCACTTTTGGTGGGCACCCACAAAGAGGAGGTAATGACAAGCTTAGGAAGCTGACAGTCCATTGAGGTACATGGCCAGGTAACTTGATTGTCCCAACCTGACTTCTCCGAACGTCTGTCATGTGTGCATTGCCACGAAGATCGTCGCGGTTGCACATTCTGACTTCTCACAGCTGAGTTGCTGTTTCTTTGTGTTTGGCAGTTAGGGAGTTAATTCTGTCTGTGCTCAGTTCTGGGACTGGGTGCAGTTTCTCCCGGCTGCAATTAATTATTTGTTGATTGGTTTCCTTTAAATCTCTGGTTGTCTGTGTTGGGAGTTGCCAGTGAAATTCTTCATGCAGACCACAGATAGGATTGTATCTGTATAGACTTAAGTTAAAGAGCTCCTTAGTTGTTTTAAGCTCACCTTGCTTAGAGTTTAATATCCCAGATCATTTATGTTCCTTCTGTGTTTGAGTGTGTATGCAAGTCTGTGTTTTCTCCAGTCTGTCTTATATGTCTAATCTGTGTATTTAGCAGAGATCAGCCCGTATTCCTTTGGTGGTAATCAGTATCCTTCTTAGGACTGATTACAGGGTTCAGGGACTGATAGGAGACAGGGTTAGGCTGGAGACTTGGACCTCTGAACCATTATCAGTACCTCCAAGGTGAGGGATTAGTTAGGACCCCAGTTTAGGGTCAGGTTAGACCCCCGGTCCTCCTCTTTCCTGTGACAGTGTATCAAGTCCTCAAGATTAACCCTGAGTTCAACGGATATCGTGTCAGGTAAATCTATTCTATATTTACATGCTGATGTTGCTAATCTATATGTTGTATAGAGTGTTGTTCTTTTAAGAATAGTTTACTGACATCGTACACATATCATAAGACCGCGTGACATTTTCACTGGCCCATAAAATTATTCCCAGTTGCCATGGATCCAGTAGCCCAGCTGGCTCTGCAGTTGCAGGGATTATCCATGGAGCTGACGGACATTAAGTCCAAAGTTTTGTCTCCCTCGGAGCAAACCAGATTTGAACCTAAAGTAGCTCTCCCGGACAGGTTCACTGGTGGGCGAGACAAATTTTTTACCTTCAGGGAAGCATGTAAATTGTATTTTCGGCTTCGGCCTCGATCATCAGGGAGTGAAGAGCAGAGAGTGGGAATTGTTATCTCGCTCCTACAAGGGGACCCTCAATCCTGGGCCTTCTCCCTTCCTCCGGGATCCCCGGCTCTACAGTCAGTAGATCGATTTTTTACTGCCCTGGGTTTGGTATATGATGACCCAGATCGGGTCTCTCTTGCTGAGACAAAATTACGTAAGATACAGCAGGGAGATCGTCCGGCGGAGGAATTTGCTTCTGAGTTCCGTAGATGGGCCACAGATACTCAGTGGAATGACCCAGCTCTTAGAAGCCAGTTTTGTCATGGGCTTTCTGACAAATTAAAGGACGTTTTGGCTCAGTATGATTCTCCTCCATCACTGGAGGCTGCTATGGCCCTAGCTATCCGTACTGATAGACGGCTCCGGGAGAGGTGCGAGGTAACTCCGCCCCCTGTTGTTACTCCACCTACTACTAAAGTCCCTTATGTTGAGGTTCCCCTTGTCTGTTCGGAGGAGCCTATGCAGTTGGGAGGGACATCATTTCGTAGGAGGGGATTGGCGGTACGCCGCAGGACTAGAAGGTGTTTCTTCTGCGGGAAAGAGGGACATTTTGTTGGGGGATGTCCATCCCGTGCCTTGTTGAGCAAAAAGTCGCCGGAAAACTGTTAATCCCAGGTTGTGTGGTGGACGACAACCTGGGAGTATGTATTTCGTCCGCTAGTTCTTCTCAGTTCCTTGTACCAGTGGAGGTGGTGGTTGGTACGAGAGTGGAGAGATTTTCTGTTCTTCTTGATAGTGGGTCCGGGGCTAATCTGGTTGACGCTCAGTTTGCTCAGGCTCAAGGTATGCATCTGAGTGTATTGGTCAAACCGATCCCTATATTCTCCATTGACGCCAGGCCTCTCGGCCAAGGTAGCTTTGTTCATGAGGTTCATAACATTGACCTTCGGGTAGGGGCAATACATAGGGAACTATTATCTTGTTATGTGTTGGAGGGTCTACCTACTCCTATTGTGTTGGGACTTCCTTGGTTGGTTAAACATAACCCTGTGATTAATTGGCAGTCCAGAGATATAAGCCAATGGGGGGAGTTTTGCAAAAGTAACTGCATGAACACAGTCATCAGTGCGGTCGTGCCTAGTACTTTGCCTCCTTTTTTGGAGGACTTTGGGGATGTGTTCTCTGAGGAGGGGTGTCAGGAGTTGCCTCCTCATCGCGTGTATGACTGCTCTATTAATTTACTTCCTGATGCTAAGTTACCTAAAGCTAGGTTATATAACCTTTCTGGTCCTGAGAGGCAGGCTATGAAAGATTATATTTCGGAGAGTCTGGCCAAAGGGCATATTAGACCTTCATCTTCCCCAGTGGCCGCGGGGTTCTTCTTTGTGAAGAAAAAAGATGGAGGCCTACGCCCTTGCTTGGATTTCCGCGAACTTAATCGGATTACTGTTCGAGATCCGTATCCACTCCCTCTGATTCCTGATCTCTTCAATCAAATTTTTGGCGCCAAATGGTTCTCTAAATTGGATCTCAGGGGGGCGTATAATCTGATTAGGATAAAAGAGGGGGATGAGTGGAAAACGGCGTTTAACACGCCGGAGGGACATTATGAGAACCTTGTCATGCCTTTTGGTCTGACTACTGCACCAGCAGTGTTCCAACATTTTGTTAATGACATTTTTCGTCATCTGGTGGGGCTGTTTGTGGTCGTATATTTGGATGACATTTTAATTTACTCACCAGATCTTGTGTCTCACCAGGAGCATGTGAGACAGGTGTTGCAGATCTTGCGAGACAATAAACTATACGCCAAACTGGAAAAGTGTGTATTCGCCGTACAGGAACTTCAGTTTTTGGGTTTCTTGGTGTCAGCCTCCGGTTTCCGTATGGACCCTGAAAAGGTGAGAGCAGTGCTTGAATGGGATCAGCCAGAGGATCTTAAGGCTCTGCAGCGTTTTCTGGGGTTTGCTAACTACTACCGGAAATTTATTTGTAATTTCTCATCTGTTGTCAAACCTCTCACTGACATGACAAGAAAAGGGACGGATTTTTCTAAATGGTCGGACAAAGCTTGCCAAGCTTTTTCCTCTTTGAAAAAATGTTTTGCTTCGGCACCCGTTCTCATCCAACCAGATGCATCACAGCCGTTCGTTGTGGAGGTGGACGCGTCTGACGTAGGGGTGGGTGCAATATTGTCCCAGGGTCCGTCCCCTGGTAAATGGCATCCGTGCGCTTTCTTTTCTAAAAAATTGTCGTCCGCCGAAAGGAATTATGATATCGGCAATAGGGAACTTTTGGCCATTAAGTTGGCTTTTGAAGAATGGCGTCACTTTTTGGAGGGGGCAGTCCACCCGGTTACCGTCATTACTGATCACAAGAACCTGCTGTATTTGGAATCTGCTAAGCGTCTGAATTCCAGACAAGCTCGATGGTCGTTGTTTTTTACCAGGTTTAATTTTGTTGTCACTTATCGCCCTGGATCTAAGAATGTTAAGGCGGATGCCTTGTCTCGCAGTTTCCCAGGGGCCGGGAAAATGGATGACCCGATTCCTATCCTTCAGGAGGGGGTGGTAGTGTCGGCTGTATGTTCTGAGCTTGAGGAGGAGGTGTTAGAGGCTCAGGGGGACGCCCCTGCAGGACCTCCAGGGAGACTGTTTGTCCCAAATCAGTTGAGACAAAAGGTTATTGAGGCACATCATAATTCTGCTTTAGCAGGACATCCAGGGAGTAAGGCTACTTTAGATCTCCTTTCTCGCCGGTTTTGGTGGCCTAACGTTAATAAAGATGTTTTAACTTTTGTCGCGTCCTGTGGGGTTTGTGCTCGCTCTAAGACCCCTCATACCCGTCCGTCTGGGACCCTCTTACCCTTGAAACTTCCGGAGCGTCCATGGACTCATTTGTCTATGGACTTCATCACGGACCTTCCTCAGTCGTCAGGGAAGACTGTCATACTGGTGGTTGTTGACAGGTTCAGTAAGATGGCACATTTCATTGCTCTTCCTGCCCTCCCTAATGCTAAAACTCTGGCGCAGGTGTTCATTGGGGAGATTGTGAGACTTCATGGGTTGCCTTCTGATGTGGTGTCAGATAGGGGGTCTCAGTTTGTGTCCAAGTTTTGGAGGGCATTTTGTTTACGTCGGGGGATGCAATTGTCATTTTCCTCGGCTTTTCATCCGCAGACCAATGGTCAGACAGAGCGTCTGAATCAAAGCCTAGAGACTTATCTTCGGTGTTTTGTCTCAGAGAACCAGGAGGACTGGTCTTCTTTCTTGCCTCTGGCAGAGTTCGCTCTTAACAACAGGCGGAGCGAGTCCACTGGTAAGTCCCCGTTTTTTGGGGCATATGGTTTTCATCCCCAGTTTTGTACATTCAATGGGGGGGTCCCTTCTGGGGTTCCTGAGGAGGAGCGTTTCTCGTCGTCACTTGCTTCAGTGTGGAGAGGTGTATTGAATAATCTGAGTGCTATGGGGAACCGTTATAAACGTATGGCTGATAGGAGGAGAGTTTCTGGTCCAGATCTTAATGTGAACGATCTGGTATGGTTGTCTACCAGGAATATAAAACTTAAAGTTCCCTCCTGGAAGCTGGGCCCCAGATTCATCGGGCCGTACAGGATCAGTTCCATAATTAATCCTGTGGCATTTCGTCTGGACCTCCCTCCTACGTTTAAAATCCACAATGTGTTCCACAAGTCATTACTTAAGAGGTACGTGGCACCAGTCATACCATCACCTCTACCTCCTCCTCCAGTGGTGGTCAATGGTAACTTGGAGTTTCAAGTGTCAAAGATCATTGACTCACGTCTGAATCGCCGGTCCCTTCAGTACTTGGTGCATTGGAAGGGGTATGGTCCAGAGGAGAGGACGTGGGTTCCTGCGTCTGACATTAACGCAGATCGTTTGGTGCGGACCTTCCACAGAACTCACCCGGGCAAACCTGGCCCTGAGGGTCCGGAGGCCCTCGTAGAAGGGGGGGTACTGTCATGTGTGCATTGCCACGAAGATCGTCGCGGTTGCACATTCTGACTTCTCACAGCTGAGTTGCTGTTTCTTTGTGTTTGGCAGTTAGGGAGTTAATTCTGTCTGTGCTCAGTTCTGGGACTGGGTGCAGTTTCTCCCGGCTGCAATTAATTATTTGTTGATTGGTTTCCTTTAAATCTCTGGTTGTCTGTGTTGGGAGTTGCCAGTGAAATTCTTCATGCAGACCACAGATAGGATTGTATCTGTATAGACTTAAGTTAAAGAGCTCCTTAGTTGTTTTAAGCTCACCTTGCTTAGAGTTTAATATCCCAGATCATTTATGTTCCTTCTGTGTTTGAGTGTGTATGCAAGTCTGTGTTTTCTCCAGTCTGTCTTATATGTCTAATCTGTGTATTTAGCAGAGATCAGCCCGTATTCCTTTGGTGGTAATCAGTATCCTTCTTAGGACTGATTACAGGGTTCAGGGACTGATAGGAGACAGGGTTAGGCTGGAGACTTGGACCTCTGAACCATTATCAGTACCTCCAAGGTGAGGGATTAGTTAGGACCCCAGTTTAGGGTCAGGTTAGACCCCCGGTCCTCCTCTTTCCTGTGACAGTGTATCAAGTCCTCAAGATTAACCCTGAGTTCAACGGATATCGTGTCAGGTAAATCTATTCTATATTTACATGCTGATGTTGCTAATCTATATGTTGTATAGAGTGTTGTTCTTTTAAGAATAGTTTACTGACATCGTACACATATCATAAGACCGCGTGACAACGTCTTCATGGGGCCAAGTGACCAGATGATCCCAACCTGGCTTCTCCAAACATCTCCATGAATTCAGTGATGGGCAATGGATCAGATCTGTATTCCTCCAGCTGGGGCCATGGTCCCTTAAGCTGACTCCCTGTAGAGTTTCTCAAATCACTATCCCTCCAGTTGAAGCCATGGTGTCCTGGCTGCTGTTCTGTAGAGCACTTTTGTAGTTTTATACTCACATCTGTCCTTCAGGCCATCTTCAACAGGTCAGGTGATAGGTGGGATGAGGTCAACTCTTATTGCTTGAGTATTTAATGAATTTGCATAGTTTATCCTTCAATGTCTGCAGGTCAAAAAACTACATGGCCTGGTACAATGGGTAATCAACATATTAGCAAACATCAATTGTTCAATTACCCAGTATCTCTGCCCTCCAATAATACCAACACAATAATCAATTCAAGAGTCAACTATTAGGCTTATATGAAGAATGGCCTATGTCTCTTGACCCATCAAAGAAAAACACATCAATTCAAGAGTCAACGTTAAGACACATATGAACAGTAGTCTATGTCTCCTTGCCTACTGAAAAATATGTCTGGCCTAATTAAGAATAAATGCTGTGTCGTTACACAGAGTATAGTGCGTTATGGCAGCATGCAGTTAAGGGCAAGGTGTTCAACCTGGAATATTATTATATTAAGGAGCCATATTCTAGTAATAATATATTTTACATATGCTTAGAATTATAAACATATATAGGAATGTATTTGTGTGTAAGTATGTTTTGAAGGGAATCTGTCAGCAGGATTTCATCCCCAAACTATTTATATGTTAGTCTAACTTTTTCAATGACAAGTCCAGCAATACCTTTACATTGGCATTCTGTTCCTGCATTACTGGGAAATCAGTGTTTCAATTAATATGCAAATGAGGCTATAGATCTAATGTCTCTGTCACTCCATCTCTATTTCCCACCCAGCTCCATTTCTTCCTGCTTGATTGACAACCTTTATAGTATGTGACTTCAGGCAAAGGAGCTGTGAGTCAAGCACGAGGAGGTGGCGCTGGGCAGGAAATAGAGCTGGAGTGAAAAAGACTTCAGAGATACAAGTAGCTCTTCAGCCTTATTTGCTTATCAATTCAAATGCTGATGATCTCTCAATAACACTGAAAGGGAATGACCATGTAAAGGCATTGCTGGACTAGTTTTTGACAGAGCTTCATGTGCATTTAAATAGTTTGTGGTGTGAAAGCATGCTGACAGATTCCCTTTAAGGAAGCATTCAAAGATTCCAAGTCAGGACTTGAATGGTATCTGTTTCCTAAACTTCAGACTCTAATCTACCATGTGTATCCTATATTTTATTGATCACCTGTCACTTTCAAAATTTGCCCGGGGCGGTATCCATAGGCAAGTGTCATGTGCCTGTCACCTCGGCACTTTACAGAAAACAGGGGTCTGTTTCCAGTATATGTCTGTGTTACTATTGTTACCGTGGACACTTCCCAACACGCTTAGCGTGGCCATGATTCCCCACGACCCCATGAACGGGAAACCTCAACAGTATATAAAAACAAGTTCAACTTTACTGTCTGTTTAATTTATCAACAAAGCACCAAAGCACATCAGAAATTGCGGATGTCTTTCTTTGGGTCACAATACAGTGGCATGTCTTCAACAATATTTTCAGGGCACAGTTAGTGAAACTTCCTACTGGCAGAGATAGGGACTTTCAAGCTTCTTATATGACACTTTAGCTGCTCCTTCCTGTTTCTTTATCTTCAGCCCACTTCTCAGGAACCATGTAAATGAAGTGCCTGTGGTTAACTCCTTTACTGTAGGTGCCCCCCATCTTCCTGACTTGTCTCTTCTCAGACCAACAATTTTCAAGACATGGCTGACATTTCTCGTTCCCGGAGGTCAGTAGAGTCTCTCACAAAGTTGCTGAACCAAAGTTCCTTTCCCCAACTCGCCTACTAGGAGAATGCTGCTGCTACACCTTGAGCTCTTCTTAGTTGTTTTCCTTCACTGTTTTACTCCTACACACACACACACACTACGGTGCAGATCACCTTGAACAAATGGGTGTCCTTACTTCTTTTCTTGTCTGAACTCACTTACTAACTGAATTCCCTATTCCTGTCACTAACCCACAATCCCCAATCTGGCCTTACAATTAACCCTGTCTAAACTACTGGTGTGCACCCTGACGAAGGAGGTACCAAAACGTACGTTGGGGTGGGCACACACACCGCTCTGGACCTTTACTTGGAGCTGCACAATAAGTTCAGGTAATATACCATTGACTACTTAATTAGCTCTGATGAGGCTGTATTATGGATTCCTCATCAGCCTTATAAATACTATTGTGGTCTAAGTAGTTTTTCATATTGTGCATTTTGAATAGTTCCATATGACATGGGATATACTGCCTATTGTGCATTCATTAGTTTTTGATATGTTCAGTGATATTGTCTATATCTCTTCCTTTAGGGGTTTTTCATGTGGGGTGGGAGTGCCCTTTTGTAATAGCATATATGCTCAATTATGGTGCGAATTCTCTGTAATTTTTTATCTCCCATTGTCCGCTTGTGTTCAACCTTTTAATATTTTTCTAATTAATAAAGACTTTATGGTTTTAAAATTTGGACTAGTACATCATTACCTCCTTTTTGTGGCTGGTTTTCCTGTCTACACTACTAACAGAAAACTGCAGCCACAGAAGTATAACTCTTAAATACAATTTTAAACCGCCAAATACAGGTAAAATACATTTTCATACATTTAACCACCTGGGGATGTCAGAGGAGTAGAATGCCATTCTGACCACCTTTACAACCACCTCCTCTATTGTATTTTTTTAGCGATCTGAATGATTGTGCAACACTCCTTTAGGCCATCTCCGTGCGCAGGGTGCTTGGTAGTTCTCCCCTCAATATGGCGCACGCCTTCACCTGAATCTTGCTGGGAGCTGTAGTGGGATGCAGGAAGGTCTTCCTCTTCTGCCAGGGGTCGACTCGAGTATCCCCTGTCCACACTCACAAGATATGAGGTTGGTACAATGAACAGGTTTATTTATAAAGCACACAAATAGTGAACATGGTAAGAGGGATAGCAAGTAACCTTAATTCCAATAGTATTACACAATCAACAAATACAAATGCAATATAGGGCTTTGCAGTTAACCTGAATGTAAGGGATGATGCTTCCCCTTTAAATCGCAACAAGCACACTCCTAATACTGATTAAACTAAAAATGGCTGCAGCAATGGAAACAACATAATTCAATGTTGGGGCCCAGTTGTTGTGGGTGTGGTGCGCTGGCAGAGTCCGTTGGTGCATGTGATGCAATAGGAACAAGATCCCCTTCATCGCTGGTTCTATTAAAACTTCAAGTGTGTTGAACCACAAGTCCCATCAATGCTCCCTTATAGATAGCTCTTATATAATTGTCCCCAGTGGAACCACAAGTCCCAGGAAGCCACTCACTCCTTGATGTGGCAGTTCCGCAATCACACAGGGTTCCAACCTGACGTTTCAGGATTCAGTTGCTTAGAGATGCAAGGCAGAGTTCTTCTCCTTGATGGTAAGCCAGGAGGAGGTGAGCATCCCATGGCAACCTGATTGGTCTGTAGTTGTGGTGAAGCTCCAAGGCTTTCTGTCCTCTCACATGGAGCTGTAGAACTATCAGTCCGCACACTGTGATCTCCTTCTGGATCTTTGCTGTCTCCTCTAAGTAATGGTTGACAAACCTCATGTTCTCTGGTACAGTTTCCTCCTCCCTTCTTCTCCAATTTGCTTAGGTCTGTGACTGACAAACACTGACTGCTCCTATTAGACTCAGTTTCTGTACACCAGTCTCCCCTCACAGGGGTCACAATTGAATAACCTTCATTTATTATACTGTTAATCATTTTTGAAACCCAAATTGATGTTTAATACCAGTGCACTTTATACAATGCAAATCCAAAGACAAACACTCTGGGGCCAGGAGGTAATCGCTCCTGCAGTGTATCACTGAGCTGCTGTGAGAGTTCACCGGAGTTCATCAGCTCCGGTGCTCTCACTTACGAAGATCTTTCCCATGCAGCAGTAGTGCCGTAAGGGAGATCACCGGAGCTGATCAGCTGATGAACTCTGGTGAACTCTCTCATGGCAGCTCAGTAATACACTGCGGGAGCGATTACCTCCTGTCAGTGTATCGCTGGCTGTCTTTGAGAGTAGTCACATCAGTAATGTCACTGCTCTCAAAGTGATCAAGATCATTGTGGGACATTATGGATTATCTTCTTTGTGGATAGGTGAGTAATATTGTGGTTTATTATTTTATTTTTGTTGCAGGAGTCATTGGCTTTGGTGGATTAGGCATTCGGTAAGTATGGTTTAATTAAGATTATTAAAGGAGTCAGTGTCATTATTTCAAATAAAGGACTTTATTCTGGGTGTTTGTGTTTTTATACAATTTCACTATGGAGTTACTAATGGGTAGGTGTCTTATAAATGCCTCACCATAACTAACCTGTGAGCTTGATGTCACCCAACAATACAAAGGTGACATCAACCCCACAAATATGAACTCCACTTGCCACCGCTACAGGACATGCATGAAGAGCGAAACTAAGCACCAGATTTGGCGCATCTTATAGATGTGCCTTTTCTGGGGTGGCTGACAGCTGATGTTTTTATTCTGGGAGGGGCCAATATCCATGGCCCCTTCCTAGGCTATTAATGTCAGCCTGCAGCTGTCTGCATAGCCTTTGCTGGTTATTAATTTTAGGGGTACCCCATGTCATTTTTTTGGGGGAGTCACCCATTTTAACAGCCAGTAAAGGCTAAGTATGCAGCTGCGAGCTGATATTAATAGCCTGGGAAGCTCCATGGGTTTGACCCCCTTCCAAGGCTATAAACATTTGCTCCCAGCTATCAGCTTTACCTCTGCTGGTTATTAAAATTATGCAGGAGCCCACGCCATTTTTTTAATTTTTTTTTAATTAACAGTTGCTGTCTGGTTACAGCCTATGTACATTCGTTTTGTTAAAGCTCCTACATAGGCTGGTGACAATGTGTGTGTAGGTTTGTGTGTGTTTGTGTTTACTTATTGGCTTAGTAATGAGGGTGTCGGGCTGACACCTTTTCATTTCTTAAGGTACTGCCACACTAAACAATCCCGCTAGCGATCACGATAACGACGCATACTAATGCGATCGCTAGCGGGATTGTTTCTATATCGCTAAGTGCGGCCACATTTAGCGATATAGTTAACGACGCTATCGCCGTTAGCGATCTTCTTAACGACTTTAGCGGTACAAAAGTAACGCTAAATCGCTAAGAAAAGGTGCCACACTAGCGATATATACTTACCCAGCGGGAGCGCCGACGAGAAAATAGGGTCCGGAACGATTTCAGCGACGAGCGAGATCACAGCAGGAAGCTCGTCGCTGGCAGATGCCGCACTGAACAACATCGCTAACGGGATCGCTAAATAGTGACGTTTTTTAGCGATCCCGTTAGCGATATTGTTCAGTGTGGCATACCCTTAAGCCTAGAGCTACGTGTCAATGACAGCTGCTGCCCTAATCCCATTACCCTGATGCCACACTGCATCAGCATGAAAAAGGTGGTGTTAAACCAAGAAATGACATCACAAAACGTTTTTAAATATCTTTATTTAGCTAAAAAAAGGCTTCATTGCGGTACAAAAACGCGTGCAAAAACACAGCAAAAATGCACTAAATCGTGGCAAAACCCCGCTTTTTTGCAGCAGCATTTCTCCTGCGAAGAGATGCAGAAACCTTGCAGAAATTTCTGCAAGCAAATACTCAGTGTGCACACATTGCCTTATAATATGCCACTTTTCACTATTTGATTGTGATGCATTTTGTTATACGCACAAACAGCACAACCGACATGTTCCACACTGTGTTGTGACCATGATTGAATTACTTAGGGCAATGGGAATAAAGTAAGCACCAATGTCACAGTAGGAGAATCCTTGCCATCGTGAAAATAATGGTACACATATTCAGCAATTGTTGCTACTTAAATGGTTTATACAAAGATTCTTAGTAATGTCTCAGGTTTTAATAGGGTAATTAATCTTCTTAAGTGTAAATGCCAGTTTATTGGCCCAGCTATTACCCCTGGCTACGGAGTACTCCTTTGTGTGTTGTTACGAGCGCAGCTAAGTGATGAGAATACTCTGCTTGCCAAAGTTATGTTTTCAGCAGATCTGTTTAGATTGCAATGGCAGTTTTTCTGCTTAGACTTAAGAGCAAGTTTTCACTTTACAGTTTTACCATGAGATGAGGATTACAAAGGCTGCGATACACAGAAGTATCACTAAAGTATATTAAAAACACTGTTTGACTTGCATCTCATTTTTTTTATTTTGCTTGCATATCGCAAAATTTGAAAACAGATTAAAAGGAAATTGGAATTTACATAATTTGTTCAGTATCTAATATGTTAGAGTTTTACTACTTAATGCAGCATATCACTATTGCAAGAGTGAATAAAACAAAGACAAATATAGCCTCTGATTCAAGGACTTGAATTTGAAGATAACAAAGCAAAAACAATCACAGATTGAAAATAAGAATCACAGTATGGCAATATATAAACAAATCACTGCCTCTTATGAAGGAATGCAACACCAGAACCACTATCAGTACAAGAATATAGCATTAGAACCACCAACAGTATATGAATAGAGCACCAAAGACATAATCAGTACATAAAAACATCACCAGAATCATCATTTCAGGAATACACCACCACAACCACCAACAGTACGTGAATATAGCAACAAAGCCACCATCAATACATGAATACATCACCAGAACAATCATCAATACAGGAATACAGCACCTGAAAATAATCAGTCCTGGAATTCATCAACAGAACATTCATCAATGCATGAATACATCACCAAAACCAAGTCTAGTACATGAGTACATAAGCAGCATCTACATCAGTACAGGAATGCATCACCAGAACCACTCATATCTTGGTATGTTTATCTGTACACTATACACATATAGTATATGGTTTGCAACGCACCATTGCATAACTGATAGCTAGTACTGCATTGTATAATGGTAATATTAGTCTTAGTTAATGGTCAGTATGGTGGTATTATTACTACTGTACATGTTGGTAATATGTTGTTATGGTCTGGCTGTATTATTTGTCTTCACACTGCATGGTATTGATGATAATATTTGTTGTGTTTGGTAATGATCAGTATGGTGCTTTAATTTCATCAACATGTGATGATATTATGTGGTTATGATGTGGTGCTATTGTTTACACTTAAACATAATTATTATTGCTAACATTGGTCTTGTGGTAAATTCTGATTTCTTCCAATGTTAGATAGGGTCACAATTGTATTGTTAGGAAGTCTGTGTAAGGGAGCAACATGACCATAAGTATTTTTAAATGCTAAGGCTTAATTTCAGTCTGTCCAATGCGTTCGATGCTTGCCTAGACTGATTACAGCACCATATGCCCCCCAGGGTGAGTATAATAAAACCTCTTTTTCTCATCTTTAAGGTCGGACCGGGGGCTTATGTACAGCATTACAAAATGCTGTAGATAAGCCCCGAAAGGCAGTGGCCGCATCTTATAGCGGCAAAATGAGGTGACAGGTTCCCTTTAAAACTGTAGACAGGTTCCTACTCTGCAGATTTTAGTAACGGTGCATTTCTTCTCTCCATGCTTGCTGGATGGTCAAAATTTACCTGAGTTAGACATGTACTGTATGCTCTGAGCCCAGAGGTCTCCTGCTGCTGCCTCTCCTCTACCTGCTCTATGTAAGTGACCATAGACAATCTGTAATGTCACCCCTTTTACAGCATGAATCTCACAGACTCTGAGTAAGAGTGCTAGACAAATTTTTTTGTTGACTGAAGAAGCTTCTGATCATTTAGACCGAGCCTAAAGGGAGGAGACTGTGGACTACATGGTACAGGAAGGTGTGGGCAAAGTCACATTTCACTAATATTTATTTTTACAAAATGTATTATATCCACATGCACTACTGATTTAGGCAAATGCAATGATACCCAATTTATTAGGTTTTGGGTCAAGGTTTGATTTTTCAGCACTTCACATCTTACAAGTGACTGATTGAATAACAATATCAATTAATATAAAAAAAACCTTTATTTTATAAAGTTTCTTATAAAATAACATAGGATACATTTTTACATTTGCAAAGAGCAAGAAAATGTGCAAAAGTAAACACGGACAGTATTTAGATCAAATGCCAATACGCAGTGATGAAACAGATTGTGATTATATTCAATAATGGGCAGAAAATCTTGTAAAATTAAATTTATACCGAAATGGAAATATGAATACGTTTCTATACAGTCTGCAATTAAATTGTTTTTGGCAGAATTTTCAGATATCAGACAAATATGATTTGGCCTACATACCTCTATGATAAACATAAATCTGCTTGGCTCATTTTGTAAGTATGAAAACAGTATTTATTTAATTACATCTATTCAATGCAAAATGTACTAAGCACAAAAGTGATGCGTCTATCAATATCCATTTATTTAAGTGACTGCATGTTTTTTAGATTCACAGTTAAAAAGGGACATTATCTGAAGACACAAATATGATAATTACGTCTGAGACCTCAAGTAAACCCCTGACTTTGAATATGTAGCCTAATGTGTGAAAAGCATATTATAGAGCAGAGTGATATACATATTTGAAGGAATTGATTAGGTAGAACTTGTTGGTTAGTGATTTAATTCCCTGCTCATTCTGCACTTTGCAGTTAAGTGGGCTATCCTGATCAGTGATAGTAGCCTGAGGAGGGCTGCCCACAGGACCCCAAAGCCCAGAATGAGAAGCTGTTTAAATGAAAAATATATACTAGTTCCACTGTATATTTTTCCCCACAAAATACTTATCAATCTGCTAAACTTATTTTGGTCTAAAACAATATGCTTGCAGCTATGACTTCATTTTCAGCATGATACATTAACCCATTCATGACCTTTTGCCCTTTGATGTGGGCTCTGGCGCTGAGTCCGCATCTTTCCCAGCACGACAGCTGATTTGATTAGCTGTCATGTGCCCCTAACAGCCGCGGATGTAATCACGATCCACCCTCGGCTGTTACCATGTTAAATGCTGCTGCCAATGTCTCACAGTAGCATTTAACATGATTGCGCCAGAAGTGTGTCACAAATGCCGCTCATGGATGTCCATCACATGATCACAGGGTGCCAATGGGTTGGCATGACAAGTGGAGATCTGCAGAAGACCACCATGCTAGTCATTGCTGATCTGCTATGAACACCAGCGCGTGGCCAGTGTTCATAGCAGATAGTGATTTTTGCTACACATAGCGAGCTGAAGCCCTGCTGTGTGTAGCACAAGTGATCAGACGATCACAGCTTCAAGTCTTCTAAGGGGACTATTGACGCAAGTAAAAAGTAGAAAAAATTTTTTTAAAACTATAAAAAAATTAAAATAATGTAAAAGTTAAAATCACCCCTTTTGCCATATTCAAAATAAAACAATAAAATAATAAAAAATACTTATATTTGGTATTACTGTGTTCAGAAACGCCCTATCAAATATAAAAATAATTAATCCAATTGGTAAATGGCCTAACAGCAAAAAATCAAAAGGGCCTAAAAATGTTTGGTATCTGCAAACTCATAATGGGCTGGAGAATCATAATGGCAGGTCAGTTTTATCATTTAGTGAACATGGTAAAAAAATTTTTTTCAAATCTCACCAAACTTGGAATTTTTTTCCTGTTTTCCAGTACACTGTATGATAAAACCAATATTGTCGTTCAAAAGTACAACTTGTCTTGCAAAAAACAAGCCACAGCCATAAAAAAGTTATGGTTCTGGGAAGGAGGGGAGCAAAAATTGAAAATGCAAAAATGGAAAATCCCAAGGTCGTGAAGGTGTTAAAGTGAACCTCACAGCTGATACATGTGGATACAGGCGGCATATATCAGGCAGTGACTACATGATCTCAGCCAGAATGTTTGACTCTGAGATGCCCGGTATTTCAGAAAAAAATAATTACTTTAAAAGCAGCTGGGGACCAAGCCGCACAGCAGACTATGTAACAGTGCCTGGGGTGGTAGCCATGGCAAGTGTCTGTGTCCGACACATGTCCGGCGTGTTACAGAAAAATAAAAGTTCTGGATGGGTGTCTATTCTGGCAGTGTTGCTCTTGGTACCTTCACCTTCAGGCCTGTCCCATTCCACTCCTCACTAGGTTCATTAGATTTCAAGACAAGGACACCAGGCATGTTCATAAAAACAAGGCACTCATTACTTGGCAACACACTTAGGTACACAAGGCAGCAAGAAGTACACTTTACAACTTCTTCTGTCTCATTAAGAGGTATGTTCTTATCAGTTTCGGGCAATAGCACTTTACATGTGGTTGGTACACAAGCAGAGCAAATCAGATACATTTCCATCTTCCTAATGCAGGGACACACTGGTCAGTATGTTACATTGTAAACCTGCACCCAACAGCAGTTTGTGATCCATTAAAGCCGGGTCCCTCTACCATGTCCTCAGCTGGGCAAGACCATTCGCTACAGGACCTCTCACATCTGGCCAATACTGGACTCACTTCTTCCTTTCATTCTCCCACTAGTGGGTTTCACCCACTTGCCTGCTGAACTGGATTTCAATTGCCCCCCAAAGTTCCTTAATGATTCTTGCTGCCTTGTGCCTTCCAGCTCCAGCCTAGTTCTCTTCCTATCCAGTTGGTCCATATACTCACAACTAGTCCCCGGGTAGTTCTCCTTGACCACTGCCAGTGACTGACTGGTCTCTCCCTGTATGTGCACTTAGGGAGAGACCAGACACTGCAGAGCAGTGGGCAGGGAGCAGCCCCTTGGTCCCCGATGGCTATTAAAGTATGCTTTTCTTGGAAACACCACAGTTTCAGAGTTATGATGCAGCCAGTGACTGATACATGCTGCTCGTGGATCGGCAGCATGCATCAGCTATCAGGTTTACTTTAACAGAGGTAGCATTTATGTACATTTAATTGAAGTACATTTGATCAAAGTACTTGGCAGTTAAACATGTCTGAATCTAACACGCATCTCTATTTTCTTCATACAGGTATTTAATCTCATTCAATATCTCCACCGAATCCTGCATGCTACCAGCCATAGCTATTCATTTTAGCCAGCATATTTAATGGTATTTAATCTCATAAAATCTCTGCACCGAATCCAGCATGCTAACAGACATAGCTATTCATTTTAGCCAGCATATTAAATGGTATATAGCTATTTCAACTTATTCGGCTTGTACCTTTATGCTGTGAGGTTAAGTAACTTTTTCAAAGTGGTTTATGATCCATGTAGGCTTGGACACTTGTTTATCTGCTCACTACATTTATTGTGTCCTGCTGTGTCAACTTAGTTTGATTGCTAATGAAAAAAAATCTTAGAACTAGCCTCCTATACACCATGTTGCAAATTATTATTCAATTTGGTTTTAAGTGTCATAGCGTTTGTTTTTTTTTTGTAAATGAAACCCATTGATGGTATTGTATCTCAGGGTTCTTTGGATCACTGAAATCGATCTCAGATACCTGTGATAATTAGTTTGCCATGTGAGCCCATAAAAGGAAAACTGGATGTTCCACACTATTAAGCAGGCCAGAGCTTTCAGGTAACACGGAAAAGAAAAAGAATCTCTCTGCTGCTGAAAAGCATCAAATAGTGCAATGCCTTGGTCAAGGGATGGAAACGTTAGATATTTCCTGAAAACTTAAGCGTGATCATCGTACTGTTAAGAGATTTGTGGCTGATTATGAGCACAGACGTGTTCGTGCTGATAAAGGCAGAATGAGGAAGGTTTCTGCCAGGCAAGATTAAGAGAGCAGCTGCTAAAAAGCCATTACAAACCAGCAAACTGATATTTGAAGCTACTGGTGCCTCTGGAGTCCCTCGAACCTCAAGGTGTAGGATCCTTCAAAGGCTTGCTGTGGTGCATAAACCTACTATTCGGACACCCCTTAACAGTGCTCACAAGCAGAAACAGTTGCAGTGGGCCCAGACATACAAGAAGACTAATTTTCAAACAGTCTTGTTTACTGATGAGTGTGGAGCAACCCTGGATGGTTCAGATGGATGGAGTAATGGATGGTTGGTGGATGGCCACCATGTCCCAACAAGTCTGCAACGTCAACAAGGAGGTGTCACGGGTGTGTCGCGGCGGAGATCGTCGCGATTGCACACCCTGACTTCGCACAGCTGAGTTTCTGGTGCTGGGTGTTTTTCAGCACTGAGGGAGTTAATTCTTTCTCTCTCGATGCTGGACAGACCAGCCTCGCCCAGCTGCGATTGATGTTTTGTTAATTAGCTTCCTTCATATACCTGCTGGTCTGCTGGGGAAGTTGCCGGTGAAAGCATTCATTCAGACCAGCAGAGCGGATCGTTTCTGAGAAGACTTAAGCTAAGAGTGCCTGTTGTGGTTTTTCCTCTCCTCGCTTATTGTTTATCTTCTTAACCTTTTGTGTTCCTCTGTAGTGGAAGTTTTGTATGCAAGGCAGTGTTTTCTTTACCCCCTGTCTGTCTCGTTTGTATTTGACTGTGTGTAAGCTGTTGCGTGCCCATTCCCTGTGGTGGTAATCAGGGTCCTTCTCTGGACTAGATTACAGTGGTCAGGGATCTACAGGAGACAGGGTTACGCTGGCGGCCTGGACCTCTGTACCATTAACAGTACCTCCAGGTAGAGGGACTAGTCAGGACCCCAGTTCAGGGTCAGCATAGACCCCGGTCCACCTCTATCCTGAGACAGTGTTTCACGTGCACAGTATAGACCCACTATACATTGGATATTATGTCAGGTAAGACATTGCTGGCAGATTCTACGTATACATGTTGATATTTTCTATAATATGAAATATAGAGTGTTGTCTCATTAGATATATGTTACTATCATAGAATATATCTGTTATACGTCGTGACATTAGGTGGAGGAGTCATGTTTTGGGCCCTTTAAGGTTCCTGAAGGTGTGAAAATGACCTCTGCAAAGTATATAGAGTTTCTGACTGACAACTTTCTTCCATGGAATAAAAAACAGAAATGTTCCTTCAGGAACAAAATCATCTTCATGCATGACAATGCACCATCTCATGCTGCAAAGAATACCTCTGAGTCATTGGCTGCTATGGGCATTCAAGGAGATAAACTCATGGTGTGGCCACCATCTTCCCCTGACCTTTGGAGCATCATCAAGTAAAAGATCTATGAGGGTGGGAGGAAGTTCACATCAAAACAGCAGCAGGCTATTCTGACTGCATGCAAAGAAATACAAGCAGAAACTCTCCAAAAACTCACAAGTTCAATGGATGCAAGAATGGTGAAGGTGGTATCAAAAAAGGGTTCCTATGTTAACATGTAACTTGGCCTGTTAGGATGTTTTGGAGTTAAATAGCTTTTTTGTTCAGTGAATGTGACCTCCTAATGCTGCAAATTCCACAAATGAGCATTTTCAGTTCTTAAAAACATATCAAATGTTTAGAAATTCTACTGTGCCTAATAATTTGGAACAGTGCGTTTTGATTTTTTATTTATTTTGGAGATTATACTGTTATCATTGGGATGTTTCTTCAATAAAATTTGATGTATACTCTAACGGTGATGACTTTTATTAGACTGACTGTCATTTGCACCGACCACTTAGGAAAATCAGAGAAAAATATCATTTGCATAATAATTTGGAACATGGTGTTTATTGAGACATAGTCTGGGGATGCATTTATGCAGGGGTAGAATTTTTGTACATTTAATCGAAGTACATTTGATCAAAGTACTTGGCAGTTAAACATGGCAGTTAGACAGGGCAGGAGACAGGTAAGACATTTAAACAAACCTATTCCCAGTACATTTGGATTACAAATATTTACCATATGCATTTGTATAATTTATATCCTTGCTGCTGCATTCACTCACATCTACATCCCTTGCATTAACTCTTTACACTCCATCCATATTGGCCCTCTATTCTCTCCTCTTCTATGTATAGCACTCACGCTCTTTTCACATTGCTAAACAGCACAGATCCATTCATTTGCACCATCCAACACACGAGACGCTCTCACAAATCACTTAACCATCTGCTCACTCTTTCTATCCTTCTTCTCCTAGTTGCAGGAGATATCGCTCCAAACCCCGACCCCCCATGTTATAGCAAGTCAAACCTCCCAACTGCTACACTCAGAAACCCCTCTAATCTTATTAATATTCCCTGCATGCCTTCTGTCTCTTTCAATTGTGCCCTTTGGAATTCTCATTCAGTGTGTAATAAACTCCCCTTCATCCATGACTTCTTCCTTTTGAATTCTCTTAACCTTCTAGCTGTTACTGAAACCTGGATCTAGCAGTCAGACACCACCGCTGCTTCTGCTCTTTCCTATGGTGGACTACACTTTTCTCATACCCCAAGATCAGAGACAACAGAGCAGGTGGAGGCGTTGGTCTGCTCTTATCACCCAAGTGTACCTTTCAGGTTATCCCTCAAGTACCCTCACTTGTCTTCCCTTCTTTTGAGGTCCATGCTGTCAGACTGTACATCCCCTTCTCCATGCGAGTGGCAGTGGTATATCTATCGTCCTCCCGGCCCTTCTCATCAGTTCCTGGATCACTTGCTTCCACACTTTCTCTCCTGTGACATCCCCACCCTCAATCATGGGTGATTTCAACATCCCCATTGCTTTCCCCTCTCCCCAGCTGCTTCTCACTTTTTATCTATAACTTCCTCTTCCAGCCTCTCGCAGCATACTAACTGCCCCACGCATGAAGACAGAAACTCCCTCGACTTTGTCTTCTCCCGACTTTGCTCAGTGGATGATTTCACAAACTCCCCTCTCCTGCTCTCTGACCACAACCTTCTTTCATTCTCTATCAAGAACTGCCATCCCACTCAGGTCACCCTGACTTTCCACACTTATAGAAACATAGAGGCCATTAACACTCAGAAACTTATGGAGAACTTGCAGTGATCATTGGCCCCTATTTCCTTCCTCTCATGTCCTGATTCTCCACTGAAGCATTACAACGAAACCCTGCAAAGTGCCCTGGATGAAATTGCACCTTCTATACATAGAGCAATACGACACAGATGGCGACAACCGCGGCACGCGCTGCAAACACGTTTCCTGCAGCGGTGCTCCAGGTGCGCCGAACGGCTGTGGAGAAAATCTAATCTACCCGAAAATTTCATCCATTTTAAGTTTATGCTTAAAACATACAACTCTGCCCTTCACCTCTCCAAACAAACCTATTTCAACACCCTCATCACCTCACTATCCAATAACCCTAAGCGTCTCTTTGACACTTTTCATTCCCTACTCAACCCAAAAGTGCAGGCCCCAACCACAGATTTCCACACTGACGATCTGGCCAATTATTTCAAAGAAATAATTGACCATATGCAACAGGAAATTATCTCCCAATCCCTCATACACTGCACTGTCCTCCCTCCCCCACTGCATCTAGCTCACTCTGATTTTGAACCAGTCACAGACAAAGAAGTAATCAGGCTCCTTGCCCTACCACTTGTACCAGTGACCCATTCCATCACATCTCCTTCAGTCCCTTTCCCCTGCTGTCACCTCTCACCTAACAAAAATATTCAACTTTTCTCTCTCTTCCGGTATCTTTCCCTCCTCATTTAAGCATGCCATCAAACATCCATTAGTTAAAAAACATCCCTTGACTAAAACTGTGCCTCAAACTATAGACCTGTCTCTAATCTTCCCTTCATCTCTAAACTCTTGGAATGCCTGGTTCACGCCCGTCTTATCCGCTATGTTCAGATAACTCTCTTCTCGACCCTCTTCAATCTGGTTTCTGCTCTTTACACTCTACTGAAACTGCCCTCACTAAAGTCTCTAATGATCTACTAACTGCTAAATCTAATGGTCACTACTTCATGCTAATTCTCTTGGCTCTCTCCACAGCATTTGACACTGTGGATCATCAGCTCCTCCTCACTATGCTACACTCCATCGGCCTCAAAGACACTGTTCTCTCCTGGTTCTCCTTCTATCTCTCTGACCGTTCTTTCACTGTACCTTTTTCTGGTTCCTCCTCTCATCTTCTCCTTACTGTTGGGGTTCCTCAAGGATCAGTCCTAGACCTCATCCTCTTCTCTTTGTATACCGCCCCTATTGGACAAACAATCAGTAGATTTGGTTTCCAGTACCATCTCTATGCTGATGACACCCAATTTTTCTCCCGATATCACATCTGCCTTTTTAGAAAACACCAGTGATTGTCTTACTGCTATCTCTAACATCATGTCCTCCCTCTATCTGAAACTGAACCTGTCAAAAACTGAACTCCTTGTGTTTCCTCACTCAATTAATGTATAGATGCCCAACTCTTACCATTTCTCTTATTCATTCTCATCTGGACTATTGTAACTCCACTAATCGGTCTCCCTCTTACCAAACTCTCCCCTCTCCAATCTGTCTTGATTGCTGCAGCCAGGATCATATTCCTCACCAATCGTTATACCGATGCCTCTACCTTGTGCCAGTCATTACACTGGTTACCCATCCACTCCAGAATCCAGTACAAACTTATTACCCTCACCCATAAAGCACTCCATGGCTCAGCACCACCCTACATCTCCTCCCTCGTCTCAGTCTACCACCCTACCAGGGCCCTCCGTTCTGCTAATGACCTCAGGTTAACATCCTCAATAATCAGAGCCACCCACTCCCATCTCCAAGACTTTTCACATGCTGCGCCAATTCTTTGGAATGCACTACCCAGGTTAATACGATTAATCCCCAATCCCTACAGTTGCAAACGTGCCCTAAAAATGCATTTGTTCAGAATGGCCTACCGCCTCAACACATTAACCTAACAATCCCTGTGTGGCCCATTCAATTTTTTTTTCCATAATTAGGTTCCTTGCATTATGTTCTCACATGCTTTATGCATTTAATAGCCCTCTGTACCTGTACTGTAACATGCTTTGGCTGTTAACCGGTTCATGCAGCATTAAAGGAACACCCGATTCGTATGGCTGGTCCAAACAATAAAAGCAATTATTACCATCTACCTTTCGTGTCTCCCCTTTTTCCTCATAGATTGTAAGCTTGCAAGCAGGGCCCTCATTCCTCTTAGTATCTGTTTTAATCTGTGTTTATTGTTATGCTGTGATGTCTATTGTCTGTACAAGTCCCCTTTATAATTTAAAGTGCTGCGGAATATGTTGGCGCTATAGAAATAAAATTATTATTTATTATTATTATAGTCTCAGGATTACAACTCCTGTCCCCAATCAGGATCCTCCTCTATCTGCCAACAGAGGTACTCTGTTGGACTACATATGGAAATGCATGCCTAGACAAAGCTTACACCAGCTTTTAATCCATGAGTTGAATTACAAGTTTCTTTTTAAATAGGAATTTGTTTTGCTTCCTTGTAGTATCGAAAAATATTAACATTTTAGAGTCCTTGAGAGTTGATACCTTTTTTTGGCGACCTGAAATGATGGTTACAAGTAGCAAATGTTCGAGACTACTGAGGTCTCTTCATCAGACTCAGTATTACACAAAATCTGAAAAGGACAAAATTTATACACAACAGAACACATGGATAATGCAAATCAGATTAGCTAAAGCTGACAATGAAGATGGGCTTGCAAGAGACGTCAAAAGCAATAAAAATGCACTTTGGAGATATGTCAAAAGTAAAAGAAAAGTCAAAGATGCTATAGGATTTTTACAGGATGAAAATGATGAAATGGTAAGAAAGGACGTTGAGAAGGCCGAACTTTCAAATTCCTATTTTGCATCTCTTTTCTCTCAGAAAGGAAATGTAACATCAACTGATATTCACTGTCCTGTTAAAGCAATAGAAGAATCCAAAATATCTATAAACAGTAAGACAATGCGGAAACACTTAGCTAACATAAATGAATTCAAGTCTCCAGGTTCAGATGAATTACACCCAGATTATTGAAGGCGATAGAAGAAATTTTTGAACCACTCTCCACAATCTTTGAAAATTCTTGGAGAACAGGAGAAGTCCTAGAAGACTGGAGAAGAGCAAATGTTGCTCCTATCTTCAAAAAGGGGATGAAGGTGGACCCAGGAAAGATCTTTGAACAAATTATTAAACAACATGTATATAAGTACCTGGATAAGAATGAAGTGATTAACCAGAGTCAGCATGGGTTTGTAACTAATAAGTCATATCAGACTAACTTAATTTCCTTCTATGACAGAATCACTGACTGGGTGGATCAGGGAAATGCTGCAGATATAGTATATCTTGACTTCAGCAAAGCATTTGACAAAGTATATCACACCATCCTTATTGAAAAAATGACAAAGTATGGAATGGACAAGGCAACTGTTAGGTGGATTCATAACTGGCTTAGTGATCGGACCCAAAGAGTGGTCGTAAATGGCTGCACATCCAGCTGGAAGAATGTCTCAAGTGGGGTACCACAGGGATCTGTCCTGGGCCCTGTATTGTTCAACATCTTTATCAATGATTTAGATGAAGGAATTGAGGGTGCACTGATTAAATTTCCTGATGACACAAAGCTAGGAGGGATAGCTAATACTAGAGAAGAGAGAGAGAGGATTCAAAAATATAAATAAACTGGAGCAGTGAGCAGCAACTAACAGAATTGTTTTTAACAGGGCTAAATGCAAAGTACTACATCTGGGCAATAAAAATAAAAAGAGCATATACAGAATGGGAGGAATAGAGCTAAGCAACAGCACATGTGAAAAACACTTGGGTATACTAATAGATCATAAACTGAACATGAGTAAACAGTGTGATGCAACAGTAATTGCAATTCTGGGATATTTTAACAGAAGCATACAGTCTAGATGACATGAAGTCATTATTGCCCTCTACTCCTCTTTGGTCAGACCTCATCTGGAATACTGTGTCCAGTTTTGGGCACCACATTTTAAAAAAGACATCAACAAACTGGAGCAAGTTCAGAGAAGAGCGACCAGAATGGTAACCGGTCTGCAAACCATGTCCTATGAGGAACGGTTGCAGGATTTGGGAATGTTTAGCATGCAAAAAAGAAGACTGAGAGGAGACTTAATAGCTGTCTACAAATATCTCAAGGGCTGTTGAAGCGCCCGCCAGGGCAGTGGGGATACTCGGTACCGGGCCGCTTCTTAAAGGGGCAGTGTCACGGCAGCAGTGAGTCAGTCCGTGGCCCTGGACATCCAATAAAAGGGGTATTTACAAGGGAATAAAGTTTATAGGAAAGTGTTCATGACGCCAGCGGTGGTACTCGGCAATAAAGATGTTAGCCGACGCTGCAGATTCAGTCCTCTGGGACAGTTGTTGATGCAGCAGAGTTGGTTCAGCCCTCCACAGGCAGGGCTATGTCCCAAGGCAAGTGTAGTGTGTTCAAGGTAGTAATGATGTAGTATTTGGCAAGAGATGTAGCAGTGCTGAGTGGGTGTTGCAGGAAGAACTTGAAAGGACACAATCAGGTGCAGTTTCCAAAGCTTTACTCACAGTTCAGTTATGCGCAGATGCCCGCTTGGTGCTGTGTCCTCCAGGTGAGTGGTCCAACAAACTCCCAAGCAGATTAGGATACACCTTTCCAGGACTCCCTTCAATATGTTCCTTTCCTGGTCGTCTCACTGTGCTGACTTTCCACCCTTCCTGTCCAGCACCTCACAGTCAGTGTCCTGAGCCAGCAACCATGGACACTGTCGGGCGACGTCCTCTCTGCGTCCCCTTGCTCCTATATGGCTGCTTTTTCAGCAAAGATAACTGTGGCTGTGGCTGAAGCACCTACAGGTGCCACTGCCTCTGGCTTGCTAGCTGAGTCTTGAAGTTCTCCACTAGGCTTAGGGCTGGTACCCCTACGGCGACCTGTTTCCTCCACTACTGGATCGGACCCCACGGATCGACTACTCACTATCCGTGCCCCTAGGACCTCTTCTGTCCTTCCGAGAGCTTATTTCTGTCTCTTGCTTACTACTAGCTTTCTGCGTCTGGGGACAAGCTCCTCACAGCTTGAGCTCACTCCTGTTCTGACTCAACAGTCTCGTTCCCGCTCACTAAGCTCCTCTCCCTTCCTTCTACTTTCCCCACCCACTCTCTCAACACCCTTTACTGCCCAAACAGGAATGAGACCATCCTCCCGTAGGGTACGTCCAGGGTGCCCTGCTGCAATAATCTGTGTTGGGTGCAGGTATTATAGTCCTGGGTGGTGCTCCCTACTTACCTGAGAGTGGGGTACCACACCTCTGGATGAGGTGCAGTACCTCTGTGGCGACTGGACCCTCTGGGGCGCCACACTGTCACATTTTAGAAGTATCATCGTTTTTTCTCATTTAATCATCTTTTTATTACTCATTTGCACAAGGAAAGACTAGTAGCAATGGGATGAAACTGAATGGGAGGAGACACAGATTAGATATTAGAAAAAACTTTTTGACAGTTGGGGTGATCAATGAGTGGAACAGGCTGCCAGGAGAGGTGGTGAGTTCTCCTTCCATGGAAGTCTTCAAACATAGGCTGGACAGACATCTGTCTGGGATGATTTAGTGAATCCTGCTTTGAGCAGGGGGTTGGACCAGATGACCCAGGAGGTCCCTTCCAACTCTACCATTCTATGATTCTATGATTCTAATACAAGTAATGTGTACCAGAACTATGTGGGACAGAAAAAAACTGTTGTGGCAGTAAATATTGGAGCAGTTTATAGATAAGGAGTGAGAAAGTTTTATTGTCCGCTAATTGAGGTCTGGTCCAGGGTTCTGAAGCCCCTAAGAGGTCTAAGGAGCACATTCCTGAACAACGCTGGAACCAGACACAACCTGGACCAGACCTCAATCTGAGGACAATAACAATTTCACACTCTTTATCTATGAACTCCTCCAATATTAGCTGCCATGACTGCTTTCTCCCAGTCCCACATTGATAGTTCTGCTTCACATCACTTGTCGTATTTACTGCACTAGTCCTGTGTTCTGTTGTGTATAAATATGTGACACTTCAGATTTTGTGTTATACTGACACCTGATGAAGAGATCAGAGTAGTCTTGAAAACTTGCTAATTATTACCATCTTTTCAGTTAGCCATTAAACGGTATCAGTCACTGAGGACTCTCAAATTAATATTTTTCTATCTACTGGCTAACATGGTACAAAGATACAGTGCCTTGCAAAAGCATTCGGCCCCCTGGAACTTTTCAACCTTTCCCACATATGCTTCAAACATAACGATACCAAATTTTAATTTTTGGTGAAGAATCAACAACAAGTGGGACAGAATTTTGAAGTTGCACAAAATTTATTGATTATTTTAAATTTTTGTGGAAATACAAAAACTGAAGAGTGGGGCGTGCAATATTATTCGGCCCCTTTACTTTCAGTGCAGCAAACTCACTCCAGAAGTTCATTGTGGATCTCTGAATGAGCCAATGTTGTCCTAAATGACTAATGATGATAAATAAAATCCACCTGTGTGCAATCAAGACTCCGTATAAATGCACCTGCTCTGTAATAGTCTCAGGGTTCTGTTTGAAGCACAGAGAGCATCATGAAGACCAAGGAACACAACAGGCAAGTCCGTGATACTGTTGTGGAGAATTTTAAAGCCGGATTTGGATACAAAATTATTTCCAAAACTTTAAACATCCCAAGGAGCACTGTGCAAGCGATCATATTGAAATGGAAGCAGTATCATACCACTGCAAATCTACCAAACCCAGCTGTTCCTCTAAACTTTCATCTCAAACAAGGAGAAGACTGATCAGAGATGCAGCCAAGAGGCCCATGATCACTCTGGTTGAACTACAGAGATCTACAGCTGAGGTGAGACAGTCTGTCCATAGGACAATAATCAGTCGTCAACTGCACAAATCTGGCCTTTATGGAAGAGTGGCAAGAAGAAAGCCATTTCTCAAAGATATCCATAAAAAGTGTCGTTTAAAGTTTGCAACAAGCCACCTGGGAGACACACCAAACATGTGGAAGAAGGTACTCTGGTCAGATGAAACCAAAATCGAACTTTTTGGCATCAATGCCAAACGATATGTTTGGCGTAATGGCAACACAGCTCATCACACTGAACACACCACCATCCCCACTGTCAAACATGGTGGTGGCAGCATCATGGTTTGGGCCTGCTTTTCTTCAGCAGGGACAGGGAAGATGGTTAAAATTGATGGGAAGATGGATGGAGCCGAATACAGGACCATTCTTGAAGAAAACCTGTTGGAGTTTGCAAAAGACCTGAGACTGGGACGGAAATTTGTCTTCCAACAAGACAATGACCCAAACATAAAGCAAAATCTACAATGAAATGGGTCACCAATAAATGTATCCAGGTGTTAGAATGGCCAAGTCAAAGTCCAGACCTGAATCCAATCGAGAATCTGTGGAAAGAGCTGAAAACTGCTGTTCACAAACGATCTCTATCCAACCTCACTGTGCTAGAGCTGTTTGCCAAGGAAGAATGGGCAAGAATTTCAGTCCCTCGATGTACACAACTGATAGAGACATACCCCAAGTGATTTGCAGCTGTAATCGCAGCAGAAGGTGGCGCAACAAAGTATGACGTTAAAGGGGCCGAAAAATTTTGCACGCCCCACTTTTCAGTTTTTGTATGTCTACAAAAATTAAAAAAAAACAACAATAACTTTTGTCCTACTTCACAATTGTGTCCCACTTTGTTAGGGTCTGCGGAACGCACCAAATATAAGATAATACACACACTTCGAAGAAAACATGCCCTTATATCTTAAAAGGTGAATCAATAAATTAATAATAAATGAGCATGATAAAATGGACAAAATTAAAGGGACAATCGCAAATTAATGAAATACAGGAAAAAGAAACGATCAAAAAAATGCCAGGATTAATGAATAAAGTACAAAACCTTTATTAAATATGACAAAGAACAGGGGAGCAAGACAGAAAAAATTCATGCCAATCAACACAAGTGGGGAAAAAAGGACACACATGGGATGAAGGACTATATAGTAATTAATCCTTCAAATTCAAAATTCTGCAAGTGCAGAAAAAACATATATATATATATATATATTATATATTTTATATATATAACAGCAATATTGCAACATCTCGAATGGCCAATAGGTACATGTAAACAGATATATAATCAGCAATGCAGATCAATATTAAATGCATGCCATATTGCAGAATTCCTAGTGGTCAAATTTGCTAAACAGGTAGCGCTAATACATAAATAAGATTGCTAGATTAGTAAAACATGAATATACCTGAGCAAATGCCGAGAGAATGACCCAGTGCGTCCACCCCCGACGCGCATTTCGGCTAGTATGCCTTCCTCAAAAAGAAAGAATTTTGAATTTGAAGGATTAATTACTATATAGTCCTTCATCCGATGTGTGTCCTTTTTTCCCACTTGTGTTGATTGGCATGAATTTTTTCTGTCTTGCTCCCTGTTCTTTGTCATATTTAACCCTACGGTGCATATCCCGGGCCTTTTAGGCCCAGGAACTTTTGTTTTGCAAAAATTCTGAAAGGTTTTTAAACTTAGAATTTTGAAACTCTAGGTATTCCTCAGGTCTGTAGTGGTGTGTAATTTCTAGTTGTTTATATATTTTTATGTGATGGGGTTTTTTTTTTATATATTTTTTTTTTGGAAAACTACAGCTCTACGTATCCCGGGCCTTTTAAGCCCGTATTAGGTTTATCATATACTTATCAGTTTATTTGTCTTTTTTTGCTATTTTCTGCAAGATTACTTGCTGTACTTTAGAATTTTGAAACACTATGTATTTCTCAGGTGTTTAGTTGTTGGTAATTTACTAGTTTCATGTGATCATCGTTTTTTTTTATAAAAATGCTTTTTTGGAAGAACAAATATTTCCATGACACAGGCATTTTAGTTTATGATATTGTCATCCCGATTTCCATGCTAAGAGGAGGGACAAGAGGCGCCTATTCTTGAAGGACCTTTGCCGTGAACTTATAATACCACACATGATGCAGCGAAGGGACACACAATTCATGCCAAAGCAAACGATTGAAGCTATGAAACATTGTGGAGTAAGTTTTCCAAGAATTTCCAAGAATGGTGAGTAATAAAATTGAAAAGTAAAGGAAAAGTTAGAAACGAAAACTAGTTGCAGGTTTTGTTTACTTCAATTTACATGTTGTTTCTCTTTATAAAAAACTTATAATTGTGTGCATTTGTCATATCTTACTTTACAATTTTGAAATAAACTCAAAAAATGCCTACTTATTTTTTTTTGTTGTCAATTCCTTCCATATAAGTTGCAAACGGGCCTAAAAGGCCCGGGATATGTAAGAGTATAGATTCCGAATGTCATGCATCGTAGGGTTAATAAAGGTTTTGTACCAAATATAAGATGTAGAGAGGTGCGTTCGCAGCCCGGAGCCTGCTGCTAGTAAGATGGCGCAAGAAGCGAACTCTGTTATCCCGCAGAGTCGCCAAAATAAACGCCGTAACGCGCTGTGGCAATATGTGCGAACTCTGTTATTCCACAGAGCCGCTAGAAGGAGTGCCGCAGCGCTATATGGTGATGTGTGCGAACTCAGTTAACACCACTGAGTCGCAAAGTAAACACACTAGGGCGCTGTCTAGCGTTGAAGCGAACCCTGTTGTGTCACAGAGCCGCTGAGACAAACTTCTGTGTCCTGTTAGGCACCCAGGTACACAGTTGACTGGTAAGCGAACATAGAAAGTGATCATGCGCTAATGTCCTCGCGGGAGTCACCCGCAATCTATGGCGTCTGAACGCCAGGCCCTGAATATGGCAATCAAACTCCTCACCGGTTATGCCGGTAATCTAAAGCATCTAAGACACCAACGCTGACCAGCTAACATACCAAGCTCCTCACCGATTAGGTCGGTATTGTAATGGCGTATTTCAGCCGCCTTAACCACACACACACATGACCATTCTGGTGCAAAGCATATAACGGTTGATACTAGCGCACGGCCGTGAGGTAAGGACAGCCTTTTATAGCAGTCACGAGAAAAAGACCTTCCAGGAAGGACCAATGGGACGCTGCTTCAGAACATTAACAGCCACAGGACCTTCCTGAAGGACCAATAGGAGTGGCAGCTGTATCTGAGCATGTGACCCCTGATCTCCAATGGGAGATCTTGCCCTGGGCATGCTCAGATGAAGCAACAAAGGACTTAGTCCCAAATCTGCCTGCTCCAACACTGGTTGCAGCAGCAAGTCTCTGCACAGTACTGGGCCGGGCAAGACGCTGGGACTGACGTCTCTGCTGAGCAGGAACCACTGCGGCCGGAGACGGATGGGGGACCGCAGCGGGAACAGGTTGAGATTCCCCTTGTGCAGGAGTGGGAACTCGAACCCTAACATTACCCCCCCTCCTAGGGCCTCGCTGCGCTCAAAGGCAGCGATGAGCTGCGGAGCATGAACATGCTCGGCAGGCTCCCAGGACCTATCCTCAGGCCCATAACCCCTCCAATCCACCAAATAAATTTTTTTGCCTCGTACCACCTTGCACCCAACAATGGCGTTCACCTCATGAGCGTCGGTAGATGAACCCGACGTCCTGGCAGATGACTTGGAAAACCGGGAAATGGCCACGTGTTTCAGGAGGGACACGTGAAAGGTGTCGGTGATACCAAGGCGAGGCGGAAGGGCTAGGCGGTAAACCACCGGGTTCACCTGCTCAAGAACTTTAAAGGGACCCAAAAAGAGAGGTGCCAACTTGGTGGACTCAACACGTAGCCTGATGTTTCGGGCAGAGAGCCACACTAGGTCACCCGGAGCAAATGTAGGAGCGGGGCGCCGATGGGCATCGGCCGAAGACCTCATCCTCTCTTTGGAGGCCTGAATGGCATCCTGGGTGCAGTCCCAAATGTCCCATGCCTCCACAGCCCAGTTTGCCACCCTGGAATCGGCGGAAGACACGGGCATGGGCACTGGTACCCGCGGATGCTGACCGTAGTTCAGGAGGAATGGGGTCTGTCCGGTGGAGTAAGCCACAGCATTATTTAAAGCTAACTCAGCCCACGGTAGCAAGGATGCCCAGTCATCCTGCCTGGCAGAGACAAAATGTCGCAAGTATGTGACCAAGGTCTGGTTGGCTCTCTCTACCAACCCATTCGTCTCAGGATGGTATGCAGAGGAGAGATTCAACTCAATGCTGAGAAAACGACACAGCTCTCTCCAGAACTGAGACGCAAACTTTGGACCTCGATCACTGACAATTTTGTCTGGCATACCGTGTAGGTGGAAAATATGCCTAATGAATAATGCTGCCAAGGTCCGTGCAGACGGTAACCATGGTAACGGCACCAAGTGCACCATTTTAGAGAAGTGGTCGGTTATCACCCAGATGATGGTGCAGCCCGAGACTTGGGTAAGCCCACCACAAAATCCATCCCGACCATCTCCCAGGGCCTGTCTGCCACCGGCAAAGGGAAAAGTAGCCCTGCCGCCCGTTGTCGAGGGGATTTATTCTTGGCGCAGGAGACGCACGCCTGAACATACTCCCTGACGTCACGGGCCATCTGCGGCCACCAGTATGTCCTCGCCAGCAACTCAGAAGTCCTTTTTGTCCCAAAATGTCCACCCACCCTGGATGAATGTGCCCAAGAGAGTACTTCCAGTCGCAAATTGGTGGGCACAAAAGTCTTGCCCGGAGGCACAGACTCAAGCGAAACCGGAGACACCGTTCTTAGGCTCTCTGTGGGGACAATAAGCCGAGGCTCCTCCTCCACCTCCTCAGAGGACACCACGGAGCGAGATAGAGCGTCGGCACGAATGTTCTTCTCACCAGAGAGGAAATGGAGGGTGAAATGGAACCGGGAGAAGAACAAGGACCATCTGGCGTGACGGGAATTTAGCCGCTGGGCTGTCTGCAAATACACCAAGTTCTTGTGGTCCGTGAATACTTGGAAGGGGAAGCGAGCCCCCTCCAGAAGATGTCTCTACTCGGAGAAGGCCAACTTCATAGCCAGTAACTCCCTGTCCCCGATGGAATAATTCCTCTCTGCTGGTGTAAAGGTCTTGGAAAAGAAGAAACAGGGATGCTTCCGAACCTGGGCATCCTTTTGAAAAAGGACTGCTCCAGCACCCACAGAAGAGACATCCACCTTAAAATAAACGGTTTATCGACATTGGGGCGATATAAGATGGGAGCACTGGCGAAATGCGACTTGATGGAGGAGAACGCCTTGGTGACCTCCTCTGACCACAACTTGGGATTAGCTCCCTTCTTGGTGAGGGCTACCAAGGGAGCTACCAAAGTAGAGAATGGGGAATGAATTGGCGATAGTAGTTAATGAACCCCATAAAGCGCTGCACCGCTTTAAGGGAGTGGGGTTCTTGCCAATCCATTACAGCCTGTAGTTTGGCAGGATCCATAGCCAATCCCTGGGCGGAGATGATATAGCCCAGGAAAGGTAGAGACTCCTGCCCAAACATGCACTTCTCCAACTTCGCATATAGGGAATTTGCTCGCAAGAGGTCGAAGACCTTGCAGACATCTCTCCGGTGGGAGGCCATATCTGGAGAAAAGATGAGAATGTCATCCAGATAGACTACCACCGAGGTGGTCAACATATCCCGGAAGATGTCGTTCACAAAGTCTTGGAAGACAGCTGGGGCATTACAGAGCCCAAAGGGCATTACCAGATATTCGTAATGCCCATCCCTGGTGTTAAATGCCGTCTTCCATTCGTCCCCCTCATGGATGCGAATCAGGTTATACGCACCCCGCAGGTCTAGCTTAGTAAATACCCTTGCTCCCCGAAGCCTGTCAAAGAGCTCAGAGATTAGCGGCAAAGGATACTTATTTTTCACGGTGATAGCGTTGAGACCCCTATAATCAAGGAACGGACGTAATTCTCCGTTCTTCTTCTGCACAAAGAAGAACCCCGCTCCCGCTGGTGACACCGACTTCCTCATGAATCCCCTTGCAAGTTCTCTGAATATATTGGGACATGGCCTCTGTCTCAGGAAGAGAGAGGTGATAAACCCTTCCTCTAGGAGGCTCAGCTCCAGGCAAGAGGTCGATAGGACAGTCATAGGGGTGATGAGGCGGAAGAGTCTCCGCAGCCTTCTTCGAGAAAGCGTCGGCATAGGACCAATAGACCTTGGGAAGAGGAGAGAGGTCTATGGGTATCTCAGTGGTGGTGACCTGCACGCTGTCCTTAATGCATCTGCCTTTACATAAATTACCCCAACCCAGAATTCTCCCTTGAGACCACTCAATATGGGGAGAGTGGTGGCGGAGCCAGGGTAATCCCAACAAAACCTCATCTATACGCTCAGGGAGGATAAAAAATGATATATTCTCCTGATGGGAAGGAGACATAGACAAGGTGAGTGGGACAGACTGATGGGTGATTTGTGTGGGCAGAATTGCTCCGTTCAACACCCGTACCAACACTGGTTCAGCCAGCAACACCAAAGGCATGGTGTGGCGAGAAGCAAAGGAGGACGACATAAAATTCCCCTCTGCCCCAGAATCCACACACAGCTTGACGGGTAGGGTGGTAGAACTGTGGGTAATTATCCCCTTGAGGAGCACTTTAGGGGCAAAACTCATGGCGTCCAGTGACTCTGTTCCTACGGTTACTTAGCGCGACCGTTTATTCAGCCGCTGTGGACATCGGTTGGCAAAATGTCCCTGCTGCTGGCAAATATAACAAATCGGGGATGGATGAGTGACCCAAGATTTAGATCCCGCAGGAGCAACCTTCTGAAGGTCGGGCGCCTGAATGGGCGACTCCAGAGGGGTGGCGAAGGTAGGAGTCAACCGAACCCTCTGCATACACTGGGCACGTTCCAGCCTCCGCTCGTGGAAACGGAGGTCGACGCGGGTGGAAATAGCGATAAGCTTCTCCAGTGTGGCAAGAATCTCCCTGGTAGCCAAGGCGTCTTTCACATGACCCGCCAATCTCCAGAACACGGGAATGAGGACTTTATCTGGCCACTCTAATTCCGAGGCTAGAGTCCGAAATTGTACAGCAAAATGGCTGACCAAAGCCGAACCCTGGGTACTTGCCAGCAGTTGGAGTGCCGTATCGTGGGTGACCTGAGGTCCTAGAAAAACCTTTTTCAGAGCCTCCAGAAAGCGAGAAGCGCTCTGCACCTCACCGTCGTCGCGCTCCCACAGCAGCGTTGCCCACTCCAACGCTCTGCCTGACAGAAGAGCTATCACAAAGCCCACTTGTGCCCGATCCGTGGGGAAACGTGCAGCCAGAAGCTCGAGGTGTATGGAGCACTGACTCACGAATCCCCGACATTGCTTGCTGTCACCAGCAAACTTGTCTGGAAGCGGGAGGTGGGACAATGTAGGGACAGAGGTGGCAGAGGACAAACTGGCTGCAGCTACGCTAGCAGCCTGAACAGCGACTGCGGTAACATCCACAGCTGAGGTTGTGCGCTCAAGAGCCGCCAACCTACCCTCCAGCTGCTGGATGTACAGCTGTAAACGCTGTTCATCCGCCATTTTACTAGCCAGACCCTGGTGCTAGTATTATGTTAGGGTCTGCGGAACGCACCAAATATAAGATGTAGAGAGGTGTGTTCGTTGCCCGGGGTCCACCGTGCAGGCGGAGCCTGCTGCTAGTAAGATGGCGCAAGAAGCGAACTCTGTTATCCCGCAGAGTCGCCAAAATAAACGCCATAACATGCTGTGGCAATATGTGCGAACTCTGTTATTCCACAGAGCCACTAGAAGGAGTGCCGCAGCGCTATATGGCGATGTGTGCGAAATCAGTTAACACCACTAGGGCGCTGTCTAGCGTTGAAAGCGAACCCTGTTACGTCACAGAGCCGCTGAGACAAACTTCTGTGTCCTGTTAGGCACCCAGGTACACAGTTGACTGGTAAGCGAACATAGAAAGTGATCATGCGCTAATGTCCTCGCGGGAGTCACCCGCAATCTATGGCGTCTGAACGCCAGGCCCTGAATATGGCAATCAAACTCCTCACCGGTTATGCCGGTAATCTAAGGCATCTAAGACACCGACTCTGACCAGCTAGCATACCAAGCTCCTCTTCGATTAGGTCGGTATTGTAATGGCGTATTTCAGCCGCCCTAACCACACACACGCATGACCATACTGGCGCAAAACATATAACGGTTGATACTAGCCCACGGCCATGCGGTAAGGACAGCCTTTTATAGCAGTCACGAGAAAAAGACCTTCCAGGAAGGACCAAAGGGAAGCTGCTTCAGAACATCAACAGCCACAGGACCTTCCTGAAGGACCAATAGGAGTGGCAGCTGTATCTGAGCATGTGACCCCTGATCTCCAATGGGAGATCTTGCCCTGGGCATGCTCAGATGAAGCAACAAAGGACTTAGTCCCAAATCTGCCTGCTCCAACACTGGTTGCAGCAACAAGTCTCTGCACAGTACTGGGCCGGGCAAGACGCTGCGACCGACGTCTATGCTGAGCAGGAACCACTGCGGCTGGAGACGGATGGGGGACCGCAGCGGGAACAGGTCAAGATTCCCCTTGTGCAGGAGTGGGAACTCAAACCCTAACACACTTGTTGTTGATTCTTCACAAAAAATTAAAATTTGGTATCTTTATGTTTGAAGCATGATATGTGGGAAAAGGTTGAAAAGTTCCAGGGGGCCGAATACTTTCGCAGGGCACTGTATATTTTTCTTGTAGTATTGAAGCATTGAAGAGGATAATGTCAAAAGCATCAGATATGCTTGGAGAAGCACCACTCTTAAACTGCTTTAAATTCAACAAGGACAGGTCTATCCAGGGCAGTTTGATGCAGTTTTTGAGAACTGATTCATGTCTCTCCCTGCTAGTCCGATTTCACATATTCATCATTCATGATCCAAGTACAAACTCCGATGTCTGGATTGACCATAAGTGCCCTAACCTGGACCTAATAGTTCAGTCCTAATAGGCTGTTGAGTTAGGGTTAGGAGAGGAGTCCAAACATCATTGTCTGTAATCAGTGTTATGAAATGGTAGCCGAGGAGGACAGTAACAAAAGTAGCCACGGCAGCCAGTCACCCAGAGTGGTTGGTAACTAATGGATTGCAGACCCCTAAACTAACAGCACAACTAGAAGGAGCCATGGGACGTACCTACGATGACCTATATGCCTCGACACAGCCGGAGAGTTAGCTAAGCGTAAAGATAGAAAGGGGAAAGCTAACTGCCCTGGAGTAGGCCCCAATGGAACAGGTAGCCCCCACACATATATTGGCGGTGAGACAAGATGAAATACAAACACAGGCAGAAAATAGAGTAAGCAAACGCTGGGGCCCAAAACTGTCCAGATATGACAGGACAGAAAAGAATACTTTCTGCAATCCAGCAAAACCCTAGGAAAAATTCCAACATTTCTGATTCCAAAAAAATACTGAGACCACACGATCTCTCCCCGCTATATCAGAACTCTGGTGTGAACAGGTAGCTACCCAGGAGCCACTGAAACAACAGGGACTGAACAAATGAACCGAGATAACTGAGAAACAAAGACCAGCGCAGGCCCCAGAAGGGGGACCCGGCTGACCTCACTCAGAAGGCAGAAAAACAAGAGAAAACAAAACCAAAGAAACAAGCAAGAAATAGCATATCTGAAAGTTGCAGGAGCCTGCAGCAAGCTGACTTCCAAACTGGACCAGGAAGAGAGAACTAAACACCGGCGAAGATCATGGGAAAGTTACTCCCTTAAATCTCCCCAGCCATTACTCCCAGAATGCCAATCGTCCACAGTTGAATCCTCAGCTGAGGGTCTCTGTCAGTCAAGACATCTTCATTAATATTAACAGCCACCAGAGGGAGCCCCAACTCAGAATCCAGAGAATTCACAACAAATCAGACCATTAATGTCAGACAGGTGAAATCAGCCTAAAAGAAACTTTGTAAGGGTGACCTGAAATTGTAATGGTAAATTTGAAGGTTACCATATAATCCATAAAATCATATTTTTTAACACTGGTCTATAGCAATTATAGTACCAATTCAGATCGAAATCGCTGGTTGGGAACCACAAGGAGTTAGTTTTTGCAATGCTTAGAAAGCTAAATGACTGGTTTGATACTAAACTAGAATGGGAGATTGACACAAAAAAGGAAAATATTAAACTTGTCAGCAGGCTTCTTATATTTGCTTTGCAAATATATTTGACCATAAGACTCTGTTCCTAGGAAGACAGCTGCTCCCTTGTAATGATGCAGCATACAGTATGTGTAAGCACATGAAATCCTTCCTGGGTAGAAGTCAGACAAACCTTACATGAATTGCAGCTAATTCCATGCAGGAGTTGGTAAGGCCAAAAAAATATTAGGATGCATTAAAATGCTGAAAATGCCTACAAAAAACCCTCATAAACCTTGTTATTATGCATTATCACATTATCAGGTCTTTATGCAATGAAACAAAACAAGACAGCCTTGTTTTTAACAACTCAAGAAATGAAAGACGCAACGGTGTGTTCTTGTGTGTAGCAATCTATCGTATAATACAAGCATACCGGTAAGTTACCAAGAAAACTACTAAGCAATAGGATGTGAATAAACAAATAAATGATGATGATTTGGCAACATGTCTTAGAAATCATCTTTAGCATTCGGCAAGATTGACAAAATGTCTTCTGACAGTCTGTCATATAAAAGCTGCTGAGTGGACAAATGAGAGAGTTGTCTAGTCAATCAACATCAAGTTCACACAACAAGCAGTGCCTAGGGCCTGTCAATCACGCAAGGTCTCCTCCAGGGGACGTACAATGTAGGAGCATTGCTCATGTTCTTTCTGTCTTGACTGCCTAATGATAGCATGCACTGAATAGCAGCTGGTGATTGTCAGTAGTGCGGAAGGAATAGCAGCACCAATATAGTCCAAAACGTCCCTTATATAGGTCTCCTGCATGTACAACATAAACTGTCTATTTAGATAAGCGTGACTACCACCAATAATAAAAAAAAAAATCTTAGAAAAACAGTATACGGAATCCACACGTTTGTTTCCTTTTCTTTAGCTTGTGTGGATTCCATGCACTGTTTTTAAGATTTTTTTTTTCAAATCTTCATCCCAAGGCGACTTTCCATTTTTTAGTTTTTGTTTTTTTCCTTCCCTTCTTTCAAGAGCCATAACTTTTTTTTTTTTCATCCTCATAGCCCTATAGGGGCTTGTTTTCTGCAGGACGATTTGTACTTTTGAATGAAATCATTCTTTTTATTATGTGATTCATTAGAAAACAGGAAAAAAATCCCAATGTATTGAAATTGCCAAAAAAAGTGCAATTACACAATTTATTTTTTCATTTACCATGTTTACTATACAGTACAATTAACCTGGCAATATGATTCTCCATGCCAGTATGATTAGGCAGATATCAAACAAGTATAGTTTTTTTTATTCAAGTTGTAGAAAAAAAATCACTTGCAATTTTCAGGATATAGTGCTGTTTGAGGGCTTATTTTTTGCTCCCTTAGCTGATGTTTTTACTGATACCCTTTTGGGG
This sequence comes from Oophaga sylvatica, assembly GCA_033576555.1. Classification (NCBI taxonomy): domain Eukaryota; kingdom Metazoa; phylum Chordata; class Amphibia; order Anura; family Dendrobatidae; genus Oophaga; species Oophaga sylvatica. The sequence goes on along the minus strand of JARQOD010000006.1, from coordinate 285,939,978 downwards.
TAGATACAATGTTTTGATTGCCTCTTATTACATTTTATAGCAGTGCTGCAGTAACCAAAAAAACTTAATTCTGGCGCTTTGATTTTTATCTTGCTATGCTGTTTACCGATCGGATTAATTTATTTTACATTTTTATAGATTAGACTTTCACTAATGCAGTGATACCAAATATGTGCATTTTTTGTAGTTGTTTATTTTTAAAGGGGCAAAAGGGGTGATTTGACTTTTGGTGTTTTTTTATTTTTTTCATATTTTTAAAAACTTTTTTTTAAACTATTTACTGTATTTAATAGTCCCTTAGGGGTCTTGAAACTGTGATCATCTGATTGCTTGTGCTATACACAGCAGTGCATTAGCATTGCTATGTATAGCTAAAATCACGGACTCCCATGACCGCCAGCTACCGACTGGTCTTCACAGGAGAATCATCATGAGAAGCACTAAGGTCATCAGTAGGCCTCCGGCTGTCATGGCAACTCATCGGCGCGTTGTGGGAGTGCCGATGGATGTGTGGAATGATGCGCCCCCTGTTGGTGCATGTCAAATGACTCTATCAGTGATTGACAGTGGCAATTAACAGGTTAACATCCACGGACAGAGCTCTGTTAAAGCCATCATCTGCTGGGAAAGATGTGGGCTCAACGTGCGAGCTCACATCAAAGTCAGGAACACGACATATGACGTACATGTACAGTACAGACCAAAAGTTTGGACACTCCTCTTTCAAAGATTCTTCTGTATTTTCATGACTATGAAAATTGTAAATTCACACTGAAGGCATCAAAACTATGAACTAACACATGTGGAATTATACATTACACTTTACAAAAAAGTGTGAAACAACGGAAAATATGTCTTATATTCTAGGTTCTTCAAAATAGCCACCTTTTGCTTTGATTACTGCTTTGCACACAGAAAAGGGGAACGGATGGACTCTACATGCCTGGTTCCCACCGTGAAGCATGGAGGAGGTGGTGTGATGATGTGGGGGTGAGCTTATCTGGTGCATGTTGGGGATTATCATAATTGAAGATGAGGAGTCCAGTCACCCCAAACCATCTCGTTGGGTTCAGGTCTGGTGGACTGTGGAGGCCCTGGTCATCTGGCTAGCACCAACACTCTCCTCTTGGTCAAATTACCCTTAACACCTGGAGGTGTGTTTGGGGTCATTGCCTGTTGAAAAATAAATGTGGCCAACTAACGGCAAACCGGATGGAATAGCATGCTGCTGCAGATGTGTGCAGCATGCTGGTTCAGTATGGGGCTTCATTTGTATGAAATCAAAGTGTCACTCAGTAAGGCACCCCCACATATCATCCCTAATGTTCAACGTGGGAACCAGGCATGTGTAGAGTCATTCCGTGTCCACTTTTGCTGCAAGCAGTAACTAAAGCAAAAGTTGGTTACTTTTGAATAGAACCTAGAATATATAGACATATTTCAGTTGTTTACATTTTTGTTAAGGAATGTATAATTCACATGTGTTAATCATAGTTTTGATGCCTTAGTGTGTTCACATTCTTTCAGTCATGAAATCAGAAATCGTTGAATAGAAGGTGTGTCCAAACTTGTCTTACATGTATTCATATTTATATGTCATAAGGGCTAAGTATTGGAGCGCGGTAGAATGACTAGTTACTACTTTTTGGTGTCCACCTCACCAACCATGTATGCTGAAAATGATGCACACAGTGAACACTGTGATCTGTCTGTGTCATTATAGTCAATGGTCATCAGTGTCAAATATGTTTTGCATGTAACCCAATGGGCAACTTAACGTGGAGAAATGCTTTGTGATCTGCCTAATATATTATGCACATAGCCTGATTTATTGTGTTGCATTGTGCATCATTTTTGGCAATATATGCTAGTTAAGGTGATATTGTGACTCTGTTGCATCATATAGTCATGCCATGTCGGCGTATTCGCTCAAATCTAGTTTTGCAAGGGGTTCGGACGGAAAACCTCTATGCGAACCAGATTAATGTATATTGCACATAGCCAGTTTATGTGAATTTGTGCCTATTTCTATTTTTTAGTGTTTATCAACACTTTTTATTTGTACTAATTCTTTTCTAAATTCTACCTTTATTAAGTCGTTTTATTGTCTTTGATGTTTTTTATTGTTATGCTTCCCATTGTGAGCAGAGTTTGTTTCAATGTACTCTAGTCCCTGGATGTTTTCATGTACAAAGCAAGAGGTCCATCAATACAATGACAACATTAGCTCTTCAGATTAATACTTATACAACAGAGAATACAAGTAGGATAAATGGTTAAACCAACTTTTAATGTTATTTTAAAAGAGCTCTGCTCAATACACTCAAATGTAGAATATATACAATAATAAAAAAGCTCAGTGATGCCAGTTGCAGGAAAAAAAGTTTAGATCTCACCCAATTGTTGTAGTGGACCAGAGTCCAGGAGTATATGGACCAGGGGGTGAACCGATATCCTGATATTCTCTGTCATGCCCAGTATGAATCCAGCCCTGGCAAGGACAGTACCCTAGTATAACTTTTAGGCCCTGTGCACACTTTGCGTTTTTAGATGCGTTTCCGCTGCGTTTTTTCAACGTGCGGAAACGCATCCAACCCGCAGCACAGTGCACATGCAATATAATCCAATGGGAACCGCAGGTCTGCTGTGCACATGCTGCGGTTTCGCCGCGCTTTATTTTCCGCAGCATGTCAATTCTTTGGGCGGAACTGCAGCGGTTCGGCGCCCATTGACTTGCATTGAGTCTGGCACTTCAGGTCTAAAAAAGATCTGCGGTTTTGCTGCGGGTGAAACCGCTGCAGTTCGGGAGGAGGGAAGTGTGTGGGCGGTGCGTGGGCGTGTATAGTGTGCGGCGCTATGTGTGGGCGGTGCGTGGGCGTGTATAGTGTGCGGCGCTATGTGTGTGGGCGGTGCGTGGGGTGTATGGTGTGCGGAGCTTGTCAGGGCATGAGTCATACTGGGCACGACAGAGGATATTAGGTTACCGTTCACCCCTCTGGCCATATACTTCTATTTTGGCATGAGTTTCTGCTCCACTGCCGGAATTGGGTGAGATCTAAACCTTTTTTCCCTTGATCCGACTTCTACATGTTTTCACATGACACAAGATGTACACAAGGTATGGGACATTAATAGATTACACATCACATTACACACAGCACTGATGTCTTCAAGGGGGTACAGAGCAATATGTCCATTGCCTTAAGGCACTGTCACACTTAGCGATTGCACTAGCGATCACGACAACGACACAACCTGGCGAGATCGCTAGTGCGATCGCTATGTGGTCGCTAGTTAGCTTCCAAACACAAAGATCTCATCAGAGATCAGCGATCTGTATAACGACCTCTGCGGTCGTTGGGAAAACCTGGGTCCCGCCTGAGCCGCTGGTAAAGTCGTTCATAAAGGGTGTCACACTCAGCGATTCAGGCTCACCATGCGGGACACCAACGACCAAAAAATGGCTCAGAACGTTATAAGCGATCAGCGACATCTCAGCAGGGGCCACATCGCGCTACATGTCACACACAGCTGCGTCGCTAACGAGATCGCTGCTGCGTCATAAAATCGGTGACTCTTTAGCGATCTCGTTAGCGATCTCGCTTAGTGTGACAGTACCTTTACAAGTGGCATTTAGTATTACAATCTTATGCTTAAACTGGAGTAAGATGCACCAAATAAAAGGGTTCTCCAAGAATGAGATAAAGTGGAGTCCCTAATAAAAAGCTCTGGCAAAAATTAAAAGACCACTTTCAAATGTTCAGTTTGTCTGATTTTTTTCTTTATAAGTATATTTTTGACTAAAATGTAAATTGTTTTTTTAATCTATAAACTTCTGACAGCATGTCACCAAATTTCCAAGCAATAAATTTTGCATTTTTTTTTCTGACAAAGAAAAATGGTCAAAATTAAAAAAAAAAAAAATAGTGCTTTCAAACCTCAAATAATGCAAAGAAAACAAGTTCATAATAATTTAGAAACAACAATACTCATTTTTTAACTCAGGAAGAGTTCTGAAATCAATATTTTGTGAAATAACAATGATTTTTAAAAATAGCTTTCATGAGTCTTGGCATGCTTGCCACCAGTCTTTCACACTCATTCTGGCGCAAAAATTTAAGCAGTTCTTCTTTGTTTAATGTCTTGTGACTATCCATCATCCTCTTGATCATATTCCAGAGGTTTTCAATGGGGCTCAGGTCTGGAGAATGGGCTGTCCCATGGCAGGGTTTTGATGTGGTGGTCACTTAATTTTTGCCAGAGCTGTAATTCAAACTGTAGCCCTTTCTAGTCACATGTCAGTATGGGCTACAGACTGAAGACATACAGCTCCCAGGATCTGCATCTCAACTGACAAGAGCTATATCACACATACCACATCGGCGGCTGGGAGGATGGCTGTGATATGTGAAGAAATATGTTTTAATCCAAGTTGTGCTCAGCAAGGAGATCTCCAGCGTCATTTTCCTCTATCAGTCTGACAGCTTTATAGAAGTGCACAGAGACTAACTTTACTCAACTGAAGAGCAAACAAATATAGTATGGCTCTGGAGAGAACTGCCTTTGTGCTAAGTAGAAAGAGAGATCTAAAGAAATATACAACAGCCAAGCTCCTGGCCACACACTGAGGTATATGTGTTACAACTCTTGTCAGTTGAGATGCAGGTCTAGGAGCTGTATGTCTTCAATCCACAGCCCATACTAGCATGTGACTAAAACTGGCTGCAGTTTGAATTATATTAGGCACGCCATTTTATCTGATTATCAGAGAATCCTTTAAGATGTGTTCACTTCTTTAATGAATTTGGCTCATCTTCCAACTGACATGAGCCACTGACAGCAATTTAAACCAGCCATTGATTGTGATCAATTTGTCGAGCACATTTGGCTGTGCCCTGTCCCACTTGAGCGCTAGCCACTTGTCAAAAATTTGTTGGAACTTGCAATAACCTGTGTAAAACCACCAAAATTTGCATTTTTTTCAGAAAATTCTAGTGTTGCAAAAAATTTGCTAAATTTTAATGTTTGTTTTTTTTGTTGACAGAATTCTGATGAAAACTTCTTAATGAATAAAGACTTTTATGTACATACACCCCAAAATGAAAACATTTCCAGGTAATTAAAATTCATCTATAAACATTTCTGTTTTCCTTTTTTTTGAAAGCCTATCACTCCACATTCATTAATTTAATATTTTCTGAAATCACCGGTACCGGAGATATTCGTGTCCGTGTGTGTAATACTTGTGGTACACGTGTGGCAACCGTGTGCCGTCCGTGTGGTGCTGATCTGCCGGGAAGAAGTGCAACAGTAAGTGCTGTTCCCCTGCTGCGGGTGCTGAAGACTGCTCTCATCATTCTCCCCTGCTCTGCTGGCAAACAGTGCGAGCAGGGGATAATGATGAGAGTTATATTAAAGTTAGAACAATAAAAGCAGGTGGGGGCTTTTGGCACTATTACTCCCATCATCCGCCACCTGCTGCCACTAATAACAGTGACAGCAGGAGTGGATGTTCGGGGTATTCCTCACCTGCCACCTGCGATATAACTAAATAAATGAATGAAAAACCTGACTGGGTTCCCCCATATTTTCTTTATTCATCCAGGCAAAACTCACAGCTGGGGGCTGCAACCCTCAGCTGTCAGCTTCAGCAAGGTTGGTTATCAAGAATAGAGGGGTCCCCACGCTGTTTTTTCTAATTATTTAACTAAATAATTTAAAAAAACGGCATGGGGTCCCCCCATTTTTGACAACCAGCCTTGCTAAAGCTCACAGCTGAGGGCTGGTATTCTCAGGCTTGTAAGGGGCCATTGATTTAGGCCCCACCAGCCTAAAAACAGCAGCCCACAGCTGCCCAGAAAAGGCACATCTATTGGATGTGCCAATTCTGGCTCTTTGCCCGGCTCTTCCCACTTGCCCTGTAGCGGTGGCAAGTGGGGTTCTTATTTGTGGGGCTGATGTCACCTTTGTATTGTCAGGTGACATCAAGACCCAAGGTTAGTAATGGAGAGGTATCAATAAGACGCCCCCATTACTAACCCTATAGTCACAATGTAAGAAAACACACACACCAAGAATGAAGTCCTTTAATTGAAAAAATGACACAGACTCCTTTAATATTCTCAATTAAACCATACTTACGACCTCGCCTAATTCCACCAAAGCCCTCGATCTGTTTTAACAAAAATAAAATAAAAAAACAGCAACAATATACCATACCTATCTGTCATTCTGTCCCACGCCGTAATCCATGTCTGGGTGCTAAATAGTTTTCAACCTGGATGGTGCCAAGATTCGACTGTCCAGGCTAAGAACCATTGTTGAATGAGCTGCTGCGAGCGCGGCATCATTGACCAGCAGTGACATCATCGAGGTTCCCAGCGGGCCTGAACTGTGATGACCCCATCGCTGACTTTTTCCCACGGTCCTGAGGCCACCATAGTTCAGGCTGGCTGGGAACCTCGATGATGTCACCGCTAGTCACTGAGGCTGCGCTCGCAGCAGCTCATTCACCAGTGGTTCTCAGCCTGGGTGGTCACATCATGGCTCCGTCCAGGTTGAAAACTATTTAGCTCCCAGACATGGATTACAGAACAACGGACAAGTATGGTATATTGTTGTTTTTTTTATTTTATATTTATTACAGGGGATTGAAGGCTTCAGTGGAATTAGGCGAGGTCGTAAGTATGGTTTAATTGAGAATATTAAAGGAGTCTGTGTCATTTTTTCAGTTAATGGACTTTGTTCTGTCTGTGTCTTTATTTACCATATAACTATAGGATTAGTAATGGATAGGTGTCTTATAGACACCTATCCATTACTAAGCTGTGGGCTTGATGTCACCTGGCAATACAAAGGTGACATCAACCCCACAAATATTAACCCACTTGCCACCGCTACAGGGCAAGTGGAAAGAGCTGAACAAAGCGCCAGAACTGGCGCATCTAATAGATGCGGCTTTTCTGGGCAGCTGTGGACTGCTGTTTTTAGGCTGGGGGGCCAATATCCATGGCACCTTACCAGCCTGAGAATACCAACCCTCAGCTGTGAGCTTTTGTCATGGGTGTATCGCCACAAGGATCGTCGCGATTACACACTCTGACTTCTCACAGCTGAGTTGCTGTTTCTTTGTGTTTTGGTAATGAGGGAGTTAATTTTACCTAGCTCTTTGCTAAGACTAGGTCCAGCCTCGCCCGGCTGCTTTTGATTATGTTCTAATTAGATTCCTTCATATACCTGCCAGTCTGCTTGTTAGATGCCGGTGAAAGCCTTTATGTAGTCTAGCAGACTGGATCGGTTCTGAGAATACTTAAGCTAAGAGCTCCTTAGTTGTTTTTACTCTTATAGCTTATAGTTTATCTCTGAGACCTTAGGTGTTCCTACTGTGTGTGAGTGTTGTATGTAAGACTTTATTTACTTTATTTCTTGTCTTTCTTGTATGTCTCTCTGTTCATTAACCGTTACTTGTTCATTCCCTTTGGTGGTAATCAGGGTCCTTCTTAGGACTAGATTACAGTTGGCAGGGATTGATAGGAGACAGGGTTTACGCTGGTGGCCTGGACCTCTGTACTTTAACAGTACCTCCAGGTAGAGGGATTAGTTAGGACCCCAGTTTAGGGTCAGCATAGACCCCGGTCACCCTCTAGCCGGAGACAGCGTATAACGGATTCCGTATTGACCCACTGGACTTTCTGTCAGGTAATTCTATGTTATCATATATCTATGCACATGTTATATTGTATGTTGCCCTTTTGATATAGATTACTGTCATCACATATATATATATCTGCTATACAGCGTGACATTTTCACCGGCCATACTAAAGATTCTCTCCAGCTGTCATGGATCCAGTAGCCCAGCTGGCCCGGCAGTTGCAGGGGTTGTCCATGGAGTTTGCAGACATTAAGTCCAAGGTTTTGTTCCCCCGGAGCAAACCAGATCTGAACCTAAGGTTGCTCTCCCGGACAGGTTCACTGGTGGGCGGGACAAATTTTTTACTTTCCGGGAGGCATGTAAATTGTACTTTCGGCTGCGGCCTCGGTCATCTGGGAGTGAAGAGCAGAGGGTGGGAATTGTTATCTCGCTCTTACAAGGGGACCCTCAATCTTGGGCATTCTCTATTCCTCCAGGCTCCCCAGATCTCCAGTCAGTGGATCGATTTTTTACTGCCCTGGGTCTGGTATATGATGATCCGGATCGAGTTTCCCTTGCTGAAACAAAGTTACGTAAAATACGGCAAGGAAATCGTCCAGCGGAGGAATATTCTTCTGAGTTCCGTAGATGGGCAACAGATACTCAAGTGGAATGACCCAGCTCTTAGGAGCCAGTTTTGTCAAGGGTTGTCTGACAAATTAAAAGATGTGTTGGCTCAGTATGATTCTCCTCCATCACTGGAGGCTGCTATGGCCCTCGCTATTCGCATGGATAGACGAATTCGGGGAAGACGCGAGGTAACTCCGCCTCCCGTGATGACTCCACCTACTACTAAAGTTCCTTATACTGAGGTTCCCCTGGTCTGTTCTGAGGAACCCATGCAGTTGGGAGGGACATCTTTTTGTAGGAGGGAATTGGCGGTGCACCGCAAGACTAGAAGGTGTTTCTTTTGCGGGAGAGAGGGACATTTTGTTGGGGGGTGTCCATCCCGGGCCTCTTTGAGCAAAGGAGTTAACCTGGGAGTGTGTATTTCGTCCCCAAATCCCTCTCAGTTTCTCGTGCCTGCGGAGGTGATGGTTGGTGCGAGAGTTGAGAGGATTTCTGTTCTTCTGGATAGTGGGTCTGGGGCTAATCTGGTGGACGCTCGGTTTTCCCAGTTGCATGGTATGCAACTGAGTGTATTGGCCAAACCGGTCCCTATAGTCTCTATTGATTTTAGACCTCTCGGTCAAGGTAGCTTGGTACAAGCTGTTCATAACATAGATCTTCGAGTAGGGGCAAGACATAAAGAGCAATTGTCTTGTTATGTGTTGGAGGGTCTACCTACTCCTATTGTGTTGGGACTTCCTTGGTTGGCTAAACATAACCCAATGATTGATTGGCAATCCGGAAAGATAAGCCAGTGGGGTGAATTTTGCAGGAATAACTGCATGAGCACGGTCATCGGTGCGGTTGTGCCTAGGACTTTGTCTCCTTTTCTGGAGGACTTTGGGGAGATGTTCTCAGAGGAGGGGTGTAAAGAGTTACCTCCTCATCGCGCATATGACTGCTCAATAAAGTTGCTTCCTGATGCCTTATCTCGTACTTTCCCAGGGGCCGGGAAGACGGATGATCCGGTTCCTATTCCTCAGGAGGGAGTTGTAGTGTCAGCTGTATGCTCTGAGCTTGAGGGGGAGGTATTGGGGGCTCAGGGGGACGCCCCGGTGGGACTTCCAGGGAGACTGATAGTTCCAGATCGGTTAAGACTGAAGGTTACGGGGAACCGTTACAAACGGATGGCTGATAGGGGGGGAGTTTCTGGTCTAGATCTGAAGGTGAACGATCTAGTTTGGTTGTCTACCAGGAATATAAAACTTAAAGTTTCCTCCTGGAGGTTGGGTCCCAGATTCATCGGGCCGTACAGGATCAGTTCCATAATTAATCCTGTGTAGAGTTGAGCGATACTTTCCGATATCCTAAAGTATCGGAATCGGAATGGTATCGCTGATATCACTAAAATATCGGCGATACCCGATACCGATACCGGAAGTCCCATGTAAGTCTATGGGAACAAAATATCGCAACTAAAAAAACCCCATTCTTTCCTTGTAAACACTAAATATACACACATAGAATACATATATATATATATATATATATACATGTCATTGTGACATATATATATACATATATGTATAGTTTATACACTTCTACATAGTAAAATATCCTCTCATTCAATTGCCGGGTAAAGCCGGCTTCAGTGAAAAGACAGAAGCACCCGACATGAAATGACACTTGGTGTACATAGGGTTAACCATGTCTTTTCATGTCGTTTGCTATCTGATTTGCACAAACAATTAAATCAGACTATGTGTGCAAAATTTCACACCTGTAGGGGTTAATTAAAGGTGTAAATTCGTTGTAAAAAAAACGGACTTTTTTGCTACGAATTTACACCTTTAATTAACCCCTACAGGTGTGAAATTTTGCACACATAGTCTGATTTAATTGTTTGTGCAAATTAGATAGCAAAGGACATGAAAAGACATGGTTAACCCTATGTACACCAAGTGTCATTTCATGTCGGGTTCTGCATTTTCACAAAAGCCGGCAATTGAATTAGCGGCTATTATACTATGTAGAAGTGTATGAACTACAAATATAAATATATATATATATGTGTCACAAATTCAATGACATGTATATATATATATGAGGTGTAAAATTGCTGAAAAAAAATGCGTGGGCTCCCGCCCTATTTTCGCAACCAGACAGACAAAGCCAGTGAGTGGGGGCAGATAATAATAGCCCAGAGAGGGACCATTATTTTTGCCCCCCCCCGGCTACTAACATCTGCCCCCAGACACCCCAGGAAAGACAAATCTATAATTAGCTTCGCCCTTTCTGGCACTTTGCCCGTCTATTCCCATTGCCCTGTAGCGGTGGCGAATGGGTTAATATGGGGTTAAAGCCACCTTGCTATTGAAAGGTGACCTTAAGCCAGGTTAATAATTGAGAGCTGTCAATTAGACAACTATCAATTATTAATCCTATTGTATGAAAGAAAAATCAAACACACACACAGTTTAATAAAAAATAAGTTTAATGAAATAATCACACAGTTTTGACCATATTTTATTTACCTGCTAAAACCATTTCCTGTAATAAAAATAAAATAAAAAAGCAAAATTATTCTTACCTATCCCATGCACAGTCAGGTCCCACGGTGTAATCCTTCAGAAAGGGTTAATGTTTACTGCAGGGACCGCAGCTAATGCTGCAGCCTCACAGTAAACCCCAAATGAATGAGTTCCTCTCCTGCCTGACAGGAGAGTAAAGGCTGGGTGTCACATAACGATACACCAGCGATCCCGACAACGATATGCACTTGTCAGGATCGCTGGTGTATCGCTACATGATCGCTGCTGAGCTGCCAGACAGGCAGCTCAGGCAGCGATCTGGGACAGCGACACTGCGGGTAACATCGCTTAAGGGCCTGTCTCACATAGCGATATCGCTACCGAGATCGCTGCTGAGTCACTAGTTTTGTGACGCAGCAGCGAGCTCACCAGCGATATCGCTGTGTGTGACATTCAGCGACGATCAGCCCCCCTGCCGGGTATCGCTGATCGTCGCAGAAATGTCAGGACCTTTTTTTGATCGCTGGTTTCCCTCTGACAGGCACGCATCGCTGCGTGTGACAGGCGGGAGACCAGCGATCCGCTGGTAACCAAGGTACACAGCGGGTTTCCAGGCACCGCGCAGCGCTTGGAAACCCGCTGTGTACCTTGGATACCAGCTCCCTGCATCAGGGCGCTGGTATCCAAGGTACACAGCGGGTTTCTAGGCACAGCCCCGCCCTGGAAACCGCTGTGTACCTTGGTTACCAGCGGATCGCTGGTCTCCGCCTGTCACACGCAGCGATGTGTGCTGTCAGCGGGAAACCAGCGATCAAAAAAGGTCCTGACATTTCAGCGACGATCAGCGATACCGCAGGGGGGCTGATCGTCGCTGAATTTCACACACACGATATCGTGGTGAGCTTCTGCTGGTCACAAAACTAGTGACTCAGCAGCGATCTCGTAGCGATATCGCTATGTGAACGGGCCCTTAAGTGGAAAGCTTAATTGATTGCTTTCCACTTTCACTTCAGGTCAGCCAGGGACACAATCAGTGACGTCAGAGGAACTGATTAACAAAAATAGGGGTTCCCTTCGAAAAAAAAATGGCGTGGGTCCCCTATTTTTGTTAACCAGCCGATGAAGCAGACCGCTGAGGCCTGGATTTCAGGCTGTTAAGGAGCCAAGATCAGGGACCTTGCCAGCCTGATAATACTAGGCACAGCAGTCTGCATATCTTGGCTGATTAACAAAAATAGGGGATCCCCTCGAAAAAAATTGGCGTGGGGTCCCCCCTATTTTTGTTAACCAGCCAGATGAAGCAGACCACTGAGGCCTGGATTTTCAGGCTGTTAAGGAGCCAAGATCCATGGACCTTGCCAGCCTGATAATACCAGGCCACAGCAGTCTGCATATCTTGGCTGATTAACAAAAATAGGGGATCCCCTCGAAAAAAATTGGCGTGGGGTCCCCCCTATTTTTGTTAACCAGCCAGATGAAGCAGACCGCTGAGGCCTGGTTTTTCAGGCTGGTAAGGATCCAATATCCATGGACCTTGCCAGCCTGATAATACCAGGCCACAGCATTCTGCTTAGCTTGGCTGGTTAACAAAAATAGGGGATCCCCTCGAAAAAAAAACGGCGTGGGGATCCCCCCTATTTTTGTTAACCAGCCAAGTAAAATGCAGACTGCTGCGGCCTGGTATTAAAAGACTGTCAAGGCCCATGGATTTTGGCCCTCAACAGCCTGATAATACCAGGCTACAGCAGCCCCACATTTGGCGCATCAAAAGATGTGCCAATTGTGGCACTTTACCCGGCTCTTCCCACTTGCCCTGTAGCGGTGGCAAGCGGGGTAATAAGGGGTTAATGTCACCGTTGATTGCACGGTGACAATAAGCCCGGTTAATAATGGAGAGGCGTCAATAAGACACCGATCCATTATTAATCCCAAAGTTATTAAATGTATAAAAAAAAGACAAAGCAAGAAAAAAGTATTTTAATGAAATAAAAGAGACAACACAGTTTTCATTAATTTTATTACTCTCTCATTCCTGCGACGCCATCGATCTCCTGTAAAAAAAGAAAAAAAACAAACCAACAGTATACCACCTGTCCGACGCAGTCCATAGTAACGAGTGTCCCACGACGATCCAACTCTGCTACATCGCAATGACAGGCAGAGCCTGTCATCGCGACGCAGCACAGCTGATTACCTGCTTCCCCGGCGGTGACGTCATCGGACTGACTGCTTTACGGCCGGGATTACCCAGCAGTCACTGCAGTTATCGCGAGAAACTGCATGTGACCGCCGGGGAAAGAAGATTGCGGCCATGAAGCAGTCCAGGACGTGACCGCCGGAGATCTTCTGCCAGGTAAGTGCCGCTGACTCCTGACAGACCCGACCAACGGACACTGACAGTGACAGTGACAATCCCGATTCCGGTATCCGATAAGACGAAAATATCGGTACTCGGAATCGGAATTCCGATACAGCCAATATCGGCCGATACCCGATATTTGCAGTATCGGAATGCTCAACCCTAATCCTGTGGCATTTCGTCTGGACCTCCCTCCTACGTTTAAAATTCATAATGTGTTTCACAAGTCATTACTTAAAAAGTATGTGGCACCAGTCATACCGTCACCTCTACCTCCGCCTTCAGTGGTGGTCAATGATAGCGTGGAATTTCATGGGTCGAAAATCATTGACTCACGTCTCAGTCGCCGATCCCTTCAGTACTTGGTTCATTGGAGGGGGGTATGGTCCTGTGGAGAGGACGTGGGTCCCTGCGTCTGATGTTAACGCAGATCGATTGGTTCGGACCTTTCACACAACTCACCCGGGCAGACCTGGCCCTGAGGGTCCGGAGTCCCCTCGTAGAGGGGGGGGGTACTGTCATGGGTGTATCGCCACAAGGATCGTCGCGATTACCCACTCTGACTTCTCACAGCTGAGTTGCTGTTTCTTTGTGTTTGGTAATGAGGGAGTTAATTTTACCTAGCTCTTTGCTAAGACTAGGTCCAGCCTCGCCCGGCTGCTTTTGATTATGTTCTAATTAGATTCCTTCATATACCTGCCAGTCTGCTTGTTAGATGCCGGTGAAAGCCTTTATGTAGTCTAGCAGACTGGATCGGTTCTGAGAATACTTAAGCTAAGAGCTCCTTAGTTGTTTTTACTCTTATAGCTTATAGTTTATCTCTGAGACCTTAGGTGTTCCTACTGTGTGTGAGTGTTGTATGTAAGACTTTATTTACTTTATTTCTTGTCTTTCTTGTATGTCTTTCTGTTCATTAACCGTTACTTGTTCATTCCCTTTGGTGGTAATCAGGGTCCTTCTTAGGACTAGATTACAGTTGGCAGGGATTGATAGGAGACAGGGTTTACGCTGGTGGCCTGGACCTCTGTACCTTTAACAGTACCTCCAGGTAGAGGGATTAGTTAGGACCCCAGTTTAGGGTCAGCATAGACCCCGGTCACCCTCTAGCCGGAGACAGCGTATAACGGATTCCGTATTGACCCACTGGACTTTCTGTCAGGTAATTCTATGTTATCATATATCTATGCGCATGTTATATTGTATGTTGCCCTTTTGATATAGATTACTGTCATCACATATATATATATCTGCTATACAGCGTGACAGCTTTAGCAATGCTGGTTGTCAAAAATGGGGGGACCCCAGCCCGTTTTTTTAATTATTTGTTTAAATAATTAATAAAACAGCATGGTGACCTCTCTATTCTTGATAACCAACCTTGCTGAAGCTCACAGCTGAGGGATGCAGCCCCCAGCTGTGAGTTTTGCCTGGTTGGTTAAAGAAAATAGGGGGGAACCCACGCCGGGTTTTTCATTAATTTATTTAGTTATATTGCAGGTGGAAGGGGAGGAATCCCCCCATCATCCGCTCCTGCTGTCACTGTTGTTAGCGGCAGCAGGTGTCGGATGATGGGAGTAATAGTGCCAAAAGCCCCCACCTGTTGTTATCGTTCTAACTTTAATATAACTCTCATCATTCTCTTCTGCTAGCGCCGATCTCTGGCAGAGCAGGGGAGAATGATGAGAGCCATCTTCAGAGCTGTCTTCAGCACCTGGCGCCGGGGAACTGCGCTTACTGTTCTTCCCTGGTGCCAATGCGTGTCACGCGGATGACATCAATGTGTGTTCTCCGTATGCACGTGTGCGGGATGTTTTGCCACCCGTGCTGACGGTAAAAAACGGACATGTGTATGTGTGGTGCACACGGACACACAGTCGGTGGAAACACACCGACATGTGCACAGACCCATTCATTTGAATGGGTCTTTGTGTCATTGTTTCCGGTACATGTGAAAACTGTCACCACATGTACCAGAGACACGGATGTATGAAAGAGGCCTAAGGCTGTGTTCACATGTTCAGTATTTGGTCAGTATTTTACATCAGCATTCGTAAGCCAAAACTAGAATTGGAACAATCAGAGGAAAAGAGTAATAAAAACATGTCACCACTTCTGTATTTTTCACCCACTGCAGATTTTGGCTTACAAATACTGATCTAAAATATTGACCAAATACTGAACGTGTGAACATGGCTTAACCTGTGTTATGATTTGGTAACTGAGGAGGACAGGAGCAAAACAGCAAGGCAGCCGAACACCTGAGAGGTTGGAAACTAATGGGTTGCAGATCCCTAAACTAACCGCACAACTAGAAGCAGCCGTGGAGCATACCTACGGTGGTCCTAGACGCCTCGGCACAGCCGGAGAGCTAGCTACACCTAAAGATAGAAACAGGAAAGCTAACTACCTCGGAGTAGAGCCCCAAAGGAATAGGCAGCGCCCAAACATATAATGGCTGTTAGACAAGACGAAACACAAACACAGAAAGAAAATAGAGTGAGCAAATGCTGGGGCCAAACACTGCCTAAATAGGACAGGACAGGACAGAATACTATCTGCAACCCAGCAAAACCCTGGCAAAACTTCCAACACTTCTGATTTCAAAAATGCTGAGATCACACGATCTCGCCACCCACTAAATCAGATCTCAGTGTGAACAAGACTAACCCGCAGTCACTCAAAAAGCAGAGAAAGAGCAATTGAACAAATAACAGTTGCTACTGAAAAACAGAGAGTAGCACAGGCCCCAGGAGGGGACCCGGATAACCTCCACAAAGGTGCAGACAAAAATGGAAATAGCAAACACAATAGAAACAAGCTGAAAATATCTTATCTGAAGGTAGCAGATGAAGGCAAGACACCAGCAGACTTCCAAATGAACCAGGAAACAACAATTGATCACCGGCGAGGATCATGGGAAGGCAGCCCCCTTATATCAGCCCAGTAAGTGACTCCTGATTGCCAGTCGTCACTGGCAGGTGAGGAGGCCCTCTCATTCGATACAGCCTCAGTACCGTCAGCAACCACCAGAGGGAGCCTCAGCTCAGAAATTGTCTCCAACACGTTCACAACAAACCTGTATATTGATTTTTTTGTATTTTTTTTTTAAAGCTCTCAATCCCATTTGCTCTTCTTTTACCTTTTGTTTCATCTATTTGTCATCTAGTACTATTGTTATTAATGCAGTTTCCCAATTTATTAAAGACCAAAGTGTATGAAAATACCACATATTTTCTGCAGAGTAGTAATAACTGTTAGTTACACATAACTTGTTTTTCTCTGTTTAATTAAACTGAAGGATATTAAACTTTCCCTTCTGTCCTCATCTGCTACCATTCACTGGGTGTATCGCCTATTCCCGCATTATCCTTAAATGCTGCGAGTACAGGAAGCAAGTGACAGCTATTCTGCTGTGATTAGATAGTTAATTAAGGAGAAAGCAGGTGTGGATGGATCTATTCAGCTAATGAATATGGTCTGAACATAAAAGCAGTTGATACTGGAGAGCTTGCAGGTGGAGCACTCATTTATTTGTTTTAAATTGCTTATGAGGAAAAGGAAGAGCTTGAAATATGAAATGTATACTGTTATTAAGATATGTCTGTATTGTCACCACCATCATGATAGTAACATGGCATCATCTTTCATATCCATCCAACCTTTTTTATCAAGTATCATGACTAGTTAGATATGTAGATAATATAGTTTCTTACTCTGGAGTATGCAGAAAGAAATGAACTCGGCAAAGGTACAAAGAAAATCTAAATTGGTTAAAGATCATTGAAAATCCTAGTCGGTGGTAAAGATTAAGATAAATCTAATTTTTATGAGTATACTATGTTCTCAAAAATAGACTGTTCCTTGTAAATCCCACTCAAAAAACAAAGGGTCCTCTGTAATTATATAAAAAAGAAATGTTTAATCTCCAGAGGTCGCAAGCCTTTTCTACTGTAAGGCCGGCGTCAGACTCACCGTACAAAAATACGGACCGTATTGTACGGCCGTATTACGCCAAAATGTTGCTGGCACAACAATCCGTATTTCATGCGTTTTCAGGGTGCGGCAGCGTATTTTGCGCATGTAAGCATCCGTATGCAATCCGTATGGCATCCGTATAGCGTATTTTTCTCGCAGCCTTGTAAAATGGACATTTAACAGTTTTTAGGCCTAAAACTCATTCAAATCATCATCAGCAAGGCTATTTATTGCCTCTTCATCCGGTTGCAACCCCCAGTGTTGCCATTTTTGTGGTCTGCTTGTGTTGGAGGGCTGCTGCTTGGTTGCCAACATGTCTGAGAGTCTTCAGTTCACCCCAAATGATAGAATGTTGTACAACTGGGTTTTGTCCCGCCACTTTGGCCAGCCTTACCCAGTGATCGTTGATCCGCGCAGGAGGAGGCGAATGTGGGCTTGTCGGCATTTCAGGCAACCACTCAATAAAGGCCATTTTCACTGGCTGTATGCATGTCTGCAGACTCTTCCATATTATTTTGTCCAGTTTTGTCTGATGACCATTCCCAGATGTTAGGTTTTGTGGGAGATTGTGCGGCCAGGGATCACCTAGCAGGATGCGGAAAGCTATCTGTGCACAGGAGCGACTTCTCCTTACGCAACTGTCTGGATTTATTACCTACATACTGTCTATTGATTATGTGTTTTACTACTAGTTTCCATTTACCCTTATGGCTGTTGCAGAAATATCCTCCTAATCTAGGCCATATATGACCTTGAAATAACTGAACAATGATGTGAATATTGACATTAGAGGAAAATGGTACTTGGCCTACATGTAAATTATGATTGTTTTGACATTCAGTCATGTAAGGGTTATGTATAGTGTGTTTGATTAATCTTTGTGCATGTGCATTGATTGTTGTCTGTACATTGGGTAACTTATCGCTTCTTAACTACTGGCATATCCTATTCCGCACTCCATCTGCGTTTTTGTATTGGCACGTCCAACATCTCTGCCATTGTTCGTGATACATGCTCACAACTGTGTTACATACTTCATCAACTGGTGATGGCTGAGGCAAAGGTGGGAGAGTGGAAGAGGATTGGCAGGGGATTTGAGGACCAATGCAACTTCCCATATTCTCATACTCTCTGTCTGGTGTTAATGGTCATAGCACATGTGTTTGTGTTTGAGTACAAAGAAGTAATGAAAAAATACTCCAAACTTTTTACAAAAATATATATTTATATGTGTAAACTGCCACTTGAGGTAGTGACTACCATATTAGATTCATATGGTATATTTCGTTACAGCACAATAGTGTAAGTGTGCATTGTTACACAAGAAAAAAAAGGCATGACAACATTACAAATTGTTCCATACATAATAGTATGTAAAGGCGAAAAACAATAGTGACTATGGGTAATGCTGATCATATATTACACATATGTTTGGATGACAAGATTCTACTACTTTAAATATGCAGTAGCCAACATGGATTTCAATTTAATGTAACCAAATAACCCAGTTTTACTAACACTAGTGAGCACCATATCTGCCCCATATGGTTAGGTTCTAAGACTAGACTAGTGCAATGATGCATTAGCCAACAATTTTTAACAGGGATGGGGACAAAATAACAAACATTGGTAGAAATTATAATATCTAACGAAATAATAATATTTTCCCATATCCCACATACCAGCAGTTAAGTACCATATGGTATTTGTAGGCCTTCAGATTAGTGCAAATATGCGTTACACAACATGTTGTTAAAATAAATGTTAAAAAATAAATAACATTTCTCGCAATAGGAGCAGATAATGAAAATAATATAGGTTGACTATGCCTAGTGAACAGCATATTGCTAGCATATGTTGTTTACAGGCATCTATATTACTGCTAATGTCTTAGACACAATAGGAGTTTAAAGTAAATATAAAAACCATTACTAACTGGTTTTTCAATCTTAAAATATAAATTACATACAAAATCACAGCTGGTGGTATGTGGTTGGTGGGGTTGGCGGCTTCCCAGCATCTCTTTGTGGTTGCCTTGGATCACCACCTTGACCATCACCCAGTTGGGGTAGATTTTCAGGCCCCTGAGCTAACATCTGGCCAAGGTCAGGTTGGTGTGTGGGCACATTGCCATACAGATAAGGGAGATTATATTCCTGTCTAAGATGATACCCACGAGAATCATACCCCCAATATGACCATGTTGAGCACATCCAGGTTGGGACCAGCGTGCAACACTGGATCTGTACAAGTGGTCATATTGGGAAGTCGGATTATAGGCTGCCATTTGATCCTGTTGTTGCCAACGTTGTTTCGGTGGGGGAATGGGTTGAGGTGTAGGCGCCCGTGCAGGAGGATCATCATATCTGTTGGGAAATGAAAGGGGATTAGAACATGTTTGAGAGGTGACCCCAAACTGCATATGTGGTATGTGGTGTGATGTATGTACTTACAGTTTGAGTTCCAGAATAGGTGCAAGAAAACCCAGCCTGTCTAAGTAAACGTACTTTCGCTTTCTGGGTGCTGCTGACCCGCTCTTGGCCCTCTGCTGGCGTTGGCGCCTGTATTGGTCACGGATGCTTCTCCATCTTCTCATAACATCATCCTGCAATGAGACATATAATGTAATTATTTAGCTAGCTGGACAAAACATAATTATTCTGCAGACACGCTATATAGTCATGGGGGTCTAGTAGGATGGGACTATACTACAAATTTGGCGGATAAAATAAGAGAAAAAATGGGGGCTAATTGTGCGCTAGAACTACGCTGTGAGCATTAAGAAAATTGTGAAAAAATCATGTAACTTACTGATTCGCTGATGCTTCTCGCGTGGGCTGTCGCCAAAGTGGTGAAACATCTTCCCACAGATGCGCCTCCATGCCGCCTCTTTCCTTGCGCGTTCTGTGGAATTTGCATCTCTTTTGTGGCACATTTTGGCCCTCTCCTGCAGCAAGAGTCTCAACATGTCCACATTGATGTGCGTAGGCATCATGGCCGACTCCGTGGAGGCGTCCTTCCGGGATGTCTGGTGCTCTTTTTGAGCTAATTTGCATGTGCCAGCTTCCTCCTGCATGTGTTGCACCATTTCCTGTGAGCTGCAGAAGTCTTCCGTATTTCTTGCAAGTCACAAGCCTGGTCCGTGTGTAATCCATTGTTTTCTCGCACCCATAGACTTTCATTGGTGTACAATGGGCGTAATACGCGTACAATCGCAGCATGCTGCGAGTGTCTCGCACCGTAAGATACGCCCGAGAAAATTATGCATGATCAGAGCTACCCCATAGAGAAGTATTGGTCCATGTGTAATGCGTGGTTTTCACGCCTCTCACTCGTCCGTATTCCTACTTAGTGTGACGCCGGCCTAAGAGTAGTGATGCTGTGAAATACACTGCAGCGGAAGCTGGCCACAGATTTAACCATTGATGGCTTCTCAAAAGGCAGACAGATATGAAGAATTAGGATCAGGAAAGACATTTTTGCCTTTTAGGGCTCTTTCAGACGTCAGTGTGTCCGGTACGTGTGGTGACAGTTTTCCTCGAGACACTTACACACATAGACCCATTCAAGGGAATGGGTCTGTGCACTTGTCAGTGTGTTTTGAGGGACCATGTGTCCGTGGGAAAAATGCGCTGACATGTCCGTTTTTAACAGCAGCACTGACCGCAAAATGTCCCGCACATGTGCACACTGATGACACACAGATGACATCCATGTGTCATCAGTGTGACACATACTGGTACCTGGGAATCAGTGGTACTGTTAGAGCTATTCCCCAGTGCCGGGTGCTGAAGACAGCTCTCATCATTCTCCCCAGCTCGAGCTTTAATCAGCACTAGCAGGAGAGAATGTTGAGAGATGTATTAAAAGGATAACAGCTAGAGCAGGCAGTCGCTGATGGGACTACTACTCCAATCAGCCTACACCTGCTGCCACTAATAACAGCAAGAGCAGGCAGCGGATGATGGGAGTATTCATCAGCCACTGCCTGCGCTATAAATAAAAAAAATTAAAAAACAGCGTGGGTTCCCCTATATGCAACCCTCAGCTGTCAGCTTCAGCAAGGCTGGTTATTAAGAATAGAGAGGTCTCCATTTTTTAATTATTTAAACAAATAATTTTAAAAAATGGCATGGGGTCTCCCCATTTTTGACAACCACCCTTGCTAAAGCAGACAGCTGGGGGCTGGTATTCTCAGGTTGGTAAGTGCCATGGATATTGGCCCCCCAGCCTAAAAATGGCAGCCTGCAGCTATTAGATGGGCCAATTCTGGCACTTTGCCTGGCTCTTCCCACTTGACCTGTGGCGGTGGCAAGTGGGCTTCATATTTGTGGAGTTGATGTCGCCTTTGTATGTCTAGTCACATCAAGCCCAAGGCTTAGTAATGGATGGGCATCTATAGTTGTATAGTAAATTGTTATGATTCGGTAGCCGAGGAGGATAATAGCGAAATATGCTAGGCAACCAGACACCCAGAGAGGTTGGTAACTTAGCGGATTGCAGACCCCTAAACTGATAACACAACTAGAATTAGCCGTGGGACGTACCTACGATGCCTTAGACGCCGCGACACAGCCAAAGAGGTAACTAAGCCTAAAGAGAGAAAGGGGAAGCTATACTACCCCGGAGTAGAGCCCCAAAGGAATAGATAGCCCCCAAACATATATTGCCGGTGAGACCAGTTGAAGCACAGAACACAGGCAGAAAATAGAGTAAGCAAATGATGGAGCCCAAACTGTCTGGATAGAACAGGACAGGAAAGGATGCTGTCTGCAATCCCGCAAAAACCCTAAGAAGAATTCCAACAAGTCTGATATGCAAAATTACTGAGGCCACACGACCTCTCCCCCACTAAATCAGAACTCTGGTGTAAACTGGAAGCAAAACAACAAATACTGAAATAACAGGGGACTAGAAATACAGAAAAGACTGACATAAGCTGTGGCAAATGAAAACAGAGTCCAGCACAGGTCCCAGCAGGAAACCCGGCTGAACTCACACCAGCAAGGCAGAAAACAGGGAAAAGCAAAAGGGAACAAATGCCACGGAATAAAACAGACAAATAACTTATCTGAAAGATGCACAAAAAAGCAGGCGGCAAGCAGACTTCAAAAAAAGGCTCAGGAAGAAAACAAAATCACCTGCAACAACCAAGGGAAGGCTGCTCACTTAAATCTCTCCAGTCTGTAACACCTGAACTCCAATCATCCTCTTCAGGTGATTGTCTTCTGTGAGCCAGACCAGCTCCACTACCAGCAGCAACCACCTGAGGGAGCCCAAACTCAGAAGCCAGATCAAAGGTGTTCACAACAGTAAATAAACACACAAGTATAGTCTTTTTTAAATAAAAACAAAACACACTTTTCCTTTTTTATTTAAAAATAACAAACACAGTTATACTCACCTAATGCCCATTCCAATGAAGCCCTCGTCTCTTGTAATAAAACAAAAAAAACCAATAATATCCCTCACCAGTCCATTGTTCTGTCCCACACCGTAATCTATGTCTGGGGATAAATAGTTTCAACCTGGATGGTTCCAAGATGCGCCGTCCAGGCTGAAAACCACTGATGCAGGATGAACAACCTTTTTATTCATACCATTTTTGGCTAGAAACAACATTTTGATACCTTCTTGCAGGATTTTTTGCTGTATTGTAGAACATGTTTTCCTTGTTTATGGAGTTTGTATATCAGGTTAATTTACTTTATATTTTGATAGGTCAGACTTTTCTGGATGTGTCAATGCCACATATATGTATTTTTTTAAAATTATCTTTATATTTAATGGGGGGGAAAGGTAGAGATTCAAACTTTTATGTTTCTTTTTGTTTTGTGTATTTTTAAAACTTTATTTTTTACTTTTTACTGTAATTATTAGTCCGCTTAGGAGACTTGAACCTGCAATTGTCTGATCGCTTGCGCTATAAGCAGCAATATCACAGTATGGGCTTGTTTCCACTTGCGATTAAATGGGAAGAATGCAATTAAAAATCAGATTGCATTCGTACCAGTTTAATCCTACGGCAGAAAAAAATGGTGAAAGTCAGCTTTACAGGTCTGAAAACACTCCCCTGGCTAACTCATGTCCAGCACGGATCGTGGTGGGCAGCCACAGCAAACATCCAGCCGATGTTTAATTGTCTGTCCAATCAATGTTTTGCATGTATTATATACACTTCTCAAAAAAATAAATGGAACACTCAAATAACACATCCTAGATCTGAATGAATGAAATATTCTCATTGAATACTTTGTTCTGTACAAAGTTGAATGTGCTGACAACAAAATCACACAAAAATCATCAATGTAAATCAAATTTATTAACCAATGGAGGCCTGGATTTGAGTCACCCACAAAATTAAAGTGGAATGTAATGTCCTTAATACAAGTCAAAATGATGCTCAGTAGTGTGTATGGCCTCCACGTGCCTGTATGACCTCCCTACAATGCCTGGGCATGCTCCTGATGAGGCAGCGGATGGTCTCCTGAGGGAACGAGTGGGCCAGTCCATAGCTTCAATGCCTTCATCTTGCAGGAACTGCTGACACAGTCCAGCCACATGAGGTCTGGCATTGTTCTGCATTAGGAGGAATGTAGGGCCAGTGGCACCAGCATATGGTCTCACAAGGGGTCTTGAGGATCTCATCTCGGTACCTAATGGCAGTCAGGCTACCTCTGGCGAGCACATGGAGGGCTGTGCGGCCCTCGAAAGAAATGACACCCCTCACCATTACTGTCCCACTGGCAAACCGGTCATGCTGAAGGATGTTGCAGGCATCAGATCGCTCTCTATGGCGTCTCCAGACTCTGTCACGTCTGTCACACGTGCTCAGTGTGAACCTGCATTCATCTGTGAAGAGCACAGGGCACCAGTGGCGAATTTGCCAATCCTGGTGTTCTGTGGCAAATGCCAAGCATCCTGCACGGTGTTGGGCTGTGAGAACAACCCCCATCTGTGGACATCGGGCACTCAGACCATCCTCATGGATTCGGTTTCTAACCGTTTGTGCAGGCACATGCACATTTGTGGCCTGCTGAGAGGTCATTTTGCAGGGTTCTGGAAGTGCTCCTCCTGTTCCGCCCTGCACAAAGGCAGAAGTAGCAGTCCTTCTGCTTGGTTGTTGCCCTCCTACGGCCCCCTCCACGTCTCCTGGTGAACTGGCCTGTCTCCTGTTAGCACTTCCAGCCTCTGGACACTACGCCGACAGACACAGCAAACCTTCTTGCCACAGCTTGCATTGATATGCCATCCTGGATGAGCTGCACTACCTGAGCCACTTGGGTGGGTTGTAGAGTCCGTCTCATGCTACCACGAGTGTGAAAGCACAGCCAACTTTCCAAAGTGACCAAAACATCAGCCAGAAAGCATTGGTACTGACATGTGGTCTGTGGTCCCCACCTACAGAACCACTCCTTTATTGAGTGATTGAGTATGTCTTGATAATTGCCAATAATTTCCATCTGTTGTCTATTCCATTTGCACAACAGCATGTGAAATTGATTGTCAATCAGTGTTGTTTCCTAAGTGGACAGTTTAGTTTAACAGAAGTTTGATTTACTTGTAATTATATTCTGTTATTTAAGTGTTCCCTTTGTTTTTTTGATCAGTTTATATGTTCTCCTCCTACTATTAGGTAAATCATGAGTAAGACTTTTTAGTTGAAACGCGTTGATCTCTTCCACTGGTGTGCCAGGTGTGTGCTATGTTTGGATATTTTAAGTTTGTCCAATAAAGGTTTGTCCTATTTTTGCATACTTCTTCCTGAGCTGGATTCTTCCTTTCTCCAATTTAATCCTATGGTTCTGTTCTCAATTGCATTTTTTCCTGCTTCTATCAGATAGCTATAAGTGCGATCTGAATTCAGCATGCAAAATATCACACTGCACTTGGATATCACCTGAATGCAGTATGACTCCTGCCAATGTAGACAGCAAAGGAGATAAAGAAATCAATTTCTCCATCTACTCCACAGCTGTGCTCCGTTCCTTGCATGGATCGGAGCACAGTAACATGACACTCGGCTCCTGCTCTCAGCAGAGGGTCATTAGCATATCGCATCATGGTCTCCTTTGTAGCTCCGTGATGACAAGCACGGAGGTCTTCCGTAGACCCCAGGCTGTCATAGTAATCAATCTTTGCCAAATGATTGCATCATGGGAGTGCCAATGAATGTGTAGAATGATGCACCCCCATGCTGACTTGCTGTTAATGAAGCTGTCAGAGTTTGACAGCTGCTTTTAAAGGGAATCTGTCACCCTAAATTGGCGGGATATTTAAATGATGGCAGTCAGGTCAGATGGGCGGTGTTTTGGGTACTTGCCTTAACATGTTGTTCGCCGCTGTCTCCATTATTTCTGGGAATTGTAGTGGTTGCCCTCCATATAACGCGCCTGCGCATTGCAATCATGAATTGCGCACACGCAGTATGCTTTGCCCGCAGATTACAATGCACAGACGGGTTATATGGAGGGCAACGACTACAATTCCAGAAATATGAGCAGCGGCGAACAACATGTTAAGGCAAGTACCCAAAACACCGCCCATCTGACCTGTCTGCCATCATTTAAATATCCCGCCATTTTAGGGTGACAGATTCCCTTTAACAGGCTAACAGTCACAGGTGGAGCTCTGCTCCGCCAATGGCTGATAGAAGCAGGCCCTGACTGTGTGTTGCAACCATTAACTGCTAGGTAAGGGGCACCCCATGAGCCCGCTCCATACTCCTGCTGCAGACTAGCTCCTATATAGCAGATGACATTAAATGGTTAAAGCTCAGTAATAACTGTTGTACTGTATATTATTATTAGTCACCAAAAATGTAAAAAAAATGTAGGTTTCATTTATGTGTAATAAATATTTGACTCGAGATATTATCTGTAAATGGTTTTTTTTAAATATCATTGGCCAGAAAGAGGCAGCATATGCTAATATCCTTCCTTTTAAATATGCTTCCCTCTCTCCAGGTTCCTGCTTCTTTATTTTATTGGCCTTTATTTCCCCATCCTCAGAGATCACATGAATGCATTTTACAGTTTAATTTACGCTTCTTAATAATGCAGAACAGCTAATTTCCCAAGGTATAGCCCACGGCACAGGGACAGGATGAAACGAAACAGGTACAATTCTTTTATTCAGGCATTAATAATCAACATTAGTATGGTAAAAGCTCACAAGCACGGCAAATTGCTTGTGACCCTGGAACGTCAATTTAAAATTGCTACATAAAAGTAAAAAAAAAAAAAAATCCTTGCCTGACCATTATGTTAGTTTTTTACAAATATGCATCTTCATGTCATTTTGTATTTGCCTGTTATTTCATACAGCAATCTTATTATTTAACTCCTAAAGAGATTTTCCTTCTCAATGTAATTTTACAGCATCAACGGACTGATGTAACAATTCCGGTATAATATGCGCTGCAACATTTTGTTAATTTGTCGAATGTGCGTTGCCACTACGTTCTGCCCCAGCTCCTGCCCCTTTGTCGAAACTGGTCAAAAATGGCATGAAAACGCCAAAAGTTGCAATTATTAAATTATGACTTTTCAAAATGTTTTATAACAGAATTATGGAGCAAAAGATTTGATGAATTGGGCCATAATTTATTACTAGCTTCAACTTTAACCCTTTAACTAGTAACTCCTATCTATGAGCCTCATGCAGTCCAGGGCTTTAATCTGCAGGAATGTATTTTGATATAATTGGAGAATTGTGACTACAACTGCAATCTTGGTGTCACTGTTTGGTTTTCAGCAAAGGCAAAAATCTTTTTAAATACTGTCTGCTTTAATTACTTGAGAAATCCTGTGTTATTACATATAATATAGATCAACATATGAAAGCATACATTTAATGAAGAACATAAATTCTGACCACTGTCCCTTTATGAGGTAATAACTCTGGAGCGCTTCAACTCTGAGAATATTTTTTTGTGGCATATTGTGCTTCATGATAGTGGTAAAATCTTTCGATATGACTTGCGTTTATTTATGAAAAAAATGGAAATTTGTCAAAAATTTAGAAAATGTAGCAATTTTCAAACTTTTAATTTTTATGCCCTTAAATCAGAGAGTTATGTCACACAAAATAGTTCATAAATAGCATTTCCCACATGTCTACTTTACATCAGCACAATTTGGGAAACATGTTTTTAATTTTATCACACAGCCATAGAAACCAAACAGTACTAAAGAATGGTACCACACAGTGGTATATTAATCAATCAAAGTATTTTCTTTATTACAAATCTTTAAAATCAATACCAAAAGGTGCAAGGATAATAAAGAGGGACGAAAATCTACCATAGGAAAAACCTCACTAACAGCCAAGATAAGGAATCACATAAATCATAAATATATGGTCATATAAATATATCATTTGGGAGACTAACAGCCACAATTAACCAATTTTAATCAGAAACCGCCACCAAGGGCATGTATTATACATATTACTAGGTAAATATGCGGCAGAAATTACTGTAAACTCCCTTAATAAAAATGTAGACCATACAAATACATGCTAGCATATAAGAACTATTTCAAATGCATACCAATATCAGCTGGTGGCTTTCCTCGGACGTCTCTCTGCCCCGACGCACTTACAAGTACTATTTGGTTTCCATGGCTGTGTGATAATATTTCTGTGGTATATGTGGTAACCTATAAGGGAATATAGGTTGTTTTTTGGGCAACTTTTTGTGATTGCATGTTTTTAATTTTGTTAGGAAGTTAAAAGGGTTAAACGTTGATTAGCGATTTCTAATTTTTCCAACAAAATTTTCAAAACCATATAGGAACCACATCACATTTGAAGCAACTTTGAGGGAACTACATGACAGAAAATACCCAAAAGTGTTCAAAACCACACTAAAGAAGTTTATTAAGCTTTCAGTTGCTTCACAAGAGCTGAAGCTACTGAATATGGAACGAAAAAAATGAACATTTCACTTTTCTTTACAAGAAAATTAAATTAACATCCAAACTTTTTTATTTTCACTAGGGTAACATGAGAAAAAGGACCACAAAATTTGTTGTGCAATTTCTGCTGAGTAAGCCGATACACAATATATGGGGGAAATCTACTGTTTGGGCACACGGCAGGGCTCAGAATGGAAGGAGCACTGTTTGACTTTTTGAATGCAAAATTGACTGGAATCGAGAGTGGATGGCATGTTGCATTAGAAGAGCCTCTGATGTGCTTAAATAGTGGAAACCCCCACAAGCGACCCCATTTTGAAAACCACACTCCTCAAGGATTTTAACCAGGGGTATAGTGAGCATTTTGAACCTACGGGTACATGTTATGATTTGGTAGCTGAGGAGAGCAGGCAAAAAAGGAAATACACCAGAGAGGTTGGAATCTATGGGATTGCAGTACCCTGACTAACCACCACAACTAAAGGCAGCCGTGGAGCGTACCTACGTTGGTTCTAGACTAGTGTTGAGCGATACTGCTCGATATCTACAAATATCGGATCGGAATGGCATCGCCGATATCACTAAATATCGGCGATATCCGATTCCGATACCGGAAGTCCCATGTAAGTCTATGGGAACAAAATATTGCAACTAAAAAAAACCTTTATTTCCTTGTAAACACTAAATATAACACATAGAATACATATATATATATAAATATATATATACATGTCATTGTGACATATATATATTATACATATATGTATAGTTTATACACTTCTACATAGTAAAATATCCTCTGATTCAATTGCCGGGTAAAGCCGGCTTCTGTGAAAAGACAGAAGCACCCGACATGAAATGACACTTGGTGTACATAGGGTTAACCATGTCTTTTCATGTCCTTTGCTATCTGATTTGCACAAACAATTACATCAGTCTATGTGTGCAAAATTTCACACCTGTAGGGGTTAATTAAAGGTGTAAATTCGTTGTAAAAAAAACGGACTTTTTTGCTACGAATTTACACCTTTATTTAACCCCTACAGGTGTGAAATTTTGCACACATAGACTGACGTAATTGTTTGTGCAAATCAGATAGCAAAGGACATGAAAAGACATGGTTAACCCTATGTACACCAAGTGTCATTTCATGTCGGGTTCTGCATTTTCACAAAAGCCTGCAATTGAATTAGCGGCTATTATACTATGTAGAAGTGTATGAACTATAAATATAAATATATATATGTGTCACAAACTCAATGACATGTATATATATATATATATATATATATATATATATATATGAGGTGTAAAATTGCTGAAAAAAAATGTGTGGGCTCCCGCCCTATTTTCGCAACCAGACAGACAAAGCCAGTGAGTGGGGGCAGATAATAATAGCCCAGAGAGGGACCATTATTTTTGGCCCCCCCCGGCTACTAACATCTGCCCCCAGACACCCCAGAAAGGGCAAATCTCTAATTAGATTTGCCCTTTCTGGCACTTTGCCCGTCTATTCCCATTGCCCTGTAGCGGTGGCGAATGGGTTAATAAGGGGTTAAAATGACCTTGCAATTGAAAGGTCACTTTAAGTCAGGTTAATAATTGAGAGCTGTCAATTAGACAACTATCAATTATTAATCCTATTGTATGAAAGAAAAATCAAACACACACACTTTAATAAAAAAGAAGTTTAATGAAATAATCACACAGTTTTTGACCATATTTTATTTACCTGCTAAAACCATTTCCTGTAATAAAAATAAAATAATAAAGCAAAATTATTCTTACCAATCCGATGCACAGTCAGGTCCCACGGTGTAATCCTTCAGAAAGGGTTAATGTTTACTGCAGGGACCGCAGCTAATGCTGCAGCCTCACAGTAAACCCCCAAATGAATGAGCTCCTCTCCTGGCTGACAGGAGAGGAAGTGGAAAGCTTAATTGATTGCTTTCCACTTTCACTTCAGGTCAGCCAGGGACACCATCAGTGACGTCAGAGGGAACTGATTAACAAAAATAGGGGTTCCCTTCGAAAAAAAAATGGCGTGGGGTCCCCCCTATTTTTGTTAACCAGCCAGATGAAGCAGACCGCTGAGGCCTGGATTTTCAGGCTGTTAAGGAGCCAAGATCCATGGACCTTGCCAGCCTGATAATACCAGGCCACAGCAGTCTGCATATCTTGGCTGATTAACAAAAATAGGGGATCCCTCGAAAAAAATTGGCGTGGGGTCCCCCCTATTTTTGTTAACCAGCCAGATGAAGCAGACTGCTGAGGCCTGGTTTTTCAGGCTGGTAAGGATCCAATATTCATGGACCTTGCAAGCCTGATAATACCAGGCCACAGCAGTCTGCTTAGCTTGGCTGGTTAACAAAAATAGGGGATCCCCTCGAAAAAAAAACGGCGTAGGGGTCCCCCTATTTTTGTTAACCAGCCAAGTAAAATGCAGACTGCTGCGGCCTGGTATTAAAAGACTGTCAAGGCCCATGGATTTTGGCCCTCAACAGCCTGATAATACCAGGCTACAGCAGCCCCACATTTGGCGCATCAAAAGATGTGCCAATTGTGGCACTTTACCCGGATCTTCCCACTGCCCTGTAGCGGTGGCAAGTGGGGTAATAAGGGGTTAATGTCACCGTTGATTGCACGGTGACAATAAGCCCGGTTAATAATGGAGAGGCGTCAATAAGACACCGATCCATTATTAATCCCAAAGTTATTAAATGCATAAAGAAAAGACAAAGCAAGAAAAAAGTATTTTAATGAAATAAAAGAGACAACACAGTTTTCATTTCTTTTATTGTACTCTCATTCCTGCGACGCCATCGATCTCCTGTAAAAAAAGAAAAAAAACAAAACAACAGTATACCACCTGTCCGACGCAGTCCATAGTAACGACTGTCCCACGACGATCCAGCTCTGCTACATCGCAATGACAGGCAGAGCCTGT
Source organism: Oophaga sylvatica (assembly GCA_033576555.1). Taxonomy (NCBI): domain Eukaryota; kingdom Metazoa; phylum Chordata; class Amphibia; order Anura; family Dendrobatidae; genus Oophaga; species Oophaga sylvatica. The sequence goes on along the minus strand of JARQOD010000006.1, from coordinate 285,909,006 downwards.
CATCCCGGCGCAGCACAGCTGATTACCTGCTTCCCCGGCGGTGACGTCATCGGACTGACTGCTTTACGGCCGGGATTACCCAGCAGTCACTGCAGTTATCGCGAGAAACTGCATGTGACCGCCGGGGAAAGATGATGGCGGCCATGAAGCAGTCCAGGCCGTGACCGCCGGAGATCTTCTGCCAGGTAAGTGCCGCTGACTCCTGACAGACCCGACCGACGGACACTGACAGTGACAGACCCGACCGACGGACACAGACAGTGACAGTGACAGTGACAATCCCGATTCCGGTATCCGATATGACGAAAATATCGGTATTCGGAATCGAAAGCCCGATACAGCTAATATCGGCCGATACCCGATATTTGCAGTATCGTATCGCTCAACACTATTCTAGACGCCTCGTCACAGCCTGAGAAGCTAACTACACCTAAAGACAGAAAGAGGAAAACTATCTGCCCCGGAGCAGATCCCCAAGAACATAGAAAGCCCCCAAACATATAAATGGCGGTTAGACAAGAGGAAAATACAGACACAGACAGAAAATAGTATGAGCAAACTTTGGGGCCCAATCTTCCTAGACAGAAAAGGATAGGAAGGAGACTTACTGCAATCCCAAAAAACCCTAAAAAGTACCAACTCTACTAATTGCAAAAACACCTGAGATCACACGACCTCTACCACCTAAATTAGTTCTCTGGTGTAACAAAACTAAGCCGCAGCCACTGAAGAAAAACTGGAAAAGGCAAATGAACAAACAACAGTGGCTCAGACAAACTGAGAGGAGCACAAGCCCCCGGAGGGGACCTGGCTGACCTCCAAAAGTGCAGGAAACAATGCAAAAAGCAAGCTCAAAAATAAAAACAGAAAATGTCTTATCTGAGAGCAGGAGAAGAGGCAAGATTCAGCAAGCTTCCAAGAGAACCAGGAACCACAGTTGAGACAAGAACAATTGATCACCGTCAACCCTGATGGGAGGGAACCTCCCTTATATAAGACCAGTCAGTAACACCTGATCGCCAATCTTCACAATCTTCATTGGATAGTTCAGTACTGTTTGTAACCACCAGAGGGAGCTTCTGCTCAGAATTCATTTCTAGCACATTCACAACAGTACCCCCCCTTGAGGAGGGGTCACCGAACCCTCATTTGAGCAACCAGGTCAGTCAGGATGAGCTCTGTGATACGCACGGATGAGTCTCCTAGCATGGATGTCCGAAGCAAACACCCAAGAATTGTCCTCCTGACCATAACCTCTCCACTTAACCAAATACTGGAGTTTCCGTCTAGAAAAACGAGAATTCAATATTTTCTCAACCACATACTCCAGATTGCCCTCAACCAAAACAGGGTCCGGAGGCACAGCCATAGGAACCACTGGCTCGACAAACCTCTTCAATAATGACTTGTGGAACACGTTATGGATCTTAAATGTCCTGGAAGAAGTAAACGAAAGGAAACAGGATTAAGAATCTCCATGATCTTATAAGGTCCAATGAACCTAGGCTTAAACTTAGGAGATGCAACTCTCATAGGGATATTTCTTGAGGACAACCAGACCAAGTCCCCCACTTCAAACCGAGGACCATCAGTCCTATGCCGGTTGGCAAACCGCTGGGCCCTCTCCTGAGAGAGGCACAATCTCTCCACTACCTGGTCCCAAATCTGCTGCATACGCTCCACAACAGAGTCAACACCTGGACAGACAGAAGCCTCCGTCTGTCCTGAAGAAAATCGAGGGTGAAACCCAAAATTGCAGAAAAATGGAGACATCAAAGTGGCAGAGCTAGCCCTATTATTAAGAGCAAACTCAGCCAAAGGCAAAAAAGAGACCCAGTCATCCTGATCAGCAGACACAAAGCATCTCAGATAAGTCTACAATGTCTGGTTTGTTCTCTCAGTTTGTCCATTGGTCTGAGGATGAAAAGCCGAGGAGAAAGACAATTGAACACCAAGTTTAGAACAAAAAATCCTCCAAAATCTGGAAACAAACTGGACTCCTCTGTCAGACACAATGTTCTCAGGGATGCCGTGTAACCGAACCACGTGCTGAAGGAACAAAGGCACCAATTCAGAGGAGGAAGGCAACTTAGGTAATGGCACAAGATGTATCATTTTGGAAAACCTATCACAAATCACCCAGATAACGGTCATTCTCTGAGAAACAGGGAGGTCGGAAATGAAATCCATAGAGATATGGGTCCATGGTCTCTTGGGCACAGGCAATGGCATCAACAAACCACTAGAGCGAGAGCAAGGCTTGGAGCGAGAGCAAGTCCCGCAGGACTGCACAAATTCCCTGATGTCACGAGACAAAGTAGGCCACCAAAATGACCGACTAACCAAGTCTCTGGTACCAAAAATTCCAGGATGACCGGCCAACGCGGAACAATGAATCTCAGACATCACACTCTTTTTCCACCGGTCTGGGACAAACAATTTCCCAATAGGGCAGCGCTCGGGTTTATCCTCCTGACACCCTTCCAGAGCCAGTCTCAAATTGGGTGAGATGGCGGAAAGAACTACACCCTCTTTCAAAATAACAGCAGGATCAGATAACTCAGGAGAGTCCGCAAGGAAACTCCTCGAGAGGGCATCCGCCTTAACATTCTTAGTGCCAGGAAGAAAGGAAACCACAAAATTAAAACGTGTGAAAAACAAGGCCCACCTGGCCTGTCTAAGATTAAGTCGCTTTGCTGATTCCAGATAAACCAGATTCTTATGGTCCGTGAGGACCACCACCTGATGTTTGGCTCCCTCCAGCCAATGTCTCCACTCTTCAAAAGCCCACTTCATGGCCAATAACTCCCGATTACCCACGTCATAATTACGTTCAGTTGGAGAAAATTTTCGAGAGAAAAAGGCACAAGGATTACTTTTAGAGGTCTCTGGATATCTTTGGGACAAAACAGCACCTGCCCCAATTTCAGAGGCATCAACCTCCACCTGAAATGGCAGAGAAACATCAGGCTGCCATAGAACAGGAGCAGAAGTGAATCTCTGCTTAAGTTCCTGAAACGCAGAGACTGCCTCAGGAGGCCAATTCACCACATCAGAACCCTTTTTGGTCAAATCAGTCAATAGTTTAACAATAACAGAGAAATTACCAATAAATTTACGATAAAAATTGGCAAAACCCAAGAATCTTTGAAGAGCCTTTAATGAAGTAGGTTGGACCCAATCACAGATGGCCTGAACCTTGACCGGGTCCATTTCAATAACAGATGGGGACAAAATGAATCCCAGAAATGAGATCCTCTGTACGCCAAAAAGACACTTTGATCCCTTCACATACAGAGCATTCTCTCTCAAAATCTGGAACACAGTCCGAACATGTTTCACATGAGAGTCCCAGTCATTGGAAAAAATCAAGATATCATCCAAATAAACAATCAGAAATTTATCCACAAAATCCCTGAAAATGTCATTCATGAAGGACTGGAAGACAGAAGGAGCATTAGTGAGCCAAAAGGGCATCACTAGGTACTCAAAATGCCCATCTGGGGTATTAAATGCCGTCTTCCATTCATCCCCGTGCTTAATGCGAATAAGGTTATATGCCCCCCTGAGGTCAAGCTTGGTAAACCAAGTAGCACTTTTCACCCTGGAAAACAGGTCAGAAATCAAGGGTAATGGATATTGATATTTCACAGTGATATTGTTCAAGAGACGATAATCAATACACGGCCTTAATGAACCATCCTTTTTGGCCACAAAGAAAAAACCGGCACCCAAGGATGAAGAGGATGGTCTGATATGACCCTTCTCCAATGACTCCTTGATATAAGACCGCATAGCGTCATGTTCAGGTACAGACAAGTTAAAAAGGCGACCTTTAGGGAATTTACTACCAGGCACTAATTCAATAGCGCAGTCATAGCTCCTATGGGGGGGCAAGGATGCAGATTTACTTTCGGTAAACACATCAGAAAAATCAGTCAAAAAGTCAGGAACATCCTGAGCCTGGGGGGAGGCAGAAAAAACAGGAGTGTTGGTATTAACACATTGGCAGCCCCAACTGGTTACAGACACAGATTTCCAATCCAAAACAGGATTATGAGACTGTAACCAAGGGAAACCCAGTACGATAATGTCATGCAGATTATACAGCACCAAAATTTGCAACTCTCCTGATGATCAGGTACAACCCTCATTATCACCTGAGTAGAGAACTGAGGTTTATTCTCAGCCAAAGGGGTAGAATCGATCCCCAGTAGGGGAATAGACTTCCGTAGGGGTATCAAGGGAAACCCACAACGTTTAGCAAAATCAAAATCCATCAGGTTAATAGCTGCTCCCGAATCAACAAAAGTCTGAGCAGAAAATGTGGACAGGGAGCAAATCAGGGTAACAGTCAACAAAAATTTAGTCTGAACACTACCCAAGACAACTGAACATGCAAAATGTCTTCCCCGCTTAGGGCAGACTGAAATAGCATGAGAGGCATCACCACAGTAGAAACATAACCCATTGCGTTTACGAAACTCATGACGCTGTGCCCCAGAAGCCACTCTATCACACTGCATGGGTTCATAAGCTGGTTCACAAGGCAACACTGTTCCACGCATACCTCTACGATCACGCAAACGTCTGTCAATTTGAATCGCTAATGACATAGAATCATTG
>JARQOD010000006.1:285873783-285904280 GCA_033576555.1 Oophaga sylvatica | reverse complement strand
GCCAGAAAGAGGCAGCATATGCTAATATCCTTCCTTTTAAATATGCTTCCCTCTCTCCAGGTTCCTGCTTCTTTATTTTATTGGCCTTTATTTCCCCATCCTCAGAGATCACATGAATGCATTTTACAGTTTAATTTACGCTTCTTAATAATGCAGAACAGCTAATTTCCCAAGGTATAGCCCACGGCACAGGGACAGGATGAAACGAAACAGGTACAATTCTTTTATTCAGGCATTAATAATCAACATTAGTATGGTAAAAGCTCACAAGCACGGCAAATTGCTTGTGACCCTGGAACGTCAATTTAAAATTGCTACATAAAAGTAAAAAAAAAAAAAAATCCTTGCCTGACCATTATGTTAGTTTTTTACAAATATGCATCTTCATGTCATTTTGTATTTGCCTGTTATTTCATACAGCAATCTTATTATTTAACTCCTAAAGAGATTTTCCTTCTCAATGTAATTTTACAGCATCAACGGACTGATGTAACAATTCCGGTATAATATGCGCTGCAACATTTTGTTAATTTGTCGAATGTGCGTTGCCACTACGTTCTGCCCCAGCTCCTGCCCCTTTGTCGAAACTGGTCAAAAATGGCATGAAAACGCCAAAAGTTGCAATTATTAAATTATGACTTTTCAAAATGTTTTATAACAGAATTATGGAGCAAAAGATTTGATGAATTGGGCCATAATTTATTACTAGCTTCAACTTTAACCCTTTAACTAGTAACTCCTATCTATGAGCCTCATGCAGTCCAGGGCTTTAATCTGCAGGAATGTATTTTGATATAATTGGAGAATTGTGACTACAACTGCAATCTTGGTGTCACTGTTTGGTTTTCAGCAAAGGCAAAAATCTTTTTAAATACTGTCTGCTTTAATTACTTGAGAAATCCTGTGTTATTACATATAATATAGATCAACATATGAAAGCATACATTTAATGAAGAACATAAATTCTGACCACTGTCCCTTTATGAGGTAATAACTCTGGAGCGCTTCAACTCTGAGAATATTTTTTTGTGGCATATTGTGCTTCATGATAGTGGTAAAATCTTTCGATATGACTTGCGTTTATTTATGAAAAAAATGGAAATTTGTCAAAAATTTAGAAAATGTAGCAATTTTCAAACTTTTAATTTTTATGCCCTTAAATCAGAGAGTTATGTCACACAAAATAGTTCATAAATAGCATTTCCCACATGTCTACTTTACATCAGCACAATTTGGGAAACATGTTTTTAATTTTATCACACAGCCATAGAAACCAAACAGTACTAAAGAATGGTACCACACAGTGGTATATTAATCAATCAAAGTATTTTCTTTATTACAAATCTTTAAAATCAATACCAAAAGGTGCAAGGATAATAAAGAGGGACGAAAATCTACCATAGGAAAAACCTCACTAACAGCCAAGATAAGGAATCACATAAATCATAAATATATGGTCATATAAATATATCATTTGGGAGACTAACAGCCACAATTAACCAATTTTAATCAGAAACCGCCACCAAGGGCATGTATTATACATATTACTAGGTAAATATGCGGCAGAAATTACTGTAAACTCCCTTAATAAAAATGTAGACCATACAAATACATGCTAGCATATAAGAACTATTTCAAATGCATACCAATATCAGCTGGTGGCTTTCCTCGGACGTCTCTCTGCCCCGACGCACTTACAAGTACTATTTGGTTTCCATGGCTGTGTGATAATATTTCTGTGGTATATGTGGTAACCTATAAGGGAATATAGGTTGTTTTTTGGGCAACTTTTTGTGATTGCATGTTTTTAATTTTGTTAGGAAGTTAAAAGGGTTAAACGTTGATTAGCGATTTCTAATTTTTCCAACAAAATTTTCAAAACCATATAGGAACCACATCACATTTGAAGCAACTTTGAGGGAACTACATGACAGAAAATACCCAAAAGTGTTCAAAACCACACTAAAGAAGTTTATTAAGCTTTCAGTTGCTTCACAAGAGCTGAAGCTACTGAATATGGAACGAAAAAAATGAACATTTCACTTTTCTTTACAAGAAAATTAAATTAACATCCAAACTTTTTTATTTTCACTAGGGTAACATGAGAAAAAGGACCACAAAATTTGTTGTGCAATTTCTGCTGAGTAAGCCGATACACAATATATGGGGGAAATCTACTGTTTGGGCACACGGCAGGGCTCAGAATGGAAGGAGCACTGTTTGACTTTTTGAATGCAAAATTGACTGGAATCGAGAGTGGATGGCATGTTGCATTAGAAGAGCCTCTGATGTGCTTAAATAGTGGAAACCCCCACAAGCGACCCCATTTTGAAAACCACACTCCTCAAGGATTTTAACCAGGGGTATAGTGAGCATTTTGAACCTACGGGTACATGTTATGATTTGGTAGCTGAGGAGAGCAGGCAAAAAAGGAAATACACCAGAGAGGTTGGAATCTATGGGATTGCAGTACCCTGACTAACCACCACAACTAAAGGCAGCCGTGGAGCGTACCTACGTTGGTTCTAGACTAGTGTTGAGCGATACTGCTCGATATCTACAAATATCGGATCGGAATGGCATCGCCGATATCACTAAATATCGGCGATATCCGATTCCGATACCGGAAGTCCCATGTAAGTCTATGGGAACAAAATATTGCAACTAAAAAAAACCTTTATTTCCTTGTAAACACTAAATATAAACACATAGAATACATATATATATATAAATATATATATACATGTCATTGTGACATATATATATATATACATATATGTATAGTTTATACACTTCTACATAGTAAAATATCCTCTGATTCAATTGCCGGGTAAAGCCGGCTTCTGTGAAAAGACAGAAGCACCCGACATGAAATGACACTTGGTGTACATAGGGTTAACCATGTCTTTTCATGTCCTTTGCTATCTGATTTGCACAAACAATTACATCAGTCTATGTGTGCAAAATTTCACACCTGTAGGGGTTAATTAAAGGTGTAAATTCGTTGTAAAAAAAACGGACTTTTTTGCTACGAATTTACACCTTTATTTAACCCCTACAGGTGTGAAATTTTGCACACATAGACTGACGTAATTGTTTGTGCAAATCAGATAGCAAAGGACATGAAAAGACATGGTTAACCCTATGTACACCAAGTGTCATTTCATGTCGGGTTCTGCATTTTCACAAAAGCCTGCAATTGAATTAGCGGCTATTATACTATGTAGAAGTGTATGAACTATAAATATAAATATATATATGTGTCACAAACTCAATGACATGTATATATATATATATATATATATATATATATATATGAGGTGTAAAATTGCTGAAAAAAAATGTGTGGGCTCCCGCCCTATTTTCGCAACCAGACAGACAAAGCCAGTGAGTGGGGGCAGATAATAATAGCCCAGAGAGGGACCATTATTTTTGGCCCCCCCCGGCTACTAACATCTGCCCCCAGACACCCCAGAAAGGGCAAATCTCTAATTAGATTTGCCCTTTCTGGCACTTTGCCCGTCTATTCCCATTGCCCTGTAGCGGTGGCGAATGGGTTAATAAGGGGTTAAAATGACCTTGCAATTGAAAGGTCACTTTAAGTCAGGTTAATAATTGAGAGCTGTCAATTAGACAACTATCAATTATTAATCCTATTGTATGAAAGAAAAATCAAACACACACACTTTAATAAAAAAGAAGTTTAATGAAATAATCACACAGTTTTTGACCATATTTTATTTACCTGCTAAAACCATTTCCTGTAATAAAAATAAAATAATAAAGCAAAATTATTCTTACCAATCCGATGCACAGTCAGGTCCCACGGTGTAATCCTTCAGAAAGGGTTAATGTTTACTGCAGGGACCGCAGCTAATGCTGCAGCCTCACAGTAAACCCCCAAATGAATGAGCTCCTCTCCTGGCTGACAGGAGAGGAAGTGGAAAGCTTAATTGATTGCTTTCCACTTTCACTTCAGGTCAGCCAGGGACACCATCAGTGACGTCAGAGGGAACTGATTAACAAAAATAGGGGTTCCCTTCGAAAAAAAAATGGCGTGGGGTCCCCCCTATTTTTGTTAACCAGCCAGATGAAGCAGACCGCTGAGGCCTGGATTTTCAGGCTGTTAAGGAGCCAAGATCCATGGACCTTGCCAGCCTGATAATACCAGGCCACAGCAGTCTGCATATCTTGGCTGATTAACAAAAATAGGGGATCCCCTCGAAAAAAATTGGCGTGGGGTCCCCCCTATTTTTGTTAACCAGCCAGATGAAGCAGACTGCTGAGGCCTGGTTTTTCAGGCTGGTAAGGATCCAATATTCATGGACCTTGCAAGCCTGATAATACCAGGCCACAGCAGTCTGCTTAGCTTGGCTGGTTAACAAAAATAGGGGATCCCCTCGAAAAAAAAACGGCGTAGGGGTCCCCCTATTTTTGTTAACCAGCCAAGTAAAATGCAGACTGCTGCGGCCTGGTATTAAAAGACTGTCAAGGCCCATGGATTTTGGCCCTCAACAGCCTGATAATACCAGGCTACAGCAGCCCCACATTTGGCGCATCAAAAGATGTGCCAATTGTGGCACTTTACCCGGCTCTTCCCACTGCCCTGTAGCGGTGGCAAGTGGGGTAATAAGGGGTTAATGTCACCATTGATTGCACGGTGACAATAAGCCCGGTTAATAATGGAGAGGCGTCAATAAGACACCGATCCATTATTAATCCCAAAGTTATTAAATGCATAAAGAAAAGACAAAGCAAGAAAAAAGTATTTTAATGAAATAAAAGAGACAACACAGTTTTCATTTCTTTTATTGTACTCTCATTCCTGCGACGCCATCGATCTCCTGTAAAAAAAGAAAAAAAACAAAACAACAGTATACCACCTGTCCGACGCAGTCCATAGTAACGACTGTCCCACGACGATCCAACTCTGCTACATCGCAATGACAGGCAGAGCCTGTCATCCCGGCGCAGCACAGCTGATTACCTGCTTCCCCGGCGGTGACGTCATCGGACTGACTGCTTTACGGCCGGGATTACCCAGCAGTCACTGCAGTTATCGCGAGAAACTGCATGTGACCGCCGGGGAAAGATGATGGCGGCCATGAAGCAGTCCAGGCCGTGACCGCCGGAGATCTTCTGCCAGGTAAGTGCCGCTGACTCCTGACAGACCCGACCGACGGACACTGACAGTGACAGACCCGACCGACGGACACAGACAGTGACAGTGACAGTGACAATCCCGATTCCGGTATCCGATATGACGAAAATATCGGTATTCGGAATCGAAAGCCCGATACAGCTAATATCGGCCGATACCCGATATTTGCAGTATCGTATCGCTCAACACTATTCTAGACGCCTCGTCACAGCCTGAGAAGCTAACTACACCTAAAGACAGAAAGAGGAAAACTATCTGCCCCGGAGCAGATCCCCAAAGAACATAGAAAGCCCCCAAACATATAATGGCGGTTAGACAAGAGGAAAATACAGACACAGACAGAAAATAGTATGAGCAAACGTTGGGGCCCAAACTTCCTAAATAGAAAAGGATAGGAAGGACACTTACTGCAATCCCAAAAAACCCTGAAAAGTACCAACTCTACTAATTACAAAAACACCTGAGATCACACGACCTCTACCACCTAAATTAGTTCTCTGGTGTAACAAAACTAAACAGCAGCCTCTGAAAAAACTGGAAAAGGCAAATGAACAAATAAAAAAACAGTGGCTGAACTAAACTGAGAGGAGCACAAGCCCCCGGAGGGGACCCGGCAGACCCCCAAGAAGTGCAGGACAAAATGCAAAAAGCAAGCACAAAAAACTAAAAGAAGAAAATGTCTTATCTGTTAGCAGAAATGCAGGCACGAACAGCAAGCTACAAAGTGAACAGGAATCAAGATGAGACCAGAACAATTGATCACCGCAACCCTGATGGGAGGGAACCTCCCTTATATAAGACCAGTCAGTAACACCTGATCGCCAATCTTCACAATCTTCATTGGATAGTTCAGTACTGTTTGTAACCACCAGAGGGAGCTTCTGCTCAGAATTCATTTCTAGCACATTCACAACAGTACCCCCCCCTTGAGGAGGGGTCACCGAACCCTCATTTGAGCAACCAGGTCGGGCAGGATGAGCTCTGTGATACGCACGGATGAGTCTCCTAGCATGGATGTCCGAAGCAAACACCCAAGAATTGTCCTCCTGACCATAACCTCTCCACTTAACCAAATACTGGAGTTTCCGTCTAGAAAAACGAGAATTCAATATTTTCTCAACCACATACTCCAGATTGCCCTCAACCAAAACAGGGTCCGGAGGCACAGCCATAGGAACCACTGGCTCGACAAACCTCTTCAATAATGACTTGTGGAACACGTTATGGATCTTAAATGTCCTGGAAGAAGTAAACGAAAGGAAACAGGATTAAGAATCTCCATGATCTTATAAGGTCCAATGAACCTAGGCTTAAACTTAGGAGATGCAACTCTCATAGGGATATTTCTTGAGGACAACCAGACCAAGTCCCCCACTTCAAACCGAGGACCATCAGTCCTATGCCGGTTGGCAAACCGCTGGGCCCTCTCCTGAGAGAGGCACAATCTCTCCACTACCTGGTCCCAAATCTGCTGCATACGCTCCACAACAGAGTCAACACCTGGACAGACAGAAGCCTCCGTCTGTCCTGAAGAAAATCGAGGGTGAAACCCAAAATTGCAGAAAAATGGAGACATCAAAGTGGCAGAGCTAGCCCTATTATTAAGAGCAAACTCAGCCAAAGGCAAAAAAGAGACCCAGTCATCCTGATCAGCAGACACAAAGCATCTCAGATAAGTCTACAATGTCTGGTTTGTTCTCTCAGTTTGTCCATTGGTCTGAGGATGAAAAGCCGAGGAGAAAGACAATTGAACACCAAGTTTAGAACAAAAAATCCTCCAAAATCTGGAAACAAACTGGACTCCTCTGTCAGACACAATGTTCTCAGGGATGCCGTGTAACCGAACCACGTGCTGAAGGAACAAAGGCACCAATTCAGAGGAGGAAGGCAACTTAGGTAATGGCACAAGATGTATCATTTTGGAAAACCTATCACAAATCACCCAGATAACGGTCATTCTCTGAGAAACAGGGAGGTCGGAAATGAAATCCATAGAGATATGGGTCCATGGTCTCTTGGGCACAGGCAATGGCATCAACAAACCACTAGAGCGAGAGCAAGGCTTGGAGCGAGAGCAAGTCCCGCAGGACTGCACAAATTCCCTGATGTCACGAGACAAAGTAGGCCACCAAAATGACCGACTAACCAAGTCTCTGGTACCAAAAATTCCAGGATGACCGGCCAACGCGGAACAATGAATCTCAGACATCACACTCTTTTTCCACCGGTCTGGGACAAACAATTTCCCAATAGGGCAGCGCTCGGGTTTATCCTCCTGACACCCTTCCAGAGCCAGTCTCAAATTGGGTGAGATGGCGGAAAGAACTACACCCTCTTTCAAAATAACAGCAGGATCAGATAACTCAGGAGAGTCCGCAAGGAAACTCCTCGAGAGGGCATCCGCCTTAACATTCTTAGTGCCAGGAAGAAAGGAAACCACAAAATTAAAACGTGTGAAAAACAAGGCCCACCTGGCCTGTCTAAGATTAAGTCGCTTTGCTGATTCCAGATAAACCAGATTCTTATGGTCCGTGAGGACCACCACCTGATGTTTGGCTCCCTCCAGCCAATGTCTCCACTCTTCAAAAGCCCACTTCATGGCCAATAACTCCCGATTACCCACGTCATAATTACGTTCAGTTGGAGAAAATTTTCGAGAGAAAAAGGCACAAGGATTACTTTTAGAGGTCTCTGGATATCTTTGGGACAAAACAGCACCTGCCCCAATTTCAGAGGCATCAACCTCCACCTGAAATGGCAGAGAAACATCAGGCTGCCATAGAACAGGAGCAGAAGTGAATCTCTGCTTAAGTTCCTGAAACGCAGAGACTGCCTCAGGAGGCCAATTCACCACATCAGAACCCTTTTTGGTCAAATCAGTCAATAGTTTAACAATAACAGAGAAATTACCAATAAATTTACGATAAAAATTGGCAAAACCCAAGAATCTTTGAAGAGCCTTTAATGAAGTAGGTTGGACCCAATCACAGATGGCCTGAACCTTGACCGGGTCCATTTCAATAACAGATGGGGACAAAATGAATCCCAGAAATGAGATCCTCTGTACGCCAAAAAGACACTTTGATCCCTTCACATACAGAGCATTCTCTCTCAAAATCTGGAACACAGTCCGAACATGTTTCACATGAGAGTCCCAGTCATTGGAAAAAATCAAGATATCATCCAAATAAACAATCAGAAATTTATCCACAAAATCCCTGAAAATGTCATTCATGAAGGACTGGAAGACAGAAGGAGCATTAGTGAGCCAAAAGGGCATCACTAGGTACTCAAAATGCCCATCTGGGGTATTAAATGCCGTCTTCCATTCATCCCCGTGCTTAATGCGAATAAGGTTATATGCCCCCTAAGGTCAAGCTTGGTAAACCAAGTAGCACTTTTCACCCTGGAAAACAGGTCAGAAATCAAGGGTAATGGATATTGATATTTCACAGTGATATTGTTCAAGAGACGATAATCAATACACGGCCTTAATGAACCATCCTTTTTGGCCACAAAGAAAAAACCGGCACCCAAGGATGAAGAGGATGGTCTGATATGACCCTTCTCCAATGACTCCTTGATATAAGACCGCATAGCGTCATGTTCAGGTACAGACAAGTTAAAAAGGCGACCTTTAGGGAATTTACTACCAGGCACTAATTCAATAGCGCAGTCATAGCTCCTATGGGGGGGCAAGGATGCAGATTTACTTTCGGTAAACACATCAGAAAAATCAGTCAAAAAGTCAGGAACATCCTGAGCCTGGGGGGAGGCAGAAAAAACAGGAGTGTTGGTATTAACACATTGGCAGCCCCAACTGGTTACAGACACAGATTTCCAATCCAAAACAGGATTATGAGACTGTAACCAAGGGAAACCCAGTACGATAATGTCATGCAGATTATACAGCACCAAAAATTTGCAACTCTCCTGATGATCAGGTACAACCCTCATTATCACCTGAGTAGAGAACTGAGGTTTATTCTCAGCCAAAGGGGTAGAATCGATCCCCAGTAGGGGAATAGACTTCCGTAGGGGTATCAAGGGAAACCCACAACGTTTAGCAAAATCAAAATCCATCAGGTTAATAGCTGCTCCCGAATCAACAAAAGTCTGAGCAGAAAATGTGGACAGGGAGCAAATCAGGGTAACAGTCAACAAAAATTTAGTCTGAACACTACCCAAGACAACTGAACATGCAAAATGTCTTCCCCGCTTAGGGCAGACTGAAATAGCATGAGAGGCATCACCACAGTAGAAACATAACCCATTGCGTTTACGAAACTCATGACGCTGTGCCCCAGAAGCCACTCTATCACACTGCATGGGTTCATAAGCTGGTTCACAAGGCAACACTGTTCCACGCATACCTCTACGATCACGCAAACGTCTGTCAATTTGAATCGCTAATGACATAGAATCATTGAGACCAGAGGGGACAGGGAATCCCACCATAACATCCTTTACATTCTCTGACAGACCCTTCCGAAAAAGGGCTGCCAAAGCATCGTCATTCCATTTGGTCAGGACTGCCCACCTTCGGAATCTCTGACAGTATAACTCAGCGTTCTCAAGCCCCTGATTTAATGCCAACAAGGCTTTTTCAGCTTGATCAGTGACATTAGGCTCATCGTACAATAACCCCAGAGCCTGAAAAAATGCATCAACATTACTCAAAACAGGATCCCCAGGTGTCAGGGAAAAAGTCCAATCCTGAGGATCGCCGCGCAGGAGTAAGATGACAATTTGAACCTGCTGTGCTGCGTTCCCTGAGGACCTAGATTTCAAGGCAAAAAACAACTTACAGTTATTTTTGAAATTCAGAAATTTAGCTCGATCCCCTAAAAACAAATCTGGCATGGGAATCCTAGGTTCCACAACAGGCAACCCTGCAAGATAGGTAGCAATACTCCGAACTTCAGTGGCAAGCTGATCCACACGGCCAGACAACTGTGCAAACTCCATTGAGAGAAAAAAAAAATCCTCCTCAGCATTCAGAGAAACAGAGGAAAAAATAAAAATAAAAAATCTCTGACAACTCTGACAATCTTCTTTCTTTAACACTATTTTTCCCTTCTGTGAGTGCCATACAAATATCAGTTTTTGGGCCGGTGATACTGTTATGATTTGGTAGCTGAGGAGAGCAGGCAAAAAAGGAAATACACCAGAGAGGTTGGAATCTATGGGATTGCAGTACCCTGACTAACCACCACAACTAAAGGCAGCCGTGGAGCGTACCTACGTTGGTCCTAGACGCCTCGTCACAGCCTGAGAAGCTAACTACACCTAAAGACAGAAAGAGGAAAACTATCTGCCCCGGAGCAGATCCCCAAAGAACATAGAAAGCCCCCAAACATGTAATGGCGGTTAGACAAGAGGAAAATACAGACACAGACAGAAAATATTTTTTTAAACATAATCTATGTGAAAAAATATCCCATAGAAGAAGTGATGTAGAAAAGCGTGATGGTTTAAAATATAAATTTTTATTTAACAATATTAAAACCAACAGTGAAAGACAGACAGAAGGGAATAGCAAAAAATTTAAAAATCATGGACTCCTAGGGCTACAATGCGTGATGAGCCAAGGGGTACAGCCCTATCAAAGGGTTAAAGTAGAAGAGAGGTACATAGCTAAATAGAGCGGAACATTCCCCCAAGTCCCTAATCTTAATATGCAAAATAGCAAATGATGTGAGGAAAAAAGGGGGTATATAAGGCTAACCGCTTGGAGGAGCTATAACCTGCACCTGAAACTGCACAGTGCAGAGACAAAATTGGCAAGGACAGATAGGCTGTACTAAAGGCAGAGTGGTAATACAGCACCCGGTGACTTGTGCAGAAAACTTGCATGTATTATAAAAACGTATAATTGTACAGCTCAAAAACAGGGAATCATAAGTATTATGTAGTCCCACTTACATGCAGTTGTAGCACAAGATCAATCAGGGTGAAGTAGTCCTGTCTGAAGTCCGTGAACGCCCAACGGGCACCGTTTCGCCTGGTGGCTTCTTCCGGGGCAAGAGTATGCGGTAGGTGTGGGGAGGGGGAATATATATAGCAGGCACGACTAGGGGATAGGTTTAAAAGGATCCGGTGACTTGCTGTTAGCGCACGAAACCAGGCAGCACGCCTCTGTCAAAGGGGACTTCCGGGTTAGCGCTGGTAGTGAAACGCAGGTGGAACGCACTTGGTCACATGATCGGAGCGCCCCCGGAAGTCAGAGAGGCCGGCATGCCCAGCGCATGCGCTGGAAGTCACGGATGCGGTGTGTCTGGGGTCGTAAAGGGTGAGGCTGGGAAGTATAAGGATTCTCGCCCGGAGACTTCTAAGTCCTGATGATAGAAATGCACTTATCTTGCACATGCTGATAGGAGCCACAGAAGGGAATATCTAAAAAGTGATGATGCTGTGCAAGGATTTTGCTAAAGTAAATTAAAGTATCAAGCCATTGTGCGAACATAAATGTGTAAAATTTAAACAGGACTTAAGAAGTGAGAAGCAGATTAAATAATTGCAATTCTAGTGATACTTAATGTGATGTAAATAAACAATAAATTGCTAACAGGAACAATAAGAATGCATTAAAACTGCCATAATACACTGAAACATGTAGAGATAATCAACATATCTGTCACCCCAAACACCACATGGATATAATATTCATCGTCGTATGTCCATTTCTTTGCCCTAGAAATCTCCATTTGGAGCAATATCTCGGAAGTCTTTGGACTCTCGTAGTAACCGTGGCAGAATTGGACCGTGTACCCAAACAGGGATCATCACACCGGACCATCACACAAAGGAGGGATCCAGCCACCGCTACAAGCAAGGCAAGAGGGACACACCAGCCAGCATCACGAATGGACCACCGGACAACATCGGAGCATCCGGCTCCACAGTCAAACCATATACCTAAGGTAAGTGCCTGGAAAAATGTAAATAAGTGAATAAAAATAAAAAACAAACAAATAAAATTAAAAAGCATACACCATATGCAATAAGAATAAAAAGAAAATAGTATGAGCAAACGTTGGGGCCCAAACTTCCTAAATAGAAAAGGATAGGAAGGACACTTACTGCAATCCCAAAAAACCCTGAAAAGTACCAACTCTACTAATTACAAAAACACCTGAGATCACACGACCTCTACCACCTAAATTAGTTCTCTGGTGTAACAAAACTAAACAGCAGCCACTGAAAAAACTGGAAAAGGCAAATGAACAAACAACAGTGGCTGAACTAAACTGAGAGGAGCACAAGCCCCCGGAGGGGACCCGGCAGACCCCCACAGAAGTGCAGGACAAAATGCAAAAAGCAAGCACAAAAAACTAAAAGAAGAAAATGTCTTATCTGTTAGCAGAAGATGCAGGCACGAAACAGCAAGCTACAAAGTGAACAGGAATCAAAGATGAGACCAGAACAATTGATCACCGGCAACCCTGATGGGAGGGAACCTCCCTTATATAAGACCAGTCAGTAACACCTGATCGCCAATCTTCACAATCTTCATTGGATAGTTCAGTACTGTTTGTAACCACCAGAGGGAGCTTCTGCTCAGAATTCATTTCTAGCACATTCACAACAGGTACAGCACAGAATTTAATAACATTAGGTTGTCATATTGAATATGTCATCATTAGTGTTGAGTGCAAGTGCTCACTACTCCAGTTCGCATCGAGTGCTGGGGTATGCACCTAATATCGTGTGTGCTTGAGTGACATGCTCGAGTCTCTGCCCCGCATGTTTCACAGTTTTTAGACACCTAGAAAAAACTTGCAGGGATCCGCGATACTCCTTACATACCCGAGCACACGATGCAAACTCGAGTAGAGAGCACTTGCACTGAACACTAGACGTCATATCATCATCATTTTTTTTTACTGTTGAAAACCCCCCAATTCTAACTCCAAACCTAACCCCAACCATAACCCTAACCCCAACCCGAACCTCAACCCTATCTGCAAAGAATGGAAAAAAAAAAAAAATTATTTTCTAATTTTTTTCTAACTATGGGGGTTACAAAGAGAGATTTAATTTATTATTATTTTTATTTTGATCACTGTCACAGGGTTTATCACAGTGATCAAAAGTAACCAATAGGAAAAATTCCCTATTGTTGCCAGGTACTGGCAGGCAGATGACGGCTGGCGCACTGCACATGCTCCTGCCATTTATTTCCAGGAAGATAATGCAAAGGGCAAGGGTACAGAGCAGGAGGTTCTGGGGGTTTCTGGAGGTACCAGGGGAGGCTCTGGAGGGCCCCATTTATCTCTTCCCTGATTTGTTACATCATATCAGAGAAGAGAGAAATGAATTTTAAATCGGACTTCTTCTTTTTTGTGATCGTTGTTATTCAGTGAATATTGGTGATTATGTGACAGGGGACCATAAAAACCAGCCCTGACCATGGAGGGCGCTATACCCTTATTTCTCAGCACCGTGAAAAAGCATTGCTGAAGAATAAGTACCCTTAACTGCTTCCATTAAAAGACATCGTTAAGGGGTTAAAATTTTGTTTTAAGGTAGCATAATGTGATGAAGACAGGGCCCAAGGAGGAAAAATGTTAACTGTTTGCAATTTTCACATGCTCAGATACTAGTTACTTAAGTTAAGACTAGACAAAAATCTATTTCAGATAAAAAAAAAGTTCCATGTGGTAAACAAACACATAGGAAAACCATTTAGGATTTTCACTTAAAACCTAAAATATCCATATAATGGTAAATAAGAATTAGACCAGTAACCAAAGTTTAGTTATTATGTTTAATTTACTTACAAATATAATATTCTGACTCCATGACTAAGCTACGCGTGTAGGGCGCTTGAGACACCATTTCTAGGCTGTACTCACACTTATGTCCTCATACAGTTTTAACTCGACTGTAGGAGCATGTATGAAGATTCTAGAAGAAGGTTTATTTTCCAGGTGAATTCTTATAAATATGCACACAAACAGCAGGTAAAAAAGACTTCTCAGAGACAGGGATGCAGAACATGAGCTTCTAATATGGGTGATAGCTGGTGAATGAGGAAGAAGAATGTGGAAGAAGGGGGTATTACCGACATCAGGGCTACATCAGAGACAGACAGGGAGAGAGGATGGATAAGCTTTTAAAGAGAACAAACCTTATTGCATATCAACATAGCAGTACATAACAACACAAAGATAATGTAATACTGTCTGTATGATTCCTAAATCATGGGACATGACATATAGTGCCACCATCTTTTAGGAGTTTACTTGCTTTGCAAGTTTGTAAAAAAAGAGAATAGTTAATGCCGAGATATTGGTTGCCACTTTGAAGTAAATGAATAAGTCATTGTAAGCTATCATTTTTTTTAATTATAATTGGTAATCAGTTGCAGAGAAGGAAATTTAATAGTAAAATTCACACCTCTAAATCCCCCAAGACTTATGAGTGCTTACCCCTATTACATTATGACAGGGCACACGCCACGCTGCAAACGACTCGCATTTCGCGTTCGCTTCTTCAAGGTTGCGGTGACTACCGCAACCTTGAAGAAGCGAACCTGAAATGTGCATCTGTGGCGGCTTGGCATGTGCCCTGTTGTAACGTAATATGGGTAAGCACTCATAAGTCATGGGTATCTAGGGGTGTGAATTAAGTGTGCACTTGCGCAATGGTAGATTATACACACGGATATTCACACTGTCTGCTCCCATGAAAATAGGCACTTTGCACTTTACTAGGTAGTTGTCCGTTACTATCAGGACACTTGAGCCACTGTCTACCTGATCTTTGCTGCTAGAGTTGCAATTTTTGTACTGTTCTTCATATATTCATTAATTATGTGATTTTGTTTATATACTGTATGTTCAATAAATTCATATCTTTTTATTGACTTTTGGACGCAGTACTCCAGTTTATTCTGTTTCTAATCATATTCAGGAATGTCCTATTTCAATGTTGTGCCAAGGACCCAGCCACAGGGTTGTGGGTCTTCATGGCCATTATTAACTGATAGTTCCATTTTTGGTCTATATTTGTCTGCTCTTGCCTCTAGCTGCAATATTGATTCTTGTACTATATTCATGTACTTATGATGGTTTTCGTGCTCTACCTATGTCCTGAAGTTAGTACTGGTGTTGCATTCATGTACTGATGGTTCTGGTGCTGTATTCATGTATTAATGATAATCCTAGTGATTTATCCATCTATTGGTGATGATTCTGAGGTTGTATTAATGCAGGGCCGGCTCCAGGTTTTTATGGGCCCCGGGCGAAAGAGTCTCAGTGGGCCCCTTTAACACAGACCACAATTTATGATTTTGAGATACTGCAGAGAAATATGGGTATAGTACAATGCCAAAGATTTTACTTCTTATATTACATGAGTGATATCTATTGTGAATGCTACAATAGCTCAGAAACCGCCAAATCCTCACAGCGCACAGTACAGACTGGACAGTACAGTCCTCCATACAATATTATGGGCACCACATAGTCCTCCATACAGTATTATGGGCCAAATATAATGCTCCATAAAGAATATTGGACCCCATATAATGCTCCATACAGGATACTGGTCCCCATATAATGCTCCATACAAAATATGGAGCTCTCCTCTGCACTGTGCTGCGTTCTGCACTGTTACGGCTCAGGAAAGGGCGCTGTGGAAAGACTCCCCATCATCATCATTGACTCCCCATCATCATCATTGCCTCCCCATTATCATTAGCATTGCCTCCCCATCATCATCATTGCCTCCCCATTATCATCATTGCCTCCCCATCATCATCATTGCCTCCCCATTATCATTGCCTCCCCATCATCATCATTGCCTCCCCATTATCATCATTGACTCGCCATCATCATCGCCTGCCCATTATCATAATTATTGCCTCCCCATTATCATCATCATTGCCTCCCCATTATCATCATCATTACCTCCCCATTATCATCATTGTCTCCCCATCATCATCATCATTGTCTCCCCATCAACATCATTGCCTCCCCATCATCATCATCATTGCCTCCCCATTATCATCATTGCCTCCCCATTATCATCATTACCTCCCCATCATTATCATCATTGTCTCCCCATCATCATCATCATTGCCTCCCCATCATCATCTTTGCCTCCCCATCATCATCATTGCCTCCTCACCACCATCACTGCCTCCCCCCACCACCATCACACATACAGCACCACACACAGACAGCACCGCAGCACTCTCTCACATACACACACACAAAGCACCGCACTACATACACACACAGGCAGACACAGACACACACACTGATACACACAGACACATACACCTCACATCTCACCTGTCCGGCGCCTGCTTTTACTCTCTGCCACAGCTGGCCGCTGAATGATGATGATGATGCAGCTGCAGGCGCCCCCTGGGCCCGGAGCTGCGGAGGCATGGAGAGAGGTAAGTATTGTGCTGGCTGCTGCCGGGGCCCTGAGCAAACGGAGGGGCCCAGTGGCGGCGCTCGCACCACTCTCATCCGCTAACGGGCGCCGGGGTGCCTGACGGCGAGTGGGCCCCTCTGCCTGCTCAGGGTCCCAGCACTTGCCCGGGTACGCCGGGTGCTATTAATGTATGAAAGTTCACGTGCTGTTGTCCTGTTCTGATCGTGATACTGAAGATGTACAGATATGGTAGGTAGATATGAGTGGACACATTTGTGAAGGATTGACTTCTATTCAAATTTCCTGAAAATCGCAGGTCCGTATGAATTCAAAGACACTGCGATTCGATAAAAACTACCCAGCACCATTTGATACACTGCTGAAGACTGAAAGCATGCTAATGGTGTTCAGGGCGGTCATGCAGGTTTCCTCATTATACTCTGCAGCTTTCACATCACATGGTCTAGTGCAGCCAAACATCCATTTAATGGACTATTACAGGCAGTTTAAAAGATGGGGGCTGGCCATGGAGCGCCTTTTTATATACTTTCAGTGTTCAAGCAGATTGAAAATTGGAGCAGTCTGTGAATATTCATCCAAAGATTCAAGAACTATATAGAACTATATAGAAAGATCTGTAGCTGTACAATGCCTCAGTGTGACTGAATTGCTTCATCTGAGATACAGTGCAGTAACAGCACCTTAAAAACAGCCTTTTTTATTCTTATACTTATGTGCTTTAGACACGGAGGGCAATAATAAACCCATAGGGACTAATTTATTCTCTCTCTCCTTTACATGCAATTAATGGCTTTCAGCATTTCAGTTCTGTATTGTGAATCAAAATTTTGGGGAAAATTTGCCAAAGCCGGAAAATTTGAATTTCAAATGATATGCCCAACGTAATGTGTCCATGATGTACTACACGACTATGTTAATAAAGTAGTGTGCTTTCTGACAAGTTAAGGATTACTACATCTGTTTTTATGTTTGGAGCATTAAGCTTTTATGCTTGGTTGGGGACCGAAAGTTGGGAGTCATACCTTAGTATGCTGTGTAATCTGTAATCTCAAGAAATACTAGTAAAACCCTTAATACATTATCAGTACTCAAACAGATATCATTAGGTGTTATTTGTGGTGTTACATAGGTCGGCAGAAAAATGCCTTTAATTTAGTTACAATTACAGTACTTTTATTTTATAGGTGAGAGTATAATGATGAACTGTTCTGCTGCATTCCCACCACTGAAGACAACAATTGCGCTGTGTGTGCAATGTTATGCAATTCTACATGTAATGTGAATAGTGATGTACAGTACATATCATATAATATGTTATGGTAATGTATAGCATGTAAGTAATGTAAAGTGTTAATGTATACTGTGAGTCAGGGCAGGACAGGGACTGAAAATTAGCCCTGGCACACAAAACAAAGTAGTCCACATGCAAATCGCTGTTTTTAAATAAGCGTGTATCTTTTTTATGCAACCTTTTCTGTACAGTTTGTGGGTCAGAACACCAAGGGAGTTCAATATGTAAAAATGACAATATACGTCCCTCCTTGTTTTTAAAAGTTGAGAGATGCGGCATTGCGTGACTGCACCTATGCCCAGTAACCCCGCTGACAATATTTGGTTTTGGAAAGTGCAACCAGAATTAGGATTTCTATGTATGTCCCTAGTTATAGGAGGACCCAACACAGCTGAGTGTTGAGTAATGTTTTATCAAATAGCACTCAGCCCAATGTTATACTATGAGGCAGTGCAGATCTGCGTTCTTTTCTACAGAACAAATAGGTTTGTGGAAGCAAAAATTGCAGCATGCTGCAAGTGGCTGCGAATTTGGATCACGCACACCCATACAAGTCTATGGGTGCATGTGACACATCGTACTACAGTCTGATTTAAGCAGACACAGAGAATGGAGAAAATGGCGAAATTAAGTTCTTCTTCTCCTCCGCATATGTGATACCATTCTTTCATGCGAGAGAATCAAATCACCATAAACTGACAGTGATCAAACTCGGATCAGATTGTGATCAATGCCATTACCATAATCGAGACGCTTCTCTGGCAATCATCAATTATGTGAACAAGCACTTACGCGTAATGTTACAACCACATAAAGAAAAAATTAAAGAGGTTGTCCCTCTACTAAAAATGGCCAGTCCTCCAGCCAGTTTTGCACCAGGAGCTTACAGTGGGTACGGAAAATATTCAGACCCCTTTAAATTTTTCACTCTTTGTTTAATTGCAGCCATTTGGTAAATTCAAAGAAGTTCATTTTTTTCTCATTAATGTACACTTTGCACCCTATCTTGACTGAAAAAAGAGAAATGTAGAAATTTTTGCAAATTTATTAAAAAAGAAAACCTAAAATATCACATGGTCATAACTATTCAGACCCTTTGCTCAGTAATGAGTAGAAGCACTCTTTTGAACTAGTACAGCCATGAGTCTTCTTGGGAATGATGCAACAAGTTTTTCACACCAGGATTTGTGAAATTACCAAATGGCTGCAACGAAACAAAGAGTGAAAAATTTAAAGGGGTCTGAATACTTTCCGTACCCAGTGAATCTGGACAAAAAGATATGATTTATATTGGGACTGATTGTCCAGAACTTATACAAATCATATATTCTTAGGCAATAAGCTCCTGGTGCAAAACTGGCTGGAGGACTGGCAATTTTTAGTAGGGAAAAACATAATTATCATGAGCCCCAAAAGTCAGCCACCAGCCTGTTCTGGACCAGAGGAGGGAAACATGAATATTTAAAAGGGTTGTCCACTACTTTAATACTGATGACCTATCATTAAGATAGGATATCACTGTCTGATCGGTGTTGATGCGACACCTGGCACCCCCGCAGGTCAGCTGTTCTCAGTGCTGGCTGAACTGCTCAGTTACAGAACTGCACAGCACAACTCAATCTACTGCATAGTGGCGGCAACTGGGTTCTGTACATCGGAATAGGTGACGAATGAGGAGTACCCGGTCACTATACAGTAGGTGGAGCTGTGCAGTAACTGAGCAGTTCACATTGGCACCGAGAACAGCTTATCTGCGGTAGTGCCAGGTGTCACACCCACACAGATCAGACATTGATGAACTATCCTAAGGATAGGTCATCAGTGTTAGACTACGTCCACACGGTCAGTAACCGGCAGCACTTTGAATGCAGCACATGTCCGCTGTGTCCAAAGCGCTGCCGGCTTTTGAATGCAGGTGATTCTGCATGTGTTCATTGAACCGTGAGGATTCACCGTGTCCTATACATTGCACTGGTGATATTTATCTTGTGGAGACTCGTGTCTCCACAAGATAAATAGATATGCTGCGGTCTGCAGGGAAGCTGCCGGTGCCAGTGCATGGGATTTCTTGAAATCCCATCTGCAATGCTGTAACATCTGGCCACTGAGGGTTGGACGCTGTGGATGTACGCAGCGTCCAACCCGCAGCATTTACTGACCGTGGGAACATATCCTCAAAGTAGTGGATGACCTCTTTAAATTTATTGAATTTGTCATTGGGTTGGGATACAATGCTAACTCACCCAGTGACCCATATTGCTGCAGATTGGGGCAGGAATGACAACACACTGCGGCTGACTGCTGGTCTGGAGCTGATTAGGTGGTGGCCAAGGGCATACATAGAAATCATGGGGTCCCAGAGCAAAAGTCCTAATAGCCCTGCACATAATATGATAGCCCTCGCATATAGTCCTGCACATAATATGATGGCTCCACATACAGTTCTGCACATAATATAATGGCTCCACATACAGTTCTGCACATAATATGATGTCCCCAATATACAGTCCTGCACATAATATTATGTCCCCACATACAGTCATGCACATATGATGGCCACACATATAGCCCTGCACATAATATAATGGCCCCACATACAGCACTGCACATAATATGATGGACCCCCATACAGTCCTGCACATAATATGATGGCCCCACATATAACATGATGATTCCACATATAATTCCCCATGCAGTATGGTGGCCCCACATATAATCCCCCATTCAGTATGATGGCTCCACATACAGTATAATCCCTCATACTGCATGATGGCCCATACAATATGATGGCCTCACATATAATGGCCCATAGCGTATGTGGCCCCGGATATGATGGCTCATACAGTATGATGGCCCCACATAATATGCCCCATATAGTATGATGGCCCCACATATAATGGCCCATATAGTATGATGGCCTCACATATACTCCCCCAATACAGTATGATGGCCCCACATATAATTCCTCAATACAGTATGATGGCCCCACATATAATGGCCCATACAGTATGATGGCTCCACATATAAGGGCCCATACAGTATGATGGTCCGATATATAATCCCCCATACAGTATGATGGCCTCACATATAATCCCCCATATAGTATGGTGGCCCCACAAAGTACTGAAGGACTTGATTTGAAACACGTGTTGCACTCTTTTGCTTGGAGTGACACTTTTTACCATATTTGCTAATAAAGTCTTACTTTTCAAAGAATCGCCTTTTCTTCTATTCTGCTTCACCTTGTGTTCGGTATTTTCCTCTTTTGTTCACTTATCCTGATCCGAATGGTCTGTCATTTGAAGACCTTTACACCCCTACACTTTCCTTTTTTGTTTTACCAAAAATAAGACCAAATTCCACAAGAGAAAGCAAGGAATCATTGCTAGAATATGTTTTTACTCATTTTATCTAGGGCTTTGTGGACCGAAATAAAATAAAATAGAAAATAAAATAGAAAGTGGAGGTCTCATGTTGTTAATATGAACAAACCCTAAAATGCATTTTGTTGTAGAACAAAACATTGCTGCATTGAAATTACATTGCCTCTCACAGAGCCATAGTGTAGAAATTGTCAATATTTCTTATAATAACTTAGATGATCTGCAGGCTTAAGCTAAATCCTAAGAGAACCTAAACTTAATTAATTCTGATTTTGCATCTCAATGAAATAAAGTTGTCGCTATTTCTCTTTATATTATATTCACTATATAATAATGTTTTTAAATCCAGTAATATCTAATGGGATCTTAAGTAGTGTAGATGGGTAGATAATATAGAAAAACAGTGGGTCATATTTCTTCCTTAACTCAGATTTAATAGGCGTTCTCCAGGTCAGGCAGTAAGTTCTGGCAGATAGATTGATATCCTAACAGTGTACAGTATATATTACACTGTTAAGATTCAGATTCAGCATGGGACAGTCAGGGCCATATTTACAACTTGAACTACCATAGACACAAAGACTAAATTAACATACCCCTATTAAGGGTCCATTTACACATGCTGCCATGAGTTGCGCCATTATAAGTATTATAATGTTCACTGTTCCATGCTAACAAAGTGTTTTGGGCTCACTGGTAAGGTGGATTCTCTAAGCTTTAGGTCACAGTGAGCAAAACAAACCAAAGATGATGTCAGAGTGGCAGGACTTGCTGGATAAAATGTAGAACAGCAGTGTATGTGTAAGGAGGAAGACTGGGCTGCGGGTACTTGCGTCATGCCAGGTCCAGAACTGTCGAGGCTGCGTCCAGTGTTGCCGAGGGGAAAGAATTGGGAACCGGACAGGTCCCATGACCCAAGGAGAGGGGGCGTGGCTAATCCTGCAGTGAGCAGGAAGCGCGGGAAAGAGCTCTCAGATTCACGCCGGCAGTGAAAGCGGAGGCTGGTGTGCGGCGTGTTCCGCAGCGAGAGAGGCAGAACTTGTGAGAAGGCTCTGGTGAGACAGTGTGTGTGCAGAGCGTCTTGCGCCTGGCTAAGCAGAGTGCAGTGCTCACGTAAAGGAGCGGGGACCAGGTGCAGGACCCTGAGGTACATTCCCCATTGTGGATAGACAAGCGGCAGCACCCGTGTTGGACAGTGACTCCTGCAGCTATCACCACTTTGGCTGCACAGATTTATGGACTAGGGGCTAAGTGGGCAAAACCTGTGACCAGCCGTTGCTGCCAGAAGCTGGACCTTGATTTGTTGGGATCCATCTGAGGACACCACGCCGTCCGTTGCCAGTACTTCAACTCCCAACAAACTGTATGTGGATGAGGACCAGAGAAGACTACGATAAGTGCTGTTTAAATATCAGACTGTCGCGTTAACCCTTTACTTCCCTTGATTCTTGTTTATTGTATATTAACTCCCTGCGAGGAGATAATTTCCATCCTTTTGTTAAAAATTAAGTAATATTGTTATACAGATTTGTTCTGCAATCCCTGCATTACTGCATTCCCGCACCTGCTTACATATGCTCAACAGAAGGAACACAAGCAGAACAGGAAAGCCAAAAGACTCAGAGGTAGCAGTGTAGTCATAGATAGGAACTGTATAAGTGTAGATTGTCCAGGACATGCAGCAAACAAATGATTAAAAACAGAGTTTTATGCTATCAGCAGAAAAATTGTCCTTAGCAAGGATGCAAGCAGCAATAGTGAACAGCCACACAGAATATTTCCATGTAGAGAAGATAAACACTGTTGCAGCAGTGTCTGTAGTGTGAATAGCACCAGGGAAGAGTTCATTAGGTTTACATCAGACAAAAAATTATTCAGCAGATCAAACAAGGAAGTCAATGAAGATTGTAGAGAAACAAATAAGAGTTTGCTGAAGAGATGATTGCCAGCTGAGAGAAATGGATGGTGAGGAAAATTCCAACCACATGGTAATGGAGTGGAAAGCTAAGTGAATACTCAGACACAGAGATGTCTAAGTTGGCCTTTAAAGGCATAGGATGATGCCACCCTCTGTTATCCTCCCTTCCTTTGAAGTGCACTTTGTGCTCATCTAATCCCCCACCAACCTCCAATTGGCTGTCATTTACTGCCCCCAGGGCCAGCCACAAACTTCTTCGACCATTTCACCACGTGGCTACTTCATTTCCTCTCTGCTGACATCCCCACTATCATCATGGGTGACTTCAACATCCCCATTGACACTTCCCTCTCAGCAGCCACTAAACTTCTATCTCTCACTTTCTCCTTCGGCCTCGCCCAAATGGTCTTCTGCAGCCACTCACAAAGATGGCCACACACTGGACCTCATCTTCACCCGCCTCTGCTCCCTATCTAACCTCTCTAACTCACCTCTACCTCTTTTTGACCACAACCTGCTTAAATTCTATTCTCTCTCCTCTCCAGGTCCACAATTCCCACCCCACAAACTTGCACATCCTTGCAGAAATCTTAAACACCTTGATCTACCCTCACTCTCTAAATCCCTTCTCCCTCTTACAGACATACAGTGGTGGCCAAAAGTATTGGCACCCCTGCAATTCTGTCAGATAATACTCAGTTTCTTCCTGAAAATGATTGCAAACACAAATTCTTTGGTATTATTATCTTCATTTAATTTGTCTTCAATGAAAAAACACAAAAAGAATTGACCTATTGCCAAATTGGATATAATTCCACACCAAACCTAAAAAGGGGGTGGACAAAAGTATTGGCACTGTTTGAAAAATCATGTGATGCTTCTCTAATTCGTGTAATCACCAGCACCTGTAACTTACCTGTGGCACCTAACAGGTGTTGGCAATAACTAAATGACACTTGCAGCCAGTTAACATGGATTAAAGTTGACTCAACCTCTGTCCTGTGTCCTTGTGTGTACCACATTGACCATGGAGAAAAGAAAGAAGACCAAAGAACTGTCTGAGGACTTGAGAAACCAAATTGTGAGGAAGCATGAGCAATCTCAAGGCTACAAGTCCATCTCCAAAGACCTGAGTGTTCCTGTGTCTTCCGTGCGCAGTGTCATCAAGAAGTTTAAAGCCCATGGCACTGTGGATAACCTCCCTAGATGTGGAAGGAAAAGAAAAATTGACGACAGATTTCAACGCAAGATTGTGTGGATGGTGGATAAAGAACCTCGACTAACATCCAAACAAGTTCAAGCTGCCCTGCAGTCCAAGGGTACAACAGTGTCAACCCGTACTATCCGTCGGCATCTGAATGAAAAGGGACTGTATGGTAGGATACCCAGGAAGGCCCCACTTCTTACCCCGAAACATAAAAAAGCCAGGCTGGAGTTTGCCAAAACTTACCTGAGAAAGCCTAAAACGTTTTGGAAGAATGTTCTCTGGTCAGATGAGACAAAAGTCGAGCTTTTTGGGAAAAACCATCAACATAGAGTGTACAGGAAAAAAAAGAGGCATTCAAAAAAAAAGAACACGGTCCCTACAGTCAAACATGGCGGAGGTTCCCTTATGTTTTGGGGTTGCTTTGCTGCCTCTGGCACTGGACTGCTTGACCGTGTGCATGGCATTATGAAGTCTGAAGACTACCAACAAATTTTGCAGCATAATGTAGGGCCCAGTGTGTGAAAGCTGGGTCTCCCTCAGAGGTCATGGGTCTTCCAGCAGGACAATAACCCAAAACACACTTCCAAAAGCACTATAAAATGGTTTGAGAGAAAGCACTGGAGACTTCTAAGGTGGTCAGCAATGAGTCCAGACCTGAATCCCATAGAACACCTGTGGAGAGATCTCAAAATGGCAGTTTGGAGAAGGCACCCTTCAAATATCAGGGACCTGGCGCAGTTTGCCAAAGAAGAATGGTCTACAATTCCAGCAGAGCATTGTAAGAAACTCATTGATGGTTACCGGAAGCGGTTGTTCGCAGTTATTTTGGCTAAAGGTTGTGCAACCAAGTATTAGGCTGAGGGTGCCAATACTTTTGTCTGGCCCATTTTTGGAGTTTTTTGTGAAATGATCAAGGATTTGATTTTTGCTTCATTCTCTTTTGTGTTTTTTTCTTGCAAGCAAATTAAATGAAGATAAAAATATCAAATAATTTGTGATTGCAATCATTTTCAGGAAGACACTGAGTATTATCTGACAGAATTGCAGGGGTGCCAATACTTTTGGCCACCACTGTAAGTTCTCTACACAATGTGGATGCCTCTGCAGCTTTGTATAACACCACAATAGCTGCAGCTCTTGAATCGGTTGCCCCTCTCACACATACCAAAGCTCGCAAAATCAACAGACAACCCTGGCACACCTGCCTGACCAAAGAACTGAGGTGGGCTTCCAGGGATGCTGAGCGGTGATGGAAAAGCTCCCACTCCAATAAGCATTTTATTGCATTCAAACAGTCCCTCACTACTTTTAAGGCCACACTCACTGCAGCAAAACAAACCTACTTCTCATCACTCATATCATCCCTGTCTCAAAACCCTAAACAGCTATTCAATACTTTCAATTCTCTCCGCCATCCCCCAGAACCTCCTCCCTCTCCACTCATCTCAGCTGAAGACTTTGCCTCATTCTTCAAACAGAAGATTGATAACATCAGAGAAAGCTTTGGCCTACAACTCCCACAACCCCTCTTCCTAACTACTCAGCCCTCCTCCTCCAAAACCAGCTTCTCCACCATTATAGAAGACCGACTTTCTGCCCTACTCTCGAGATCACAACTCACCACCTGTGCACTTGACCCAATCCCATCCCACTTCATCCCAAACCTTACCACAGTCTTCATCCCAACTCTAACCCATCTCTTCAACCTATCAATAACAACTGGTGTTTTCCCCTCATGCTTCAAACATGCCTCAATCACACCCATCCTCAAAAAGCCCTCTCTTGACCCATCCTCTGTATCTAGCTATCGCTCCATATCGCTTCTTCCATTGGCCTCAAAATTACTGGAACAACATTTCCATTTCGAACTGTCCTACCACCTCGCTTCCTGCTCCGACTGCATCACTCCACTGAAACTGCACTAACTAAAGTCACCAATGACCTGCTGACTGCCAAATCCAAGTGACACTACTCTGTCCTCCTCCTGTACCTGTCCTCTGCCTGTGACACAGTGGACCACTCGCTATTACTACAGACCCTCTCATCTCTTGGCATCACAGACTTGGCCCTATCTTGGATCGTGTCATGCCTAAGCCATGCAAGGTTCATTCCTAGGGCCCCTGCTCTTCACCATTTACACCTTTGGCCTGGGACAGCTCATAGAATCTCATGGCTTGCAGTATCTTTTCTATGCTGATGGCAAACAGATCTACCTCTCAGGACCAGATATCACCTCCCTACTAACCAAAATCCCACAATGTCTGTCAGCTATTTTATCCTTCTTCTCCGCTAGATTTCTAAAACTTAACATGGACAAAACAGAATTCATCATCTTTTCCCCATCTCACTCGACTCTCTCAACAAACCTATCCATTAATAGTGATAAGCGAATTTGTTCGGAAAACAATCGCCAAACATAAATTCGGCACAAATATGGCATATTCGCGTTTGTGATCTGAAACACAAGCAAAATTTTAGAAAATCTGTAAAAATCTGTAATATTCGGTAAAAGTACGGGAAAATATTTGTGATGCCACAAAAATATTTTCTGTATTGTAGCAACGATAATGGTGGTGTATTATGAGCGTTTGGCACGTATTTTATGAGGGGACGGGGTTTGCAGAGCTCAGAGGCTCGGCATTCTTGTAAGCACAGCCCAGCAGTCATTTTTTTCCCTAACTTTATGTGTGCACATTGCGGCTAGCCAATCAGGGCGCAGGAAACACCCACAATGTCCTGACACAACGGCTTGTGTCATTGGCTGTTGAAATCACATGTCCCTCTACATATAAATAGCAGACATCTTGTTTTAGTGCCATTTTGAGAGAGCAGAACAGAGAGACTGCTCTTGTTGCTGCCACTGTTAACAGCGAGATTTTAGCTAGTTAGTTAGGCGGTTGTATATCAGCTAGATAGTGTCCAGTGTGGCTTACCCTCCGTCATGTTTAGGGTTAGGATCCCTTCCCTGCTAAGTACATAATAACCTGTCCCTTAAACTTGCCAGCACTAGAGATGGCTCTTACACATGAGCGCATGCGCATGCGGTTGGTGCGGTCCGCCTCTCAAAAGACCTCCACAAGATGTCCGCGGTGTCCTTGACGTCACAGGAAGTATTTTCCTTGACCCACGCCGCCATCGGAAGGTCGGATGTGACGCAACCGCCGCTCCAATGTCTGCATTCACATGCGCCGCTACTCTGTGTGTTAGTATTATCTTTTCCACTTGAGCGCTTGGGTATATAACCATGATTAGCATGTCTTTCCACACTGCCCCCCGAGGAAGCCTGACAAGCGAAACGTGCGTCGGGGCACTCACCTGGTGGTATATATCGTCCCACATGGGTAAGCATATTGCATCTAACTCTGCACTATCCATAGTATTTAATGGGAGACATTTATAGTAGTGCTTAGTGCCTCTTAGCCCCATGTTGTGATTTAGCTAACTCCTGTTTGGATTTTGGGAACTAGGTCCTGCTATACTTATAGTAGGACGTGGTGGTCCCCTTATTGAGATTTGAACCTGCATATACAATGGGGCTACTTATACCTCATAGGTTCTATTTTCTTTCATTGGGGTCTACAGCAGTCACAGGGAGCTGAAATTGGTTCTTTTTCGATATACCCCAGGTGCTTTTTCTTGTTTTCTCACCCATTCATTTTCTCATTTATGTATACTGTTTGATATTTACTATGTGTAATTAATTTTGCAACAATAAAAATTTATATATTTTTACACAATTGTTTTCTACTGCTTTATGGTGAGCTGGATGCTCTGTTGTGCTGTTTTATGTGGATATATGGTGAGAGTTGCTCTGTCCTTATATTTGGACCATGTTTATCAATGTTACCCAAGGTTTTGGTTTAATTAATATATGCATTATTCTGTGTATTTTCACAGCCAAACTACCAGAACATATGGATTCAAGGGCCAGTGAAAAAACGTGGCTGCATAAATTAGATGAAGTGTTTGGTGAGGAGCAAGTTGTGGTTTTAAATTCAAAGGAAATGGATGACCTAGTGATTAGACTTAAGCACTTATATAATAAAAAAAAACCCGTCTATGGTGGAACAAAGCTTTCCTGGAGCGGTACCTTACCAAGGGGTTAATCCCCAGAGGGCTTCGAGTCCAGGTGTTCCCTTCCTTCAGCACTGAGGATGATCAATTTAGAAAGGAGTGGGAGGATTTAGCCTCCACATGTTCAAAGGGCTTCATGGAGTTACTGGTCAAATCGAATACTACGACACTGCAGACGATTGAGACTGATATAAATTTATTGCAGGCACAAGTCTTTGAGATAATGTCCAGTAAAGCTAAAATTAAATTTAATAAGAATTTGGAAGGAGAGTTTCAGAAATGGGAAAAGGAGATAGTGGCATCAAAGTCTAAAAAGTATCAGCGAGATATATCTGATTTCAAATCAAACCATGTGTACAAATGGAGAAGGAAGAAGGGTCCCTTTAGTTCCCTACCAACAACACATAGGAACTCCTTTTCTTCTATGTCATCAGTTGATGAAGATGCGGCCCCAAGTAGCCATTTGGGTACTATTCAACAAGAGCGCATTGTCTTTAATCAATCTGGGATGCATAAGCGTAAGGCCCATACCAAGCGCAAGATGACTCCTCCCCAATCACGGGATAAGAAATCTAAAACTAACAATTTAGAGGTAATCAACCTATCCAACCATATCCTTACTGAAACCCAAATAGATGTACTGAGCCTTGGTCTTACATTTGTCCCCACTAATAAGTTTGACTTTTTTGCAGCCATGAAGGATTTGCAACTTTTTCTTAGGAAAGTTATCCTTCGGAACTTCATTCAAAAACTGGGAGCGACCATGGCTTTAATTCTGTGGAGGAACAAGAAGCCTTAGCTATATTGGAGGAATTGGAAAGGGAGAACCTCCCCACCATTACAGGTACCTTCCCCACTTCAATCTACCCCAGATCCACCACTTTCCCCCCCTTCTCTCTATGTCCACAGATCGAGATTTTTAATAAACTGGTCTTGGAGGAATTTAAAACTATACCTAATCAATGGAGAGGGGATAACCTCACCCATATGCAGAGGGAAGCACTTAAACAACTTTGGCCCCTACGGGACGTTGTTATTAAACCAGCTGACAAGGGGGGAATGTGGTGGTCTGGCCGGTGGAGAAGTATGAGAGGGAAGTATATAGACAGCTCAGAGACAGGGAGTCATATGCCCTTCTTCCAAACAATCCAGTTATGGCTTTTTCAAGAGCTATTTATTATATTTTGGAGGAAGCGTTTACATTGGGGATTATACCAAAGAAAGTTTTTGATGGTCTGATTGTGTCATGTCCGGTGGTTCCCACCTTCTACCTGCTACCTAAAGTTCACAAGGACCCGGTGGAACCTCCGGGGCGTCCCATTGTCTCTGGCATAGGAGGGCTATGTGATCCGATTTGCAAATTCATTGAACATTACTTGCATCTCATTGTGGAGACGCTGCCCTCCTATGTCAGAGACACAACGGACGTCCTGAGGAAGATTGATAGTCTCACCCTAGAACCGGACATGTTCTTGGTTACAGCCGATGTGGAGTCTCTGTACACCAGCATCAACCATGAGGATGGGTTGAGAGCGGCACAGTTTTTTCTTGATATGGGTGACATGGACCCTCACCTGCGTACATTGATCATGGAGTTATTGGAATTTATTCTTACACATAATTTTTTTACGTTTAAAGATAGATTTTATTTACAGAAACGGGGCACCGCGATGGGGGCGGCGTGTGCGCCGTCCTATGCTAACCTCTTCCTGGGTTACTGGGAGAGGGGGGTTTTTGGTGACGGAGCACATGCCGCCTCCCAAGCTGTGTGCTGGTACAGATACATTGATGATGTTTTGTTTATTTGGCAGGGTTCTGAGGCTGGCCTTCATGAATTCATTGGTACACTGAATATGAATGATTATAACATCAAATTGACTTACAAGTTCTCACGTACTAACATTGACTTTTTGGATATTAACATCACCGTGTTGGGTAATGGCACAGTATTGACGGACGTCTTCCGTAAGGAAACGTCTGTCAATGCTTTATTACATGCCACATCGGCACATACACCGTCGACTATTCGTGCCATACCAACCGGACAATTT
>JARQOD010000006.1:285833215-285873683 GCA_033576555.1 Oophaga sylvatica | reverse complement strand
CCGGGGGGCCCCTGGCCCTGTACATGTGCGGGGGGAGGGGCCCCGGGGGGATTTCCCTTTTCCCCGCCACCCCCCCAGCCCCCCCCTGAGCATAGGTACATCTTAAATGTCACAAAAACCCTTGTGTCTTCCACCCCAAAAATTGAAACAAAACCTTGATCACACCCACCCTAAAAAAAGCCCACCCTTGCCCCATCCTCTTTTTGCCTATCCCCCAAAATCAGTCTATCTATCCACCAAATACTGGAGCAACTTGCCCTTTTTAAAACTGTCATCCCACTTCCCCTCTTGTTCCTCTTTGACTGATAAAATCTGCCCTTCACACCGCACCTTTCCCACTGAAACTCCCCTGACTAAAGTCCCCAAAGGGCCCTATAATCCCAAATAAAAAACGATGCGAGTTTGTCCCCCTCCTTCCCCTGGCCCTGGCATCTTTTCTTTGCCCACGTAAACCTTTTCCCTTTCTTACTAAAAATTTTCTGATCTGTTGACATAAAAGGGATTGTCCCTTTGCTGGATTCCTCTTTCCCAAAACAGAGGGGACATTCGTGTGCCCCCTTCACAAAACCTCCTATCCCCCCCTATGTGTCGGTGTCCCCCAAGGTTAGTTGTGGGAGGGAAAACTATGCTTATAGGGCGCACTACATACTCCTTCCTTTTAAAGGGGACTCCCCACATCAATTAAGGTATTAAAAACCCTGTAGCGGGGGTGACATTCTTTTTTAAGGCTTCCCCCAAAAATAGGGAGTCCCTGGGGCACGTTGTTAGTTTGACTTGCATACTTGCTAGTTGTCAAGTTTCCCCCGGTCCACCTGTTTGCTTGTCTACCCTGTAACCCTCGGGTCTTTCCTTTTTTGTGCCCTTCCTCATACCTGTCTGCGGGTTTTTCTGTTAGGGAGCCGGGCCAGATCGCACCCGGGGCCCCCGCCCATCTGTTAACAGGTCCATCGCACCTGTATTGTTTTCTGTTCTCCGCCGGTTCCCTCTTCACCCCTGGTTCCAGAGTCCCCCACTGTGTCTGCCTGAATTTTTTTTCCCTTCCCTTTTGGGGCCCTAGCAGTTCCCGCTGTTGGGGGTCCCCCTTTCCCTTTTTGTTGGGCAGCCATGAAGAAACACATTGGGGGCCCCTTTTGGGGGCCCCCTTGGGTCGCCCCCTTTTTGCCCCGCTGCCCCCTTTTTTAAGTAAGGTTTTTTTAGGCCCCCTAGTTTCGCACCTTCCAAAGGGTTTTTAAAGGGGGACGGGGAAAAGTGATTCCCTCACCTTGCCCCTTTGTCCCCCTTGTGGGTTGGCTTGTAGTGGAAAAGGTGTCGGTCCCCCTTTTAAAAAAATTTCTACTTTATTGAAATTGATGCCACTTTGTTGGTATTTGTACCTAATTTTTGTAAATGTGTAGACTCCTGGTTGGGTCTCCTTCATGTGTGTTGCCTGTAGCAGTAGGCCTTCGAGATTGTCAGGCCTCCACTTCTTTGGACTCAACTACCCGTGTTACTATCCTTATATTTTTCTGACAATGGTAGTCTACAAAACATATTTGTGCCACCTGAGTGTGGCTCAGCATGAAAGCAGGTAGAGGTGTTGCATGTGGTATCAGGGATCCGAGCAAAGGGGCTCTACACTTCCCTCATCCACCTTGTCTTACTGTGATGTTCAATTGAAAGCTGTAAATGCTGTCCCAGAACCCGAGACCTCATGCCTGATGATTGCTGCAGTGACATGCGAAAATCTGTACTGTGGGTGAATTGAGGCCATTTTCCTGGTGTCTGTCTCTCATTTGATGTGTTTTGGCAGCATTTGGGGCCGTTATAAGGTGTTGTGCATGCGTTTGTTTTTGACTCCCATTGACGTGAATGGCGTTCGGTTATGTTAGGTGAATATTCGAACTAATTGGCAAATATTGCAAATTCGGCGAATGTAATCCGAACCAAACATTGAAATATTAGCTCATCTCTATCCATTAAAGTAAATGGCTGCTCACTCTCCCCAGTCCCACAAGCTCGCTGCCTCGGTGTAAACCTTGACTCTGATCTCTCCTTCAAACCACATATCCAAGCCCTTTCCATTTCCTGCCGACTTCAACTCAAAAACATCTCCTGGATCCGTATATTCCTCAACCTAGAATCTGCAAAAACTCTAGTGCATGCCCTCATCATCTCCTGCCTTGACTACTGCAATCTGCTGCTTTGTGGCCTCCCCTCTAACACTCTTGCATCCCTCCAATCTATCCTAAACTCTGCTGCCCAACTAATCCACCTATCCCCCGCTATTCCCCGGCCTCTCCTCTCTGTCAATCCCTTTACTGGATCCCCATTACCCAGAGATTCCAGTTCAAAACCTTAACCATGGCATACAAAGTCATCCACAACCTGTCTCCTCCATACATCTATGACCTCGTCTCCCGGTACCTACCAGCACGCAACCTCCGATCCTCACAAGATCTCCTTCTCTACTCTCCTCTTATCTCCTCTTCCCACAATTGCATGCAAGCTTTCTCCTGTGCATCCCCCTCCTCTGGAACTCTCTACTTCAACATATCAGACACTCACCTACCATGGAAACCTTCAAAAGGAACCTGAAGACCTACCTCTTCAAACAAGCCTACAACCTGCAGTAACCACCGATCCACCAAACCGCTGCATGACCAGCTCTCACCTATTGTATCCTTACTCAGCCCAGAAATGGTCTTCCAACAGTCTTGAAGGAGTTCCCAGAAATGCTAAACACTTGTTGGCCCTTTTGCCTTCACTCTGCGGTCCAGCTCACCCCAAACCATCTCGATTGGGTTCAGGTCTGGTGACTGTGGAGGCCAGGTCATCTGGTGTAGCACCCCATCACTCTCCTTTTTGGTCAAATAGCCCTTACACAGCCTGGAGGTTTGTTTGGGGTCATTGTCCTGTTGAAAAAAAAATGATGGTCCAACTAAACGCAAACCGGATGGAATAGCATGCCGCTGCAAGATGCTGTGGTAGCCATGCTGCTTCAGTATGCCTTCAATTTTGAATAAATCCCCAACAGTGTCACCAGCAAAGCACCCCCACACCATCACACCTCCTCCTCCATGCTTCACGGTGGGAACCAGGCATGTAGAGTCCATCCATTCACCTTTTCTGCGTCGCACAAAGACATGGTGGTTGGAACCAAAGATCTCAAATTTGGACTCATCAGACCAAAGCACAGATTTCCACTGGTCTAATGTCCATTCCTTGTGTTCTTTAGTCCAAACAAGTCTCTTCTGCTTGTTGCCTGTCCTTAGCAGTGGTTTCCTAGCAGCTATTTTACCATGAAGGCCTGCTGCAGAAAGTCTCCTCTTAACAGTTGTTGTAGAGATGTGTCTACTGCTAGAACTCTGTGTGGCATTGACCTGGTCTCTAATCTGAGCTGCTGTTAACCTGCGATTTCTGAGGCTGGTGACTCAGAAAAACTTATCCTCAGAAGCAGAGGTGACTCTTGGTCTTCCTTTCCTGGGGCGGTCCTCATGTGAGCCAGTTTCTTTGTAGCGCTTGATGGTTTTTGCAACTGCACTTGGGGACACTTTCAAAGTTTTCCCAATTTTTCGGATTGACTGACCTTCATTTCTTAAAGTAATGATGGCCACTCATTTTTCTTTACTTAGCTGCTTTTTTCTTGCTATAATACACATTCTAACAGTCTATTCAGTAGGACTATCAGCTGTGTATCCACCAGACTTCTGCACAACACAACTGATGGTCCCAACCCCATTTATAAGGCAAGAAATCACACTTATTAAACCTGACATGGCACACCTTTAAACCATTCCCAGTGACTGCCTCTTGAAGCCCATCAAGAGAATGCCAAGAGTGTGCAAAGCAGTCATCAAAGCAAAAGGTGGCTACTTTAAAGAACCTAGAATATAAGACATATTTTCAGTTGTTTCACACTTTTTTGTTAAGTATATAATTCCACATGTGTTAATTCATAGTTTTGATGCCTTCAGTGTGAATGTACAATTTTCATAGTCATGAAAATACAGAAAAATCTTTGAATGAGAACGTGTGTCCAAATTTTTGGTCTGTACTGTATACAGTATATAGTTGTGCTCAAAAGTTTACATACCCCGGCAGAATTTTTGCTTTCTTGGCCTTTTTTCAGAGAATATGAATGATAACACCAAACTATTTCACTTCTCATGGTGAAGCCATTTGTTGTCAAACTACTGTGTTCTCTCTTTTTAAATCATAATGACAACCCAAAACATCCAAATGTTTGAAGGGGGAAAAAGGAAAAAGAAGGGGGCAATATGCACTGAGATGAAGGAGACCAGCCTATTCAACAAGATGATATTTATAATGGCACTATGCGTTTCAGCGGCAGTCCGTACCTTTCATCAAGTGCATACAAATTAGAGACAGTCACAGCCTTTTTAACCCTTAACGAATGCCAATACGCCTTTTAACGGCGGGAGTTAAGGGAACTTATACCTCAGCGCTGCTTTTTAACGGCACTGAGAAATAAGTGTATAGCGCTCCCCAGAGTCCCAATTTCTCAGAGAACATAATTCAGGTCAGTTTTTACTGACCCCAGTGTTGAATTCGCCGTTATTCACGTAATAACAGTGACTGCAAAAAAAAGAAAAGTCCAATTTCCCATTTAATTTCTCTCTCCTCTGATGTGATCACACATCAGAGGAGAGAGAAATGGGGTTCCCCAATTCCCCCTTGGTACCTCTGGCTTTCCTGCATCCACCCGTGAAGTCTCTCTGCCGCTGGCGTCTTCTTCTGAGAAGGAAATGGTGGGCGCATGTGCAGTGCATCCGCCGAGATCTGCAGGCCGGTACCCGGCAACAATAGGCAATTTTTCTTATTGGTTCATTTTGATCACTGTGATAGACCCTATAACAGTGATCAAAATAAAAAAAACTAGTAAATCAAACTCCCTTTTATCACCCATTAGTTAGGTAAAAATAATAAAATAAAAAAAGTATTTATTTCCATTTTTCCATTAGGGTTACAGTTGGACTAAAGTTAGGGTTGGGCTAAAGTTAGGGTTGTGGTTATGGTTGGGATTACAGATAGGGTTGGGATTAGGGTTAGGGGTGTGTTAGAGTTAGCATTGTGGTTAGGGTTATGGTTAGGGTTGGGATTAGGGATAGGAATGTGTTGAGGTTAGGGTTGGAGTTAGAATTGGGGGGGTACACTGTTTAGGTACATCAGGGGGTCTCCAAACATGAAATGGCACCATCATTGATTCCAGACAATTTGAGTTCAAAAAGTCATATGGTGCTCCCTCTCTTCTGAGCCCTGCCATGCGCCCAAACAGTGGCTTTCCCCCACATACAGGGTATTGGCGTACTCGGGAGAAATTGCACAACAAATTTTTTGGTCCATTGTGTGTGTCTATTGATACCCTTGTGAAAGTAAAATAAATTGATTCCAAAATAATTTTTTCCTTCCACATTGCTTTAGTTCTCGTGAAGCACCTGAAGGGTTAATAAACTTCTTGAATGTGGTTTTGTGCACCTTAAAAGGTGCAGTTTTTAGAATGGTGTCACTTTTGGGTATTTTCTGTTATATTGAACCCCCAAACTCACTTCAAATGTGAGGTGGTCCCTAAAAAAATGGTTTTGTAAATTTTGTCAGAAAAATGAGAAATCGATGGTCAACTTTTAACCCTTACAAAAAAATATTTTCGAAAATTTTGCTGATGTAAAGTTGACATGTGGGAAATGTAATTTATTAACTATTTTGTGTGAGACCACTCTCTGACTGAAGGGTACAAAAATTAAAAGTTTGAAAATTGCAACATTTTCAACATTTTGCCAAATTTCTGTTTTTTTTATAAAAAAATGCAAGTTATATCGAAGAAATTTTACCCCTAACATGTCACAATAAAAAGCAATATTTGAATGTTTTGGGTTGTCATTATGATATAAAAAGAGAAAACACAGTAGTTTGACAATAAATGGCTTCATCCAACCACTAACCATGAGTGGAGAAAAAGTTTTGGTGTTATCATTCATATTCTCTGAAAAAAGGCCAAGAAAGCAAAAATTCTGCCGGGGTATGTAGACTTTTGAGCGCAACTGTATATATATCATATAAACACAGTCGTGGCCAAAAGTGTTGGCACCCTTGAAATTGTAATTGTTCCAGAAAATTAATGTATATACGGTATATATTTTTTATATTTGTATACTTATAATTATTATATATATTTCATGGTGCAGTGCCTTGAAAAAGTATTCACACCTATGAACTTTTCCACATTTTTTTCTTTACACCCACAAACTTAAATGTATTTTGCTGGGATTTTATGTGAAATATCAACACAAAGTAGCAAGCATAAAAGCAGCCCAGTAAGTGATACATTGCTGGAATCACGCTCTCTGCCCCTACAACACACTGATCTCAGATTCCATAGCAAAAACTTGCTGACAGATTCCCTTTTAATCATACTGACCTGCTGAATGATGTGAAGAGGTAATTTTTACTGCAGAATAAAAATCCGAAAAACAATTGGAGAACTGTGCTTTTTCATCTGGTTTTCAGTAAATTGTATGATGAATTAAATAGCATCATTCAAAATTACAACTTGTAGTGCAAAAAATACAAGTCAAGATCTGGCTATATTCATAGAAAAATAAAAAGGATTGTTATAGCTTTTGTAAAAATGGAACAAATAAACCGACAT
The DNA here is from genome assembly GCA_033576555.1 of Oophaga sylvatica. Taxonomy (NCBI): domain Eukaryota; kingdom Metazoa; phylum Chordata; class Amphibia; order Anura; family Dendrobatidae; genus Oophaga; species Oophaga sylvatica. The sequence goes on along the minus strand of JARQOD010000006.1, from coordinate 285,867,037 downwards.
TTTGTTTAACTTGTTAAAGTTTACAAAGCTACTAACTTGCTCCTATAGTGTCACACAGGATAATAATAGACTAGCAAACATGTCACCCTTTAAAATGTCACCATTAGCAGAAAATAAAATAAAGCAATAAGGTATTGTTCTCTACCTGTGAATCATCATTTGGTCAGTCTCAAGAGTCATCATGAAATCCTAGCTTTCAAGCAAACTTGATGCGTTTGAATAGTATTAAAGGGACCCTTAAGAGAGTATGAGTGTTCCAGATCAGTGGGTTGTGTGGAGAAACCTCTGATGATCATGGCCATGCACACTGAGTACATAATAAAATAAAATAAATACACTTTCCAAACTTCTCCCACTTAGTAAAAAATTGACAGCTCTCGGATGAAATAGAAATGGCATCTCAGTGCTATATATTTTTTCACTTGAATGACAAGTTTGATTCACACAAATTAGATTTAAAATGGAGATGTCTCATATACGTTAAACACACGTCTGAATGAGGCCTGAAGGGGTTTTCCCAGAAACAAAGAACAAATTTATTAAATCTTGGAATGCTAATAAGTTCCACAATTGGACGTGTTAAAAAATATTCCCGTTCTGAGATTTTTATAAATGTGCCCCTTCTATGTCCTGTTGTAATGGCTGCGTCTTACTATGTAGAGCTACTCTAGCTCATGGTCAGCACATACTGTAGCTAGGGGATAGCCCTGCTCCTGGCTATGGGAGAAACCATAATCACTTATGATAAGAGAGTATACAGATAACACAACAGGGGCCTGCAGCTAATGTTTTCTGTGGTAACACTTTTCCCCACCTGTTTTATCATAAGGCCGGCGTCACACTAAGGATGAATACGGACGAGTGAGAGGCATGAAAACCACGCATTACACACAGACCCATATTTCTCTATGGTGCAGCTCTGATCATGCGTATTTTTCTCGGCCGTATCTTACGGTGCGAGACACCCGCAGCATGCTGTGATTGTACGCGTATTATGCCCGTAGTACGCCAATGAAAGTCTATGGGTGTGAGAAAACAACAGATTACACACGGACCAGGCATGTGACTTGCGAGAAATATGCAAAACTTCTGCAGCTCACAGGAAATGGTGCAACACATGCAGGAGGAAGCTGACACATGCAAATTAGCTCAAAAAGAGCGCCAGACATCCCAGAAGAACTCCTCCACGAAGTCGGCCATGATGTCTACGCTGATCAATGTGGAGATGTTGATTGTTTTGGTGCAGGAGAGGCCCGAAATATGGGACCAAAGAGATGCACATTACGCTGACTGTGCAAGGAAAGAGGCGGCATGGAGGCGCATCTGTGGCAGATATTTACCCACTTTGGCGACAGCCCACGCGAGGAGCAGCAGCGAATCAGTAAGTTACTTATTTTTTTCCCAAGCTTCTTAAGGGGCAGAGCGTATTTTTAGCGCAGAAATTTTTTTGGGGGTGCAAAAATGTTAGTATAGTCACATCCTACTAGGCCCCATGAGTATATTATGTGTATGTAGAACAATTTTGCTTTGTGCAGCTAGCTAATTGATGACATTATATGTGTCATTGCAGTGGATGATGTTATGAGAAGATGGAGAAGCATCCGCGACCAGAAACGGCGGGAACAGCAGCAGAGGTCCAGGAGCGGGTCTGCGGCCCCGACAAAAAGAATATATGTGTACTTTGACCGCCTTGGCTTTCTGGCTCCTATTCTGGAACTGAGACCGTAAGTACATACATCACACCACATAACACATATGCAGTTTAGGCTCACCTCTCCTACATGTTCTAATACCCTTTCCTTTCCCCACAGAACCCAATCCAACCTCACTGAGAGGGAGACAGGCTCAGACTCAGAGGCTATTATTGACCCGGTTGGGGGAGGTGAAGATGTGGCTGGCCCATCGTCTGAACCTCCCATCAACATCCCCCAAGGTTCACAAGGAGCACAGCAACCCCCTCCTCCTCTACCTGTACCAGAGGCACCACTGCAGCAGCATCCACCATTGGGGATGAAACTGCAAACAGCAGCAGCCCCACTGTACCTCTGGGGGCCTCCCCCCAGCCTGCTGCTTTATCCCGCCATGGGAGAAGACAGCGAGACATCACTGGATCAGACACACATAGGCATGTGGACACTGGGGTACTCAATTAACTTTCAAGGGCAGCTGTGGATGAGGGTGAGGAGGCCTATGCCCGTAGTCTTGCCCACTACCTTCGTCCCCTACCCCGTGAGCTCAGGCTCCGTGTGCGAGGATCAATGCACATCCTAATTGATGCATGCACACCCCCCAATACCCCATATGAGGTGTTTGAATTCCTTGAGAGGTGGCAGCTCTCACCCCGTAACCTTCTGCGCCTTGCCCCACACCAAAATGTGCATGCTCAATTAGGATCTGATGATCCTCCTGCACGGGCGCCTACACCTCAACCCATTCCCCCACCCAACCAACCTTGGCAACAACAGGGTCAAATGGCTAGCTATAATCCGACTTCCCAATATGGCCACTTGTACAGATCCAGTGTTGGAGGCTGGTCCCAACCTGGATGTGCTCAACATGGTCAAATTGGGGGGTATGATTCTCGTGGGTATCATCTTACACAGGAATATAATCTCCCTTATCTGTATGGCAATGTGCCCACACACCAACCTGACCATGGCCAGATGTTAGCTCAGGGCCCAGAAAATCCACCCCAACAGGGTGATGCTCAAGGTGGTCATCCAAGCCAACCACACAGAGATGCTGGGAACCCGCCAACCCCACCACCCACATACCACCAGCTGTGATTTTGTAGTTTACTTATATATTCTGATTTCAAAAGCACTTTCTTTATTTGGTATATTTACTTTACACTCATGTTGTACAAAAGACATAGGTGCACTATTCTATATGCATGTAAGAAACATATGGTTCCAATATGCTCTTGAGTAGGCATACTCAACTTTTGTAATTTTGTTACATTTATTTTTACACCATGTTGTGTAATGCATATTTGCACTCATCTGAATGCCTACAAACACCATATGGTACTTAGATGGTGGGATGTGGCCTGGGTGACCATTTATTATTTTGTTAGATATTATAATTTATACCAATGTTTGTTATCTTTTCCCCATCCATTTTAAAAATTGTTGTCTAATGCATCATTGCATTATTCTAGTCTTATAACCCAACCATATGGGGCAGATATGGTGCTCACTAGTGATAGTGAAAGTTTGTTATTTTGCTTCTTTATTCTCATTTATGGCAAAATTTGTTATTTGTTGGCTATTTTTGTAATCCATGATGTCTGTTGCATATTTGCAGTAGTGTAATCTTCAGAACCAAACATATGGGTAACATATGGTCTTCACTATACATAGTGAAGGTATGTTCTTTTGTTATATTTAATTTAACTGACAGTTGTCAAATGCATCTTTGCACTTATGTAATGTGACCAATCACACATATGGGTCACATATGATCAGCACTAGCCATATTGACTATTGGTTTTTGTCTTTATATACTATTATGTATCGAAACTTTGCATTTTGTCATGCCTTATTTTGGTACTTGTGTAAGAATGCACACTTACACTATTGTGCTGTAAATACATATACCATATGAAGCAAATATGGTAGTCACTACCTCAAGAGGCATTTTGCACATATAAATATCTATTTTTCTAAAAAGTTTGGAGTCTTTTTTCATAACTTGTTTGTACTCAACCAACAACACGTGTTATGACCATTAACACCAGACAGAGACTATGTGTACAAGAAATAGTTTACTTAAATACACACACACACCAACATTACAGCATAGATATTGCATTATCTTGCCATGTTGTAGTACCTTCAGGTGACACAAAATATTGGGTGAATATATCATGAGTTTTCAGTCCTGATAGTGGGCGACGTAAAGGAATGACATGGGGCGTAGGCATATCCCCGTTGGTCACCACACTTTCACCAACATCAGATGGGCCACAATCATGCATTCTTGTGAAATTATGTAGAACAACACATGCTTTTATGATCTCGTTGACGTTGACTTCACTCAGCTGAATTGCAGACTGCAGAACCCGCCATTTTGCACACAGGATGCCAAAGGCACACTCCACCAGGTGCCTGGCCCTTGATAGGCGCAAGTTGAAGATCCGACGACAGTGGTCAAGGTGTCGTCGTGGATATGGCCTCATCACATTCCTTGATAGCTGGAAGGCCTCATCCCCAACTACAACATATGGGACAGGTTCTAGTTTGGAGCCAGGAAGTTGGCGTGCTGGTGGTAGGTGCAACTCGTTATTGCTAAGCCGCCCACCCATAATGGAAGAATTGAAGACTCTAGAGTCTCCAGTTCTTCCATAGGCCCCAATGTATACAATTATAAACCTGTAGTTACTGTCAACCAGAGCCAACAGCACAACAAAAAAATATTGTTTATAATTATAGAATTGGGATCCTGAGTTTGGCGGCTTACGCACACTGATGTGATTCCCATCAAGGGCTCCAATACAATTTGGGAACTGGCATTGGTCCTCAAATCCCCTGGCAATCCTCTTCCAGTCTTCCATCTTTGGCTCAGGCATCACGAGTTGATGAAGTCTGTCCCAGAGTTGTGAGCAGGTATCACACACAATGCCAGAGATGGTGGACCCCCCAATCAAAAACTCCAGATGGAGTGCAGCATAGGATATGTCAGTAGTTAGGAACTGTAGGGATCCACTCTGGTAGGCAGGGGCCGGGCCGCAGTAATGAGGTAAACACACAGGCGTTCAGTTCAAAGTTCAGTGGTTTTAATGATAAGTTCAACAAAAGTCCAGATAACAAAATCAAAAACAGAACATAAATCACTCCAGTTTGGAGAACCACTGGTCACATACTCACCCTTGCTTGGGACAGGCTTAACTAAGCGGTGGAATGTCAGCAGAGACCGCCAGGTGCCATTCCCGGTGGTCTGGTACTCGCTTCCTGGTGTGCACTGACACACTGTCACGAAAACAATCTTCCAGGCTGACTCCAGCCAAACTCCTTCCTTCCCCACCTCATACTCCCACAGCTTCCTGTTAAATAGGCCTAGTCCACACCCTCAGGTGAGGTACACATCAGCTGACCTGATCACGTGACTATGACCTCATCACAGGTCCTGTGATCATGGCAAATCCTGAGCAAACTTCAGTCTGCCAGAAGAAATATATCTCCCATCCAGCAAGGTCCCCTTTGGTGTACCACATACCTCCCCCCTTTGTTCAACCTTAGGAGGGTGGACACATGACATACAGTGAACTCTGGACAGTGCATCTGCGTTCCCCTGTAATTTGCCTGCCCGATGTTCTACTGAAAATTTGAAATTTTGTAGAGACAGAAACCACCTGGTGACTCGTGCATTTCTCTCTTTGGCTTGACTCATCCAAGTCAGAGGGGAATGATCAGTTACCAACCGAAATGTTCTCCCCAACAGATAGTAGCGCAATGACTCCAGTGCCCACTTGATCGCCAGGCACTCTCTCTCTACAATGCTGTATCTGGTTTCAGCTGGAGTAAGCTTTCGACTCAGGAAACTAATGGGATGCTCCTCCCCGTTAACCTCCTGAGACAACACGGCACCCAGACCTACCTCTGACGCATCAGTCTGGACAATGAATTCTTTTTTGAAGTCGGGTGTGATCAAAACTGGTGACCCGCACAGTGCCCCTTTTAGTTTTACAAACGCTTCTTCAAGCTGATCATTCCATCGCACCATTACTGACTTCCTGCCTTTTAGGCAGTCAGTTAACAGCGCCGACAGGGTTGCAAAATTGGGAATAAACCGCCGGTAGTATCCCACTAACCCCAAAAACCCTTTCACTTGTTTTGTGGTAAGGGGACGGGGCCAGTTTTGGATTGCCTTCACTTTGTTTATTTGGGGTTTGATAACTCCTCTCCCAATCACATACCCCAGGTACCGAGCTTCCTCCAACCCTATGGAACACTTCTTTGGGTTGGCAGTTAGCCCTGCTTGTCGCAGAGAATCAATCACCGCCTGTACCTTGGCTAAGTGACTTTCCCAGTCTGTACTGTATACCACAATATCGTCCAGATAGGCCGCGGCATATCGGCGATGAGGACGAAGAACAACGTCCATTAACCTCTGGAAAGTCGCTGGAGCGCCATGCAACCCGAAGGGCAGGACTATATACTGGAACAGTCCCTCGGGTGTTACAAAAGCCGTTTTCTCTCTCGCTGCTTTGGTTAGGGGCACCTGCCAATACCCTTTTGTGAGGTCAATGACTGAAAAATACCGGGCCTGCCCAAACCGCTCTATTAACTCATCGACCCGGGGCATGGGGTAGGCGTCAAATTTAGAAATTTAATTCAGTTTTCTGAAGTCATTACAGAACCTTAGTGTCCCATCTGGTTTTGGTATTAGGACTATTGGGCTGGCCCACTCACTCTGGGACTCTTCAATAACCCCTAACTGCAGCATCTTCTTTACCTCTTCCGAGATGGCTTGTCGCCGGGCCTCAGGCACCCGATATGGCTTTAATCGGACTTTGGCCTGCGGCTCCGTGACAATGTCATGTTGGATTAGGGAGGTACGGCCAGGGAGCTCTGAAAAAACATCGGTATTTCGGCTAACAAACTCTCGGACCTCCTGAACTTGTCTAGGAGACAAAGTGTCTGCTATTTTGACGGCGGAGAGGACTTCTCTTGCCTTCTCCTGAGGCAAGGGAGCCCTCTCTACTGGAAATGCAGGCCGTGGACAATTCTCACCAAGAGGGTCTCTGTCTTTCCATGGTTTGAGCAGATTCACATGGTATACCTGTTCTGGCTTTCTTCGCCCTGGTTGGTGTACTTTATAGTTTACAGGACCCACCTTCTCCATAATCTCATAGGGTCCCTGCCACCTTGCAAGGAACTTACTATCCACTGTAGGCACAAGTACCAACACCCGATCCCCAGGGTTAAAGGACCTTACCCGTGCCTCCCGGTTATAGACATGCCTCTGTGACCTTTGTGCTGCTTCCATATGTTCTCGGACTAATGGTAGGACTGTCTCCATTCTCTCTTGCATTTTGGCCACATGTTCTATCACACTTTTGTGGGGAGTTGGTTGGTTTTCCCAGGCCTCTTTAGCTATATCGAGTAAGCCACGGGGATGTCTGCCATATAATAGTTCAAAGGGCGAGAACCCCGTAGATGCCTGGGGCACCTCCCGCACTGCAAACATCAGGTATGGCAACAAGAGATCCCAGTCCTTACCATCTTTAGAGACTGCTTTTTTCAACATATTCTTCAGGGTTTTATTGAACCTTTCTACCAAACCGTCTGTCTGGGGATGATAGACCGATGTGCGCAACTGTTTAACACTTAACAAGTGGCAGAGTTCCTTCATGATTTTGACATAAAGGGGGTCCCCTGATCTGTTAAGATTTCTTGAGGGATTCCCACCCGAGAGAACATACCCATGAGTTCTTTTGCGATTAGTTTGGCCGAGGTGTGTCGCAGGGGAATAGCCTCAGGATACCTGGTAGCGTAATCCAGAACTACGAGGATGTGTTGGTGACCCCTTGCTGATTTATTAACCGGCCCCACCAGATCCATGGCTATTCTCTCAAACGGGACCTCTATAATTGGTAATGGCACCAAGGGACTCCGAAAATGAGGCTGCGGACTGGTCACCTGGCACACTGGACAAGAGTTACAATACCGCTTAACTTCTTCATAGACCCCTAGCCAGTAAAACCGCTGTAGAATTCTGTCTAGGGTTTTCTTTTGGCCCAAATGTCCCCCTAGTACATGCGCATGCGCTAAGTCCATTACCAACCTCCGATATGACTGCGGTACCAGCAATTGCTCGACAATTTCCCCATGTATTTTTTCAACCCGATACAGCAAATCTTGGTTCAGCTCGAATCGGGGAAATACTGTAGCTGCCCCGGGGTGTTGGGGTTCCCCATTGACAACCAGTACATTTTCCCGGGCTCGAGTCAACGTAGGGTCCCGGAGTTGCTCCGTACCAAAATTGTCACCTGCCACATTTAAGTCTGACAATTCTGGTCCCAGTGGCAAATCCTCCATCTCCCCAGCTTACACTTCTATAGGAGAGGGGTTTTCCTCCTCCACCGAAGGCAAAGGTACTCCTACCGCCAGCACATCTTCCTCTGGGCCACCAGGTTCATGCCCGATTTCTGGAGAATGCAACCTGGTTGCCACGGGTGCCGATGACTGTTCTGTGGGAGGGGTAATTACAGGCCAAAGCACAGAAAATAACGTAAAATCTCTCCCCATTATTACATCATAATGCAAATTCACCACCACCCCCACCTCGTGGCACCTCCTCCCCGCTGGCGTGTTTATCATCACCAGTGCGGTAGGATAATGTTTTAAGTCCCCATGTATACACAACACACCCATTTTCCGACCAGTATACTCGCTGATTTGGACGTGGCTGGCTCGTATTAGGGTCACGAGACTCCCTGAGTCCAGTAGAGCCACAGCAGGGTTACCTTCCACCTCCACTTTACACAAATGATTCATATTGGGTCCCTCTGGTTTACCCACTGCACACATGTGTTCGGCATAGTGAGACTGATAGTACCCATAGTTTGTGTCCATGGGCTCAGTCAGATGGGGGCAATCAGCTCTCACATGTCCTGGTTCTTGGCACCGCCAACAGATTATGGGGCCCCTTTCGTCCCCAAACGTGTCCTGGGCGGCCTTCCGAGTCTCTGCTCGCCGAACGGTGGGTGAAGGTTTGGGGAATTTACTCATTACCTTCCGGGTAGTCTCTCCCTGTACCTCCTTGGTAGCCCCATATCTTTCAATGAGGTCTACCATCTTGAGACCATTAGTAGGGGTTACCTGTCCAACCCAGGTTTGCAGGGTGTGGGGCAAAGTTCTCCAGAATTTATCAGTCACTATACGATCCAGCATAGCGCGGGGTGACAACACCTCCGGCTGCAACCATTTTTCCATCAGGTGTATCAAGTCATAATACTGGGACCTAGCTGGCTCGGAAGGGGAAAACTTCCACTGGTGTACCCGCTGAGCCCGGACTAACACATTTACCCCAAGACATGCGAGTATCTCACCCTTGACGATATCGTAGTCCGTCTGATGCTCGGGGGGTAGGTCCCTATAGGCTTTCACGGGTCCTGGAGCCAAAAACGGAGCCACGATCTCGGCCCACTGGTCCTGGGGCAGTCTCTCCCTCTTAGCCACGCCTTCAAACATCTCCAGGTACACCTCGACGTCATCTGATTGCTCCATCTTTGGGATCGCTGTACGCACCGCTTTCCGGACATCCTGGCGTCCCGGGGCAGTTCCTGCTGTCTGCGACGCTGTGATGTGCTGCATCAGAAGATTGTTGGTTTGCTGTTGCTGCTCCATAGCCTGCCGCTGTATAGCCTGCTGCTGCTCCATAGCCTGCTGCTGTATAGCCTGCTGCTGCTGCATAGCCTGCTGTTGCTGCTGTGTAGCCTGCTGCTGCTGTCACATGGCCTCCGCCAGCATTTTTACCATGTTCTCCATCTCCGGACAGTTATCCACCGGGATTTGCGTCACTTTCTTCACCCAGGACATTTACTGTCATGCAGAGAGGAAAAAAAAAAACATCCACAAAAAAAACAGCATGACCTCACTGCGTATGCCCGCATTAACGCCACCAATTGTAGGGATCCGCTCTGGTAGGCAGGGGCCGGGCCGCAGTAATGAGGTAAACACACAGGCGTTCAGTTCAAAGTTCAGTGGTTTTAATGATAAGTTCAACAAAAGTCCAGAAAACAAAATCAAAAACAGAACATAAATCACTCCAGTTTGGAGAACCACTGGTCCCAGACTCACCCTTGCTTGGGACAGGCTTAACTAAGCGTTGGAATGTCAGCAGAGACCGCCAGGTGCCATTCCCGGGTGGTCTGGTACTCGCTTCCTGGTGTGCACTGACACACTGTCACGAAAACAATCTTCCAGGCTGACTCCAGCCAAACTCCTTCCTTCCCCACCTCATACTCCCACAGCTTCCTGTTAAATAGGTATAGTCCACACCCTCAGGTGAGGTACACATCAGCTGACCTGATCACGTGACTATGACCTCATCACAGGTCCTGTGATCATGGCAAATCCTGAGCAAACTTCAGTCTGCCAGAAGAAATATATCTCCCATCCAGCAAGGTCCCCTTTGGTGTACCACAGAACCTACAAGTAACCAAATGTAGAGAAGCTAATCATTACACATGCACAAAGGTAGAACAAACGCACTATACATAACCGGTCAATCATTTCATTTACAAACAATCCTAAGTTCTATTTACCACAAGTCAAAGGTTTCTTTCAGACATTAACATAATAGTTCTGGTAGTTGTAGGTGATATATGTGATAGATTATGAGGATATTTCAGCAACAGCCATAAGGGTAAATGCAAACTTGTGGGAAAACTCATCATAAACAGACAGTATGTAGGTGAGGAATACATACCGTAGCGTAAGGAGAAGGCGCTCCTCTGCAGAGATAGCTTTCCGCATCCTGGTATCCTGTTAGGTGATCCCAGGGCGCACAATCTCCAGCAAAACATCAAATGGGGGAATGATCATCCGACAAAACAGAAAAAACTTGTCTGGATGAGTCCGCAGAGATGCATAAAGGCAGAGAAAATGGCCTTTAGTAAGGCGTTGCCTCAAATGCGGATACACCCACATTCGCCTCCTCCGCCGCGGATCAACGATCACTGGGTAAGGCTGGCCAAAGCGGTGGGACAAAACCCAGTTGTACAACACTCGATCAGTTGGGGTGAAGTGAAGAGTGTCAGACATGTTGGCAAGCAAGCAGCAGTAGTCCAACACAAGCACACCACAAAAATGTCAAGATTGGGGGTTGCAACCGGATGCAGAGGCAGTAAATAGCCTTGCTGATGATTTGAATAAGTTTCAGGCCTAAAAACCGTTAAATGTCCATTTTGCAAGGCGGCGAGAAAAATACGCTGTACGGATGCCATACGGATTGCATACGGATGCTTACATGCGCAAAATATGCAGCTGCTCCCTGAAAACAGATGAAATACGGATTGTTGTGCCGGCAACATTTTGGCGTATTACGCTCGTACAATACGCTCCGTATTTTTGTACGGTGAGTGTGACGCCGGCCTAAGAGTGAGTGTTTTGTCATGTCTACTTCCCTATGAGGTAATTATAAATCAAGTCAGTGACTTAGGAGTGTTACAAAGTGAGAAGTTGTCTGACAACCTCATTGAAGATTTGTATGTGATTTTATAACATGTATTATTGCTGAGTACTGTTTTTATCCTGAATTTAATGCAATATCTGCCATTAGAGCTGTAGTAGATTTTGCAGCTGAGAAAGGAAGGATTACATCTGGACAGCTCAGTTGATGGGAGGAGTTGTTAGCTAAGAAGTTGAGTACTTTCCTTGTGATTAATAGAATTATACAATGGCAGCCCGTGCCATCATCTTGCTCCGAGAGCGGGCGGCCGTGCCAGGTGTTGATGCGAGTAAGTCGTGCGACTAACTCGCATCAAACTCGCTAGTGTGACGCCGGCCTAAGAGTTTAAGTTAGTGTGAGAACACAGAGGAAGTGAGATCTGTAGCTGCAGTGAGGAGTGTGTGAAAACAAGAAGCAGAGTGGAGATAGCAAGATTCTGTAACTGGATTAAGTGGCAGAATGATAATGCAGAAACACCTTGGACCCTGATTGGTAAAGTGGATTAATCACAGAGAGCACAGCTGCAGTGGGTATGGCTTAAGGGTATGCCACACTGAACAATATCGCTAACGGGATCGCTAAAAAACGTCACTATTTAGCGATCCCATTAGCGATGTTGTTCAGTGCGGCAGCTGCCAGCGACGAGCTTCCTGCTGTGATCTCGCTCGTCGCTGGAATCGTTCCGGACCCTATTTTCTCGTCGGCGCTCCCGCTGGGTAAGTATATATCGCTAGTGTGGCACCTTTTCTTAGCGATTTAGCGGTACTCTTGTACCGCTAAAGTCGTTAAGAAGATCGCTAACGGCGATAGCGCCGTTAACTATATCGCTAAATGTGGCTGCACTTAGCGATATAGAAACAATCCCGCTAGCGATCGCATTAGTATGCGTCGTTATCGTGATCGCTAGCGGGATTGTTTAGTGTGGCAGTACCTTTAGGCCTCTTTCACACTTCAGTCGTTTGGCGTCAGTTAAAAACCGCCAAAGTGTGAAAATAGCGGATCTGCCAGAAAAGGTGAAAAACGGATGCAAATGGATCCGTTTTTTGGCGGATCCGCTATGAACTTTTCAACCCGGAACATAACACGGAAAATGCAGGTACGCATGTCTGGCACGGAGGAGAGAGAGAGAGAGAGCCCGGACAGTGTTGTAAGCATTTTGTATGGTTTTCTATGGCATAGACGGATACGCTGGCGGATTCCGTCAAAGACGGATGGCAGCGGATCCGCCACCCATAGACGGCCATTATACAAAATGGGGATGTGGCGGATCCGCCATAGTCCGCCATTTTGGCGGACAGAAAAAACGTTGCATTGGACGTTTTTCAAAAACAGCGGACGCCAAATTTTTGGCGGATCCATCAAAAAACGGACCTAAAGGATGACCATCCATCAAAATCCGCCACTAATGCAAGTCAATGGGAAAAAAGCGGATCCGCCAAAAAAAATGGCGGATCCGCTTTTTTCACACTTTGGCGGATTTTGACTGACGTTGCACGACTGAAGTGTGAAAGAGGCCTAAGAGGCCAAAGGAGATATAGCTGTGGGCGAGTGCGTAACCCTGAGACAGCACATGCAAAATGGGACTAAGATGAAGACAATTTGCAGGCCAGACCTGGGAGTCATAATAATTAATAAATTCTGGACTTACCAAGCTGAGACAAGGGTATCAATGAAGAGGGCTGACCTGTGCAAACCTTTACAGGAGTTCCAGCTGTGGCTTAACTCCTATGTCACTGACTTGATTTATGATAACCTCAGAGGGCTGTAGGTGCCAGAGAAACAATCATTTTTGTGATAAAAAAGGAATGGAAAAGCATTTCCTCAAAAATCAGCAGCTGTGAACTCCTTCTCTGTCATCTGTATACTTACTTATCATAAGTGACTTATGCTTCCTCCCATGGCCAGGAGCTGTAGTGTGTGCAGACCATGAACTGGAGCAGCTCTGCATGGTTGGACACAGCACGTGACAGTACATAGCAGGGGTAAGGCAAGATCGTATGCACAACTCAAAAAACAAGAAGGTGCTAAAAGTCTAGGTTCCCACACCGGAGTAATATAATAGAAAAGACTAAGCACTCATCTTGGAGATATGAGAAGAGAATTTGTTTAATGGTAGTATGTCCCAAAAACGTTTCGGTCACGGAGACCTTCGTCAGTCACTACATGAGATAAACAAAAATATAAAGAAACAACAGGATCATAGACAGAGTCCTAGAAAATTATACATACAGTAAATATAGTGAAGTAAGATAACATAGGGTTAAGTAAAATACAATAAATGGAGTAGAAAGGGTCAAAAAAGGGATTTTAAATTAGTGCAGTGAATCCCTGCACAGTATACCAAGCCAATACCAGAAGTATTCATCTAGAGTAAGAGATAGCGAGATAAGTAGTGTCGTACCTTAAACTGTGTAGTCAGAAAAGCAGACTCCTAGAATTTGCCCATAAATCAAATGATACAGCCTAAAGAAAGGTTGTCAGATAGAGTGGTGAAACAGACAGAATAATAGCGGTATCAAAAAGAAATATATACACATATCACGTAGTGAATACTCACATAGAGCACTCAGGTGTGCTAGTGATCAAGCTGTGGAAATATAGAAGTAAACAGGGATCACTAAGTGAGATTTGTGAGTGATATGCGGTAGAAAGGTGAATATATACCTTGACAAGCCAGTAATGGGCCAGCGGGCCTCCTGAATGCGGTATCCACCGCTATAATGGCAAAATGCTATACAGAACATGGGCATAAGAAAAAGGAGAAAACTTGTGAGATCAGAGTTACCATGTATATATATGTATCGTATTAGTGGTGCTGGTAGTTAAAATATTATTACCTTGGTTGGGCAGCTTGCAGCGTCTGTGTGCGCGTTTATCTGCTGGCAGAATGGCGCTAGAACGCCGTCCTGAACTTTAAAGAAAAGGGGCGGGACTAAGTATCGCTCACGTGTAGTGAAATGCCGTGGACCGGAAGTAGCCGGGCGGAAGCAGTATGGCCGTGCGTTCCATAGGCCGATATTTGCGTTCCACCAACCAGGAAGTGGAGATATTATATATTAAAGGTGGATAAGAGCACTTTTGACGGTCCAAAATGTCACCAATAGATGGCGATCAAGTGGGACACTGCCTCAGTATGTGACATAAGTAAAAAAATTAAAAATAAAAAATAGTTACAATTTATTTGTACATAACATGGTAACTCATGGTCACAGTAAGTGAAGGTGCGACTATTGTTAAGTGGCATTGTGCCAATTAAATAGATCGAGATTAGAGAAATGGAAGAGAAGGTACAACATGATGGTGAAGAAAATATTATTTTATTGTGCTATAAAGAACATAACGGATGAGGGTAGTGAGTTTGCCGTTGTGATATTCTTATTCACAAAGTAAAGTGAATAGAGTGGATCCAATGTGGAGTTCCAACGTGATAGAAAGGTGATGATATACGGTAGCATTTCCACCGGATGTTAATATAAACGGCTCTAAAAAGAGAAAAGGAGCATGTTATACTGGTATATAGTATAGCCGACTATTATCACATTTAGTACAGAGAGGTAACCTCAGATATGTCATATTTAGTACAATAATATTTTCACTCTAAGTAGTACCCGTAAAGTTGTAGAAAAAAACCTTTGTAGAAAAATGTGCATCACCTAGAGCAACAGCTAAACCAAATATTCATAGAAACGCTGACAGTTCGTAATCCCTGTTTAAGCCCCTAGGGCTCAATGTGTCCAGGGTGTGAATCCAGAATGCCTCACGCTTTTTGAGGTGAGAAATCCTGTTACCCCCCTCTCCTGGATGGTAGAACCTGCTCGATAACTTGGAATTTTAACTGGGCAATATTATGGCCAGCAGATATAAAGTGATGAGGGATAGGAAGGAGGAGGTTTTTGCATCGTATTGTAGATCTGTGTTTAGAAATCCTGTCACGTATTGCCTGGGAGGTTTCTCCAACATAAAGGAGACCGCAAGGGCATTTTATCAGGTAAATAACATGTGTAGAATCGCATGTGAAAAAGTTCTTGATCTTAAAGGTTTTGCCTGAATGCGGATGAGTAAATGTCTCACCTTTAATTACACTATTACACTGTACACAGTGTAAGCAGGGAAAAGTACCATACTTAGGTGTTCGTAAGAAACGTTGTGTCGTTTTCGTTGTAGGGCCATAGTCTGCATGAACTAGAGAGTCTCGAAGGTTTGGTGGCCGTTTGTAGCATGGTAAAAAGGGAGTTTTGAACTCAATGACCTCTGGGTGGGCTGTGGATAAAAGATGCCAGTTTTTCCGTATAGACCTATGGATAATATTGACCGCAGGATGAAACGTATGTACGAATGGGATCCGTCTATCTGTAGTGTTGTTTTGTCTAGTGGTAGGGAGTTTGGATTTCTCAAGTATTGACAGAGGATAGCCTCGTGTCTCGAATTTCTCAGTCATCTCTTTGAGGCGTAATTCTTGTGTGGTATCATCAGTGACAATACGTTTGACCCGTGCAAATTGGGATTTTGGGATAGCGTTCTTCATAAAAGGGGGGTGCGAACTCTGGTAGTGAAGGAGACTATTTTTATCTGTGTTCTTAATGTAAAGATCGGTAGAAAGATTACCTTCTTGATTTTTGATCACCATAGTATCTAGGAAATTGATCTGCCCAGAATCATGATTGATAATAAACTGGATACCTGGCCAGGAGATATTTAAAGTGTCATAGAAGGTTAGGAGTGTTTCCAGTGGGCCACCCCATATGCAAAAAATATCGTCAATATATCTTTTCCATGTCAAGGCGTGTTGGCAGAATAGTGGATTCTTATATATAATGCTCTCTTCGAAATCAGCCATATAAGCATTTGCGTAAGGAGGTGCAGCATTAGACCCCATGGCGGTCCCACGAATCTGTAGAAAAAAATCGTCTTGAAAGAGGAAAAAATTATTAGTAAGAATGATTTTAAGAAGATCAATACAGATCACCTAACTACAATCTTTAATCTCTCTCCTCTGGCATTTTCCCATCCTCCTTCAAACACTCCATCATTACTCCGCTACTAAAGAAACCCGCTCTCGACCCTTCCTGCACAAACAACTACAGACCGGTCTCCAATATCCCCATCATCTCTAAACTTTTGGAGCGCCTAGTCTACTCCCGCCTTACCCGTTACCTCTCCACTCACTCCCTCCTAGACCCTTCACAGTCCGACTTCCGCCCCCTACATTCGACTGAAACTGCACTCATCAAAGTGACCAATGACCTACTGACAGCAAAACGTAACGGCGACCACTCTCTGCTCATTCTTCTCGACCTTTCTGCAGCTTTCGACACTGTTGACCACTGTCTCCTACTGTCAAGGCTCCAGTCACTAGGTATTAAGGACACTGTTCTCTCCTGGTTCTCCTCCTATCTTTCTGACCGCTCCTTCAGTGTTTCATTCTCTGGCTCCACGTCATCTCCTCTTCCTCTCACTGTCGGTGTACCCCAGGGCTCAGTCCTTGGCCCCCTTCTCTTCTCTCTCTACACGGCCCCAATTGGACAGACCATCAGCAGATTTGGCTTTCAGTACCATCTTTATGCTGATGACACACAACTATACACGTCATCCCCCGACCTTACCCCCGCTGTTCTACAGAACGCCACCGACTGTCTGTCCGCAGTCTCCAACATCATGTCCGCTCTCTATCTGAAACTTAACCTCTCCAAAACTGAACTCCTTCTGCTCCCACCGTCTACTAACCTCCCTAAATCTGACATTTCCCTCTCTGTGGGCAGAAGCATAATAACACCCCGGCAGCAGGCTCGCTGTCTGGGTGTTATGTTTGACACCAATCTCTCCTTCACCTCCCAAATACAATCTCTTGCCTGCTCTTGCCGCCTACACCTAAAGAACATCTCTAGAATCCGCCCTTTTCTCACCATGGAAACAACAAAAACCCTCACTGTAGCATTGATCCACTCCCGCCTGGACTACTGCAACGCTCTATTACTTGGCCTCCCCATTACTCGACTATCCGCTCTCCAGTCCATCCTTAATGCAGCAGCCAGGGTCATCCATCTGGCTAATCGGTACTCGGACGCGTCCGCTCTTCGCCAGTCCTTACACTGGCTGCCCATTCATTATAGGATCCAATTCAAAGTACTTGTTCTCACCCACAAAGCTCTCCACAGTGCAGCACCCCCCTACATCTCCTCCCTCTTTTCTATCTATCGGCCTAACCGACTGCTGCGCTCTGCAAACGACTTTCGACTAACCTCTGCACTAATCCGTACCTCCCACTACCGACTCCAAGACTTCTCCTGCGCTGCGCCAATCCTCTGGAATGCTCTACCCCAAGAAATTAGGACTATCCACAATTTGCAAGGTTTCAGGCGCTCCCTCAAAACACATTTGTTCAGAGTGGCCTATCACATTCATTAATCAAAGTCGTTCTACGTTTAAGTGTGTATGTGTAGCCCATTCACTATCTCCACCCATCCCTCAGTCCCTCAAGATGGCTGGACCATCATTGTAAATGCACCATTGTATATACACACCTGTACTTTGTATCTCCCCCATCTCATTGTAGATTGTAAGCTCTCACGAGCAGGGTCGGCTTATTTTGCTTTAATTATTGTATTGTTAACCTTGTTACTTATGACTCATGTTTTGAAACTGTTAAACTGTAAAGCTCTGCGGAATATGTTGGCGCTATATAAATAAAGATTATTATATTATTATTATTAAAGGTTCAAAATGTGCAGAATATTGTTATTTTGCCGTGATAGTTTAAATAATGTATCACTGTTTTTAACAACATATCTGTGAATTCTGAGTGCTGGGTTATCCTTTTCTTTGGGAGGAATTGATGTAGCTCATCCAATTTCCCCCTGGAGTCTTTTATCTTTGCACAGCCTGTGGATGCAATACTTCAGCATGGAGCTGTGTATGAGGTCAGCTGAACACATATCTACTTTTTAGTGAATTGTAAAATATTGCATGCCATGCATTTATGTCAGCTGTAAAGACCATATGATTCGAGATGTAAGATTCTCATCAGAACTTTACAGATATTGCCAGGCAACAATTTAAAAATGCTAAATGAAAATGCTAAAGTATAAAAAAATGCTAAAAATTCATAATACATAGTAATGAAAGTCTCTTCCTAATCCAAATATGATGAATTCAAAAAGTATTTTTTTATACTTGTAAGAACAGACATGGACACTAGACGGCAGTCCAGATGCAACACTCTTTTTATGATAAGGAAGTTTTAAAATGCATTGCCTTTACACTGTGCACTTCTGTGTGCAGCTATGGTTTCAGGCCTGTGTATGGTTACCTAACTGTTGCCATAGAGATTCAATATTTAAAAGGCAATTATGGCTGGTCTTGTTGCATGTGTCCATTTTGATGTCCAGCTGTTAGCTCTTTAGCTCTAGCCTAGCAGATTAATTACTGCTATTGATTACTTTGAGCTTCTCTCCTCACACCTGCAGTCTGTTGTAATTAGCCATTGGCCTACTCGGAAAATTAGGAGCTGTTTCATTTTGGCTTCTTGCCATTCTGCAGTCATCATGGGTATTGCTTTGAACAAAAGCAAATCTATTTCATTCAAATAAAGATATCACAGTGGAACAATGCATTTTACTCCATGTGGTGATAATTAAAATAACTCAATAATATTGGTTGATCCAAAGGTGCACTGGCAAAGAAAGGTAATAGGTAATACTTAATGGAGGGGGAGCCACAAAAGTACAAATCCTGTCTTAGAAACAACTTGATAATGTTCAGGTCTTACCTCATCAGGTCTGATGTTACCTGTTAACGACTGGAAGGCAATTAATAAAACTACCCAAACAGGAAACAGGCATGATTTTAAAATGTTGTTTGGTTGTTACTATTTTATTTCTTGAATTGCTGTGTCTAAATTTTTATCTGGTGCTCCAACCTTATTTTTCAATATGTTTCTGCTGTAAAAAAAATGTTGTTTTAATTTTTATTTCGTAAATCAATAATACACATGAAAATGAACAACTTTGTAATATATCTTTATCAGAGAAATCTGCTTCTTCCTCCTCCTGGAGTGATCTTTAAATTTCAAAATTCTTAATTCACGGGTAAAATCTGTATTCAGGTGAGGGATGAGGAGAGAGGGGCTCTGTTTCTAGCTCCTGTCTTGTCTCTCCCATTCCACTCTACATAGATGACAGTTGGTTCTGATAAGATTCTATCTCGGGAGAGTAACATTCTGTTTTTACTGACTACAGATTTTACCCGTGAATTGAGAATTTTGTGAATAAATCATGAATCCTTGCAGAGAAAAAAGTGGATTTCTCTGATTAGATATAGTACAAAATTACTAATTTTCATACATATTATTGATTTATAAAAAAAATAAATAAAACGACAGTTACTATTCAGCCCTTTTACGACTTTGGACATATCCATATGTACAGGTCACTAGGTACTTACCGACCTTGGATGCATAGATACGTCATGGCGAGTTTGCGCGCATAGGGGCAGTGAGCACACAATCGCCGCCAGGTGTCAGCTGATTTTGACAGCTGACACCCAACACACAGGTACAGTAGTTGCGCTTGCATTGCTTCCGGCACTTTAACTCCCAATATCGATCGCAGCATTTAGAAGGCAGCGCAAGGGAGGGAGCCCCCTCTGCCCTCTGATCGACCACCCCGCTGCAACATCATCCTGGAGACCTGATCGTTGCATTGTTGACCCGATGTCGTCATGATGACATCTGGGTCACCAGTCGCTAGCAAGATAGATAGATAATGCGCAGTGCATGATTTAACTAACTTGTGTCTGCTGGGCTGACAGGTTATAAAACATTGCAATGCTTTATAACAGCGATCAGACCACAAAAAGTGAAAGCCCCATAGTGGAACTAAGTAAAAAAAAGTTCTAATTTTTTTTTTTAAATCGCAAAATAGTTAAATAAAATTATACTGTACCCACAAATAAATATTTTTATAAAAAAACAAGCAAACAAAAAATAAAACTAGACATGTTTAGTATCAGCATCCGGGACGACCCCATCTATAAAAGTGTCCCAGTAGTTAACCTCTTCAGTGAACACAGTAACAAAAAAAAAACAAGGCAAAACACAATGCTTTCTTATCATACTGCTGAACAAAAAGTGGAATAAAGCGCGATCAAAAAGACAAATATAAATAAAAATGGTATAACTGTAAAGCCATATTATCCCGCAAAAAACAAGTCACCATACAGCTCCATCAGCTGAAAAATAAAAAAGTTATAGCTCTCAGAATAAAGCGATGCAAAAATAATTATTCTTTCTATAAAATAGTTTTTATTGCGTAAAAGCACCAAAACGATATAAATGTGGTATTACTGAACAGAACAATAAAGCTGTCTTATCAATTTTACCAACGCACAGAACGGCATAAAACCCTCCACCAAAAAACTATTCCTGCCTCAAAATATGGAGAAGCAAAAACTTGTTTTTGGCAATAAAAAAAACATCTTTTAGTGTGTGATAGCAGCCAAACATAAAAAACTATATAAATCTGGTATTGTTGGAATCACATCAACCTCAAAAAATAAAGTCATCTAATCAGTTATACCGTACAAGGAATGGCGTTAAAAATAAATATAACCAATTCTTCACCTGCTGTAGATTTTTTCATTCTGGGTCCCAAAGATCGCAGTAAGGCTCGCCTCACATTTATCCTTAGCTCTGTGCTGAGCGCTTACACCGGGGGTTCCATGTAAATCTCTGAAATACGTGTTGTAGATGCAATCCCTGAAGGACGATTCCCTATAATGAGGCAGATGAAGGCACTGTGGACACCGTCTGGCAACCTATGATCTATTGCTGTCTGTCTTTTAGCGAGGCTGCCACAGTTTTGTGCATTTCTGAAAAGAAGGACAACACTGAACAGAGGGCAGACATACTCCTGAGTAACTCTGCTGCGTCATTATAGTGAATTGATCCCTCGGTGTTCCATCTGAAGCAAGTCACTTGGAGATTTAAATGGAAACCCCAAAGTAAGTGCTCATCTCAGAGCTCAGGATAAATGTGATCCCAAATCTTATGTAAAATGTTCCTAAGAAAAGCTTCAAATCAATACACAAAAAAGCAAGTCCCCATTCAGGTCCGTGATCTGGTATAGGAAATATAGGGGGTTTCCACATTGCTGGTAGGACAAAGACTCTGGAAAAGCAAAATGGCTCCTCATCCCCCAAAAGATATTAAGCCAAGTCTGTGCTCCCAAATCCAAATGTCCCCTCCCTTCTGAACCCCAGTGTGCCTAATCCACATTTAGCGTCAACATGTTTGGCATTTCTATAGCGACGACAGAAAGCCTAATTTACGGGTGCATGTCTCAGAAAGCATGAGTTGGTCACTACCACGTACTGGGCACTGCAAAGTCCTGGGCACTGCAATGTACTGGGCACTACAGGGTACGGCCACTACAAAGGCATTTTGCAGTTTTCACTCAGTATCATCCACTGCTTCTTGTTTCTGGAAGACACCCATGAATTCAAAATTGTCACCACACCTGTAGATATATTCCCAAATTGGTATAATTTCCAAACGTAGGTCACTTGAGAGAGGATTCTGCTTTTCTTGCACTTAGGAGCTCTGGATTCTGCAAACTATTCTAGGAAAATCTGCCCTCCAGGAGGCATATAGCGCTCCGTCCCTCCCAAGTCTCACCATATGGCTAAGAAGTACTGTACAGCAACATATGGGGTATGTCTACATTCAGCAGAAATTGTGGGTCAAATTTTGGTGTCATTTTTACCCATGTCAAAGTAGGAAAATGTAAAATTTGGGGCAAATACCCAATCTTGGTGGTAAAAATGTAAATGATTTTTTCTTCAAATTCAGTGATCCGCCTGTGGTGTCAATATAATCACTGCACCCCTAGATGAATTCATTGAAAGGTTTAATTTGTAAAATGGGGTCATGTTTTGGGGATTCTGCTGTACTGGCACCTCAGGTGTTCTGCCAATGTTACATGGCACACTCAAACCAGTGTAGCAAAATCTGCACTGTATTATGGTGCTCCTACTCTTCTGAGCTTTGAACTATGCCTCAAAGGTAGTTTTCGACCACATATTGGGTATCGGTGAACTCAGGAGAAATTGCAAAACAAATTTTGGGGTCCATTTTGTCCTGTTACCCTTGTGAAAATGCAAAATTTGGTGCTATAGAACATTTTTGTGGGAAAGAATAGATTTTTTTTATTGTCACGGCTCAACATTATAAACTTCTGTGAAACACCTGGGAGTTCAAGGTGCTCAAATCACATCTAGATAAGATTCCTGAGAGGTCTAGTTTCCAAAATGGTGTCACTTGTGTGGATTTTCTACTGTTTAGGTACTTCAGATGCTCTCCAAATGTGGCATGGCATCCTCTAATTATGTGTGATGATACATTTTTGGATTTGTGGCAGCTCTGGTTTCACTCAATTAAAACTTTTTCTTTTCAGGCCTGCAGGGGTTAATGTCAGTTTTTCCACGCTGTCAGTCTGGTGTAACTGCAGTGCTGCTGAGTCAGCTGATGTGGGTGGTGACCACTCCCACCATCCTTTAAATAGTCACGCAATGCATCAGCTGACTGTTGGTGATAGCGCAATCTACAGTGACCAAGCCAGAGTAAGGAGCTCTCTAGGTGCGTTCGCTTTCCTGGTGCCCTTATTCTGCTGTGCGGTGCTTTACAGCAGAGAAAGCTAAGTGTTTTTTCCCTCTCAATTTTCATGGCTCGGTTAGGGAATTCGATCTGGTGACCTGTTGCTGCATGGTTGGCTACCCTGTCTGCTGAGCTATTGCCTTCTCTTACCTGTCCAAATGCTGATGGTCCAATAGTGTTTATTCCTCCTTTTTGGTTTGCTCCACTCCAGATGTTTTCCATTTTCTCGTTTTGGTCTGCACTATCATATTCTTGGTGAGGTTTTATATGTTCACCCTACACTGCACTTCCTTGCTGGCTATAGCTCTAGGTGGACTTGGATTTAGGAGTTCCAGCCCTTGAGCTAAGGGGTTTATCTTGCATGATAAACACCAGATGAATTCCTGCAGTGAGTATTTTTGTTTTTATTCCCAGTTTCTCTTCCATTCACTAGAAAAAGCCATCTGAGCAGTTTGGTCTCTTGCTATGGTTCATAGCTGGATCTTTAAACTCCAGTTCCCTGAAATGTTTGGCAACCATACAGTCAGGCTTTGCTTCATGGTGACTGTGGTTTTGGCAGTATGAATCAGCTGACAGGTGCCCTTTAAAGTATCCTTTGTATCCTATAACAAGATGTTTTCCATTGTGATGAGTAATTTAGCACTCAAGATTGTTTTCTTTTGCTAAAATAGAAATCAATTGATATGCACTTATTGTCATTTTTAGAAAATACTTGACAGGAAATAAATATTATGCATAATTTTTTTAAGAACTGTATGTTGTGCCATTCCTCCGCTGTTTCTAAGAAACAAAAAATAAATTGACAACTGGGTATTACAAGATTGGGACATGTCTCTACACTGTTAGCTCAGTGCTGCCATTGTTAGTGGGTAAGGTTGCGATCATTTTACAAGAAGGAAGGCAGCAACTGGTTGTGAATTTATACATGTATGAAGAACAGATGCTTCAGTGTTATTATTTTATACACTGTGCATATGCAGAAAGCTGCCAACTGATTGTCGTGGAGTTATACAGAGCTTGTGAATATGTAACACTACATGGCAGCAGGTTTACTAGTCCTTCAGTAATAATCTACTTTGGATAAAATGAGATTTCCTCAAAATTACAGCAGTCCAGTAAGTGACACATCACTGGAATCGAGGTATTTGTCTCTATGTTTTGTTGCTCTAAGATTAGGTGGTAAAAACCTTGTGACAGATTAACTGTAAGGGCTCACTCACTCAAGCGTTTCCATGGAACAAGTGCTAGCCAATGTTTTATAGGATAGCACTCGGACCAATGTTATTTGATGGGGCAGTGCTGATGCCCAATATTTTTCACTTACAGAATCTGCAAATGAAAAAAATTTCACCTTGAAATTGGATGACACTCACACATTCAAGTCTGTATGTGCGTGAAAAACATTGGACTGCACTCGGATGACATCTGAGTGCAATCCGATTTCCACCGACTAAGGCTGGTTTCACATTTGCGTCTGTGTGCGCAGCGTTTCATCAGCATAGATCCGCATGCGTAATGCTTACATATCTTTAACATGGTGTACGCAGAGACATGTGTTTGCATGCATCTTTTCGCGGTGTGCGGCGGTGACTGGTGAACTTAACATGTTGGATTTTTTTAAGCGTCAAAAATCCGTCAAATATGCGCAGTCATGCGCATGCGGGTGAATGTGTCAAAAAACGCATTACTGTCTATGGGAAAGCACAAGGACATGCGTACGGATGCGTTCTTCATGAGATACGCCCTTTTGGTGTTTGTAATATCAAATGCATTCACATAAACAACGCAAACGCATGCAAAAAAACGCATACAAACGCATATACACGCAGCTTTTTTTGGCTTTATGCGTAAGATGATGCGGATAAAAATAACTGCGTAAACATGCGTTTGCATGCGTTTTTGAATGCCTTTGCTTATGCAGATGCTGCGCTGCACACATATACGCAAATGTGAACCAAGCCTTACAGAATAGAGAAGATGGAGAAATGTTGTCCTCCATCTTCTACTCATCTGAGAGAACCAGATCACACTATGCTGACACTCGGATTAAATGCTGATCAGAGTTTGATTCGAGTGTCATTGGCATTATCGGCTTGATTTTCTCGGATGACAAAATCTATGGTCTTGTGAGGGTCGCGCCCTCAAGCAGATTTTTAGAACAATAACACAGTATGTGTTGCAAAGACCATAATACCTGTTTACTTTCTGTTAATGTCTCATTAAATATCTAGGTACTGGCTTGCCATAACCTTACCAATCAATGATATCATCCCTCAAAATTAATTTTAACTGCTCCCATTTCTCTCATTTTGTACACATATAAGTTGTAAATGTCTTGTGGCACCCAACAAGAAGTCACTTACATCCACATGAACTCTAATTTCACCCACACATCCTGGTTTTAAAATATCAGACATAGATAAATGTGTTGGAAAAATATTTGAACTTTAGCACACTTTGTAGGATTGTGATTTCTGTTGAGATGTTTGTCTGGAAGTCAATGTTGGACAAAAACCAAAACCAAAATCGAAAAGAAATAAAAAATCATCTTACCGACTGATAGTACAGCTAAATTTACTCCCTGATAAATTTACTCCCCAGTAGTTGCTTGAAGAATGACTTATAGCCCCAAATGGATAATTTTTTGTAATGGCTCACATTCAGCAAATAAATGAACGTACATACAGCATCGCAACTTGATTGCAAACTGTTGTTACTTTTACTTCTTTGTGGGGACATTATCAGACATGCATCTGCAAAAAATCCAAAAAGGGTAGGCGGCTAGGCCTCATTCAGATGTCCGTATTTTTGCATACAAGTGCTATCCATGGTTTTCACAGACAGCACTTATACATGTGATAATCTATAGGGCCATTCACATGTCTGTAATTTATCGTGGACTGAGTGGTCACCGGAAAATTGTGCAGACCAGTCCGATTTTCAGCTGAGGGTTGGCTCAAAATCAGCTACGCAAGTCAATGGATCCATGAAAAAAAACAGGATGCACTTGGATACCATCCAAGGGTGGTCTGATTTTCAAGGATTATCACATAGGAGAAGGTGGAGAAACTTTTTTCTTCTCCACATTTGAGAAAAATGGACCATACTCTGACCAAAGTCTGATCAAAATAATGGTCCGTTTTTCTCATATGTGAGAAAAACAGACATCTACACACGTGGTCAAAACTGTTGGTACCCCTCGTTTAATGACAGAAAAACCCACAATGGTGACAGAAGTAGCTTGAATCTGACAAAAGTAATAATAAATAAAAAATCTATGAAAATGACCAAATGAAAGTCAGACATTGCTTTTCAACCATGCTTCCACAGAATTTTAAAAAAATAAAACTCATGAAATAGGCCTGGACAGAAATGGTGGTACCCTTAGGCCGGATCACACATGCGAGAAACACGGCTGAGTCTCGCATGTGAAATCCCAGCTCTGGCGCCGGCACTCGGGAGTGGAGTGTGCGGCTGCATGTAGTTATATGCAGCCGCTCGCTCCACTCCTGAGTGCCGGCGCCAGAGCTGGGATTTCACATGCGAGACTCAGCCGTGTTTCTCGCATGTGTGATCCCGGCCTTAGCTTAATATTTTGTTGCACAATCTTTTGAGGCAATCACTGCAATCATATGATTCCTGTAACTGTCAATGAGACTTCTGCACCTCTCAACAGGTATTTTGGACCACTCCTCAAGAGCAAACTCGTGTTTGAAGGTTGCCTTTTCCAGGCTTTAACTGGTGGGTTCAGTCCCTCTGTCCTTGTTCACATTTACGTCACTTGACAAGTGGAAAGGTTTTTAATACAAGAATTAGGACTGTCCCACAAAGGTTGCCTTGATGGGCGGGATGGCTTGTACATTCTTTTGATCAAAATTATGTTTACTAAATAACCTTATAATTATTACTACCGTCATGCATTTTTTGCAACAAAAAATAATTTTTTATTTAGTTTATTTTATTTCAGGATATTTGTTTTTTGTGTCTGGTTTTCTCTGTGTAATGGTCATGTGTTAATATGCATTGTAGCGATACTAATGGTCGCATAGTGAATGGGAGGTATGTATCACAGGGATGGCAGCTCCCTGTGATGTAACCCGGAGTGTTTTCTTTAGGGCACCTAAGCACTAAGGGGTTATTTAATACACTTGGGTCCGGGTTACGGGCAGCACTGAGAGATGTCAAATCCTCACAATTGGTGCAAGACTGCGGGCAACGGTCCAAGGAGCACATGTTGCAGTGCTGGTGATCAGGAGTCAGAGGAGGAATGGACGGTCGTGAAAACCGTGAATGTTATGCTGACCGGGGTCATTGAGAAAGGAGCACCTGCAAGGCCAACAGGTAACGGAAGAGAGTCCGTGTTGTACAGACCGGGGTCAAGAATAGACTGTGTATTCATGAATGTGGGGTACCTCTGAGGAGAAGAGGTATCCTGGAACCTCTGTGGCCGAGAGTGTAACAGACAGGAGTCTGTGTTGTGCTGACGGGTCAGTGAGAGACTGTTGTTTTTCCTCTTATAAGACACGTGTGAGGTGTTTGCTGTGGCTCGGAGGGGTCACAAAGTTTTTTTTTCTCAACATGCTGTGGCTCGGTGGGGCCACGAAGGTGACAATCGGCTGGTTGTGAATCAGTGGGTCCACGAAGTCTGCAGTGCGGAGCTGTGCAGGGACTTGCGGCAGTGGGAGCTGCTGTGGCAAGTTACAGCAAGAGGTTCTGCAGCAGCAGGAGCTGCAGTGGCAGCAGTGGCTTGTGAGTGGCAGCCGGAGGTGCCGGAAGGTTGTGGTAGTGTCAGTAGGAGCTGGTGAGGTGCCATAAGGACATCAAAGGTCCAGAGTGGGTGACCTCTTCAAGGAACAGTACCAGCCCCAAAGAGACAGGGGTCTGTGCGAACTGGGGTCTGGTAGAGCCATGAGTGTCGCTGCTTGGCAGAGGAGCTAGATAAAGTTCTCCGAGAGCTCAAGATAGAGAAGGAGACTAATACCCAGCTCCAGAAATTCACGGATGACCGGGAAATCGAACTGTTGTGCTCTCCCGATCTTATAGCAATGAAGGAGAGTGAGCTGAAGAGGTTGACCAAAGAAGGGGCCTCGACAGAGAAAGAAATCCAGCAAGGGAAGTGCCACGCAGATGGCCACACAAGAAATGTTGATGTCTTGGAAAACTGCGCTGACGCTCAGGACGAGGAGGTCCAACAGCATGTTCAAGAAGGGGAGACTTTGTTTTCAAGTGTATAATAGAGGTACCCGAAGACATGCGAGAAGCATGTGCCATTGAGGATGTGCATGAGGCCTTCAGAAAGGCAATAGAAGCATGTAGTGTGAACTGGGCACCAGAGACAAAGCAGTTGGTCATACTGTCAACTAGGGAAGTCACAGTGAACCGGGTGGCTGTTCTGAGAGATATGCATCGACAATGCCTCCGAACGAAACAGATGATCAGGTGGAGGAATAAGGAAGCCGCTTGACGTCTGGAGCAAGCAAGAAGAGCTCAGTCGGCTTGGATTGGTGGAAGACATAGTTCAAGTGCCCAGAGGTCTGGTGAGGAAAGTCATTGGAAGACTTGGGAAAGTGATGCAGGAGATGGTGAATAGGTCCGGTGTGATGAGAGTGAGGATTCCGGCTGATGACGAAGCCCAGGTCGTGGGTGAAGATGGGATGGTTCCATTCCTCGTTGTCGGATCCATGGAGAGCCTTGGGAATATCTGGATGCTCCTGGAGTATCGCGTGTCATACCTGAATGAAGTAGAGCAGCTAAGACTTGAGAGGGAGCAGGTTAACAGAGAGCTGCAGGAAATGGGAAGAAGACGGCCGCTACCTTCAAATCGCAGTATAGAGAGGCAAAGAGGTTCGCTTAAGACTGGAAGTCCTCAAGCTGGAGCTAATACAGGACATAGGTGGCCTAATGGAAGAGGTAGAAGCAGTGATGCCTCAGTTAGCTCAGGGCTGAGTGACCTAAGCAGGAGACCCTGTAGTGGACGAAATGACAAAGAGTCAGACCAGACAGGACATATGGGTGCAAGGGACTTGCGATGCCATACTGACCGCTGGGATGCGGGTGGTCTGACAAGGGGGCATCGCTATCAAAGGACGTGATGGAGTCGGATGACGTACGCCTACAAAACGATTCAGTAGCAGGGCCCGACTTTGACAGATGGTTTAACTGTCGGAGACGACCGAGAAGAGTCTCTGGTCGGGTAATGGAAGGTGCAAAGCCCCACGGCTTTAGGAAGAGGGGCGAGGTATGTAGCGATACTAATGTTCGCATTGTGAATGGGAGGTATGTATCACAGGGATGGCAGCTCCCTGTGATGTAACCCGGAGTGTTTTCTTTAGGGCACGTAAGCACTAAGGGGTCATTTAATACACTTGGGTCTGGGTTACGGGCAGCACTGAGAGATGGGAGGGTCGGGCTGCCCATATACCTCAGCCCTTGGTAGGGCATCACTGTACCCTTGTATGTGTTTTAAGGACCTGTGGTGATGTCACTACCACATGACTAGTCATGTGATATGTGTTAGCTGTGGGTGTTAGCTATATAAAGTAGACTACTGCTGAACACATGGGCTGTATGTGAGGAGGTGGAGCCCTCCTGTGTGTGTTGAGGCTCCAGGACCGAGCCTGAAGTACTGGACAAGTGTTCTGTATTTTGCTTTGTGGGTTTATGGAGCAATAAACCTGATGAACTTTTGAAGGAAATGTGCCTCCTGATTACCTCCCGTTGCAGCTGAGCGAGTCAAATCCTCACAGCATTTACATTTTGCATACACTTTAACTTCCTTTTTCAGCTCAGATCTAGTTTCTTATTTTGTATACATGTGTACAGGGCGCCGGCATACGCCATTATGTTCAATGGCCCGGAAGTATCGCAATACTTCCGGGCCATAGAACGTAATGGCGTATTCCGGCGCATGCGAAATAATGATTTTATGCTTTGCCCACAGTTGGACAAAGCATGCTGTGCACTCGCGGGAGGACATTTGAATGTGCACGCGCGCTAAATCTTTGTGAACGCAGAAATTACACCGAATAAATGCGTAGAGCAAACCAGGAGGGGGGAGAGAAGAACAATAAGCCCCGCCCATTGTAACGGGTCTGGGAGGCGGAACCTCTGAGCTACTTATACAAACGGGCGGACCTTGTAAGAGAGCGGGTGGCGACCAGGGTGGACGGGCAGGTAGTCACAGCAGATAACCGAGGTAGTCTCTGGATGAACGGGCAGGGAGTCGCGGCAAGTGACCGAGGCAGTCTCTGGATGAGTGGGCAGGAGGTCACGGCAAGTGACCAGGGCAGTCTCTGGATGAGTGGGCAGGAGGTCACGGCAAGTGACCGGGGCAGTCTCTGGATGAGTGGGCAGGAGGTCACGGCAAGTGACCGGGGCAGTCTCTGGATGAGTGGGTAGGGGGTCACGGCAAGTGACTGGGGTAATCTCTGGATGAGGGGGTAGGAGGTCACGGAAAGTGACCGGGTAGTCTCTGGAGGGGTGTAATACGACCTTGATGGCTGAGCCTCCAGGTAGGCTAGCAGGCAGGTAACAGATGGGCGCTCCCAGGTGAGCGGCAGTCAGGTTGCAGATGAGCGCTCCCAGGTGAGCGGCAGGTAGGTAACAGATGAGCGCTCCCAGGTGAGCGGGCAGGCAGGTCACAGATGAGCCCCCAGGTGAGCGGGCAGGCAAGTAACAGTGAGCGCTCCCAGGTGAGCGGGCAGGCAGGTAACAGATGAGCGCTCCCAGGTGAGCGGGCAGGCAGGTAAAGATGACGCTCCCAGGTGAGCGGGCAGGCAGGTAACAGATGAGTGCTCCCAGGTGAGCGGGCGGCAGGTAACAGATGACGCTCCCAGGTGAGCAGGCAGGCAGGTAACAGATAGCGACAGAAGGTATCTGGCAAAGACCCTGAGACTGAAGCAGAGTAGTGAACTGTGCAACAACTTTGTTTTCGGGCACCTCCATTTTGGAGGAGGGGCCTTATAAAGGTGAAGTCCTCCGGCCATTGGCCCGGGGACTCCTTAGGACGACGCGCGCGGCCCCTTTAAGAGGGAGGGCAGCGCCCGCGCGCGCCCAAGCACAGGGGCAGGAAAGGAGCGTGCGCCGCCAGCAAGGGGCAGGAGGACCCGGACCTGGAGCAGAGGGGTGAGGGGAGCAGCATCCCTGCCTGGCAGAGGGCAGGGACGCCGACGCCGGCGCTACAGTACCCCCCCCTTTAGGCCCCCCCTTTTTTAGGCTAGAAAGAAATTTAGCTAGGATAGAGGGGCATGGATGTTTCCCGAGGCTCCCACTTTTCTCCAAACTCCTCAGGACCAAACCCCTTCCAATCCACCAAAACATAGTCTTCCTTCTTACCTTTTGGTGGCCAAAATGTTCTCTACCTCAAATTCGTTTTTCAGCTGAAACCCGGGAGCAGGAGGCGTACCTGTAGACTTGGAAAAAGAGTTAAGTACCACTGGTTTGAGTAGAGATACATGGAAGGAGTTAGGGATCCGCAAGTTGGCCGGCAGTTTCATTTATAGGCCACTGGTTGATTTGACTGATACCTCCAAAAGGACCGATGAATCGAGGCCCTAACTTATAGGAAGGAATCTTGAGCCGGACATACTTGGACGAGAGCCAGACCTATCCCCAGGACGGAATTGAGGAGGATCCAGACATTTTTTGTCAGCATGTCTTTTCATACGCTCGGATGACAGAAGGAGTGCGGCCCGGGGTACTCTCCATATGGAGGAAATTTGTTAACAAGAGATTCCGCAGCCGGATTGTCCACTGAGATGGAGACGGGAAATGGGATCCGAGGATGCTGACCGAAGACTACAAAAAGGGGATTTGGAGGAAGATTCGCTCTCGTGATTGTTGAAGAAAATTCGGCCCATGGCAGGAGATCCACCCAGTCAGAATGGTGGACATTAACGAAGTGCCGGAGGTAACTGGTCAGGATTGTTTGACCCGCTCAACTTGACCATTGGACTGTGGGTGGGTAGGCGGAGGAGAAGTCCAAGGTGAGTCTAGCAATTTACAAGTGGCTCTCCAGAAACGTGAGGTGAACTGTACCCTCGATCCGACACGATATGGCGGGGCAGGCCATGAAGACGGAAGATGTGGCGGATAAAGTCTTTAGCCACTTGGGTGCAGATGGAGGCCTGGCAGGGGAATAAAGTGAGCCATCTTGGAAAAGCGGTCAACGACCACCCAAATGACCGTACAACCGGCAGAAACGGGGAGGTCCGTTATGAAGTCCATGGCTAATTGCTGCAGGGAGCACGGGTACAGGGAAGCGAAGGAGACGACCGGCAGGCAGATGTCTCGGAACCTTGTTGCGGCCACATGAGCACAGGCAGAAACAAGTCTATTACGTCCTGTGCAGGGTAGGCCACCAGTAATGCCGATATAAGCTGGAGGGTCTTTTTTTACCGCGTGGCCAGCTAATTTAACGAATGGCCCCAGTTTAGGTTTCTCTCCCGATCGGGTTACGATACGAACGTCTTACCAGGAGGGAGACGATTTAGACTCACGGAGCCACCTGCATTACTCTGGCGGGATCGATGATATGTTTCGGTTCCTCCTCGAGATCCGACACCAGGAAGGATCGGACAAGGCGTCCGCCTTGATGTTCTTGTCTGCCGGGCGAAAATGAGAAACAAAATCGAAACGAGCAAAAAACAAGGACCACCGGGCCTGACGCGGTTAAGTCTCTGGCATGCTGGAGGTAAGCAAGTTTTTTGTGGTCCGTGTAAATAATTACAGATGAAGAGCCCCCTCGAGTAGGTAACGCCACTCCTCCAATGCCAGCTTGATGGCCAATAACTCTCGGTCTCTATGGAATAATTGCGCTCAGAAGAGGAGGAAGAGTTTTGAGAAGAAGCCACAAGTGACCATCCTCCCGAAAGATGATTTTTGAGTAGTACCGCACCGGCTCCAGAGGAGGAAGCGTCAACCTCCATGAAGAACTGCTTGTTGCCGTCCGGCGATGCAGCACCCGGGCGAAGGAAGGCCTGTTTTTAAGGAAAGAAAGGCTTCCTCTGCTTCGGGCGTCCACTCTTTGGGGTTGCACCCTTACGGGTAAGTCGGAAATTGGGCCAGTCCGGGAAAGAAGTGCGGTATGAGAGGCGGTAGTAGTTGGCGAAGCCCAGGACCGCTGAATGGCCTTCAAATCCCTCCGGTCGGGGCCATTTCTCGATGGCCACAGTTTCTCTGGATCCATTCGTAGGCCGGTCTGAGAAATAACGTAGCCCAAAAACGCAGCAGGTTGCTCAAAGAAAGGGATTTCTCAAATTTAGCGAAGAGGTGATTCTGCCTGAGCCTGACGAACCTACAACC
The DNA here is from genome assembly GCA_033576555.1 of Oophaga sylvatica. NCBI lineage: Eukaryota > Metazoa > Chordata > Amphibia > Anura > Dendrobatidae > Oophaga > Oophaga sylvatica. The sequence goes on along the minus strand of JARQOD010000006.1, from coordinate 285,833,910 downwards.
CTCCGGAGTCGGAGATCCGAGAGAAGACCAAGATGTCTCCAGAACACCACAGCGGAGAGGAAGGTCCCGGAAGAAGTCATTGACCAACCTTGAAGACGGCAGGAGCATTACAGAACCAAAGGGCATATAATATTCATATGGCCGTCCCGGGGTTAAATGCAGTCTTCCATTCATCCCCTTGACGGAACGGACCAGGTTGTACCCCCACGGGATCCATTTTGGTGAAGATTCTAGCCCCCCCAAACATCAAATAATTCTGGAATGACGGAAGGGGTTATTTTTTTCACCGGACTGGTAAGACCCTTGTCTTAACAGGGCGAAGAGACCGTCCTTCTTTTTTACAAAAAGAAGCCTGCCCTCCGGGAGGTAGATTTCCGGATGAATCCCCTGGCCAAATTCTCCCAATATATTCGGACTCGAGGCCAGCAGGGATAATGGGTAAATACCCACGGGAGGCGAACCAGGTAAAGGTCAATAGACAATCGTATGGTCTGTGAGGAGGTAATGCTCTGCCCTTTTTTATTAAAGCATCACAAATGACCAATAGGGGAACGAAGTCAGTAATTAGTTGGGGTAGGAGAAGGACAACAGGATAACAGGAAACCAAACATGTTTATGACAATCCTTCCCCAGCGAAAACCTCTCCGTCTGCCGTCAGCACGGGTCCCCGTCTCTGAGCCAAGGTACCCAAGTAA
>JARQOD010000006.1:285795624-285833115 GCA_033576555.1 Oophaga sylvatica | reverse complement strand
CACCATCTGGCTGGAGTGGAGGCCTCTGGTTGCAACCATTTCTGAACCAAATGCAACAAGTCAAACATCTGTGAGCAAAGAGGTTTGTCACCATAATACGCTCAGTGATGAACCCTTTGGGCCCTGACAGACATAGTGACCCTGAGTGTGCCAATATCTCTGTTTTTAACTTGGCATACTCCTGGGCATCCTGTAAGGTTAAGACAAAATAAGCTCTCTGGGGTTTGCCAGTAAGATAGGGGGCCAGCAACTCCGCCCATTGCTTTGGGGTCAGCGTCTCCCGCTCTGCAACCCGTTCAAATACAGTAAAAAACGCCACTACATCATCCCCAGGGGTCATCTTTTAAATGGCTCGTCTTACCGCTTTCCAGATGTACGAGTCATCACCTTGATGTGGGAAGGGGCGGTTCTCTCTCCTGCGGGCATCTCCCACCTGGAGTTCTATCTGCTTTTGCGGCTGTTAAATCTGTTGCATCAGGAGCTTATTTGTGTATAGCTGTACCTGCTGATGTTCATGGAACTGCTGTTCCTGCTGCTGCTACTGCTCAAGATGCAGTTGGTGTTGCTGCTGTTGACTCATGATCAGGTGCTTGATTAGCTCCTCCATTTTGTCATACCGTTGTTCCATCTCTGTAGTCACCTTCACCCAGGACATATGATCTGTCCACAGCTGCTACTCGTGTTCCTTGAATATTGCCCATATCCGAAACACCACTTGTGGTAGAGCATCTCACTCTCCAGGACACAGAGGTATAAACAGAGCACTGTCTCTTTAAGAACATGCTTGGTTTATTGAGGCAGCATAAACCAAGCAGGGGAAAAATAAAACACGGCCCTCTGGGCAAAACAGCAAAACAAAACAAAACACAGTCCTTCTCCTAGCAGAGTTCAGCCCACTCACAGGTACAATGTTCACGGTACAGGTGCTTAACATGCCACACAGGCATAAACACTTTCCTGGGGTGTTTCCTCTCCAGGTACACTGCTGTCTTGGAAAGTCAGCCACTTAAACCCTAGACCATGTGACTCCTATCCATCTTGTGACTGACCACATGATTGTGACATCACACAGGTCCTCTCAGTACATGGTGGTACAGGTGGAGATAAGGTGGACATCTTCCCATAGACCTCTTCCTGTAGATGTCCACCAAAAAAACATCCCATGTATGAAACTTTAGCTTAGCCCTCACAACACATAGTGATGGAGTAAAATACTCTGGTTTCATATAGCTAACGCCATTAAACGCAGTGACACATATCTCCCCTCCAGTACTTTAACAATGACTTGGTCACAACATATACTGTAGCAAAAAATCAAGCATAGTAGAGGAGCAGCACAGTGATGAATGAACGCACTCCAAGAAGTAACTGATTTGGGCTGTCATTAAAAAAATGCCAGCAGCAAATTCTGCATGTCACATGTGCCTGTCCTTGGACAACTAGTAAATTAATCAGGCCACAGAGAAAGAGGATGTTGTCAAATAAATGTAAAATATTTCAGTGCCAATCTGACTGTAAAATGTTACTCATTTACTTCAACTTCACAACATCCATAATGCAAGCAGCTCCCCATTGTTGAGGATGTTGAATTTAGGCCTGTAACTTAAAGCAATAAAGAGCTAGCAAAGACATAATACATTACATTTATTTCCCATTTTGATGTACGTTAACAAGCTTGTTATTGAACACTCCTGCCATTTCTCCTTATGTTCCATCATCAATATTCACTTCAATAGCTTACTATCTAAGTCCGTTTCTGGTAATAATTATTTGTTTGTACCTTCCTACAACATATATAAAGTCATTGTACAAAGTGGGCAAGATTATTCCGCTGCTTGTCATTTTTGTAGTACAAAAGCCTTTGTTTTTAAGAAAATAATAGATGAGTTGTGTAATTGAATTGGCCTTGCGTCTCACATTGAGAATGCAGTAAGGCTCCACACTCAACGGTGAAGATACAAGGACTGCTAAAAATTCATTATGTTGTTTTCCTTGGAATATAATAAGTGTTATATTCTTGTAAATTACTCACTGCATCATTAAAATGCTTCACCTTCCTTACTGAGAGATGTTTACACTAATGGCTACCGAAATGTGTGTTCGGGTGAACATCAGCCTTACGAATTTCTTGCAATTTCAAAATAGAAAATTGTCCTCTGAGACCTGTTCTATATATGCAAAATACATCTGAATAAATGAGCACTTTATTTAAAGTGGGAGCGTGCTGTATCTTCCATCTGTAGTCTGAATGATTGCCCCATTCCAAGCCTCCTGACTCACATGGAGCCATCTGGTACATGTGCCATTGTGAATGGATGTAGGTAAGAGCTCTTGTTAACACAACAATCTTCAACCAACATGTTCCGCATTCACATTCTCTTAAAAGTGACAAGACAGGATGGGATCAACACATGCTCTGTGTGTCTATTTTATTTCAATACAACTTGGGAATTTATTAAACAACTATATCAGAACTTTAAAAATAATATATTATTATCACAGCAGATTATACCAGATGCCAATACAGGGAATATAAAATGGTAAGTAGTGATGGCTCAGAACAAAAGAGGCTTCAGGAAACACTTGGGAAAATGCTTTTTACTTTTTATATGATCATTGTTATGTGTACATATAAACAACGAAACTGCGTATTGTAAAGAAAAACAAAAGCGTCTTTTTCTGATTCACTCTTTCTATTCTTACGAAATATGCAAATAAAATGTATCTGAAAAGAGAAAAAAGAGCATTAAAAATAATAATTTGGAAATTACTTTGTTAATGTACACAATAGAAGGAAGCTAATGCTTGTGTTATCTTTGTACGGGCTCGAGCGTATAATGGGTTCATGTGCTGTATGTCTGCAAAATGGCTAGCATGCGAACAGCACAATGGCCAAGTTTAGTCAAGGTCATAGTTCACATTCAAAATCCAAGAATGCCCTATTTTGATCCATATTTGGGGTCAGAGTTGCCTGCTATAAGTCAATGGGTTCATTAAAAAACAGATACGGGTTACCATCTGTAGATAGAATTTGACCTTTTAATATTTCCTAAATTGTTCATGTAAATAACGGTTACCATACAGATGCAAGAAACAGCCACATGGATAAAATACAGATGACAATGCAGATGAAAAATCATGTGTGGGTGTAAAATGGCCAATTTTGTATACCCTCATCTGAACTTCGCCTGATTGGTAGCCTTTTTATACCTACATTTGATCCTTTGTTCTGTTAGGCAAACAGGAACCTTTAAAAGTATATTAGCAAAAGAAGAGGTTATAGAGAGAATGTATGATTGTAGGAACAGACTACAATGGCTTTGTTTGTAGTCTGTACTCATGGAGACACATACTGCAAGTCTGCATTGAAGCTACAGATACTGTGGGATATTTTTATAGCTCTTATTTGTAATTTTTTCTTTTTAATTCGTGGACATCCTCTTTGATACTGCATTACCTGTTTTTCTTTTTTTTTTATGAAGGCACTTTGTCTACCAACACAATGGCATTGTCACATGAAACTTCTATGCTTCTCTATTACCCATTCCAGTCATCTCTTCTGATTGTTTTACAGACTTGTCAATAATTACCACATGCAAAATTAATATACTATCTTCACTTACAGTATTATTATGCTTGTATAGTAAAAAGATACAATCTTAAAAAAAAATCAAACAAAACACAGTGAAAACCAACAGCATTGACAAGTGTACTGACAAATTCAGTTGCTCAATAGAAGCAGTTTGCAGCCCCCTGAAGTGCAGTTTGGGGGTTGCTTAGGAGGTATGTATAGTTAAAACATTTTCTGCCATCTTATAGATATCTCTATTTAGAGTGCATCTCTCTAACAATATGATGGGAATAATAAGTGTTTGTTCTCATACAGTACCCGGCATCTTATAAGGAACTACAGTATCTGCTCATAATTCATAATGCCGTAACTATACACAATTCCACAAAATAAGCTAGAAGGTGGTGTAAAAATTGTTTGTATTACCTGTATTCACTGCTGATAGGTTCTCCTGAAGTGTGCTATTAGCTCATATGTTCCATAGCAAAATGTACAGTGCCAAAACCATTTCTAGTTGCTATAGCACAAATAACATGATGGATCAAGAGTTCAAAAGCATTATACTGGAAAGGACCTACTTCAGAAATCTGATTAAATTTCTGAAGAAAGATCTTTCAGAGAACAAATAAAAGATCTGAGTCAAAGAAGTTTACTTAGCAAAGTGATGGAAGTTGAAGAGGAAAGGAATAAGAGGGGGTAATAATACCAAATATAGGTGGGGATCAAATAGCTGAAGAAGCTGATAGACATTACAGTAATTTGGAAAAATATTCATATCCCATGAACTTTTCCACATTTTTTCACTTTACGCCCACAAATTTAAAGAACTCCCAGAAAATGTTATTTGTATTAAATGTGTGCGTATGTGGATTTAGTGTAGTGTGAGTGTAGTAATATACTCCCCTATCGCCGGTATCTAACCCCGTTCTTCTCAGCTGCTCACTGACATGGCTTCAATTGTGACTAGCCGACTCCTTCTATGCGTTAAGCAGGAGCCACAAGTCAAATTTACAATGAAAGCCTATGGAGTTTCATTCTGACGCTTCATGGGCTTTTATTGCAAAAGAGAGTTCCTGGTTACACAGAGCGCAGCATGACCCCAGCTTGTCTGCAGAGTGGTGAAGTCAGTGAACTGCAGAGAAGAACAGCGTTTCAATGGTTACCACTGATTCTAAGATTGTTTTTTGAGAAATATTGTACTTCATGATAGTGGTAAGTAACACTTGTTCGCTGTGACTTACGTTTATTTGTGAATGAAGGAGAAATTTGGCAAAAATTTGATAAATTATGCAATTTTTTAGAAAACTTTTCATATTTATACCCTTAAAACAGAGCGTTATGTCACACAAAATAGTTAATAAATAACATTTCCCACATGTCTAATTTACATCAGCACAATTTTTGAAACATAATTTTTTTTGTTAGGAAGTTAAAAGGATTAAAAGTTGACCAGCGATTTCTCATTATTACAACAAAATTTTAAAAAATTATTTTTAGGGACCACATCACATTTGAAGTGGCTTTGAGGTGTCTATATTACAGAAAATACCCAAAAGTGACACCATTCTAAAAACTGGCCCTTTCAAAGTGCTCAAAACCACATTAAAGAAGTATATTAACCCTTCAGGTGATTCACAGGAATTAATGAAATAACGAGAAAATGTGCATTTAACTTTTTTTTTTTCACAAAAATTTCACTTTAGATTTTCACAAGGGTAACAGGAGAAAATGGACCTCAAAATTGATTGTGCAATTTCTCCTGAGCATGCCAATACCCCATATGTAGGGGAAAACTACTATTTGGGTGCACGGCAGGGCTTGGAAGGGAAGGAGCACCATTTGGCTTTTTGAATGTAAAGTATGCTGGAATAATTATTGGATGGCCTGTCACGTCTGGAGAGCTCCTGATGTGCCAAAACAGTGTAAACCCCCCACAAGTTTCAGACTTTACAGTACTAATACAAAAAAAAAAATGCCCATCTTAGATGGATAAATCATACTGCAAAGCATAGCCATCTGCTGGCTCTCCAAAAATGCTTAGTGAGGGCTGGATGCTAGCCCTCTAACAAAAGTAAGGGCTGCGTAATATTCGTCTACAAATAGTGATAACCGCCTAATGGCCCTGAAGAAAAGAAAATTGTGACTTTGAGTCCCTCATTCATAAATTAAACAGCATGTATCTGATCATGTCTAACGTACCACATGAACAGATAAGGTATTAAAATGATAAAATTATATTTCCTGTAGAATGTTTTTTTCACCATTTAAAGCAATACAAATGTGCAAAAACTCAGAAGAAACACTACATGTGAATATAGCCCAAGGTGTGGAGGAGCATTTTTTCCCTCTTATTTATTTTGGCGTATATACAAGTCATTATCCTGGAAAGAATGTTTCTTAACATTTTTTTTCCAGACAAATCCATTTAAATTGCAGTTTTGTATGTCTTATTGTCAGTCTGTAAAAGTGTCAGAATACTCTGACAACATTGTTTCCAGCAGCAACCTGGGATTCAGAGATGTTTTCAGGGGTCTTCCCCATGCTGATCTCATGCCATTTCACCACTATTTCCATTGTTTTCAGTAATGTTTAGACGCCCTCCAGTTTCCCATAGACTTCCATTATACTTGTTACTCTGGTCAAGCACCCGACCATTACGATTTGTTCGATTTGAGTAACCAGTACCTGAGCATTTTAGTGCTCGTTCATCACTGGTTTTAATCTAAACCATTCCATTATAGCTCTGACAGTATGTTTAACGTCATTGTCTTACTGGATGGTGAGCCTTCACTTCAGTCTCAAGTCTTTTGCATCCTGCAACAGGTCTTCCACCAGAATTGCCCTGTATTTAATTTCCCATCAACTGCATTCATTTTCCCATTAACTCTGACCAGTCTGTTTCTGCTAAAGAAAAGCATCCTCACATGTTGCTGCCACAACCAAGTCTGACAGTTGGGATGGTGTTTTCAGTGTTATGTGCGGTGTTAATTTTTCACCATACATAGTGTTTTGTGTAACGTCTGTTGCTGGCGCCCCCACGTGGTTTCCCGGCTCTCTGCCTGCAGCAGTGTATTTGCGCTCCTCCCCCTTCATCCATGTGCATGCTGCACTGTCTATCAGTGGCGTGAGCACGCTCCCTTGCTTTCCGAGATGCACGTTATCTGGACTGTCCATCAGCCTCCGAATCCTGCTTGCTAGTGACTCTGGTCACATCACCTTGTCCAGCAAACCCGATCCCTTGGGCTCGGCAGCTGCGGAACGATGGACTGCATAGCAGCTACCTGCAGATCAAGCCTGACTCTACCATCAGGTGCTCCAGTGAATACCAGGTAGCAGCTTAGCTGTGCCCCTAACAAACCTGGTCCCATGGCAGTGAGTCCACGAACCACTTGCACCACCTGCGAGCAAGACGGTTTGCTCAGACCATATGTTGTGAACACGTTGGAGGCAATTTCGGAGCTGGGGCTCCCTTCGGTGGTTGCTGAGGGTAATGAACCAATTGCTGAATGGCTTTCAGCTGGGTCCGATTGGTCTGATATAAGTGACCTGAACTCCCATCAGCCTTGCCGGTAATCAATTGTTCTTCCAGGTCTTGCTTGGAGCTCAGCTTGCATTCCTGCTCTCATTCAGATAAGTGACTTGTTGCTTTTTTTTTCCTTTGGTTGGATTTTCCTTGCTGGTTTGCTGACTTGCAGTGGACTTCAGCCTGGTCCCCTTTTGGGGCCTGGCTCTGCATTGTGCTCAGTTTGTGTTTGCACTTTTGCTCTTTTCCTGTGTCACTTTTTATTTGCTGAATTGCTGTGTGTTACACCAGAGATCTGATTTAGGTGGTAGAGATCGTGTGATCTCAGGTTTTTTGTTAATCAGAAGTGTTGGTGTTTTTGTCAGGGTTTTTTGGGTTGCAGTCAGAATTCTTTCCTATACTTTTCTATCTAGACAGAATTGGGCCCCAGCGTTTGCTCATTCTGTTTTCTGTTATGAATGTGCTAGAGATGGTTTCTGAGCAGAGGCTCCCTCTGGTGGTTACAGACAGTACTGAACCTTTCAGCGAGGAATGGCAATCTGGGATCACGGACTGGTCTGATATAAGGGAGGTTCCCTCCCATGATGGTTGCCGGTGATCAATTGTTCTTGTCTCAATTGTGGTTCCTGGTTCATTTGGAAGTTTGCTGAGTCTTGCCTGCATCTTCTGCTATCAGATAAGATATTTTCTGCTTTTATTTTGTGCTTGCTTTTTGCATTGTTCCCTGCACTTCTGTGGAAGTCAGCCAGGTCCCCTCCGGGGACTTGTGCTCCTCTCAGTTTATCTGGAGCCACTGTTGTTTGTTCATTTGCTTTTTCCTGTTTTTTCAGTGGCTGTGGCTTAGTTTTGTTACACCAGAGATCTGATTTAGGTGGTAGAGATCGTGTGATCTCAGGTGTTTTTGCAATCAGAAGAGTTGGTATTTTTTAGGGGTTTTTTTTGGATTGCAGTGAGTATCCTTTCCTGTACTTTTCTGTCTAGACAGATTGGGCCCCAGCGTTAGCTCATTCTATTTTCTGTCTGTGTCTGTGCTTCTTCTTGTCTAACCGCCATTACATGTTTGGGGGCTTCCTATTTTCTTTGGGGATCTGCTCCGGGGCAGATAGCTTTCATCTTTCTGCCTTTAGGTGTAGTTATCTCTCAGGCTGTGACGAGGCGTCTAGGATCAACGTAGGAACGCTCCACGGCTACCTCTAGTTGTGTGGTTAGTTCAGGTCACTGCAATCCAATAGGTTCCAGCCTCTCTGGTGTATTGCCGTTTTTGCTTATTCTCCTCAGCTACCAAAACATAAGTTTTCTGTCTGTGTTCGTATTTTCTTCTTGTCTAACCGCCATTACATGTTTGGGGGCTTCCTATTTCTTTGGGGGTTCTGCTACGGGGCAGATAGCTTTCATCTTTCTGTCTTTAGGTGTAGCTATCTCTCCGGCTGTGACAAGGCGTCTAGGATCACCAAAGGTACGCTCCACGGCTATTTTTAGTGTTGCGGTTATTTTAGGGTTCTGCAACCCAGTAGTTTCCAGCCTCTCTGGTGTATTGCTACTTCGGCTATTTTTGCTATTTCTCCTCAGCTACTGAAACATAACACCATAGATGCTGCTTATCCCAAGATCCCCCAGGCCTTGGAGCTCACCGATCAGCGAGATCAGAAAGAAAAAATTTGTCATATCTACTCATCATAAATACCTTGTTGGATGCTCTGACCATGGCCACTTCTTCCGCTCCATCTCAAGTTACCACAGTTAAAGCAGAGTCTACTCTGCCTGCATCCTATGCTTTCATAGTTATCCTTCGTTTATCAGGTCCACCACAATTCAGTTCCTAATCAGTGCCGGGGATTCTTGAACAAGTGCACCTTGCACTATGTACTTTTTGCCAATCAGTTCCCATCAGATAGAGTTAACGTGTGATTCCTGATGTCCCACCTTGCAGGAGAAGCCTTAGCATGGATTAACACCTTGTGGGAGAGAGGGGATCCTGCGACCATGGACCTACAGACATTCCTGGTGGCCTTCCGAAAAGTCTTTAATTAACCTGGTTGTGTTTCTTCCACTACATCTTGTTTTCTCCAGATTGCGTCAGAGAGAATTGTCCATAAGTCCTCTGTCTTCCGAACCTGGTTGGAACGACAAGGCATTGGTGGCTGCATTCTGGGAGGGATTATACAGAAGGATCAAGGTTGGATTGGCTGATTGTGACATCCCGGCCACTTTAGACAAATTAATCTCCCTGGCAATCCGAATCGACCTCTGAGTTCACGTCTCGCTATGTCCTTCCAAAGACCATTTTTTTCTAAGCTTCCGGGAACAGCCAATTTTGCAGAACCCATGCAGGCCGATCATGTTAGGCTTTCAGAGCAGCAGCTGGAATGAAGTCATTCCAAGGGAGTTTGCTTCGGCTGCAGTAACGAGGAGCACTTTTTTCGTGGCTGTTCTGAGAGGTTTACACTACTGACTTTGAATGAATCCTTGTCCTGTGGAGGTATCCTGTTCATGAAACATCCTATCTTGACTTTGGTTCGGAGGGAAAATTATTGCAGCAGGCTGTGGTTGATCAGTATCAGATTCCCATTCGATGCCTTCAGAAACCACTGAGAGTATCATCTGTTGAAGGAAAAGACCTATCTTGTGTAGTTCAAGTCATCACAAAACCAAATAGCAGTACTGCATTTGGAGAAAATTGCTTTCTATGTGCTATCTGATATTTTTCATTCATTTCTCTTAGGTCTTCCATGGCTTAGAACTCATGAGCCTGTGCTAAACTGGAGTTCCAGTGAAGTGCTTCCTTGGGGACAATCATGATGATAACTTCAAAGCAGAGGCAACTTCTGAGTGTCTATTATCTACCGTCCTGGAGGAGGAATCCCAGTCGGTCTTCATTTCTTACAAGGGAATAGCTAGTCTTGCTCTGCTAAGAGAGACTCAGCAATTTAAGGTTCCTGTTTGCAAACCTTCTCCATTCTGCTACAAGGTTGTCTATTCTGTGAGAAGCATCCTGACCCAGAAGAAGGTGGGAAATGTAACCTTTCTTTCAGTGGCTTAGAGAGAACGTGGTCCTAATGAGAGGTTGTGGGAGTTCAGGAGAAAGGGGTGCAGGAGCAATAAGGCAGACACACACACGAAAGTCTCTTTCTGTACCTTTACTGCTGGTAGTTGCAGGCACGTCTCGGGAAGCTGGCAGGGTGGAGGATGCATGTCCAGTAATCCCACTGAGTAGGTGTAGGGCCTCCTTACTCCTGTAGTATGAGTTTCTGACCTGTATGAAACAAAGTCTAACTCTGTCTTCAGTTATACGCCCGGCTGACTTTGTAGTGAGGCCTTCTCTAGGATAGAACAGTGTCTCTGTATGCAGGGCCCTGCTAGACTCCGTCTTCCTGACCCCGGTTACGTATCAGCACTTGTGGGCCCCTGCGACTTGAAGTCCCACAGGGTCTCCGGTATCTCCTACTAGTCGTGTAGATGCTAGCAAGCTCGGACCCGGTGTCCGGTTGTTCAGAGTAGAGGTAAGCGATCAATGCTGTTTCAACCTCTGTCACTCTTTTCCTTTCCACTCGCATTTCGTCCTACTCCGACCTTTAGCATAAGCACACTAGCAGTAGATGGCTGATTCTCCTTTCTCTTCACCGCTCTCAAAGCGTCGGCACGCTTGCTCACTGAAACTACACTCGGTTGACTCAGTTCTGACCAGGCTGAAGTGGCTATCTTCCTCCAATATTACTGGACTCCACACAGTAAACTAAGTTCAAGCTGTAGTCTTCAGTCTTTCAGCTCTCAGCTAGACTAGACAGAGCACCCCGTCTCTCTCTGAGGTAATCTGATCTAATCTGAGGTAACTCTCACTGATCTGAGGTGACTAGACTGACTGTCTGCTGTCCTTCACTACCCTATATATATACTGCAAAAGGGCTCCCTCTGGTTGATCTAGGGAATAGTGCAGGTGTGTTGTGTGCATATAGGTCTCTGTGGGTTTACCTTTGATGCATCCACCTGGGAACATGTGGCTCCAGACACAGCTGGGCTACACATCCCCCCCTAGTTATCATCAGCACTCCCGGGCTGAAAAGAAATAATTTTATATAACATTAACATCAACAATAACTCTTCCCTTGCGGGAGGTGAGGACTCTTCAAACATTGCTAGAGATAACATATATACATGTATTTACACAATTCTTATATACATTTATACACTTGGACTCTTGTTTACTGGTTCACATTTGCTAGGCCTACACTTGGTACCTAACAGGTAACTTTCCTTTTGTCGTGCGTACTGACCTACGTGATGTTGCGTCAGGTATGGTAGCATTTGACCTATCTGTCCTATGTGCCGGTAAACTGTAATACTGCCTTAACCTCTCTAGGGATCTGGCAAGCATACTTGCGGCTGGGCGATGCGGTTCTGTTTCGCCAGGGGATTCTTCTTGAGACCCAACATCTAGAGGTTCCACGTTTTGAGACTCCACTTCTCGAGACTCTATTTCTGGAGATGCTTCCGGAGCAGGTTCCTCTTGAACTATTCCTTCTGCGACAACTGGCTCAACTTGACGTTGGAGTGCTTCTTGTGGTTGGTAAAATTGAAGTACTATAATGATCACAGCGTCTCCGATACAAGGCCAATCTGCAGGAAAATCTCCTAAGTCCGTGTGTATGACTTCACCTGGTTTCTCCTTTTCTATAACAAGTTCTTCTTCGTGAAGCTTTAACATATCTGAACATAGTTTTAGGTGGTCTCTTGATACAGTGGTGGTCGTCTTTCCTCCATCTTTACTAATGGTACAGGTTTTCCTGTTGTCAAACTTGGAATTTTGCACGACATATGGCTCTTTTTCCCATTGATCATCTAGTTTGTGCATTCTTCTTTTTCTTTTCAGCACAATTTCTCCAGGTACAAAAGGTTCAGCTGGCGCACTTTTGTTGTAGTTTTCCTCTTGTTTTCCCCTTACTTTACTGAGACTATCTTCTACGCAGGCTTGTACTCTCCTGTACTGTTCCTGTCGGTTCGTGTCCCAATCTTCAGTAGTAGCATCAGCTTCTGGTTCTACAACACCAAGTTCCAAATCCATGGGCAGCTTTCCTGGTCTTGCCCGCATGAGGTAGGCTGGAGTGCAGTTGGTGGAACTCACAGGTATGTGATTGTAGAGATCTACCAGGTCAGGTAGTAGGTCTGGCCACCGATTCCTCTCCTCAAGTGGTACTGTCTTCAGCAGATCAATGACTATGTGATTCATCTTTTCACAGAGACCATTTGTTTGGGGGTGGTACGGTGTGGTTCTTATCTTCTTGCATCTATACAAATGACAGAACTCTTTAAACAACTCAGCTTCAAAGGCAGGACCCTGATCAGTTAACACTTGCTCTGGATATCCATGGGGGCCTGCAGAAATACGCTTGGAACGTCTTTGCTGCTGTTTCAGCTGTCAGATCTTTGACAGGGGCGACCACCAGGAACCTGGAGTAGTGATCCACTATTGTCAGGGCATATGAGTATCCTGACCGGCTGGGTGACAACTTGACATGGTCCAAGGTCACGATCTCCAAGGGACGAGTCGTCTTGATGGGTTGCAGGGGTGCTTTCTGGCTGCTGTTGTCTTTTCTTCGGAGGCTACAGGACACACAATTTTTACACCATTTTTCGATGGAACTGCGCATTCCCACCCAGTAGAAACGACACTTCAGCAGGGTTTCCAGCTTCTTCCAGCCAAAGTGCCCCGTTCGATCGTGGTAGGCTTCCAACACCATCTGGATGTCTGTTCTGGGGACTACTATCTGCCATACCATCTCATGGGTTCTTGGGTTGACGTACCTTCGGCACAGCTTCTCACGGTAGATAAACAGCCGGCTTCTCTCATTCCACAGCTGCTTTGCTTGCTGAGACGCATCCTTCTCTAAGGAGGAACCTTCCTGAGTTATCAGCTCCTTGATACGGCTGACAACCGGGTCACTGTTCTGGGTCTCCTTCCAGCTGTGGTGAGGTAAAGGGTTTAACGTCTTACCACGCTGCCTCCTGCAGGCTCGTTGCTCCTGGATCATCCCATTTCTGTGGAATGCAGGTAGCTCAATCTCTTCTAGGTCATCCAATTCCTCTTCTGTGTCGGACTCATGTGGCATTCTGGACAAGGCATCAGCGTTGGCATACTTACGGCCCGCCCTGTACTTGATTGTAAATTGATAGTTCGACAGCCGAGCCATCCAACGTTGCTCCATGGCTCCCAGCTTAGCTGTTTCGAGATGTGTCAAGGAGTTATTGTCAGTGTAAGCAGTGAACTTGCTGGAGGCTAGGTAATGCTTGAATCTTTCTGTAATGGCCCCGACCAGTGCCAGGAACTCCAACTTGAAGCTGCTATAGTTCTCTGGGTTTCTCTCGGTCGGGCGGAGCTTCCTGCTTGCATATGCGATGACTTTCTCGAGGCCATTTTGCTTCTGACTGAGGACAGCTCCCAATCCTTCGTTGCTGGCATCAGTGTACAGCAGGAACGGCTGGCTGTAGTCAGGGTAGGCTAAGATCTCATCGCCTGTCAGGATCTCCTTCATCTCCTTGAATGCCTCAGCTTGTTCTTTACTCCAGTGGAATGGAGAATTTCTGCTCTTGAGGGATTGCCCTACCAGGAGGTCCTGCAGAGGCGCTGCTTTCTTGGTGTAGTCCTTTACAAACCTCCGGTAGTAACCTGTCAGTCCCCTCCTTGAGATTCTTCGGCTCCGGCCATTTCTGGATGGCGGTGACCTTCTCGGGGTCTGGCGCTACTCCTTCTGAGCTGACAATATGTCCCAAGTACTGTACCTTTTGTTTGAGCAGATGGCACTTTGAAGGCTTCAGTTTCATCCCGTAATTGGACAGTGACTCGAATACCTCTGCCAGGTGCTTCAGATGATCCTCATACGTCTTGGAGTACACAATTACGTCGTCCAGGTACAGCAACACGGTTTCAAAGTTGAGATGTCCCAGGCAACTCTCCATCACTCTCTGGAACGTTCCCGGGGCACTGCTGAGTCCAAACGGCATCCTGTCAAACTCACAGAATCCCATCGGGGTGGTGAAAGCCGTCTTCTCCCGATCCTCCTCAGCCACAGCTACTTGCCAGTACCCACTAGTGAGGTCAAGGGTGGAAAAGTAGTTAGCAGTTTTTAAAGGGAATCTGTCACCCCAAAAAAGCCATATCAGATAAAGATATGGCTAAATAGTGCGTCCCATAACTAAGCTAACGGTGGGTATCATATATCATGATACCCCCGTTTTCATATCAAAATACCTTTTTAAAGTTGGTGATTGTATGTGTCAATCACTGCAGTCAGGTCAGGAGGGCAGCGGTTTTCATGTCCTCCCCGCCCCCGCTCCTCGTCATCTGTTGCATATCGCCGTCTGTGAATACCACAGACGGCGTTAGGTTCCCGCAATTGCGCAATTCAAAATTCGGCCCGGCGCATGCGCAGTATGCTTTGCCCAACAGTGGGCAAAGCATAAAATGACTACAGCGCATGCGCTAGTCTTTCCTTGCCCCGGAAGTCGTCCAAGGCAACCAGTAATTTCCGGGGCAAGGAAAGACTAGCGCATGCGCTGTAGTCATTTTATGCTTTGCCCACTGTTGGGCAAAGCACACTGCGCATGCGCCGGGCCAGATTTTGAATTGCGCAAATGCGGGAACCTAACGCCGTCTGTGGTATTCACAGACGGCGATATGCAACAGATGACGAGGAGCGGGGGCGGGGGAGGACATGAAAACCGCTGCCCTCCTGACCTGACTGCAGTGATTGACACATACAATCACCAACTTTAAAAAGGTATTTTGATATGAAAACGGGGGTATCATGATATATGATACCCACCGTTAGCTTAGTTATGGGACTCACTATACAGCCATATCTTTATCTGATATGGCTATTTTGGGGTGACAGATTCTCTTTAAGGCAGCTAAGGATTCTTCAATGCGTGGTAAAGGGTATGCATCCTTATGTGTAATGCGATTCACTTGTCTGTAATCTACACACATTCTCATGCTTCCATCCTTTTTCCTGACTAGGACTAGAGGTGCTGCCCAGGGACTACAACTATCCCTTATCACCCCTGCTTCCTTCAAGTCACGCAACATCTCCTTGGCTTTCTGGTAGTGTGCTGGAGGTATAGGCCTGTACCGCTCTTTAATGGGGGATGGTTGCCTGTAGGGATATGGTGTTGCACTTCCTTAATTGTCCCAAAGTCAAGTGGGTGTTTGCTAAATACCTGTGTGTACTCCTGTACCACTCGAAGTACTCCCTGTTTCTGGTGGGCTGGAGTGGTGTCTGTCCCGACATGGAGCTGCTGACACCAATTCTCCACCCGGGTTGCTGGGTCATTATCCTCCGCTGGTTGGGGGGAGGCTAAGGACTCTGGCGTGAGAATGGAGTTGTTATCTACGGTATGTAATTTAGCAACAGTGGCATATCGTGGTAAATTCACTTCATCTTCTCCCCAGTTGAGAAGACGTACTGGTACCCTCCCATTTCGTAATTCCACTACCCCTCTAGCAGTCAAGAGTGTAGGTCTATGTTCTGAACAATGGGGCTCTACTACTACTTGGTAGTTCTGTCCTCTCAGACCTATTGCTGATATACACCATATAAGCATTTCACTCATTGGGGGTATCACAATGGGGTTCGGGTCTGTTACCCGTACATTACCAATTTCACCATCTGTCAGTTTAGCTTGCTGCTGGCACATCAGGGCCCGGATCTCCCTCTGGATCACTCCCTTTTGCTTTGGCTTGGCAACTTCGGCGAGCTGTTGGAGCAAAAACACAACTTCTCCCAGACAGTTACTGATAATGTTTGTACCTAAAACTACATTTAAGCCATTTTCCTCATTTACATTTTTTACTACTAAGAGTCCCTGGTCCTTTAGCTCCACTCTGCCCACCTTTACGTGCACGTTTTTGGCTCCGAGTATATCAACAGGAGACCATTAGAGGCGTACACAGCAAAGTCAGGGCTCGGGGGCTGGAGACTGTCCATGGACCAAAACTTATTATACAGGACATCAGGTATGATGGTCACCTGAGATCCAGTGTCCGGCAGGGCAGGGATTGCGATCCCGTCCAGGATGATGGACAGGTATGGTCTTCCTCCCACAAACCTGCGGTTCCAGTCTGAGGGGCCTGAAGAGTCTAGTCCTGGGTGTTGGCCCTCAGACCCAGGATCTGCTCGTTTAAAGGACACTGTCGGGCTAGATGACCTTCTCGGTTGCAACGGTAGCAGATGATCTCTCGGCGAGGATGGTGCTGATCGGGGGTCGCTCCTGGGGGTGGCATTGTCCTCCTCCGGTGGGGCGACGTCCTCCTTCTCCTCCCGCTCATCCAAGGGACATCCTCTGGGCAGTCAGCTAGCAGGATCTTTCCTCCTTCCGCAGTTGCAGGGCACTCATTACAGTGGCCAGGGTTTTGGTCAGCTGGCGCACTTCTGAGCGCAGACAGTCCAACTCAGTAGGGGGCGCCACCTGCGTTTTGGCTTCCGCCACCAGCGGGGAAAAGGTGGATGCTGCTGGCTTTAGAGTGGCTTCACCCGGGTGACACTGGGTTGCCACCTCGGGCTTCTCCAGGGGTCGCAGTCCTTTTATAGCCATATCCTTTAGGGCATCAAAGGTAGCGTCAGGATGATCCAAGGACCACCAGTGCACAGTTCTGCTTTCAGCTTGGGACCTCAGTCCCCGTACAAATTGTTCCTTCAACATTTTGTTTTCATTGAGGACACTTATGGGGTTAACCTGTTTGAGAGCTCGCAGGGCCCCCTGTAGTCGGCAGGAGTAGTTCTTAATACTGTCATCTGGTTTCTGGGAGCATTGGTAAAACCTCATCCGGAGATCTGTTTCAGTGCGGTCCTCAAAAATAGTCTGTAGCTTTAAGAAAATTGCAAGCACTGATTCCTGGTCTGCAGCTGACCATGTCTCTACTTCCCTTTCTGCAGCACCAGTCAGTTGTCCCACTACCACTGCAGCTCTTTGTTTCTCTGTCATAGGGTACATGTCCATTATGCTGCATATTTTGCGCTTAAACCCTGACAGGGTGTCTGGCTTACCGCTATACTGAGGGAGCCACTTTGCTCCAGGCAGGTATGGCAGCGTCAGCGGTACTATCGGGGCCACAGGACCTGGTGAGGGGCCAGCGTTTCCATCCTGCGCAGCAGCACCGGCGGGTAAGTCATTGGAGCGGTCGCCCTGGGCCACGCTGTCCGCTTGCGGCTGCGACATGTCTGCGCCCGCCTAGTTAAGCGTGGCCTACCTTCTCTGAAGGCTGCAGCTCCGCAGGGCACAGCGATGTAGAAGGACCTGTGTCCCCGGCGCTCTGACGTCAGAGCGTTCACCGAAGCTCTCCACAGGACCTGCCGCCGCTCAGCGCTGCAATTTGGCGGCAATGGCGGACAATTGTCGGGAAATTCTCAAAAGCAGCAATACAGTCTTTTGCACAAAAACAGTCCAATTCAGGCACACAGGACTCACATTTCTACGAGCTTCGTATCCTGTTCGTGACGCCAAGTTTTAAGATGAGTCGCCCTTAGCCAGGGCCTGTGGGGTACTCGGCACCGAGCCCGTTCACTTCAATGGGGGGATGTCACGGGTAGCACAGCTCGGTCCGTGGCCCTGGGGCTCACCTCAAATGTGGGATATTTACAGGGGATTAAAGTATATACAGTTTGTTCGTGACACCACCTGTGTTACCTGGTCAGGGTGACCAGCGCTGCAGGGTAGATCCGCTGAGGGGTTGTTACTGGGCAGCAAGGTGTTAAGTCTTCCACAGGCAAGACTGGATCCCTCAGGGTATATGGCGGTGTAGGGGTGCAGGAGCAATAAGGCAGACACACACACGAAAGTCTCTTTTTCTGTACCTTTACTGATGGTAGTTGCAGGCACGTCCCGGGAAGCTGGCAGGGTGGAGGATGCATGTCCAGTAATCCCACTGAGTAGGTGTAGGGCCTCCTTACTCCTGTAGTATGAGTTTCTGACCTGTATGAAACAAAGTCTAACTCTGTCTTCAGTTATACGCCCGGCTGACTTTGTAGTGAGGCCTTCTCTAGGATAGAACAGTGTCTCTGTATGCAGGGCCCTGCTAGACTCCATCTTCCTGACCCCGGTTACGTATCAGCACTTGTGGGCCCCTGCGACTTGAAGTCCCACAGGGTCTCCGGTATCTCCTACTAGTCGTGTAGATGCTAGCAAGCTCGGACCCGGTGTCCGGTTGTTCAGAGTAGAGGTAAGCGATCAATGCTGTTTCAACCTCTGTCACTCTTTTCCTTTCCACTCGCCTTTCGTCCTACTCCGACCTTTAGCATAAGCACACTAGCAGTAGATGGCTGATTCTCCTTTCTCTTCACCGCTCTCAAAGCGTCGGCACGCTTGCTCACTGAAACTACACTCGGTTGACTCAGTTCTGACCAGGCTGAAGTGGCTATCTTCCTCCACTATTACTGGACTCCACACAGTAAACTAAGTTCAAGCTGTAGTCTTCAGTCTTTCAGCTCTCAGCTAGATTAGACAGAACACCCCATCTCTCTCTGAGGTAATCTGATCTAATCTGAGGTAACTCTCACTGATCTGAGGTGACTAGACTGACTGTCTGCTGTCCTTCACTACCCTATATATATACTGCAAAAGGGCTCCCTCTGGTGGATCTAGGGAATAGTGCAGGTGTGTTGTGTGCATATAGGTCTCTGTGGGTTTACCTTTGATGCATCCACCTGGGAACATGTGGCTCCAGACACAGCTGGGCTACACACCATAACAGAGAGTTGCTCCCTGTAAACTTCGGGAGATTGCTAATTATGGCCTCCAACTGTAAGCTGGCCCTTGGGACCCCCACGACCGCTTGGTCTGCCACCTCTGTGCTTGTGGACTGCATCCTGCCAAGTGTAAGCAGGTTGTGAAATGCAGTGACAGGCAGGAGGCAGAGCAAGGGTTAACTAATTGTAACAAATTAATAGAACAAATTTTGCACTCCTCAGGGAGGTAAACGGTTAAAGAGTAAATAATAGAGGTACTAACGTAAAACAAGAGTAGTCCAATGCAAGAACTTATCGTGTCCTTTATGATCCTCTGCAGCAGATGATCCCACAAGGGTTGTAGATCCAGAAGGGTTTGGTAGAATGTTCTCAGATGGGGTCCTTCAAACGGTGGTCCATCTTCTGGTGGTAGCGGTCGGTCTCCGGTACCTTAGGCTGAGCCACTAGTCCATAAACAGGTGTGGCCGTAGCAAACAAGGCCGCAGCACTCCCAGAGTCAAACGGAAACGGGCCTGAGGAAAGTGGCAGGGAAAGCCGCAAGAGTCTATCCGGGTCCTGGCTCTCCCTCCTTGGCACGTGCGTGGTACTCAGTCAGGGAGCGCATAGCACCTCTCAGCGCATCGGTCTCACTGCTAATGATGGGGACCAACCAATTGTGGCACTGGCTCTCGGGGGATGGAGCGCGCTACTCACCTAGCTGCACACTACTGCTGGTTGGCACCAAACTTCCTGCTCCTCTGCGCGCTTTTTCTTTTATCTTACCCCACCTCCCTGGGTCATGAGGTTGGTCCGGCTTCTTTTTTCTTTCCCCAGGCAAGATGGGAGGCAGCCTCAACAGTTCCGAACCCGGCGCGGTACAGGTACACACAGCCCGGTCTACCTCCTTACACATGCACTGTATGTAGTATAATATTTTGAGGCAGAAGTAATCTAACAGTAATATAACATATTCAAAGTTACATTACATATTAATGTTTTTTTTATAGGGGGTGCCCTCTTTATTTTTTAAGAGCTGTCCTTGTCATCCATTAGTCTCCTTGTTTCCTTCATTGTGGAAAATATATACAGTTAATATATATATATATATATATATATATATATAATATCAGTATATATCTAGATAGATGTCAAGGCAGGAAAACATGTATGTACTGTATGTATTTATTGTATATATCAGGTATGGAATGTCGAGACCCGATATGCCACTTGATTGATGGTGGACAACTAAGACACTATGAGACTTCTAATGAGCAATAGCCCACAATGTTTCAAAACTAGTATAGATTGGTTACATGGTCAAAAAGCCATTTGAATGTCTGCTGGAACAACAGCAGTAAAAATGGTAGCCCTGGGGAACTATATATTGAAATCAAAGGTTGAGGGTGTTGTGATTATACTGACTGTATTATTACTGGCAAAATTGTGTGACCAATTAACTAGAGATGAGTGGATTGCTTCACACAACCCTGGTTCATGGTCGAGGTCAATGCTGTCTGGTCGAAGACAGCAGATGCGTGGATTTGCTTAATTTTCAGGATCCCACTCTCAACTTATGTTTAGCTGGGCTAGCAAGCCGTCACCTGTGCACCACACATCACACTAATGACGTCACACCAAGTTGGTGAATCAAATGTTGCCCTGGGGAACCTGGAAGCTCAGGACATTTGTGCCGCTCCTGTTCACAGCACCTGAACTGTGGATCGGGGTTGCGCGATCTGCTCATCTCTGTCATTAACAACTTATTTGAAAACCACAGCCATCATGTGTAAACATGGTTGTCGCCACATTTTGCTGGCGCAATGTGGAAGCATAGCCTAAAAAGAGCTCTATAATAAAATCCCTCAGATTATATAGTATCTCTGCCTTTAGAAATATCCTTACACTGTGTTTGTCAAATTAACCTGTTACTGAGAAGAAATACTTTCTTCTATATTTAGACTCTAATATATTAACCTTAGAAAACATGGCAAATGTGTTTTAAATACAAAGTTGCTTCTTCTCTCCAATTTGCCAGCGAAGTTGCTCATAATCTAAAAATCTTAAATACAAAAGGCTTAATTCAAAGAGAAATTGCAATCTGCACATGTAATTCACAATCAAGATCCTCAAAGTAAGTATGACTGCATATCTGATTGCTAATTTAATCAGGCACCCAGAGCTCTTATATGAAGAACCCCAAACACACGGAGAATGCGTGCTTATGAGTAGTACAGAGCAAAAAGTGCTAGAAATATGTTTTCCATCAGCAAACGCCACCTGTCTGAGACTGTTTGCAGCAACATTACAACTTCAAAAAAAGAATAATTACACCATACTACACATTTACATACACCCAGGTCTGGACAAACTACCACATATACTCATATATAAGCCGACCCCCCCTAATTTTGCAACAAAAAACTGAGAAAACTTATTGACTTGCGTATAAGCCTAGGGTGGAAAATGCAGCAGCTACTGGTAAATTACAAAAATAAAAATAGATACCAATAAAAGTAAAATTAATTGAGACATCAGTAGGTTAAATGTTTTTGAATATCCATATTGAATCAGGAGCCCCATATAATTCCCCATACAGTTAATGATGGGCCTGATAAGATGCTCCACGCAAAATACTCCCCATATAATGCTCCAAAAAGGTTAATAATGGCCCCATAAGGTGCTCCATAGAATAATATGCCCCATATGCTGCTCCATAAAAGTTATACCTCCATAAGATGTTCCATATATTTTATGCCCCATATGATGCTCCATAGATTATGCCCCCCTAAATTGCTCCATAGATTATGCCCCCCTAAATTGCTCCATAGATTATGCCCCCCTAAGATGCTCTATAGATTATGCCCCATATGATGCTCCATAGATTATGCCCCATATGATGCTCCATAGATTATGCCCTCATATGATGCTCCATAGATTATGCCCCCATATGTTGCTCCATAGATTATGCCCCTATATGATGCTCCATAGATTATGCCCCCATATGATGCTTCATAGATTATGCCCCATATGATGCTCCATAGATTATGCCCCCATATGATGCTCCATAGATTATGCCCCCATAAAATGTTCCATAGATTATGCCCTATATGCTCCATAGATTATGCCCCATATGCTCCATAGTATAGGTCCCATATGCTGCCGCAACTAAAAAAAAATGACATACTCCCCTCTCGTTGCTGGGGGCCAGGTGCCGGTGTCCTGAGCATGCGGGGACACCGGCGCGCTATGGGGGATGGGTTCTGGTGTCACCACTCACTCAGGGCCCCGGCACCTGAGATATTCACCTGTCCCCGGTCCACCGCTGCACGCGTTGCTGCAGAGACGCACCGGCGGGGGGTAGGTATGGTCTGACACCCCCGCTCCCACTTCCCCGCTGACCCCCGTATATGACTCGCGTATAAGCCGAGAGGGGGACTTTCAGCCTTATAAATGGGCTGAAAATCTCGGCTTATACGCGAGTATATACGGTAAATGTGAATTGGATTGATTTGTGCAAGATGTCTAACCTTTGCAGTAGAAGATTTGGATTCATGTGTCCTAATTGCAGCTAAATTTTTCACAGTTCCTCTAATTTCATCCTTTACATCGCTCTAAGGCAGGAGTGGGGAACCTTTTTTCTGCCAAGGGCGTTTTGGATATTTGTGCCATCCTTTGGGGTCATACAAATCGTGTGCTAACTCCTCCCACAAAGTACGTCCTGAAGTTGGCACTGGTGTCAGTACATAATCATTCACTGCATGTGCCTCTGCGTTCAGTAGAGAACACTGCATGTGCCTGCTCACTGTGTAAAAAGAAATTAAAGGGCTGGCGCCACTCAAACACAGCTGCCGGACCAAGCACTGCGGTCCCTGGGAATCTGCCTGGTGGCCGTAAAAAAGGCTATTGAGGACCGCAAATGACTAGAGATGGGTGAACCACTGGATGTTCACTTCCGGCGGCTTCGGCAGAACAGTTAAAAAAAAGTTAAGGTTTGGGTACCAGAACAGTATCCAGACCTGAAGCCAAACCTGAACCCCATTCCCTTGAATGGGGGCATGAACATCCAGTGTTTGCCACGCAGTTATGTGCATGACAGCACAGCAAACACTGTTTCTGATCGGCGTTAAAATCATTAGTCATAGAGCCGCGGTTCCTACGCTGTCAAATGACAGCATGAACCCGCAGCTGTGATCAGAGGTAAACTCTGGTCACTAGCGTCAGCTAAAGGGAGTATTCATCAGCCGCTGCCTGAGCTCTAAATAAAAAAAATGGTTTGGGTTCCCCTGTATTTTTGAGGCTGAGAACCACTGATGAATGAGCTGTTGCGCTCTCAGCATCAGTGACTAGCGATGACGTCGTCGAGGTAACAGCAAGTCAGAGAGGCTACATTCCCAGCCGGGCCCCTGAACTGAAGTGACCTCAATGAGATCCCTGCTAGCATAATCAGAAAGTTTCAAGATGCAGCGCTGAGCTCAGAGAGTGCACCGCAGTTCACTGCGAGAAATTTCTCCAGGTGAACTGTGGTGAACTCTCTGAGCTCAGCGCTGCTCCATGAGACTTTAAATAAATAATTATAAAAAGCAGTGTGGGTTTCCCTGTATTTTTGATACCAGCCAGGTAAAACTCACAGCTGGGAGCTGCAACCCTCAGCTGTCAGCGTTAGCAAGGCTGGTTATCAAGAATAGAGGGGTACCCACGCATTTTTTTTCATTATTTAAATAAATTGTGAAAAAAACGGTGTGGGGTCCCTTCTACTTTTGACAACCAGCCAATCAAAAGCAGACAGCTGGGGGCTAGTTTTCTCTGGTTGGTAAAGGGCAATGGATATTGGCGCCCTCGGCCTAAAAAATAGCAGCACGCATCTGCCCAGAAAAGGTGCATCTATTAGAATGGTGATGTCTTGAAGACCAGCCTTTTTTATGTACTGCAATTAAATTGTATTGCACTACATAGCATAAGCGATCAGATGATCACAAGTTCAAGTCCCCCATGGAGGTCAAAAAAAGTTTCAAAATATATATAAAAAGATGAATCTTCAATTATTTCCCCCATTAAAAATATAGATATTAAAAATATACATATTTGGTATTGCCACATCTGTAAGAGTTCAAACTGTCAAAATATAAAATGTATATAAAATGAATTAACTCGATTGGTAAAAACCATAAAAAAAACTCTGCAACTCTGCACAAAAAATGCAATAAGAAGTAATTAAAACATCATATTGATTCCAAAATTGTATCAATAAAAACAAGTGAATTTCTTTTTACCACTTACCATATATACTCATGTATAAGCCAACCCGTGTATAAGCCCATCCCCCTAATTTTGCCACAAAAAACTGGGAAAACTTATTGACTCGCGTATAAGCCTAGGGTGAAAAATGATTATGCCCCCATATGATGCTTCACAGATTAGGCCCCCATAAACTGCAGATTATGCCCCCATATGCTGCACAGATTATGCCCCATATGCTTCAGATTATGCCCCCATATGCTCCAGATTATGCCCAATATGCTCCAGAGATTATGCCCCCTATGCGCCACAGATTATGCCCCATATGCTCCAGATTATGCCCCCATATGCTCCACAGATTATGCCCCCATATGCTGCACAATTATGCACCCGTATTATCCACAGATTATGCCCCCATATGCTCCAGATTATGCCCCATATGCTCCAGATTATGCCCCATATGCTCCACAGTTTATGCCCCCGTATGATCCACAGATTATGCCCCATATGCTCCACAGATTATGCCCCCGTATGATCCACAGATTATGCCCCATATTATGCCCCCATATGCTCCAGATTATGCCCCCATATGTTCCAGATTATGCCCCATATTATGCCCCCATATGCTCCAGATTATGCCCCCATATGCTCCAGAGTATGCCCCCATATGTTCCACAGATTATGCCCCCATATGCTGTACAATTATGCCTCATAGTATACGTCCCTTATGCTGCTGCAAAAAAATTGACATACTCACCTCTCGTCGCTGGGGGCCAGGTGCCGGTGTCCTGAGCAGGTGGTGACATCGGCGCGCTATGGGGGACAGGTGCCGGTGTCACTGCTCGCTCAGGACCCCGGCACCTGAGATATTTACCTGTCCTCTCTCCACCGCTGCAATGCTCCCGGGTCCTCGGCAGTGAATGATCAGGCAGGGGGCGTGGCGCGCACTAACGACGTCATCGAGCCCTCTGCCTGAACATTCACAGCCAGAGGAGTCGGACGAGGGAGCAGCGCGCAGCGGTGGAGAGAGGACAGGTAAATATCGCTATACTCACCCCCCGCCGGCGCATCTCTTCAGCCTCTCCTCTTCTCCTGGCAGTCTCCGCAGCGCTTCTGTCCTACAGCGGTCACGTGGTACCGCTCATTAAAGTCATGAATATGTGCATATTCATGACTTTAATGAGCGGTGCCATGTGACCGCTGTAGGAAGGAGCCGGAGATCGTGGGAGCAGCAGGGGGGCTGCAGAGACTGCGCCGGCGGAGGGGTGAGTATGATCCGACACCTCCACTCCCCCTCCCCCACCAACCCCCGTATATGACCCGCGTATAAGCCGAGAGGGGGACTTTTAGCCCTAAAAAATGGGCTGAAAATCTCGGCTTATACACGAGTATATACGGTAAATAAAAGTAAAATTAGGCTAATTTGGTATTGCTGCAATTATAGTTACCCGCAGAATCATATTGCTTGATCATTTTTTATTGCACAATGAACTCTAACAACAAAACCTAAAAAATAAATATGGAATTGGGTATTTTTTTATAATTCCATTGCACTGGGAAATTTTTTTTCTGTTTTCCAGCCCATTTTAGCCACTGTATAAATGGCCTGGCAGACTGCGTGGCACACTGTGGCCTGGGTTAATTACTTTACTTTGCTTTATTAAGCCCTGGTTTCCCCAGTCACTCACAGCCACAATGACTTAAATTGTATGACCAAAGCAGAGGATGGTCGGCCGCTTGTGACATCAGTGATGTCAGACTCTGCCAGCTCGCCATCTATTCCTAAGCTGCTGATTTGCTCAATGCCCTTGTGGCATATTATATGCTGGAGTTGAGTGAACGTGATGAGGTGCACATGCTCTCCCGCCTACTCGCCTGTCCACTTGCCCTCCAATTCCCCCATCTGACCTCACATTTGCCCATCCCCTGGCCCACCCACCCATTACTCTTCTTGTGCCCCCTCTCTGCTCATGCAATGTGAAGTTGGAGACCGTCTCTTTCTGCTGCCTTCCATTTTTAATAGCTTAGTGTGGGACCCTGCCAAAAGAGTCTACCAGATCAAGGTAGCTGCTTAAAAAATCTTTTGGCCAAAACAAAAACTGATGGCTATGTATGTGATATGGTGTTTGATGGGAACTGTTAATGTGTGATTGGTGAGTATGTGGTGCAGAAGTGGAGTTTTTTCAAGAGTGGGTAGTGGGACTGTGGCAGATTTGAGGAATAGGGGTGGAGCTAAGGTGGAACCTGAGCAGAGGCTCAAGGGTGCTCGAAAATATTTCCAGTATGGGGCCCTGAAATTCCTAGTAGCAGCCCTGTCTGGAGTATTCAATGATCAAGGAAAAAAGATGCAGAAATGGAAACCACCTTATTGTAATTTTATGGAATATACCCTCAGATCGAAAACCTGCTGAGTTTAATGCACCTCTATCGAGTGGTAGATTGTAAGTGATAAATTATTTATTATTATAAATTATAATGCACCCCATCCTTGATCTAAATATAATACACTGCTCAAATAAATAAAGGGAACACTCAAATAACACATCCTAGATCTGAATGAATGAAATATTCTCATTGAATACTTTGTTCTGTACAAAGTTGAATGTGCTGACAGCAAAATCACACAAAAATCATCAATGGAAATCAAATTTATTAACCAATGGAGGCCTGGATTTGGTGTCACCCTCAAAATTAAAGTGGAATGTAATGTCCTTAAAAGAAGTCAAAATGATGCACAGTAGTGTGTGTGGCCTCCACGTGCCTGTATGACCTCCCTGTGCCTGTATGACCTCCCTACATGCCCCTGATGAGGCAGTGGATGGTCTCCTGAGGGATCTTCTCCCAGACCTGGACTAAAGCATCCGCCAACTCCTGGACAGTCTGTGGTGCAACGTGACATTGAATGGAGCGAGACATGATGTCCCAGATGTGCTCAATCAGATTCAGGTCTGGGGAACGGGCGGGCCAGTCCATAGCTTCAATGTCTTCATCTTGCAGGAACTGCTGACACACTCTAACCACATGAGGTATGGCATTATCCTGCATTAGGAGGAACCCAGGGCCAAAGGCACCAGCATATGGTCTCACAATGGGTCTGAGGATCTCATCTCGGTACCAAATGGAAGTCAGGCTACTTCTGGCGAGAACATGGAGGGCTGTGCAGCCCTCCAAAGAAATGCCACCTCACACCATTACTGACCCACTGCCAAACCGGTCATGATGAAGGATGTTGCAGGCAGCAGATCTATGGTGAATACTTTGGAGGCGACTTCTGAGCTGGGGCTCCCTCCGGTGGTTGCTGAGGGTAATGAACTAATTGCTGAATGGCCTTCAGCTGGCTCTGAATGATCTGATATAAGTGACCTGAGTTCCCATCAGCCTTGCCGGTAATCAATTGTTCTTCATGGTCTTGCTTGGAGCTCAGCTTGCATTCTGCTCTCATTCAGATAAGTGATTTGCTGTTTTTTTTCCTCTGTTTGGATTTTCCCTGCTGGTTTGCTGCTTGAAGTGGACTTCAGCCTGGTCCCCTGTTGGGGCCTGGCGCTGCAATTGTGCTTATTTTGTATTTGCACTTTTGCTCTGTCCTTTGTCTCTTTTTATTTGCTGGATTGCTATGTGTTATATCAGAGATCTGATTTAGGTGGTAGAGATCGTATGATCTCAGGTTTTTTGTTAATCAGAAGTGTTGGTATTTTTGTCAGGGTTTTATTGGGTTGCAGTCAGAATTCTTTCCCATACTTTTCTATCTAGACAGATAGGCCCCAGCGTTTGCTCATTCTATTTTCTGTCTGTGTCCGTTTTTTCTTCTTGTCTAACTGCCATTACATGTTTAGGGGCTTCCTATTTCTTTGGGGGTTCTGCTACGGGGTAGATAGTTTTCATCTTTCTGCCTTTAGGTGTAGCTATCTCTCCGGCTGTGACGAGGATTCTAGGATCACCGTAGGTACGCTCCACGGCTACTTCTAGTGTTGCGGTTAGTTTAGGGTCCTGCAATCCAATAGTTTCCAGCCTCTCTGGTGTATTGCTATTTTTGCAATTTCTCCTCAGCTACCGAAACATAACGTTATTACCGGCCAAACTGAAAATTATATGGTACTCACAGAAGGGAAAAATAGTAAAAGAAAAAAGGGAGTTGTCAGAAATTTTTTTTTTCTGTTTGTTGCATTTTTTTCCCTCTTTTTCTCTGGGTGCTGAGGAGGATTTTTTTTTCCTCAAAGGAGCAGCTTGCCACTGAGGTTTGGAGTATTGCTACCTACCTTGCTGAGTTGCCGGTTGTGGAACCTAGGATCCCCATGCCAGATTTGTTTTTGGGGGATCGGTCTAAATTTCTGAATTTCAAAAATAACTGTAAGTTGTTTTTTGCCTTAAAGCCTAAGTCCTCAGGGAACGCGGCACAGCAGGTTCAAATTGTCATCTCTCTGCTGTGCGGCAACCCTCAGGATTGGGATTTTTCCCTGACACCTGGGTATCCTGTTTTGAATGATATTGATGTATTTTTTCAGGCTCTGGGGTTATTGTACGATGAACCTAATGTCACTGATCAAGCTGAAAAGATCTTGTTGGCATTAAATCAGGGTCGTGAAGACGCTGAGCTGTACTGTCAGAAATTTCGAAAGTGGGCAGTCCTGACCAAATGGAATGATGATGTTTTGGCAGCCCTTTTTCGAAAGGGTCTGTCAGAAAAGGTAAAGGACGTTATGGTGGGATTCCCTGTTCCCTCTGGTCTCAATGATTCTATGTCATTGGCTATTCAAATTGACAGACGTTTGCGTGAGCGCAGAGGTATGCGTGAGATAGTGTTGCCTTGTGAGCCAGCTTCTGAGCCCATGCAGTGTGATGGAGTGACTTCTGGGGCTCAGCGTCATGAGTTTCGTAAGCGCAATGGGTTATGTTTCTACTGTGGTGACGCTTCCCATGCTATTTCTGTCTGCCCTAAGCGGGGAAGACGTTTTGCACGCTCAGTTGTCTTGGGTAGTGTTCAGACTAAATTTCTGTTGACTGTTACCCTGATTTGCTCCCTGTCCACATTTTCTGCTCAGGCTTTTGTTGATTCAGGAGCAGCTATTAACCTGATGGATTTTGACTTTGCCAAACGTGGGTTTCCCATGATTCCCCTGCGGAAGTCTATTCCCCTACTGGGCATTGATTCTACCCCTTTGGCGGAGAATAAACCCCAGTTTTCTACTCAGGTGATAATGAGGGTTGAACCAGATCATCAGGAGAGTTGCAAATTTCTGGTGTTGCATAATCTGCATGACATTATTGTACTAGGTTTCCCTTGGTTACAGTCTCATAATCCTGTCTTGGATTGGAAATCTGTGTCTGTGTCCAGTTGGGGCTGCCAATGTGTTAATACTGACACTCCTGTTTTTTCTGCCTCTCCCCAGTCTCAGGATGTCCCTGACTTTTTGACTGATTTTTCGGATGAGTTTAGTGAGAGTAAATCTGCATCCTTGCCCCCTCACAGGAGCTATGATTGCGCTATTGAGTTAGTGCCTGGAGGTAAATTTCCTAAAGGTCGCCTTTTTAATTTATCTGTACCTGAACACGATGCTATGCGATCTTATATCAAGGAGTCATTGGAGAAGGGTCATATCAGACCATCCTCTTCACCCTTGGGCGTCGTTTTTTTCTTTGTGGCCAAAAAGGATGGTTCATTGAGGCCGTGTATTGATTATCGCCTCCTGAATAAGATCACTGTGAAATATCAATATTCGTTACCTTTGATTTCTGACCTATTTTCCAGAGTGAAAAGTGATAGTTGGTTTACTAAGCTTGACCTCAGGGGGCGTATAACCTTATTCGCATTAAGCACGGGGATGAATGGAAGACGGTGTTTAATACCCCAGAAGGGCATTTTGAGTACCTAGTGATGCCTTTTGGGCTTACTAATGCCCCTTCCGTCTTCCAATCCTTCATGAATGATATTTTCAGGGATTTTGTGACTAAATTTCTGATTGTTTATTTGGATGATATCTTGATTTCTTCCAATGACTGGGACTCTCATGTGAAACATGTTCGGACTGTGTTCCAGATTTTGAGAGACAATGCTCTGTATGTGAAGGGATCAAAGTGTCTTTTTGGCGTACAGAAGGTCTCATTTCTGGGATTCATTTTGTCTCCGTTATTGAAATAGACCCGGTCAAGATTCAACCTACTTCATTGAAGGCTCTTCAGATATTTTTGGGTTTTGCCAATTTTTATCGTAAATTTATTGGTAATTTCTCTGGTATTGTTAAACCATTGACTGATTTGACCAAAAAGGGTTCCGATGTGGTGAATTGGCCTCCTGAGGCAGTTTCTGCGTTTCAGGAACTTAAGCAGAGATTCATTTCTGCTCCTGTTCTACGGCAGCCTGATGTTTCTCTGCCGTTTCAGGTGGAGGTTGATGCCTCTGAGATTGGGGCAGGTGCCGTTTTGTCCCAAAGGAATCCAGAGACCTCTAAGAGTAACCATTGTGCCTTTTTCTCTCAAAAATTTTCTCCAACTGAACGTAATTATGACGTGGGTAATCAGGAGTTATTGGCCATGAAGTGGGCCTTTGAAGAGTGGAGACATTGGCTGGAAGGAGCCAAACATCAGGTGGTGGTCCTCACGGACCATAAGAACCTGGTTTATCTCAAATCAGTCAAGTGACTTAATCCTAGACAGGCCAGGTGGGCCTTATTTTTCACACGTTTTAATTTTGTGGTTTCTTTTCTTCCGGGCACTAAGAATGTCAAGGTGGATGCCCTCTCGAGGAGTTTCTTTGCAGATTCTCCTGAGTTATCTGATCCTGCTGTTATTTTGAAAGAGGGTGTAGTTCTTTCCGCCATTTCGCCCAATTTGAGACTGGCTCTGGAGGGGTGTCAGGAGGATAAACCTGAGCGCTGCCCTGTTGGGAAGCTGTTTGTTCAAGACTAGTGGAAAAAGAGTGTGATGTCTGAGATTCATTGTTCCGCGTTGGCCGGTCATCCCGGGATTTTTGGTACCAGAGACTTGATGAGTCGCTCCTTTTGGTGGCCTACTTTGTCTCTTGATGCAGGGACTTTGTGCAGTCCTGTGGGACTTGCTCTCGTTCCAAGCCTTGCTCTCGTTCTAATGGTTTGTTAATGCCATTACCTGTACCCAAGAGGCCATGGACCCATATTTCTATGGATTTTATTTCTGACCTTCCTGTCTCTCAGAGAATGACCATTATCTGGGTAATCTGTGATGTGGTTTTCCAAGATGATACATCTTGTGCCATTACCTAAGTTGCCTTCCTCCTCCGAATTGGTGCCTTTGTTCTTTCAGCACGTGGTTCGGTTATATGGCATTCCGGAGAACATTGTGTCTGACAGAGGAGTCCAGTTTGTTTCCAGATTTTGGAGGACATTTTGTTCTAAACTTGTTGTTCAGTTGTCTTTCCCCTCTGCATTTCACCCTCAGACCAATCGACAAACCGAGAGAACAAACCAGACCTTGGAGACTTATTTGGGATGTTTTGTGTCTGCTGATCAAGATGACTGTGTCTCTTTTTTGCCTTTGGCTGAGTTTGCTCTTAATAATAGAGCTAGCTCTGCCACCTTGATGCCTCCATTTTTCTGCAATTCCGGGTTTCACCCTCGATTTTCTTCAGGACAGGCGGAGGCTTCTGTCTGTCCGGGGGACCAGGTGGTGGAGAGGTTGTCTCTCTCTCAGGAGAAGGCCCAGCGGTTTGCCAACCGGCATAGGACTGATGGTCCTCGTTTTAAAGTGGGGGACTTGGTTTGGTTGTCCTCAAGGAATATCCCTTTGAAGGTTGCATCTCCTAAATTTAAGCCAAGGTTCATTGGACCTTATAAGATCACGGAAATTATTAATCTGGTTTCCTTCCGTTTGCTTCTTCCAGGGACATTTAAGATCCATAACGTGTTCCACAAGTCCTTATTGAAGAGGTTTGTCAAACCAGTGGTTCCTATGGCTGCACCTCCCGACCCTGTTTTGGTTGAGGGCAATTTGAAATATGTGTTATGTTCTGCTACAAGCACAAAGGAAAGAAAGGAGATCTGTCCCTACGATAGAACTAAGCTAGATCCCTACGATGTAACGGGGAACCTGATCCTGCGATCAGACCCACTAAAGTCCTCAGCTAGTCTGTACGAAGACCTATAGATGCGAGGAAGGGATCCCTACAAGAACTAGGGACTGGGAGAAAGATGGACACCTCCTAACAGAAGTTGTAGCAGTAAAATACAAAAAAAACAACATAGAACATAGAGGTCCGAAGACCAAGCAAAACTGACTGAGTAAGGTAACAAAGCACCTGGCTAGCTTAAGAGTAGAAATTACAATGAAGTCCAGCAAAGCCAGAAGGGCGGAGCAGGATTAAATAGGCAAAAAAGGTCATGTGACCAGCAAGATAGAAAAAGCCTAACAGGAGAGTTCTAACAGTATGTGGTTGAGAAAATATTGGATTCTCGTTTTGCTAGATGGAAACTCCAGTATTTGGTTAAATGGAGAGGTTATGGTCAGGAGGACAATTCTTGGGTGTTTGCTTCGGACATTCATGCTGGGAGCCTTATCCGTGCCTATCATCGAGCTCATCCTGATCGGCCTATTTGCGCAGGTGAGGGTTCAGTGACCCCTCCTCAAGGGGGGTACTGTTGTGGATATGATGGGTGCGGCTTCTGGGCTGGGGCTCCCTCCGGTGGTTGCTGGGGTTGGTGAACTGATTACTGAATGGCCTTCAGCTGGAGCTGAATGGTAGGATATAAGTGGCCTGAGTTCCCAGCAGCCTTGCCGGTTATCAATTGTTCCTTCTGGTCTTGCTTGAAGCACTGCTAGCTTCCCTGCTCTCATTCAGATAAGTGTTTGCTGTTTTTTTTTTTCCTCTGTTTGATTTTCTCTGCTGGTTTGCTGCTTGCAGTGGACTTCAGCCTGTCCCCTTTTGGGGGTCTGGCGCTGCAATAGTGCTCCGTTTATGTCTGCACTTTTGCTTTGCTCCTTTGTTACTTTTTATTTGCTGAATACCATTTTGTTACACCAGAGATCTGATTTAGGTGGATGAGTGTCACGCTGTATAGCAGATATATATATGTGATGACAATAATCTATATCAAAAGGGCAACATACTATATAACATGCACATAGATATATGATAACATAGATTTACCTGACAGAATGTCCAGTGGGTCAATACGGAATCCGTTATACGCTGTCTCTGGCTAGAGGGAGACCGGGGTCTAAGCTGACCCTAACTGGGGTCCTAACTAATCCCTCAACCTGGAGGTACTGTTAAAGGTACAGAGGTCCAGGCCACCAGCGTAAACCCTGTCTCCTATCAATCCCTGCCAACTGTATTCTAGTCCTAAGAAGGACCCTGAATACCACCAAAGGGAATGACCGGGTAACGGTTAATGAACAGAAAGACATACAAGAAAGATAAGAAATAAAGTAAATAAAGTCTTACATACAACACTCACACACAGTAGGAACACCTTAGGTCTCAGAGATAAACTATAAGCTGTAAGAGTAAAAACAACTAAGGAGCTCTTAGCTTAAGTATTCCCAGAACCGATCCAGTCTGCTAAACTATATGAATGCTTTCACCGGCGTCTAACACCCAGACTGGCAGGGATATAAAGGAAGCTAATTAGAACATAATCCAAAGCAGCCGGGCGAGGCTGGACCTAGTCTTAGCAAAGAGCTAGATAAAATTAACTCTCTCATTACCAAACACAAAGAAACAGCAGCTCAGCTGTGAGAAGTCAGAATGTGCAATCGCGACGATCTTCGTGGCGATGCACCCATGACAGTACCCCCCCTTCTACGAGGGGCCTCCGGACCCTCATGACCAGGTCTGTCCGGGTAAATTGTGTGAAAGGTCCGAACCAATCGATCTGCGTTATCATCAGACGCAGGGACCCACGTCCTCTCCTCAGGACCATACCCCTCCAATGAACTTCCACGTTATCATTGACCACCACTGAAGGAGGAGGTAGAGGTGACGGTATGACTGGTGCCACATACTTTTTAAGTAATGACTTGTGAAACACATTATGAATTTTAAACGTAGGAGGGAGGTCCAGACGAAATGCCACAGGATTAATTATGGAACTGATCCTGTATGGCCCGATGAATCTGGGACCCAACCTCCAGGAGGGAACTTTAAGTTTTATATTCCTGGTAGACAACCACACCAGATCGTTCACCTTCAGATCTAGACCAGAAACTCTCCTCCTATCAGCCATCCGTTTGTAAGGGTTCTCCGTAACCTTCAGTCTTAAGCGATCTGGAACTATCAGTCTCCCTGGAAGTCCCACAGGGGCGTCCCCCTGAGCCCCCAATACCTCCCCCTCAAGCTCAGAGCATACAGCTGACACTACAACTCCCTCCTGAGGAATAGGAACCGGATCATCCGTCTTCCCGACCTCTGGGAAAGTACGAGATAAGGCATCAGGAAGCAACTTTATTGAGCAGTCATATGCGCGATGAGGTGGTAACTCTTTACACCCCTCCTCTGAGAACTTCTCCCAAAAGTCCTCCAGAAAAGGAGGCAAAGTCCTAGGCACAACCGCACCGATGACCGTGCTCATGCAGTTATTCCTGCAAAATTCACCCCACTGGCTTATCTTTCTGGATTGCCAATCAATCACTGGGTTATGTTTAGCCAACCAAGGAAGTCCCAACACAATAGGAGTAGGTAGACCCTCCAACACATAACAAGACAATTGCTCTTTATGTATTGCCCCTACTCGAAGATCTATGTTATGAACAGCTTGTACCAAGCTACCTTGACCGAGAGGTCTAGAATCAATAGAGAGTATAGGGACCGGTTTGGCCAATACACTCAGTTGCATACCATGCACCTGGGCAAACCGAGTGTCCACCAGATTAGCCCCGGACCCACTATCAAGAAAAACAGAAATCCTCTCAGTTCTAGTACCAATCACCACCTCCGCAGGCACGAGAAACTGAGAGGGATTTGGGGACGAAATACACACTCCCAGGTTAACTCCTTGGTTCAAAGAGGTCCGGGATGGACACCCCCCAACAAAATGTCCCTCTCTCCGCAAAAGAAACACCTTCTAGTCTTGCGGCTCACCGCTGATTCCCTCCTACAAAATGATGTCCCTCCCAACTGCATGGGTTCCTCAGAACAGACCAGGGGAACCTCAGTATAAGGGACTTTAGTAGTAGGTGGAGTCATCACGGGGGGCGGAGTTACCTCGCGTCTTCCCCGAAGACGTCTATCAATGCGAATAGCGAGGGCCATAGCAGCCTCCAGTGATGGAGGAGAATCATACTGAGCCAACACATCTTTTAATTTGTCAGACAACCCTTGACAAAACTGGCTCCTAAGAGCTGGGTCATTCCACTGAGTATCTGTTGCCCATCTACGGAACTCAGAAGAATATTCCTCCGCTGGACGATTTCCTTGCCGTATTTTACGTAACCTTGTTTCAGCAAGGGAGACTCGATCTGGATCATCATATACCAGACCCAGGGCAGTAAAAAATCGATCCACTGACTGGAGATCTGGGGAGCCTGGAGGAATAGAGAACGCCCAAGATTGAGGGTCCCCTTGTAAGAGCGAGATAACAATTCCCACCCTCTGCTCTTCACTCCAGATGACCGAGGCCGCAGCCGAAAGTACAATTTACATGCCTCCCGGAAAGTAAAAAATTTGTCCCGCCCACCAGTGAACCTGTCCGGGAGAGCAACCTTAGGTTCAGATCTGGTTTGCTCCGGGGGGGACAAAACCTTGGACTTAATGTCTGCCAACTCCATGGACAATCCCTGCAACTGCCGGGCCAGCTGGGCTACTGGATCCATGATAGCTGGGGAGAATCTTTAGTATTGGCCGGTGAAAATGTCACGCTGTATAGCAGATATATATATGTGATGACAATAATCTATATCAAAAGGGCAACATACTATATAACATGCACATAGATATATGATAACATAGATTTACCTGACAGAATGTCCAGTGGGTCAATACGGAATCCGTTATACGCTGTCTCTGGCTAGAGGGAGACCGGGGTCTAAGCTGACCCTAACTGGGGTCCTAACTAATCCCTCAACCTGGAGGTACTGTTAAAGGTACAGAGGTCCAGGCCACCAGCGTAAACCCTGTCTCCTATCAATCCCTGCCAACTGTATTCTAGTCCTAAGAAGGACCCTGAATACCACCAAAGGGAATGACCGGGTAACGGTTAATGAACAGAAAGACATACAAGAAAGATAAGAAATAAAGTAAATAAAGTCTTACATACAACACTCACACACAGTAGGAACACCTTAGGTCTCAGAGATAAACTATAAGCTGTAAGAGTAAAAACAACTAAGGAGCTCTTAGCTTAAGTATTCCCAGAACCGATCCAGTCTGCTAAACTATATGAATGCTTTCACCGGCGTCTAACACCCAGACTGGCAGGGATATAAAGGAAACTAATTAGAACATAATCCAAAGCAGCCGGGCGAGGCTGGACCTAGTCTTAGCAAAGAGCTAGATAAAATTAACTCTCTCATTACCAAACACAAAGAAACAGCAGCTCAGCTGTGAGAAGTCAGAATGTGCAATCGCGACGATCTTCGTGGCGATGCACCCATGACAATGAGATCATGTGATCTCAGTTTTTTTGGCAATCAGAAGTGTTGGTATTTTTGTTAGGGTTTTTTTTTTGGATTGCAGTCAGAGTTCTTTCCTGTACTTTTCTGTCTAGACAGATTGGGTCCCAGCCTTTGTTCATTCTATTTTCTGTCTGTGTCCGTGTTTTCTTCTTGTCTAACCGCCATTACATGTTTGGGGGCTTCCTATTTCTTTGGGGATCTGCTCCGGGGCAGATAGCTTTCATCTTTCTGCCTTTAGGTGTAGTTATCTCTCAGGCTGTGACGAGGCGTCTAGGATCACCGTAGGTACGCTCCACGGCTACTTCTAGTTGTGTGGTTAGTTCAGGTTACTGCAATCCAATAGTTTCCAGCCTCTCTGGTGTATTTCCGCTTTTGCTATTTTTTTGCTATTTCTCCTCAGTTACCGAAACATAACAGGGTCCTGCAATCCAATAGTTTCCAGCCTCTCTGGTGTATTGCTATTTTTGCAATTTCTCCTCAGCTACCGAAACATAACACAGATCGCTCTCCACGGCATCTCCAGACTCTGTCACGTCTGTCATATGTGCTCAGTGTAAACCTGCTTTCATCTGTGAAGAGCACAGGGCGCCAGTGGCGAATTTGCCAATCTTGGAGTTCTGTGACAAATGCCAAGCGTCCTGCACGGTGTTGAGCTGTGAGCACAACCCCCATCTGTGGACATCGGGCACTCAGATCATCCGTTTGTGCAGACACATGCACATTTGTGGCTTGCTGGAGGTCATTTTGCAGGGCTTTGGCAATGCTCTAGTTCCTCCTTGCACAAAGACGGAGGTAGCAGTCCTGCTGCTGGGTTGTTGCCCTCCTTCGGCCCCCTCCACGTCTCCTGATGTACTGGCCTGTCTCCTGGT
>JARQOD010000006.1:285741293-285795524 GCA_033576555.1 Oophaga sylvatica | reverse complement strand
CACATGATGCTCCAGACTGAATAATGGCCTTGCATAAAAAAAAAAACTACTCACCTCTGCCCGTTCCAACGCTGATATCGCTTCCTCATCTATCACACACACAGCGTCTCACACACACACACAGCAGCTTCACACACACACACACACACACACACACACACACACACACACACACACACACACCAGCTTCACAGGCACAGCGGCCTGACTCACCTCTCCATGATCCGGCAGCTTCCTGCTCACTTCCTCTCACACATTATGAGTTCTGCTCTGCCGCCCCCTGGCTGCCGCCGCCTGAGATAACAGCTCAACTCGCCTCATTATAGCGGCGCCAGTGTGTCCATGAGACCAGCTGGTACACGGTAGTGTGTGAGGAGCGTACAGCTCTATACAGTGTGGGAAAAAATGAACTCTCGTTAACTGTGCAGAAAAAAATAATAAAAGTATTAGTGCTCTGTAAAAAGCAGTCTGCACGGCAGTGTACACACAGCAATACAGCTATCAGGCAGCCTAATAACCAGCGCTGCTGCACACAAGAAAATCCTCCCCTGTCACTGCACACTAATTGTACAGCACAATTGCTATGAGTGCAAGCACATGAGAACTTCTCTTTCCAGCCCTAACTCTCTCCCTACTGATCAACAGCGTCAGCAACCTCTCCCTACTGCTAAGATCGGCAAAAGTAAAATCGCGGTTGTCGGTCAGGGCTTTTATAGACACTATGACGCCCCCCAAAGCAAGCCAATCACTGCAATGCCCTTCTCTAAGATGGTGGTGGACGCTGCCCATGTCATCTCGTTGCCCACAGTGTACATCCTTGCTCATTGGCTGAAAAAAGGCGCCTGCAAGCATTATGGGAAAACCTACTTTGGCGCTCGGGTCGACGACCGCATGGCTGACTTCACGCTATGGTCAGGTTTCGCTCGGCGAAACTCAACTTTAGCGAAAGTCCGTGACTTATGAATCTGACCGACCTGTTTCGCTCAACACTACTCAGGACAAATTGGACAACAACGTTTGGGGTCTAATTTATCATGTTACCCTTGTGAAAGTAAAAATTTGGGGTGAAAAGATCATTTTTCTGGAAAAAAATGTTTTTTTATTATTTATCTGCTCTTCGTTATGAACTTCTGTGAAGTACTTGGGGCTTCAAAGTGCTCACCACACATCTAGATAAACTCCTTGGGGGGTCTAGTTTCCAAAATGGGGGTCACTTGTGGGGGTTTCTACTGTTTAGGCACATCATGGGCTCTGCAAATGCAACATGACGCCCGCAGATCATTCCATCAAAGTCTGCATTTCAAAACATCACTACTTCCCTTCCGAGCCCCAACATGTGACCAAATAGTGGTTCTCCCACATATGTGGTACCAGCATACTCAGGACAAACTTGACGACAACCTTTGGGGTCCAATTTCTCCTGTTACCCTTGTCAAAATAAAAAATTGCTGGCTAAAAAATCATTTTTGAGGAAAAAAAATGATTTTTTATTTTCACGGCTCTGCGTTATAAACTTCTGTAAAGCACTTGGGGATTCAAAGTGCTCACCACACATCTAGATAAGTTCCTTAAGGGTCTAGTTTCCAAAATGGTGTCACTTGTGATGGTTTCCACTGTTTAGGCACATCAGGGGCTCTCCAAATGCGACATAGCGTCCAATCTCAATTCCAGCCAATTCTGCATTGAAAAAGTCAAACAGCGCTTATTCCCTTCCAAGCTCTGCCGTGCGCCCAAACAGTGGTTTACCCCACATACAGGGTATTGGTGCATTCAGGAGAAATTTCACAACAAGTTTTGTGGTTCATTTTCTCTTTTAACACTAGTGAAAATAAAAAAAATTGGTTCTGAAATAAAATGTTTGTAAAAAAAGTTAAATGTTAATTTTTTCATTCCACATTGCTTCTGTTCCTGTGAAGCACCTAATGGGTTAATAAACTTCTTGAATGTGGCTTTGAGCACCTTGAGGGGTGCCGTTTTTAGAATGGTGTCACTTTTGGGTATTTTCTATCATGTACACCCCTCAAAGTGACGTTAAATGTGATGTGGTCCCAAAAAAAAATTGTTTTGCAAATTTTGTTGTAAAAATGAGAAATCGCTGGTGAACCCATATAACTTCCTAAAAAAAAAAATTATGTCTTCAAAATTGTGCTGATGTAAAGTAGACATGTGGGAAATGATATTTAAGTATTTTGTGTGACATATTGCTCTGATTTAAGGGCATAAAAAGTAAAAGTTTGAAAATTGCAAAATTTTAATTTTTTTTGCCATATTTCTGTTTTTTTCAAAAATAAACACAAGTTATATCGAAGACATTTTACACTAATATGAAGTACAATATGTCTCAAAAAAATAATCTCAGAATCAGCGGGATCTGTTAAAGCGTTCCATAGTTATAACCTCATAAAATGACAGTGGTCAGAATTGTAAAAATTGGCCTGTTAAGGGGTTAATGTCCTGAATTCAAAGTATGTAAATACAACCAAAATGTTAATTTTTGATGCTGCCATATGTGAGCATTTGGAGCCCCATTTTAAACTTTTGCCCACTTTGTCTAAAACCGGCCTTGCTGACCAGACATAAAAAGGCATTGGGTGATGATGTGAAAGGTGTTTGCCGGGTTACCAAAGGCATGGACTAGCACAAAAGGAACCAACCTTAGGGAAAGGGATGAAGTCTCAGTCTGAGCCAAGACAAGTAATTAACAAGCTTCTTTGGACACCAGTTGAAGGTGGATCCAGCTTATTGTTATTGGAAACTTTTCTCTTTTAGACCCTGAAGAAAACTCCTTGACTTAGAAACTGATTTACAGCTTCCAACAGCTTCAGCTCACTTTCACAGTATTTTTTTTTTTTTTTAAGCATCATATTTTTTTCTTTATTTTGTTTCTTTCTTACATTGTATTTCGAGTTCACATTTTGGGGTGTTAGAACCAGTTGCCAATTTTCCATAGAATAATGGTATCAAGTTATAATGTTTTCTACTTAATTAATACTGTATCTTGAGGGATTACTGAGTTGGTAAAAGGCCTCTTTTGTGAGAGAAATGTGAGAGTTACATATTTGGGAAGGAAGAATAAACTCAACGATACCACTCTTTCACTATTATGCTCTCATTAGTTAGAGAGTGATTAGTGCAATTGTCATGCAGGAGAACAAACAAGTGATATGTTTAATTTATGATAAACTATACAATGAAAAGAAAGGCTTAATATAGTCTTTTGGCACCATCATTCCTCTCTTGTACGCTTGTGGAATAAGCTTTATTAACAATTTGTTGTGGATAAAATTTATGGTCCATTTATAGGGATTTTAAAAAATATGAAGTTCCTTTGAAAGAAAATAAATAAAGAATATTTCTAGAACACTACCAAGTGCTTCAAATTTCTGTTTGAAACAAACAAAACTGAATTTACAAAAACTACTGTGGTGACATTTCTTCTTGTGTCTGACGATTTTTCTTCCTAATTTATAGTTACAAAAGTGATTTGTGTCTTCAACTTGAAACACTAAGGGAACAAAACCAATTTCAGTGCTGTATAATTCTCCCAACAAGCTGGATATCATTTGCTGCAGTAAACCGTGTTTTGTGCCACAATTCTGAATGGTTTTGTCCTGCAGTTCTGTAGATTACTACATGTATGCACCCAAATTCTAACCCTAGTATAAATGACAGTGATGAATTGCAATGTGTGCTCAAGGTCAGCCCCAACACACTGTTCGTGAATCAAATGAAAAAGACAAAAATAGATCAGACATTTTAATTCCAGCACAGAAAATTCAAGAATCACTAGTTTTCTGTAAAATATTTAGAGTTGAGAGTCCTCAGTGGTTGATACCTTTTAATGGCTAACTGAAAAGATGGTAACAAATTGCAAGCTTTCGAGACTACTCAGGTCTCTTCATCAGGCTAAACTAATACAAAATCTGAAGAATCACATATTTATACACAAAAACACAGAAAAAATGCAATAGGTAAGACAAGTGACGTGAAGCAGAATAGTCATTATGGCAGAGGGATGAGCATAAATATTGGAACAATTCATAGATAAGGAGAGAAAGTTTTATTACCCTCTGATTGGGGTCTGGTAATGTTTTGTGATGTTTTCACAGGGTATTTGGAGTAAATTCCTTAATTGATGTAATAGGCCATAAAACCATGTGACAGGTTCATTCCAGCATTTATTAAGCAGAAAAAATTGCCAGCTAGGAACAAGAAATACACCCATATAAGACAACTGATAAGGTCTGACAAGTCTTTGATTTTTCTCTTTTGCGAAGACTTTATCCTTCTGCCAGGACTGGATTTTTGACATAGTAACACTGCCTAGGTTTTTGGTACAGGACATTTTTTCATGATGAAACATTTGTAGATACAGTTGAAACCAGAAGTTTACATACACTATACAAAAAGACACATATGCATGTTTTTCTCAATACCTGACATGAAATCAGAATACACCTTTCCTGTTTTAGGTCAATTAGTATTAGCATAATTATTAATATTTGCCAAATGTCAGAATAATGAGAGAGAGAATGTTTTAAGGAATTTTTATTACTTACTACAAAGTCAAAAGTTTACATACATTTCATTAGTATTTGGCACCATTGGCCTTATACTGAATGACTTGGGTCAAGCGTTTGGAATATTCTTCCACAAACTTCTCACAATAGTTGGTTGGAATTTGGGCCAATTCCTCCCGACAAAACTGGTGTAACTAATCCAGGTTTGTAGGTCGCCTTGCTGACTCCTGCCTTTTCAGTTTTGCCCATAAATTTTCAATAGTATTGAGATCAGGGCTTTGTGATGGCCAATCCAAAACATTGACTTTGTTATCCTTAAGCCACATTGTTACAATTTTGGCAGTATGCTTTGGGTCATTGTCTATGTGGAAGACCCATTTCTGCCAAAGCTTTAACTTCCTGGCTGATGTCTTGAGATTTTGCTTCAGTATTGCCACATAATCTACTTTTCTCATGATGCCATCTATTTTGTGCAGTGCACCAGTCCCTCCTGAAGCCAAACAACCCAACAACATGATGCTGCCACCCCCGTGTTTCACAGTTGGGATGGTGTTCTTAGGCTTCCAAGCTTCTCCCTTTTTCCTCCAAATGTAATGATGGTCATTATGTCCAAAAAGTTCAATTTTAGTTTCATCAGACCACAGGACATATCTCCAATAATTGAGGTCTTTGTTCCTGTGTGTGTTTGTAAACATTACTCTGGCTTTTTATGTTTCTTTTGGAGCAATGGCTTAATCCTGGCAGAGTTGCCTTTCAGCCTATGCTGATACAGTACTTGTTTCACTGTGGATATTGACACAATTTTACAAGCTTCCTCCATCATCTTCACAAGGACTTTTGCTTTTGTCCTTGGCTTGATATGCACATATTGGACCAAAGCACATTAATCTCTGGGACACAGAACCCGTCTTCCTGAGCAGTATGATGGCTGAACATTCCCATCTTGTTTGTACTTGCATTTAATTGTTTGTACAGAT
Source organism: Oophaga sylvatica (assembly GCA_033576555.1). Classification (NCBI taxonomy): domain Eukaryota; kingdom Metazoa; phylum Chordata; class Amphibia; order Anura; family Dendrobatidae; genus Oophaga; species Oophaga sylvatica. Next base: position 285,790,027 of record JARQOD010000006.1, on the reverse strand, counting down.
GAATGAGGCAACTTCAGGCATCTTGAAATTGTACCCAAGGATGAGCCAGACTTGTGCAAGTCCACAATTCTCTTCCTGATTCGTGGCTGATTTCTTGAGTCTTTCCCATGATGCTACACAAAGAAGCAGTGTGTTTCAGGTGTGCATTAAAATACATCAGAAGCTTCCAAACACATGACCTCATCATATGGTCAGTTCAGAATTGTTTAAAGGCATAGTTGTAATACTGCTGCAGTGCAGTATAGCGCAACCTCCACCAGGGGGTGCTGGTGAGGGAAGAGAAGTTGCACAAGCACCATGTAGCAACACTGAGCAGCAGCACACATGTAACAGGTAAAGAAAGAGAGGCCAAACAAGCTGAGTAATACACAGTCAGGAGCAGAAATACCAAAGGTCACAGCAAAGCACGAAGTCAGAGACAAGCCAGAAGTCAGAGCCTAACTGGAACGTGGCATCCAAAACGTGAGGCGTAAGATGTAGTCAGGGTACAAGCCAGAGAGTCAAAACCAGTCGGAGAGCACAGTATCAGGAACAGAAAACAAGAGATGGGGTACAGAGATGGGGTAAACATTACTCTGGCTTTTTTATGTTTCTTTTGGCGCAATGGCTTATTCCTGGCAGAGTGGCCTTTCAGCCCATGTTGATACAGTACTCGTTTCACTGTGGATATTGACACAATTTTACAAGCTTCCTCCATCATCTTCACAAGGTCTTTTGCTTTTGTCCTTGGTTTGATATGCACATATGGAACCAAAGCACGTTCATCTCTGGGACACAGAACCCATCTTCTTCCTGAGCAGTATGATAGCTGAACATTCCCATCTTGTTTGTACTTGCATTTAATTGTTTGTACAGATGAATGAGGCACCTTCAGGTATCTTGAAATTGTACCCAAGGATGAGCCAGACTTGTGCAAGTCCACAATTCTCTTCCTGATCTCGTGGCTGATTTCTTGAGTCTTTCCCATGATGCTACACAAAGAAGCAGTGTGTTTCAGGTGTGCATTAAAATACATCAGAAGCTTCCAAACACATGACATCATCATATGGTCAGTTCAGAATTGTTTAAAGGCATAGTTGTAATACTGCTGCAGTGCAGTATAGCGCAACCTCCACCAGGGGGTGCTGGTGAGGAAGAGAAGTTGCACAAGCACCATGTAGCAACACTGAGCAGCAGCACACATGTAACAGGCAAAGAAAGAGTGGCCAAACAAGCTGAGTAATACACAGTCAGGAGCAGAAGTACCAAAGGTCACAGCAAAGCACGAAGTCAGAGAGAAGCCAGAAGTCAGAGCCTAACTGGAAAGTGGTATCCAAAACGTGAGACGTAAGATGTAGTCGGGGTACAAGCCAGAGAGTCAAAACCAGTCGGGGAACACAGTATCAGGAACAGAAAACAAGAGACGGGGTACAGAGATCAGGCCGAGTCATACACAGTACAGGAAGTCAGAGGCAGAAGGATCACAAGGGAATACGGGTCAGATGCTCTAGCTTGAAAGCATGAACTATAGCTGATGCTAGCCCTCAGGCTGCAGAGGACTGAAATAGCCCAGCCAGCTCCAAGATGAGGCAGAGGGGATTAACCCCCACATGACCAGTCCAGAGAGAAGATAGCAGCAACTAAACCCCAGACTGGATCATGACAATAGTAATCTTAGTGCATGTAAACTTTTGACTTTGCAGTAAGTAATAAAAATGCCTTAAAACATTCTCTCTCATTATTCTAGCATTTGGCAAATATTAATAATTATGGTATTCCAAATTGACCTAAAACGGGAGAGGTTTATTCTGATTTCATGTCATATAGTGAGAAAAACATGCATATGTGTCTTTTTATATAGTGCATGTAAAGTTCTGGTTTCAACTGTACAAAGGTCTTGCTGTATAATATTATTTTTAAATATTAACTTGTCCAATAAAACAGTAAGATAGGAAGAGTAATCCGGAGTAAAAACAGCATTTAGCTAGTGTGCGTACACAAAAAGTTCTAGCCTAGAATATACTGAACATTTTGCTTCCAGACTGAGAGCACACAATTATACATTATTCATTTTATTGGTAGGGAGACTCACACACAGCTCCTCATTCCTTGGTCTTCGATGAATTATGGCTTCACGTCCTGGCCTCTAGCAATTAGGCATATCAGTTAATGTTTTTGTGGGTTTAGCCATTGTTATTGGGGGACCTAATCCGTATTCTATAATTTTCACTGATTTGATGTCATTGTCTGGGGGGCACAGTGGTTTAATAATAATTCTTCATTATCTACTTTAGGCGCACTTATACAGTCCTCTGCTCTCTGATTTCTTTGGTAAAGACATCATGAAAGGAAAAGCTCAGGTTCAAAGAAATAGCTCTGAGTTCTGTTATTCTGTTCCATAACAAAACTCATTGTAGGGGAACATCTGTAATGTGACTGATCCCATTGACTTAATTTTTCTCCTAGTTAAAGGGAAAAACCCTTTAATATCCGTAACTCATGTCTAATTTTAGACATGGCTTACATTACTGTTCGAGCTTTTGTTAGGAAGCTGCAAAGCTAATTCTGTAATTTTACATATGTATTTGGGCCTTCAGGCCTAAAGTTCAGCAATCATGCTATATGACCACAGTTTGGCATAATGCACAGTGTCATCATTTGCCAAGCTGCAGTTACATAAAGTGACTGCTAAACTATAGCTAAAGCCTGGAAAATACCTTTAAAATGGCGAACCAGTTTAAAAGAGTCTTAAACACAGACGCGAGGCTTGCCTAAGACTAGACGTGTTAGTTATTACATGGTATTTTCAGTGCTATGATATTGATAAGTTACCATTAGGATAAGTCATCAATATCAGATTGGGCTGAAACCTGCACCGATCAGTTCTTATCTGCTCCAGCAGCACTAGTTTTGCTGATCGGGACATCAATCAAGGATGAATGAGCATACTTAATGCTAGGACACATACTGGGGCTGATTCAACAAGACTAGCATAGCGCATGCTCACTCAGCGTCAGCCAACTTCATTAAATGGTGCATGTCACTTAATGAATTTGACATGTCTTCTGAGTGGTATGCGCCATGCTAGAAATGCTACTCCAGTCAGAGACTGGACAAGCTTTTCTGGTGTAGAAAACACAGGCACATTTGATGAATTTGTCATGTGTGAAAATGCTAAACATCACAAAAATTTTGAGCAACTCCCCTTTCCTCATTTTTTTTTTAGCTTTTCAGAGCTTTTACCCCACTTTCTGGTGTAAAAAGTTTGAAGAATCTGCCCCGGTGACTTTTCAACACTGCATCAAAGCTCTGTTGACTCTTGGTGAGCAGCACACACTTTTTATCATTTCATTTTCCCCTCAATAGTAAAACTGCAGATTCAGGAGTACAGTTAAATGTTATTAAGATGCATTTTATTTTGGCATCAGTTTAATCACTCAAATGCTACTGATGGCTTCTCTTTAAATATTTGTATAACTTTCTACAACTTCCGGCTACAATTTCAGGTTAGCGAACATATATTCCAATTTTGTTTTCTATGCTTAGGCATTACAATAGAACAAAGCGCTGACAAATTTGTATGTAATGAAAAGTTAGAAAAGGGCTGCTGCTCAATGATTAATAAACTCAAATCAACATTGCACCCCACAGGGATACCCTCCTTCTAACTAATGTTTGACATTTTACTATTTAATTAGGATCACCCTCTAAGCAAGAAACCACTCAGAGAATCATAGATTTTCTTCTTCTCTAACAAGATGCCAACTGAAGGGCAGATCACCACATTTACTATTGCCAGTGATTCTGTTCTAAGCAACCCTAGGGGGCTGCATGTCAGAAGATAAGTAGAAAAGAAAGAGACAGAAAAATAAAAGTGGAGTAAGTGAAGGGGAAATATGAAACGAGAGAATGTTAATGTATAAAATCCAAGTGTAAATACCACACAAAAATGACTCTGAATATATATATATATATATACATATATATATATATATATATATATATATATATTATATATATATATATGTATATATATATATAAAGGCATGTAAAAGTTTGGGTATCCCAGTTCAAAATTACTTAGTTATTGTGAACAGTTAAGCAAGTTGAAGATGAAGTGATCTCTAAAAGGCCTAAAGTTAAAAATGACGCATTTCCTTTGTATTTTGGGTAAATAAATAAATAACTATATATACAGTAGGTATGGAAAGTATTCAGACCCCTTTACATTTTTCATTCTTTGTTTCATTGCAGGCATTTGGTAAATTCAAAAAAGTTAATTTTTTTTCTCATTAATGTACACTCTGCACCCCATCTTGACTGAAAAAAAACAGAAATTTAGAAATTTTTTCAAATTTATTAAAAAAGAAAAACTGAAATATCACATGGTCATAAGTATTCAGACCCTTTGCTCAGTATTAAGTAGAAGCACCCTATCCATGAAACTTCTTGGAAATGATGCAATAAGTTTTTCACAACCTGGATTTGGGGATCCTCTGCCATTCTTCTTTGCAGATCCTCTCCATTTCCGTCAGGTTGGATGGTGAACGTTGGTGGACAGCCATTTTCAGGTCTCTCTGGAGATGCTCAATTGGGTTTAGGTCAGGCCGCTCACTGGACCAGTCAAGAATGGTCACAGAGTTGTTCTGAAGCCACTCCTTTGTTATTTTAGCTGTGTGCTTAGGGTCATTGTCTTGTTGGAAGGTACACCTTCGGCCGAGTCTGAAGTCCAGAGCACTCTGGAAGAGGTTTTCATCCAGGATATCTTTGTACTTGGCTGCATTCATATTTCCTTCAATTGCAACCAGTCGTCCTGTCCCTGCAGCTGTAAAACACCCGCATAGCATGATGCTGCCACCACCATGTTTCACTGTTGGGATTGTATTGGGCAGGTGATGAGCAGTGCCTGGTTTTCTCCACACATACCTCTTAGAATTATCACCAAAAAGTCCTATCTTCATCTCATCAGACCAAAGAATCTAATTTCTCATAGTCTGGGAATCCTTCAAGTGTTTTTTTTTAGCAAACTCTATGCAGGCTTTCATGTCTGGCACTGAGGAGAGGCTTCTGTCGGGCCACTCTGCCATTAAGGCCCGACTGGTGAAGGGCTGCAATGATAGTTGACTTTGTGGAACTTTCTCCCATCTCCCTACTGCATCTGTGGAGCTCAGCCACAGTGATCTTGGGGTTCTTCTTTACCTCTCTCACCAAGGCTCTTCTCCCACGACTGCTCAGTTTGGCTGGATGACCAGGTCTAGGAAGACTTCTGGTGGTCCCAATCTTCATCCATTTAAGGATTATGGAGGCCACTCTGCTCTTAGGAACCTTGAGTACTGCAGAATTTCTTTTGTAACCTTGGCCAGATCTGTGCCTTGCCACAATTATGTCTCAGAGCTCCTTGGCCAGTTCCTTTGACCTCATGATTCTCATTTGGTCTGACATGCACTGTGAGCTGTGAGGTCTTATATGGACAGGTGTGTACCTTTTCAAATCAAGATCAAGTCCTATCAGTTTAATTAAACACAGCTGGACTCCAATGATGGAGTAGAACCATCTCAAGGAGGAGCACAAGGAAATGGACAGCATGTTACTTAAATATGAGTGCCTGAGCAAAGGGTCTCAAAACTTATGACCATGTGATATTTCAGTTTTTCTTTTTTAATAAATTTGCAAAAATTTCTAAATTTGTGTTTTTTTCAGTCAAGATGGGGTGCAAAGTGTTCATTAATTAGACGAAAAATTAACTTTTATGAATTTACGAAATGGCTGCAATGAATCAAAGAGTGGAAAATTTAAAGGATCTGAATACTTTCTGTATCCACTGTTTATATATATCTATATATAGATATAGCTATATATTCATATTTTATATTATATTATTTCTATGTAAATTTTCATCTTTTACATTTTAAAACTTGCAAAATGTAAAAAAAATCTGCATGGTTAGCACCTAGTACTCCTTTTGCAAATATCACAGCTTTTGAACACTTGTTGTAGCCAGCCAACAGTTTTTTAATTCTTGCTTGAGGGATTTATATCTATTCTTCCTTGGAAAACTCTTCTAGTTCTGTGAGATTCCAGGGTCATCTTGCATGCATGGCTATTTTGTGTTCTAGAACAGTTTTTCAATACTGTTCAAATCAGGGGACTGTGTGGGCCATTGCAAAACCTTCAGCCTGTGCCTTTTGAGGTAGTCTATTGTAGATTTTGACTTGTGTTTAGAATCATTATTAGGGACTGGTATTCTAGAATATGTATGTAGTTTATTTATTCATGGCTCCGCTCCCACCCTCCCATCCTTGTATGCATGCCTCCCCCCTCCCATCCTTGTATACATAGCTACCCTGTCCCATCCTGTATACATGGCTCCGCTCCCCCCTCCCATCCTTGTATGCATGGCTCCCTCCATGGCTCCGCTCCCACCCTCCCATCCTATATACATGGCTCTGCTCCCACCCTCCCATCCTATATACATGGCTCCGCTCCCACCCTCCAATCCTATATACATGGCTCCACTCCCACCCTACCATCCTTGTATATATGGCTCTGCTCCCACCCTCTCATTCTTGCATGCATGGCTCTGCTCCCCCCTCCCATCCTTGTATGTATGGCTTCCCCCTCCCATCCTGTATACATGGCTCTGCTCCCACCCTCCCATACTGCATACATGGCTCTGCTCCACCCTCCCATCCTTGTTTATATGGCTCTGCTCCCACCCTCCCCTCCTTGCATGCATAGCTCCGCTCCCACCCTCCCCTCCTTGTATGCATGGCTCTGCTCCCCCCTCCCATCCTTGTATGCATGGCTCTGCTCCCCCTCCCATCCTTGTATTCATGGCTCTGCTCCCACCCTCCCATCCTTGTATGCATGGCTCCGCTTCCCCCTCCCATCCTTGTATGCATGGCTCCGCTCCCCCCTCCAATCATTGTATGCATGGCTCTCCTCCCCCCTCCAATCCTTGTATGCATGGCTCTCCTCCCCCCTCCCATCCTTGTATGAATGGCTCCGCTCCCCCCTCCCATCCTTGTATGCATGGCTCCGCTCCCACCTCCCATCCTTGTATGCATGGCTCCGCTCCCCCTCCCATCATTGTATGCATTGCTCCGCTCCCCCCTCCCATCATTGTATGCATGGCTCCGCTCCGCCCTCCCATCATTGTATGCATGGCTCCGCTCCCTCTCCCATCCTTGTATGCATGGCTCCGCTCCCCCATCCCATCCTTGTATGCATGGCTCCGCTTCCCCCTCCCTCCTTGCATGCATGGCTGGGCTCCCCCGTCCTCCCCATCATACTTACCCTTCTCGCTCCCTCGCTGCAATTCTATCCCGACGCGTCAGCTTCTTCCTCTGTGGTGCAGTCACGTGGTACCGCTCATTAAGGTCATGAATATGGATGCCACACCTATGGGAGTGGCGTCGTGTCCATATTCATGACCTTAATGAGCGGTACTACTTGAGCACTCAGCACAGGATAGAAGCAGACGCGCCGGGACAGGGATGCAGCGACGGAAGGTGAGTATGTACATGGAGATGACCCGTGGCTACCGTCGGGAGATCAGCATCCAATCACTTCCGTCCGGGCGCGACCAATCAGCGACGCAGGATTTCCATTACAGACGGAAGTTGAAAGTTAGACCATTATATAGCAGATGAGCAAACGCGCTCGGTGATACTCGGATCACTCGAGTATCTGTGATCTCGGAGGTGCTCGATTCTAAGTCAGCAATAAGTGGAGCTTGAATTTGAACTCTTAATGTTTGGCTCCTGCAAGTCACTGTAATGTCGTAGCCATCTTGATAGTGGCATTACTGTGATTGGCTGTCCGTATGACATCATCAGAGGTTATAAAAGGACAGGCACTGCAACGCTTGGCACACTGACGCTATTGCTCAGCTCAGGGACAGCGGCATTTAACAAGATGGTGCCGGAAGCGCATCACCCGACTGAAGCCTTGTTCTGTGTAGCACAAGTTATTGGATGATCGAAGCATCTAGTCTCCCATTGAGACTATAGAAGACATTGTAAGGTAAAAAAATGCTTTTAAAAATATTAAAAAAATTAAAAATATCTAAAAGTTTAAATCACTCCCCATTGGCCCATTCAAAATAAACCAATTTAAAAAATTTAAAAATACACATATTTGGTATTGCCGCGTTCTGAATCGCCCGATCTATCAATTTATAAAAATAATTAATCCAATCTTTAAACGGCGTAAGGTGAAAAAAATTAAAAATGCCAGAATTATGCTTTTTTGGTCGCTGTAACATTGCATCAAATTGCAATAACAGGCGATGAAAACATTGTATCTACACCATAATTGTATCAATAAAAACTTCAGCCCTCACCTGGCCCCAGGTCACGTAAAATTGAGACGCTATGAGTTTCGGAAAATTATGCAATTTTTTTTAAACAGAATTTGGATTTTTTTTCACCGATAAATAAAAAAGAACCTATACTGTACATGCTGGTATCTACAAACTTGTAATGACATGAAGAATCATATTGGAATGTTAGTGTTAGCATTTGGTGAACAAGGTAAAAAACAAAAACAAAGAACAATTGTGGAATTGCACTTTTTTTGCAATTTCACCGCACTTGGAATTTTTTTTTCCCATTTTCCAGTTACCCAATATGGTAAAAGCAATGGTGCCGTTCAAAATTACACCTCATCCTGCAAAAACAAGCCCTTATATGGCCATATTGATGAAAAAATTAAAAGCTATGGCTCTGAGAAGAAGGGTAGCAAAATACAGGAAAACAAAATCGAAAAATGGCCCAGGGGTGAAGGGGTCAATTATTCATCCATACAGTTTCATACGGTTATAGTTACATTACAGTGGCATATAAAATGCAATAAAATCTTCAAAAATGTTTATATATTCATTTATGCGTCCATACAGTTTAAAACAGTTATTGTTATATTAAGTTGGTATATAAAACTGCAAAAAGTTGCAAAATTTTTTATGGACTCAATTAGTCATCCATACAGTTTATTGCAGTTATTATTACATTACAGTGGTATGAAAAACTCCTAAAAACCCTTCAAAAAACTTTATGGGTTCAATTATTGATCCATAGAGTTTAGCGCAGTTATTTTTACATTTCAGAGGTATATAAAACTAAAAAAAACTTTAAAAAGTTCATGGATTAGATTATTCATCCATCAGTTTAACGCAGCTCTTGCTACTTTAAGGTGGTATATAAAACTCCCAAAAACACTTAAAATATTTTAATGGTTTCAATTATTCATTCGTATAGTTTAACATGGTTCTTATTACATTAAGGTGGTACAAAAAAAACTACAAAAAAATCCCAAAATTGTTAAGGATTCAAGTAGTCATCCATACAGTTTAATACACGGTTCTTTGTTGTGTTTTGGTAGCTGAGGAGAGTAAGCAAAAACGGCAATACACCAGAGAGGCTGGAACCTATTGGATTTCAGTAATCCTGAACTAACCACACAACTAGAGGTAGCCGTGGAGCGTTCCTACGTTGATCCTAGACGCCTCGTCACAGCCTGAGAGATAACTACACCTAAAGGCAGAAAGATGAAAGCTATCTGCCCCGGAGCAGATCCCCAAAGAAAATAGGAAGCCCCCAAACATGTAATGGCGGTTAGACAAGAAGAAACACGGACACAGACAGAAAATAGAATGAGCAAACGCTGGGGCCCAATCTGTCTAGACAGAAAAGTACAGTAAAGGATACTCACTGCAATCCAAAAAAAACCCCTAAAAAATACCAACTCTACTGATTGCAAAAACACCTTAGATCACACGACCTCCACCACCTAAATCAGTTCTCTGGTGTAACAAAACTAAGCCGCAGCCACTGAAAAAACAGGAAAAAGCAAATGAACAAGCAACAGTGGCTCCAGATAAACTGAGAGGAGCACAAGCCCCCCCGAGGGGACCTGGCTGACTTCCACAGAAGTGCAGGGAACAATGCAAAAAGCAAGCATAAAAATAAAAGCAGAAAATATCTTATCTGATAGCAGAAGATGCAGGCAAGACTCAGCAAGCTTCCAAATGAACCAGGAACCACAATTGAGACAAGAACAATTGATCACCGGCAACCATCATGGGAGGGAACCTCCCTTATATCAGACCAGTCCGTGATCCCAGATTGCCACTCCTCGCTGAAATGTTCAGTACTGTCAGTAACCACCAGAGGGAGCCTCTGCTCAGAAACCATTTTTAGCACATTCATAACAGTTCTTGTTACATTATGGTGATATATAAAAGAAAAAAAAAACTTAAATTTTTTTATGGATTCAATTATTCATCCATACAATTTATCGCGGTTATTGATAGAGTACGCTGGTATATAAAACTCAAAAAATCCTTCAAAAAATGTAGATGGATTCAATTATTCATTCATACAGTTTAACATGGTTATTGTTACATTATGGTGATGTATAAAACTACAAAAAAGTTCCAAAAAATTTTATGGATTCAATTAGTCATTCATACAGTTTAAAGCGGTTTTTGTTACATTACCGTGTTATTTAAAACTCCCAAAAACACTTCAAAAATGTTTATGGATTCAATTATTTATCCATACAGATTAACGCGGTGATTGTTACATTACAATGGTGTATAAAACTCCCAAAAGACCTTCCCACATTTTTAATGGATTCAATTAGTCATCTATACAGTTTAACGTGCTTTGTGTAAAATTACTGTGGGTTCAAATTTTTAAAAGCCACTTAGCCTGGTTCAGTTCACAAAATATTTTTGTCCAAAAATTGACTATTGTTATATATACTGTAGAGTCTGCTTTGTGTGAAATTTCGTTGGTTTAAAATGAAAAACAAAATTGGCCTGCTACAGGTGTACAAATTTGGTTGTTCAAAAATTGACTATTGTCATATATACTTGTAGACGTTGGTTTGTATGTAATTTTGTTGGTTTGAAACAAAAAACAAAATTAGCCTGTTACAGGTGTACAAATTTGGTCTTCAGTAATCGGTCCCCATCCGGCACTTTTTCTCCCAGTGTGGCACACCCGTTTTGTACCAGCACTTGTCCAGGAACACCACCTATTTGTTTACCAGCTTGGTTACTGGGGTTGTCCACTTAACGACCGGCACAAGAGCAAACGCTTGTTACTAGTGACGCTACATTTCATTGACAGCACACTGGGTGAACATTGTGGAGGTTGGAGTTTAGTCCCAACTTGGCACAGCACATGCGCTACTGATGCCAAGGATTTATGACCCTTCTTCTAACAGGGTTTCCTCCACCTCCTACACCAGTTCCTGCACCCCCTTCTGTTCCGCCTCATCTTTCATCTTCAACGTTCTATCTCAGGGCACACATCAGCTGGAAGCTCTGCAACACTGCCTCAGCGAAGCTGCAACAGGCTCTACTGAAGCTAAATTGTCTAATAGACAAACTGCACACCAAGGCACAGTTCTTGAAAGGAATAACAACAGACAGATCTGTGCCTCTTGCCACTGAACCTACAACCAGGCATGGTCATATGTGATAAAGGCCAAAACCTCGTGGTGGCTGTGAAATTGGCAAGCTCACACACATACTTACCATGCTTGACCCACATGCTCAACTTGGTAGCTCAGTGGTTTATAAAAACCTACTCATATTTGCCAGAACTTCTGGTCAATGTCCACTGCATCAGCGCCCATTTACACAAGTTAGCTACAGCTGTCGCCACTCTGGCAGTACTGCAGCAGCGCATGCAAGTGCCAGCTCACCGATTGGTGTGCAACATCAATATGCACTGGAACTACACACTGCACCTGCTGACAAGGCTTTGTGAGCAGCAGAGGCCAGTTGGGGAATACCAGCTCCAATATGCCGTTAGTATTCTGGTCAGCCTCTGCATAGAACAACTGAAGAATGAGCATGGATGTCTGGCATTTGTGTAGTTCTCCAAGAATCTAACTTCTGTGCCTTCTTAAACAGTCACTGCTGACAATTAAACCTAAAGCTTTGAATGTGGACCAGGTGGAGACGGAGGAAGACATGAGTCATAGAGATACTACCCAGGCCAGCCTCCTCTCATCTGCTTAGTGCAGATTGGCTAAGAATGAGGTTGTGAAGGCTGATGGGGAGGAACAGGAGCTGTCTGAGGCTAGTATTCACACTAGCTTCATCCCGTCTCTCCTACGTGGATGGGCTGTTGAGGGGAATGACGAAGAAAAGATGGAGGAGGATGAGATAGAGAGTAGTCATCATGGTGGAGATAGGGAATTGTTGACTGTAGAGACCTTGGCACATGTGACAGACTTTATGTTCCACTGCCTTTTCCATGACCATCACATTACATTCATCTTGGCCAAAAAAGAGTAATGGTTGTTCACCCTACTAGACTCACGCTACAAGCATAACCTGGCATCTCTCCTTCCTGAGGCGAAGAGGTCTACTAAAATGGTGTTATAGCAGAAGGCCATTATTATTATTATTATTATTATTATAGATTTTTATAGTGCCCTTTATTTCATGGCGCTTTACATGTGAAGAGGGGCAAATATAGACAAGTACAGTAAACATGAGCAATACAAGGCACACACAAGTACAGAAGGAGAGAGGACCCTGCCCGCAAGGGCTCACAGTCTACAGGGATGGGTGAGGATACAATAGGAGAGGGTAGAGCTGGTCGTGCAGTGGTTCAGTAGACTGATGATCACTGCAGGTTGTAGGCTTGTCGGAAGAGGTGGGTCTTCAGGTTCTTTTTGAAGGTTTCCATGGTAGGCGCGAGTCTGATGTGTTTGGGTAGAGAGTTCCAGAGTATGGGAGAGGCACGGGAGAAGCTTTGTATGCGGTTGTGGGAAGAAGAGATAAGAGGGGAGTAGAGGAGGAGATCTTGAGAGGATCGAAGGTGGCGTGTAGGTATGTACCGGGAGACCATGTCACAGATGTATGGAGGAGACAGATTGTGGATGGCTTTGTAGGTCATGGTTAGGGTTTTGAACTGGAGCCTCTGGACGATAGGAAGCCAACGAAGGGCTTGGCAGAGAGGATAGGCTGGGGAATAACGGGGAGACAGGTGTATTAGTTGGGCAGCAGAGTGCAGGATGGATTGGAGTGGTGCCAGAGTGCTAGAGGGAAGGCCAGAGAGTAGGAGGTTGCAGTAGTCGAGGCGGGAGATGATGAGGGCATGCGCTAGTGTTTTTGTAGTTTCATGGTCAAGGAATGCACGGATCCGGGAAATATTTTTGAGTTTGAGGCGGCAGGAGGAGGCAAGGGTTTGGACATGTGGCTTGAAAGAGAGGGCAGAGTCGAGGATCACTCCGAGGCACCGAGCGTGCGGGACTGGGGAAAGTGAGCAGCCATTGACGTTGATGGACAGGTCTGGTGGGGGGTAGAGTGAGATGGGGGAAAGATGATGAATTATGTTTTGTCCATGTTCAGTTTTAGAAAGCGAGCAGAGAAGAAAGCAGAAATAGCAGACAGACATTGTGGGATTTTGGTCAGTAAGGAGGTGAGGTCAGGTCCAGATAGGTAGATCTGCATGTCGTCAGCATAGAGATGATACTGAAAACCATGGGATTCTATGAGCTGTCCCAGGCCGAGGGTGTAGATGGAGAAGAGTAGGGGTCCAAGAACTGAGCCTTGGGGAACACCAACAGACAGGGGGCGAGGTGAGGAGGTGGTGTGGGAGAGGGAGACACTGAATTTTCGGTTTGTTAGATATGATGAGATCCAGGATAGAGCCAAGCCTGTGATGCCAAGAGATGAGAGAATCTGTAACAGGAGGGAATGGTCCACAGTGTCGAAGGCAGAAGACAGGTCCAGGAGAAGGAGGACAGAGTAGTGACGCTTGCTCTTGGCGGTTAGTAGGTCGTTGGTGACTTTAGTTAGGGCAGTTTCAGTTGAGTGATGCAGTCGGAAGACTGATTGTAAGCGGTCAAGGAGGGAGCAGGAGGAGAGGTGGGAGGACAGTTCAAGATGGACATGCTGTTCCAGTAGTTTTGAGGCATAAAGGAGAAGAGATATCGGGCGATAGCTAGACACAGAGGATGGGTCAAGGGAGGTCTTTTTGAGAATGGGTGTGATCGAGGCATGTTTGAAGGATGAGGGGAAGACACCATTTGTAAGTGAGAGGTTAAAGAGGTGTGTTAGAGTAGGGGTGAAGACGTGGCGAGGCTAGGGATGAGGTGGGATGGGAGCGGATCAAGCATGCAAGTGGTGAGGTGTGATCTTGATAGGAGGGTGGAAAGCTGATCTTCTGTCAAGGTGGAGAAGTTGGTTTTGGAGGAATAGGGTTGAGCAGCTAAGAGGGGCAATGGGGGCTGTGGGCCAAATCTTTCTCTGATCGTATCGATCTTCTGCTTAAAGAAAGAGGCAAAGTCTTCAGCAGAAATGAGAGGAGAAGGAGGAGGTGCTGGGGGACAGAGTAGAGAATTGAAAGTGTTGAAGAGCTGTTTAGGGTTGTGAGACAGGGAGGATATGAGAGATGAGAAGTAAGTTTGCTTTGCAGCAGTGAGCGTGGACTTGAAGCTGGTGAGGGACTGCTTGTATGCGGTTAGGTGCTCGGCAGAGCGGGATTTTTTCCATCTCCGCTCAGCAACCCTGGAAGCCCGTCTCAGTTCTTTGGTGAGGCTGGTCAGCCAGGGCTGCCTGTTGATTGTACAAGTTTTGCTATGTGTGAGGGGGGCAGCCGAATCAAGTGCTGCTGTTATTGTAGTGTTATAAAAGGTGGCAGCAGAATCTGTGTCATGAAGTGAAGATATGTCTGTAAGAGGGAGGAGGGACTCAGAGAGCATTGGTAAATTGAGATGTTTGAGATTTCTGCGAGGGTGAGTTTGTGGAGTGGGGGTTGTGCACTAGAAGAGGAGAGAAAAAGAAACGTCAGTAGGTTGTGGTCAGACAGGGGAAGGGGTGAGTTAGTGAGATTAGTAAGGGAACAGAGGCGGGTGAAGATAAGGTCAAGCGTGTGACCATCTTTGTGAGTGGCCGCAGAGGACCATTGAGTGAGGCCAAAGGAGGCAGTGAGCGATAAAAGTTTAGAGGCCGCTGGGGTGGAAGCATCAATGGGGATGTTGAAGTCACCCATGATGATAGTGGGGATGTCAACAGAGAGGAAATGGAGCAGCCAGGTGATGAAGTGATCGAGAAAGGTGGAGATGGCAAGTTCTGGGGGACGGTAGATGACAGCCAGCTGGAGGTTGGAGGGGGAGTAGATGCGGACGGAATGCACCTCAAATGAGGGAATAGTAGCGTAGGGGGGTAGTGGAATTGGGGTAAAGGAGCAGGTATCAGATAGGAGCAAACCAACTTCTCCACCACATTTGTTGCTGGGGCGGGGGGTGTGAGATAGGTGGAATCCACTGTATGAGAGTGCAGCTGGTGAGGCTGAGTCAGAGGGTGTGAGCCAGGTTTCGGTGATGCCAAGGAAGGAGAGTTTATTGGTGATGAAGAGGTCATGGATAAATGACAGTTTATTGCAGACAGAGCGTGTGTTCCATAGTACTCCAGGTAGGGGGACCGGAGGAGTGGGGGCTGGGTGAATGGGTATGAGGTTATCATAGTTGTGAAGACGTGTAGAGGATCATGGCAGGGTGATAGAAGTGAGAATGGGGATGTGTTGAGGAGGGCCTGGATTTGGGGATATGTCACCAGCAATGAGTAGTAACAGACAGAGCATTAGAAGGTGGGAACAGGATAAGACATGGTGTGGCCGTGTGTTTTTGGACAAATAGGATTGTACGTGGAGGAACAGTTCTGAGGAAAAGGTGAGATGGCTGGGGAGGATGGAGGGGGAAATGACTAATTCCTTACTAAGTGGGGGATTGCAGGGAATAGGAAGAAAGTAAGTAGTATGGGGGTGATAGTGAAAAGAAAAGGAAACATGGTAGTGGTTATATATTTGTGAACTTACAGTCAAATTCCAGTCCAATTCTAGTCTAATTCAGAGAATAGTAATTAGAAATCTGTAATTTGAAAGATGGAAGTTTAAAGATGGAGGTTAGACACGTCTGGTCAGACTCATGGCTGAGACTATATGTGCACTTGAGAGGAAGCAGCTGTGAGGGGGGTTGTGGGCGTGATTACCCAGACCATATGGTCACAGTTAAGCAAAGCTAATAAAAGAGGGGGAAGGGACTGGCAACTCAGGTATGCATGAGAGACACAGGGGGAGAGGATATATTGTGCAAAGAGAAAAATGGTAAGTAGTGAAATGCTTGAGATTATATGCACTTCATATAGGAAAGATGTGTATCTTCGTACCGTGTTAGCCAGTAGATAGAAAAATATTTAGACTTGAGAGTCCTCAGTGGTTGATACCTTTTAATGGCTAACTGAAAAGATGGTAACAAATTGCAAGCTTTCGAGACTACGTAGGTCTCTTCATCAGGCAAAGACTAAAACAAAAGCTGAAGAATCACATAAATATGTGATTCTTCAGCTTTTGTTTTAGTCTTTGCCTGATGAAGAGACCTGCGTAGTCTCGAAAGCTTGCAATTTGTTACCATCTTTTCAGTTAGCCATTAAAAGGTATCAACCACTGAGGACTCTCAAGTCTAAATATGCACTTCATAGACACTCACAAGCGGTGGGAAAGCATGCAAAGTTAATGCAGTTCACAAAACACAGTCACAGGAATTTGGCAAAGCTGAGGAAATTTGGTGCATACCATGCAAAGTTAATGCAGTTCACAAAACACAGTCACAGGAATTTGGCAAAGCTGAGAAATTTGGTGCATACCATGCAAAGTTAATGCAGTTCATAAAACACAGTCACAGGAATTTGGCAAAGCTGAGGAAATTTGGTGCATACCATGCAAAGTTAATGCAGTTCACAAAACACAGTCACAGGAATTTGGCAAAGCTGAGGAAATTTGGTGCATACCTGTGGGAAGAGGAGAAACAGCTTGATTAGAGTGGTACAGATGATATTGCAGGAGCGATGAGGCCATTATGGAAAATTTATTGGAAAAATTCCCATCAGACAACAGCTGCAGGGGGAAAGCTTCCTTGCCACCCAACCAAGGAGGGGAGATGAGGGAGACACATAGCAGAGGCAAGGTACCCTGTCAAAGGCCTGTGCTAATTTCAGATCAAGTGCACGTGTATTTTTGACAAGGAGGTAACATTTTTTGAAGATAGTCAAGCATTATCTGACCCACAAAATCATCATACTCCCTAATTCCTCTGAGACCTTCAACTATTGGATCTCAAAGCTGGACACCTGGCATGAGCTGCGCCTCTATGCCTTGGGGTGTTGTGCTACCTTGCCACTAGCATTTTGTCTGAGCAGGTTTTTAGTGCCGCCAAGGGATCAAAACAGACAGGCGCTTTCTCCTGTCAACTGAAAGTGCTGACTGGCAAACTCTGATAAAAATGAATAAAGCTTGGATTAGCCCCAACTTTTCCACACCACCTGATGACAGCAGCATATAAAGTGTTTTTAATCTTCAATATTTGAGTGAGGCCCTCCAGTGGTTGCCTTCAAGGGTGTATGGATGACCCTCCTTTTAATTTTGTTTTGGCTTTGTACTGTGTGCATAGTCTTTATGAGCAGAGATGGGCAAACCCCAACAGTAAAGTTCGGGGTCCTTACCGAACACCTACTGTTCAGACACGGACTCCAAACACGAACTTCTTCAGTAACTCTGTGTTACTGTTTGCGTTTGGCACCCCGAACATCAAGTTTTTCCCACACTGACATCTGCATGACAGTGGGAGAAACACCGGTGGTTCTAATCAGCAGTAAGATTATAAACGCCGGTCAGAGCGCCAGCAGCTGTGATCGGCTGTAAAAAGTTTACCTCCGCTCACAGAGGCGTCAGCTGATGAGAAAGTATTTTTCTCATCAGCTTACGCCTGCTGCTGCTAATAACAGTGAGAACAGGCCCCACTCATGGGAGTATACATAAGCCGGTGTCTGAGCTATAAATAAATAATTTTAAAAAATGGCATGGGGTCCTCCCTATTTTTGACAACCAGCCAAGCTAACGCAGACAGCTGGGGCCTGTTATTCTCTGGCTGGTAAATAGCCATGGATATTGGCCTCCCCACTTTAAAAATAGCAGCCCGCTGCTGTCCTAGAAAAGGCGCATTTATTAGATGCAACAATTCTGGTTCTTTGTCCGGCTCTTCCCACTTGTCCTGTGGTGTGGCAAGTGAGGTTAATATTTGTGAGGTTGATGTCACCTTTGTACATTGTCAGGTCTATAAGACTTCTCTCCATTACTAACCCCATAGTCATATTGTAAATAAACACACACTCAGAATAAAGTCCTTTATTTGAAATAAAAATACAGTTTTCATTTTTTATTTAAAATTAAAAAACAAAGTTATGCTCACTTATACCCATTCCATTGAATCCTGTAAAAAGCAGAAAATAATAAACAACAATAATACTGACACAACATTCATTCCATTGAAGCTCTTGTATCCTGTAAAAAAAAAAAATTAAACACAATTTCCCTCACATGTCCGACATACTGTCCCAGACCATTTATTCTTAATTATCCAGAAGTATTGTTTCAGTAGGCCCAGGGACAAGAGCTATGTTCCTGTGAGAATCAATGCTCACTGTTCTTGTCACTTGAATTAATGTTCAATGGCTGCCTTTTGTTGAATGGCTGCTGATTAGCTATTGTTAAGCCCCCGTCTCACACAGCGATCTCGCTAGCGAGATCGTTGCTGAGTCACTAGTTTTGTGATGCAACAGCGATCTCCCCAGCGATATCGCTGTGTGTGACTTTCAGCGACGATCAGCCCCCCTGCTGGGTATCGCTGATCGTCGCTGAACGTCCTGGACATTTTTTTTATCGCTGGTTTTCCTGCTGGCCAGCACGCATCGCTGCGTGTGACAGGCGGGAGACCAGCGATCCGCTGGTAACCAAGGTTACGTTGGATACCAGCACCCTGATGCAGGGAGCTGGTAACCAAGGTACACAGCGGGTTTCCAGGCGTGGGGCTGTGCCTGGAAACCCGCCTAGTACCTTGGATACCAGCGCCCTGATGCAGGGAGCTAGTAACCAAGGTACATAGCGGGTTTCCAGGCACCGCGCAGCGCCTGGAAACCTGACGTGTACCTTGGTTACCAGCTCCCTGCATCAGGGCGCTGGTATCCAACGTACACTGCGGGTAACTAAGCGATGTTACCCGCAGCGTCGCTGTGCTGATCGCTGCCTGAGCTGCCTGTTTGGCAGCTCAGCAGCGATCATGTAGCGACACACCAGCGATCCTGATCGTTGTCGGGATCGCTGGTGTATCGCTATGTGAGACCCGGGCTTAACTGTCCTAGTATTGCAGTTCTAGTACTGTTCTATTATCCTTGGGAAACAAAGGTACAGGATAATTGAACAATGTTGTTACAATATTGATGACCCATTGGTGCTCTGTAAATATAAAGGACAATATATGCATATTGTTTGAACACTCCAGCAGTGAGGGATGGCCTCCTTCCACTTTCCTCCATGCCTGTGGAGGAATGACTGAATAAGAAGTTATGAACCGTAAATAAGGAGGATCTGCCTGTGTTCAGGGAGACTCTACAATACAGTAGCCATGGCATCATGGCACCACTGAAGAAATACAGAGCAGCTTCATTGACTATCACTGAACCCTTAAAGACATTTAGAGAATCCAGGTTGGGACAATCAAGTCACCTGGCCTCATACATCGATGGGCTGTCAGCTTCCTAAGCTTGTTGTTACCTCCTCTCAGTGGGTGCCCAACAAAAGCGGGGATAGTCAACCCTGAAAACTCCAAAGTTGCAACTGCTCTTATCCCGGTGAGCCAGCAGAAGGGTGAGACTCTGTAATGTGCACCATTTTGGGTATTTTCTGAGATTGTTCTATATGCTTTTTTTTGTTGGTGGTTCAATAAATTATTGCCACACTGTTTTACCATCACTCTTTGTTGTCTGAGTAGTATTATGCCCATGGTAAAGGAAAGTGGGAGTTTAGTGGGATGATCTGTGGTCCATGTGGTCTTGAGCCAGTGGACTAGAGCACCCGCTGACCCCGTGTCTTAACACTTGGTGGCAGAAGTGGGATACTACTCAGACTGGTGGATCTGGCGGGGCTGCAGGGGACTGGTATTCATAGATACCAGCCAGGACTCCACAACCAGGGAGGCATATAGACAGATCCAGCAGAACATTTCAATGCTACTATGTCCAATCCCACCAGCTCAGCCTTGGGAGGAGGACCGGAGGGAATATACAGCCGCAACAAGAAATGGTGACTGCAGTAGTTGCGCAAGCTTCGACAGATCGAATACAAGGCCATCAACACTCAGTCAGATTTGATACAGGAATTGGTCCTTCGGAATGTCCAGAACATCATGGAGGACAATGAAAACTTTGCTGAAGTGGACCAGAGAAATTAAACTGCTTGAAAAATTCAGGATCCAGTGCAAGTCATCAGGAGCCCAAATCCAGGAATTATTGATTGCATTTAGACCTGGAGCCTCAAGTGAGTAGAGGGCTTGTGTTATTGAATCAGTTTTAGGAGTTCCAGTACCCCTACCACCAATGCTGGATCCTACCTCCCTGATGGCCCAGCACCAAGGAAATCATCTTCACTACAGAGACGTGCCAATGTTTAATGAGTCCAACACAGAAGTTGATGAGACCCTAGTGATGATACACCAGGTGCCCACATCTGATTGGGCCAAATATTTGTGGACTAGTTTGACTGGCCAGCACAGGATGCTGTTCACTCTCTTGGGCTTCAGGACTGTCTAGACTATTAAGGACACCCTGTTGTCCCTTTTTACCATCACCTCCGAAAGATATTGCACCAAGTTATGGACATTGTCTCCTATGTAGAATTTGGCAGTCAACAACAACACTGCAACCTCTGGCTCGATTAGTACGGCTGCCCACATGGTTGCTGCACTTAGGGACATGGATGTGTTTGGGCAACTTATGGAGAAAATGGCCCCACGAGAGAGGGTAGCTGACCAAAAGCCAGGAAACCTCAGAACAAACAACCAAATGGATGATACATTTACAGCCAACCAACACCGCTGAAGATCCGATATGCCCGCCAATTCCAGGAGACCCCTCAACCAAGGATTCAAGCCACCATCCATTCAAGCAAGACTATCCCACTACCCAGCAGAAACTTCACCAGGACAAAGGTTTATAAACAGGACCCATGATTTGCCCAATCCACTGCGCTGTTACACGTGCAGATACCTTGGACACATGGTCAAAGATTGCCTACAGGGCCAGTGCCCCATGCATAGAGCCTATCTGCAGGCTCATACAGTAAGCGTCTGCCAAGACAAGCCATCAGGGACTGAAGGGGACTACCCCGGGATACACCAGCAAAGGATAAAGTGATATACCGTGTTCACACTAAATGGTAGATTGACCACCCTACACCACCCAACCTCCATAGCCACCTTCAGACAGTCAAGGTCAGTGATATCAATGCCCAGGGACCTCGGAACACTGGGTCTTCCATCACCCTAGTCAGTCCAGGTAATGTCCCACCAAAACACCATTAACCAGGCCACCAAGTGGCCTTCTCCCAGGCTGGGGGTCAGCGCTTGGGGAATGAAAACACAAAAATGGGGGGAATCCCAAATAATCCTAAGAAGAGGGTATCAACCTGGAGTATGTCAAAAAACAATCTGAAAGAAGGAAGAGAAAAGGACATACTATGCACCAGGGAACACCTGAATATAGAAAATCATCATAATTTTATTGAAAAAACTGCATTTAAACACACCATACAATTAAAAACATTTAAAATGGAACAAACAATCACCCAAAGAATGGGGGTTCATGGCCCCCTGAGACCCCTCAATCAATACATGATTATAACATAGAACCAAATGTGGCTATTGAAAATACAAGTACACAATAAAGAGTCAATATAGCTCTATATCTCCCCCAAAGGCCAAAATATAGGAAGAAAATATTCAATTTCTCTAAAATACAGTGGTCTGCACTAAATGCAAGAAGTGAGGGCCATTATTAGTCCCTCAACAAGAAAGACATGATGGATATAGCCAATATTACAAACACAAAAGTATCACAAAGGCTTATGCACAGAAAAGAGAAAATAACTCCAATAAAGCACATAAAGCTAAGGTACATAACCATAAATGATGACTAATGCCCATATCCAAACCAATATATGGTAAAGAGTGTAACAATTGGATAATCGCCCTTAGAAAAGGACCAGCATGTTACAAGACCAGGGGGGAGAAACGAGGAAAAACAGGGGGGCCAGAGCCCAACGCGTGTCGCCACTTCAGTGGCTTCGTCAGGGGCAGCGCTTGGGGAATGGACGCATCTACATGAACAATTTACCTACCAATGTACAAGAGAAGGAGATGGAGGAGTTATTCCATCAGTATCTGATGATCCGTACCATCGAGCTGAAGAATGATGGGGGAGGTGGTGCCACACCATTCGCCTTCATCACCTTCCAAGATCTGCGAGATGTGGAGGACGCTGAGAGTGGAAGCAATGGATACAAGTTTGATTCTAATTAATTACGAGTGGAGTTTCCCAGGTCAAGCCAAAGTCCAGGAGGAGTTTATGGAGGACTCCTCTGGGGGAATGGATCACCTTCCAGCGAACCGAATACAGAGTCCTCATTTCAGAGCTTGCCCTCTAGGGAATTTGGCAGGATCTAAAAGATCATATGTGAGAAGCTGGACATGTCTGCTATGCTGATGTGCACAAGGATGACATGGGGATTGTGGAATTTATTGCGAAGGAAGGCATGGAATATGCTTTGACAAATTGGATTATACAAAGTTTCATTCTCATGAAGGTGAAACCTCTTACATTCGTGTCTCTGCTTAAAGACATGCTAATGGATGTCCAAGGATAAGTGGAGAAGGATGATTGGAAGCCTATCACATCTGGCTAATTAAAATGGGGACGTTATGTGATTACTCAGCATTTATTCTTTATTATCCAGACATACTATTTCATTAGGCCCAGGGACATGAGCTATGAATGAATGTTGACTCTTATTGTCAATTAAATGTTCAATGGCTGCCATTTGTTGAATGGCTGCTGATTAGCTATTGTATCTGTCCTAGTATTGCAGTCCTAGTATTGTTCTATTATCCTTGGGAAACAAAGACACAAGATAATGGAACAATGTTTGTTAATGTGTTGATGACCTATTGGTGCTCTGAAAATATGAATGACGATCTATGCATGTTGTTTGAACACACCAGCAGTGAGGGATGGCCTCTTTCCACCTTCTCCCAAGCCTGTGGAGTAATGCCTGAATGAGAAGCTGTGAACTATAAATAAGGAGGATCTGCCTGTGTTTAGGGAGTCTCTACATTATAGTAGCCATGGCATCATGGCTCCAGTGAAGAAATATAGAGCTGCTTCATTAATCTTCACTGAACCCTTAAAGACATTTAGAAAATCCAGGTTGGGACAATCGAGTCACCTGGCCTCATACATCAATGGGCTCTCAGCTTCCTAAGTTTGTCGTTACCTCATCTCGGTGGCTGCCCGACAAAATTGGGGTGCCACTGCTAGGGGTAGTTGGCCTTGGAAGCTCCAAAGTTGCAGCTGCTCAAATCCTAGCAAGCCAGAAGAAGGGTGAGATTCTGTATTGTGCACCATCTGGAGTATTTGCTGGGACTGTTCTATATGTTATTGTTTGTTGGTGGTACAATAAATTATTACTACACTGTTTTATCCTCACCCTGTGTTGTCTGAGTAGTTTTATGCCCATGGTAAGACGCATTCAGTGGGATGATCCCTGGTCTATGCTGTGTTGAGCCAGCGAACTAGAGCACCCGATGACCCCTCCTTATAATTTTTTTTATCACTTTGCACTGTGTGCAGAGCCTTATGAGTGTGGAAGTAAAAGTACTACACTTTCCTATTTTTTTATGAGTCACTACAGATGGTGCTTTTAAGGATGTACGGATTACCCTCCCCATAATTTTTTATGGCTTTGCACTGTGTGCAGAGCCTTTATGAGTGTAGAAGTACCAGAAATATACTTTCTGAATATTTGAATAATGTACTACAGTTGGTGCCTTCACGGGTGTATGGGTGACCCTTTTTGCAATATTTGGCAGGCTTTGCACTATGTGAGAGATTATATGATTGTGCAAGTACCACAACTACACATTGTTCACAATATTTGAATGAGGTCCTACAGTTGGTGCCTTGAAGGGTGTGGATGACCTGCTTGTAATTTCAGGTAGGATTTGCACTGTGTGTACAGTGGTTACCTCTTTGTAGGGTCTGCCGGAAAAATTATCGGATTTCCATTGACTTCCATTATACTTGTTACTCGAAACAAGCATCCTTACATTAGGAATTGCTTGGTTCAAGTAACGAGCATCCGAGCATTTTAGTGCTCGCTCATCACTAATAAATAGAGAAGAGGGCCCAATTCTGCTCCTGTGGTATGCCACTGTAAACTTTGACCCAATTAATGTATGTTCCATAAATAACCATCATCTCTTTTCTGCCAATTGTTAACCCAATCACATATATTTTCTTCTAATCCCATTGTTCTGATTTTATGAACAAACCTTTCATGTGGTACTGTATTGAATGCCTTTGCAAAGTCTAAAAGTTCAACATCCATGGTGTTGCTCTTGTTCAGTTTGGAATTTATCTCTTCAGAGAGGTTGATAAGATAATTTTGACTGGCCTGACTGCTCATAAACCCATGGTGATAATGTCATTTAGGGCTATTATTATTAAGACACTCCAAGCTACCATATCTTTGAAAACAATCAAATATTTTCTCACAATAGAAGCTTATATTCTTATATTTTTCCATCCTGTTTTTAGATAGTTTTTTTTAGTATTTTCACTACATTTAATATAATGCTACGGTGACATACTGTCATTATAGAATCTGTAAGATATAAGTAGTCCATAAAAAAATGTAATATGAAGACAGGCACACCGTACATATTGTGGAAGATTTGGCACTCGGCTGCTCACAGAGGTGATTTATTTCAAATACGGCATAAACCACAGCAGGCTCAACAAATTAAAAACACGGCCTTTCTGGCATAATTGGAAAACAAAAGATATAGCAGAGTCCATATGCCA
Source organism: Oophaga sylvatica (assembly GCA_033576555.1). NCBI lineage: Eukaryota > Metazoa > Chordata > Amphibia > Anura > Dendrobatidae > Oophaga > Oophaga sylvatica. The sequence goes on along the minus strand of JARQOD010000006.1, from coordinate 285,765,054 downwards.
TAGGCAATATGCCATAGGTTCAGTACGGTTTAACACAAAACATTTGAAATCACTGAAGCTAATAGCCTCAGTGAAAAATATCTCCACTCCAGTACTTTGGCAGTAACTTTGTCACAATATCTACAGTTGTGCTCAAAAGTTTACATACCCTGGCAGAATTATTGCTTTCTTGGCCTTTTTTCAGGGAATAAGAATAATAAAACCAAAACTTTTACTCCACTCATGGTTAGTGGTTGGGTCAAACCATTTATTGTCAAACTACTGTGTTTTCTATTTTTAAATCATAATGACAACACAAAACATCCAAATGACCCTGATCAAAAGTTTGCATAGCCTGGTGATTTTGGCCTGATAACATGCACAGAAGTTGACACAAATGGGTTTGAATGGCTGCTAAAGGTATGTTCCTCACCTGTGACCTGTTTGCTTATAATCAGTATGTGTGCATAAAAGCTGAGTGAGTTTCTGGGATCCAGACAGACTCTTGCATCTTTCATCCAGCCACTGACGTTTCTGGATTGTGAGTCATGGGGAAAGCAAAAGAATTGTCAACGGATCTATGGGAAAAGGTAGCTAAACTGTATAAAACAGGAAAGGGATCCAAAAAGATTTCCAAGGAATTGATAATGCCAGTCAGCAGCATTCAAACTGTGATTAACAAATGGAAAATCAGGGGCTCTGTAAAAACAAAACCACTGTCAGGTAGACCAACAAAAAATTCATCCACAACTGCCAGGAAAATTGTTCAGGATGCAAAGAAAAATCCACAAATAACATCAGTTGAAATACTGGACTCTCTGAAAACTAGCGGTGTGGCTGTTTCAAGATGCACAATATGGAGGCACTTGAAGAAAAATGAGCTGCATGGTCGAGTAGCCAGAAGAAAGCCATTACTGAGCAAATGCCACAAAGTATCTCGCCTACAATATGCAAAACAGTACAGAGACAAGCTTCAAAACTTCTGGAGCAAGGTAATTTGGAATGATGAGACCAAAATTGAACTCTTTGGCCACAACCATAAACGATACATTTGGAGAGAGGTCAACAAGGCCTATGATGAAAGGAACACCATTCCTACTGTAAAGCACGGAGGTGGATTGCTGATGTTTTGGGGATGTGTGAGCTACAAAGGCACAGGAAACTTGGTCAAAGTTGAAGGAAAGATGAATGCAGCACATTATCAGCAAATACTGGAGGCAAATTTGCAATCATCAGCCCGGAAGCTGCACATGGGATGTACTTGGATGTTTCAACATGACAACGATCCAAAACACAAGGCCAAGTCGACCTGTCATTGGAAACAGCAGAACAAAGTGAAGGTTCTTTAGTGGCCATCTCAGTCTCCTGACCTCAATATCATTGAGCCACTGGGGAGATCTTAAGCACGTAGTTCATGCTAGACAGCCCAGTAATTTACAAGAACTGGAGGCTTTTTGCCAAGAAGAGTGGGCAGCTTTACCATCTGAGAAAAAAAAAAGAATCTCATTCACAACTACCACAAAAGACTTCAAGCTGTCATTGATGTTAGAGGGGGCAATACACCGTATTAAGAAATGCGGTATGTGAACTTTTGATCATGGACATTTGGATGTTTTGGGTTGTCATTATGATTTAAAAAGAGAAAACACAGTACGTAGTTTTACAATAAATGGCTTCACCCAACCACTAACTATGAGTGGAGAAAAAGTTTTTGTGTTATCATTCATATTCTCTGAATAAAGGCCAAGAAAGCAAAAATTCTGTGGGCGTATGTGAACTTTTGAGCACAACTGTATGTGCATAACTGATAATGCAAAGACATAGAGAGGATCCATAACACATATCCTTAGGTACTCTGTTGACTAGCATACAGCATCCCTACTCATGTCATCATTACCTTTTTGACAAGGACCAGTATTACATTATGCATCTTAATAGTGGTGATTTATTTGGATTGTATAAGTTTATAAAAAATGACAGAAAGAGTTCTGCACCTAATTCCTAATTAGTGTCAGCTATAGTAATTCAACTGCCCTGAAATGAATGGGGGATGACCTGCAATACCAAACACATCCTCTAAAAGGTGTGGCACGCTGTTGTAAAGAAAACAGTTAAGTTCTTAAAACCCTACATCTCCCTTGATCAGACTAACAACTACATTGGTAATATCCTGTGGCTATATCAATATAATAATAAGCCTAACTTGTACTAAAAATGGGCGCCGAACTCCAAAAGACAAAACTCAATTGCCTGCAGACAATAATACAAAACCAAGTTATGTAACATTCCATTGTTTTTAGAGTAGCAAACAATGGACAAATATTCTAAAGAATACACTAAACTATAAGGCAAATATGCAAATGAGTCAAAAGGTTTCACTTTGGTTTTATCTCTTTTAATGCCTTAAAGGATACTTGTCATCAGGTTTGGCCGATATGAGTTACGGCCACTGCCTTTCAGTGCTATAATGCTGTAGACAAGCCACCCGATCCGACCTGTAAGAAGAAAAATAATTTTTATTATACTCACCTGTGGGGCGGTCCCGTCTGAGGGGTGTCACTGGTCTTGGTCCGGCACCTCCCATCTTCTTGTGATGCCGTCCTTCTTGCTTTGTGTGGCTGACGGATCCCTGCATCATCCACACAGTCTGCTCAGCATCTCTCTTCTGTGCATGCGTACTTATCTGCCCTGTTGAGGGCAGAGCAAAGTCCTGCAGTGCGCAGGCGCTGGGCCTCTTTGACCTTTCCCAGCACCTACGCACTGCAGTACTTTGCTCCGCCCTCAACTGGGCAGAGAAGTACACCTGCACTGGAGCGCGATGCCGTGGAGCCTGTGTGGATGACGCAGGGACGTGTCATCCACATGAAGCAAGCAGGAGGACGGCATCGCAAGAAGATGGGGGGCCGGACCAAGACCAGCAACACCCCTAGTACCGGAACGCCCTGCAGGTGAGTATAATAAAAGTTATTTTTATTCTCTTAACCCCTTCATGACCCAGCCTATTTTGACCTTAAAGACCTTGCCATTTTTTGCAATTCTGACCAGTGTCCTTTTATGAGGTAATAACTCAGGAACGCTTAAACGGATCCTAGTGATTCTGAGAATGTTTTTTCGTGACATATTGGGCTTCATGTTAGTGGTAAATTTAGGTCGATATGTTTTGCGTCTATTTGTTAAAAAAATGGAAATTTGGCGCAAATTTTGAAAATTTAGCAATTTTCAAATTTTGAATTTTTATTCTGTTAAACCAGAGAGTTATGTGACACAAAATAGTTAATAAATAACATTTCCCATATGTTTACTTTACATCAGCACAATTTTGGAAACAAATATTTTTTGTTAGGAAGTTATGAGGGTTAAAATTGACCAGCGATTTCTCATTTTTACAACAAAATTTACAAAACCATTTTTTTAGGGACCACCTCACATTTGAAGTCAGTTTGAGTGGTCTACATGTCTGAAAATGCCCAAAAGTGACACCATTCTAAAAACTGCTCCCCTCAAGCTGATCAAAACCACATTCAAGAAGTTTATTAACCCTTCAGGTGCTTCACAGGAGCTGAAGCAATGTGGAAGGAAAAATTGAACATTTAACTTTTTAGTCACAAAAATGATCTTTTATAAACAATTTTTTTATTTTTACAAGGGTAAAGGGAGAAAATGGACAGATAAAGTTGTTGTGCTATTTCTCCTGAGTACACCGATACCCCATATGTGGGAGAAATCCACTGTCTGGGTGCACGGCAGGGCTCGGAAGGGAAGGAGCGCCGTTTGACTTTTTCAAACCAAAATTGGCTGGAATTGAGATAGGACGCCATGTCACGGTTGGAGAGCCCCAGTTGAGCCTAAACAGTGGAAACCCCCACAAATGACCCCATTTTGGAAACTAGACACCCTAAGGAACTAATCAAGATTTGTTGTGAGCACTTTGAACCCCCAAGTGTTTCACTAATGTTTATAATGCCTGGGTGTGAAAAAAAAATTCCACAAAAATTATTTTTTTAGTCCCCAATTTTTGATTTTTCCCAAGGAAATTGGACCCCAAAAGTTGCTGTCCAATTTGTCCTGAGTATGCTGATACCCCATATGTGGGGGAGAAATACTGTTTGAGAGCACGGCAGGGCTCGGAAAGGAAGTAATGATGTTTTGGGATGCAGTCTTTGATGCTTGTCATGTTCAGTTTGCAGAGCCCCTGGTGTGCCTAAACAGTGGAAACCCCCCACAAGTGACCCCATTTTGGAAACTAGACCCCCTAAGAAATTTATCTAGATCTGTGGTGAGCACTTTGAACCCCCAAGTGCTTCACACAAGTTTATAATGCCCTGACATGAAAATAAAAAATCCTATTTTTTCCCATAAAAATGATTTAAGTCACCAATTTTTTATTTTCCCAAGGGTAACAGGAGAAATTGGACCACAACAGTTGTTGTCCAATATGTCCTGAGTACGCTGACACCCCATATGAGGGGGGCAACCACTGTTTTGGCGCACGGCAGAGCTCGAAAGGGAAGGAGCGCCATTTGACTTTTTCCAACCAAAATTGACTGGAATTGAGATTGGATGCCATGTTGCGTTTGGAGAGCGCCTGATGTGCCTAAACAGTGGAAACCCCCTACAATTGACCCATTTTAGAAACTAGACCCCCTAAGGAACTTATCTAGATCTGTTGTGAGCACTTTGAACCCCCAAGTGCTTCACACAAGTTTATAACGTAGAGCCGTAAAATTAAAAAATCATATTTTTTCCACAAAAATGATCTTTTTACCCCAATTTTTATTTTCCCAATGGTAACAAGACCCCAAAAGTTATTGTGCAATTTGTCCTGAGTACGCTGATACCCCATAGGTGGGGGTAAACCACTGTTTAGGTGCATGGCAGAGCTTGGAAGGGAAGGAGCGCCGTTTGACTTTTTCAACGCAGAATTGCCAGGACGCCATGTCGCGTTTGGAGAGCCCCTGATGTGCCTAAACAATGGAAACCCCCCACAAATGACACCATTTTGGAAACTATATCCCTCAAGGAACTTATCTAGATGTGTGGTGAGAACTTTGAACCCCCAGGTGTTTCACTAAAGTTTATAATGCCCGAGCGTGAAAATAAAAAAATCATATTTTTTCCACAAACATGATCTTTTAGTCCCCAATTTTTTATTTTTCCAAGGGTAACAGGAGAAATTGGACCCCAAAAGTTGTTGTCCAATTTGTCCTGACTACTCTGATACCCCATATGTGGGAGAAAACTACTGTGTGAGCACATGTCGGGGCTCGGAAGAGAAGTAGTGACGTTTTGTAATGCAGACTTTAATGGAATGGTCTGGGGTGTCATTTCGCGTTTGGAGAGCCCCTGATGCACCTAAACAGTGGAAACCCCCCACAAGTGACCCCATTTTGGAAACTAGACCCCCAAAGGAACTTATCTAGATGTGTGGTGAGCACTTTGAACCCCCAAGTGCTTCACAAAAGTTTATAACGCAGAGCCGTAAAAATAAAAAATCATTTTTTTTCCTCAAAAAATGATTTTTTAGCCCGCATTTTTTTATTTTCACAAGGGTAACAGGAGAACTTGGACCCCCAAAGTTGTTGTCCAGTTTGTACTAAGTACGTTGGTACCCCATATGTTGGGGGGAACCACTCTTTGGGCACACGTCATGGCTCGGAAGGGAAGTAGTGACGTTTTGAAATGCAGACTTTGATGGAATGGTCAGTGGCGTCATGTTACGATTGCAGAGCCCATGATGTGCCTAAACAGTAGAAACCCACCACAAGTGACTCTATTTCGGAAACTAGACCTCCAAGGAACTTATCTAGATGTGTGGAGAGCAATTTGAACTCCCAAGTGCTTCACAGAAGTTTGTAAAGCAGAGCCGTAAAAAAAAAAAAATCATTTTTTTCCCCTAAAATAATTTTTAGCCCCCAATTTTTATTTTCCCAAGGGTAACAGGAGAAATTAGCCCCCCAAAGTTGTAGTGCAATTTTTCCTGAGTACGCTGATACCCATATGTTGGGGTAAACCATTGTTTGGGCACACTTCGGGGCTTGGAAGGGAGGGATCGCCTTTTAACTTTTTGAACGCAAAATTGGCTGGAATCAATGGTGGCACCATGTCACATTTAGAGACCCCCTGATGTGCCTAAACCATGGAAACCCCTCAATTCTAACTCCAACCCTAACCCCAACACACCCCTAACCCTTATTCCAACCCTAACCCCAACACACCCCTAACCCTAATCCCAACCCTAACCCCCAACACAGGGCCGGCGTCAGCACCCGGCACACCCGGGCAAGTGCCGGGGCCCTGAGCAGGCGGGGGGGCCCACTCGCAGTCTGGCTCCCTCGCACCCTTAGCGGAGGAGAGCGGTGTCAGCGCCGCCACTGGGCCCCCCGCTTGCTCAGGCCCTGGCATCAGCTGCACAATACTTACCTCCCCCGTGCCTCCGCTGCCGCAGATCCGGCTCCAGGGGGCGCCGGCGCTTCCTCTCACAGCAGCGCCGCTGAATGACGTCATCATTCAGCGGCCGGCTGTGGCAGAAAGCGCGGGGACGCCGGACAGGTAAGACGTGTGTGTGTGTGTGTGTGTGTCTGTGTGTGTATGTAGTGCGGTGCTTTGTGTGTGTATGTGTGTGTGTATGTATGTGAGAGAGTGCTTGTGTGCTGTCTGTGTGTGATGATGGGCAGGCATTGCTGATAATGGGGAGGCATTGATGATGATGATGGGGAGAAGATGATGATAATGGGCAGGCATTGATGATGGGGAGAAGATGATGATGGGCAGGCATTGATGATGATGGGGAGGAGATGATGATGGTCAGGCATTGCTGATAATGGGGAGGCATTGATGATGATGGGGAGAAGATGATGATAATGGGCAGGCATTGATGATAATGGGCAGACATTGATGATGGGGAGAAGATGATGATGGGGAGAAGATGATGATGATGGGCAGGCATTGATGATAATGGGGAGGCCATGATAATGATGGGGAGGAAATGATGATGATAAGGAGGCAATCATGATGATAATGGGAAGTCTTTCCACAGCGCCCTTTCCTGAGCCGTAACAGTGCAGAACGCAGTACAGCGCAGAGGAGAGCTCCATATTTTGTATGGAGCATTATATGGGGACCAGTATCCTGTATGGAGCATTATATGGGGACCAGTATCCTGTATGGAGCATTATATTGGGTCCAGTATTCTGTATGGAGCATTATTTTGGGTCCAGTATTCTGTATGGAGCATTATATGGGGGGTGACATCCTGCATGGGGTATTATATGGGTGATGAGGGGGAGACTGTGGTGCCCATAATATTGTATGGAGGACTGTACTGTCCAGTCTGTTCTGTGCACTGTGAGGATTTGGCGGTTTTTGAGCTATTGTACAATTTACAATAGATATCACTCATGTAATGGAAGAAGTGAAGTATTTGGCATTGTACTGTACCTATATTTCTCTGCTGTATCTGTGCATCATGAATCGTGGTCTGTGTTAAAGGGGCCCACTGAGGCTCTTTCGCCCAGGGCCCATAAAAACCTGGAGCTGGCCCTGCCCCAACACACCCCTAACCCTAATCCCAACCATAACCCTAACCACAAGCATAACCCTAATCCCAACCCTAACCCCAACACACCCCTAATCTTAACCCTAATTCTAACCCGAACAATAATTCTGACCCTAACCCTATTTGCAACCCTAACCCTAATACCAACCCTAATACCAACCCTAACCCTAATGCTAACCCTAATCCTAACCCTAACCCTAGTCCTAACCCTAACCTAACCCTAAGGCTAGGTTCACATTACGTTTAACCAGCCCGTTCAACACATAGCGTTGATGGGCTGGTAACGGTATAGCATAACGCGGTCGCGTTATGCTATACCCGCTAGCGCAGATGAATCAGCAGATGATTCATTTGTGCTAGCGGTGACGGAGCCCTGACTCTGCAGCCCACGTCCGAGGCTCCGTCACTGAATGACGGCACGTCGCGACCGCATGCCTCTTTATGGCATGCGCCGCGATGCGCCCGACAATGGGGGTGAGTGGCAGCGTTAACGGACTGCATTACACCGCGTTATACCGCGGTGTAACGTAATCTGTGTAGCGGACTGCCAGAACATAATGTGAACCCAGCTAACCCTAACCTAACCCTAACCGTAATTCTAACCCTAATGGAAAAATAAAAATATTTTCTTTATTTTATTATTGTTCCCTACCTATGGGGGTGATAAAGGAGGGTTATTTACTATTTCTTTTATTTTGATCACTGTGATAGGGTCTATCACAGTGATCAAAATGTACTTTCAATAAATGAATGAATCTGCCTGCCATCAGATTCAGCGGGCGCACTGCGAATACGCCCACCAGTTTGGAAGATGACAGCGCCCATGGACCGGGCAGGAGAGACGCCGGGAGGAAGATGGGGACTCCGTAGGTACCTTGGGGGATCGGAGGCCGGGGCAAGATCGGAAGGCGGGGGGACCGGAATAAAGAGGAGAGCAGATAGTGACGGCGGCGACCGATCGCCGCCATCAATCGGTGGCGGCGGCCGATCGCTGCCGTCACTCGGTGTGGGAGGGGTCGGATTTTGGTGTCCAGCCATGGCCGATGCTATTGCAGCTGGGTTGTAATATTTCACCAAATTTCATTGGTGAAATATTACAAATCGCTCTGATTGGCTGTTTCACTTTTAACAGCAAATCAGAGCGATCGTAGCCACGTGGGGGTTAAGCCACCCCCCCTGTGGTGAAGCACAAAGGGTCTTTTGCCTGCAGGTCGGGTGACCTGTTAGTGACCCCGGTCACCCGACCTGCAGGAACGGGATTTATAGCATGACGTCTACGTCGGCGTCATGGGTCGGGATGGCACAGGTTTTCATGACGCAGACGTAGGCGTCATGGGTCGGGAAGGGGTTAAAGGTAGGCTCGGAAACAGGACCAAGAATAACGACACCCCTCGGATCGGACTACCCACAGGTGAGTATAATAAAAGCTATTTTTCAGTTCTTCCAGGTCAGATAGAGGATTTATCTACAGCATTATAGAATGCTGTAGATAACCCCTGAAAGATGGTGGCTGTAACTCGTATCAGCCAAAACTGGTGACAGGTTCCCTTTAAATTAAAAAGTTGAACTATAGATTAATATCTTAAAAGGGTTGGCCACTATTCAGACAACCCCTTCTCAATCCCTTGAATTCCTCCTTGCAAAACAATGAAAAATGAAACGAGAAAGCAACATGCCTACAAAATGGGAACACCACAATAAACGATATGACAAAATGACAAAATTTATTGATAGCACAAGACACGTACAAGAAAAACACAATGACCATAACAACATTTAAAAACATGCAGTGAAAAATCTAGTCATGCCATAAAATGATGGAACAATGACTCTCCCTTACCAAAACCCACAGAGCCTACATGCGCAAGACAAACCCCAAATGCAATAAATATGTCCCGTAATCAGGCAATGACATTTAAATTCATAATATATAGAGGGGAATCCTGAACATAGCAGTAGTATAGGGGCACCAGTATTCGTCAAACTCAATCTGACAGGTCGACACGCCCCCTATCATTTAATCCGTCTCCCTGGGATTTGATCTGGCTGGGAAATCTGGACTGCTGAATCTGTGAATTTCAATCAAAGTGATTCATGAATTTATTCGTCTCTATTTATATTTTATCCAGTGGATTTGATTAGTCTGTGGTGTTTTAGTGAAATACAGACTTCAGTATATAAGGATTTTTAGTGAAATACAGACTTCAGTATATAAGTTTAGTGAATTAATGAGCCAGTAAATGTAAAGGTATTTTCTAGCAGAGAGTGTAGTACAGACTAAAAGGTTTTTATTCTATAGTATTATTCAGTATATAAGGCTTGTTTTATATGTATGTAAAAGTTTGGAGGAAATACAGACTCCAGTATATAAGAAGTTTTACTCATTTCTAGCAGGATCTGTATAAAAGACCCCCAGTAAATGTATGTAAAAGATAGCCTTTTTTTCTAGACTGGCATTAAATCCCTATGTGACTGGCTGCTTCACTTGCTGGGAACTTATTGTACAGACTAAAAGGAGATTATTCTATAGTATTATCCAGTATAAAAGACTTGTTTTATATGTATGTAAAAACAGTAAATGTATCTTTTAGTAGGACTGACACATGGGGACATCTCAGCTATATTGTGTATAGCCCTCATTTCTAGCAGGGTTTGTTAGAGATAGCTCACTTATTAGCAGCTGTGTTGACATGAACTGTCATAACTAGTGTCATGCCCTGTAAGTACAATTGTGAGAAGGTCGATGGTATTTAGATATAGTGGTTCAATTGCTAGAAACTACATATAGTAATTAGTCTTGTATTGTGTATAGTTGACCATGCACAGTTGTGAGAAGGTCATAGCTTAACAGTCTATTGAATTTATTTGTCTCTATTTACCAGTAAATGTGTGTAAAGGTGTTTTATCTGTGTGTCTGATACTGAGCTCTTTTAACTCAACCAGTAAATGTATCCTATGACCACTCTTTTGTGTGGGGAAAGTCAAGGCGAGGTCACATTATGAAAAGGTCATATTATGTATATGTCGTGTTACAATATTGCAGAATGCTTTATTCTTATTTTTAAAAAGCAATGACGCGGTATTGTAAAAACAAGGTTACAAGCATGGGGACATCTCAGCTATATTGTGTATAGCCCAGGCATGTTGGGGCATGTTTAAAACTGCCGAGACTTATAACCGCCGTGTCATTGTACGGGCATATTATGTATATGGCCGTGTTACAATATTACATACGCGAATACTTTATTCGTATTTTAAAAAAGCAATGACACGGTATTGTAAAACATGATTACAAGATTTTATTGTAATAAATAAATACAGCTCAAAGACATTTCAAGCATTTAAAAGTACATACAGAATGATATAAAAAGTGTCACATGCACAATTAACAAATAGCATCACACACACGATAAAATAGATAATTAACAAGTACATAGGCAACATCGTGAGCCACATGGCTGGCAGTATCGGTAGAGACCTTTTTTTAGGTAGTAGAGTTCCCCTTGTGGTGCCTAATGACGGCGAGTGCAGGGAATGAATTGTACGGGGTGCGGGGTCTAACCTCATCGATGTAGATACACCAGCGCTGGAGGTCATTTTTAATTTGTCTAAATGTTGTCTAGTAGTGTGATTACCCACAACAGTAGAGGGTATATTCAGCTTGGCCATAGCCCGCATAAACGATTCCCAACCCCTAGGTAAATTCCTGACGGTCAGAGCGTGACTCTGCGTTGTACTACGTACTAAATCCACTAAGTTAGACCCGGGTATTACAGAGCCTTTGAAAATAAATTCGTCTTTATCATTCCAGTCTGTCACACTCTTATTCTGGAGTAGTCTGTTTAGTAAAAATTCAGCATTCTTTTTATATCTTTGGTTTATATGACCTACAATTTCAGCGATCTCGTGATTTTTTTTATCGGTGGCTGTATTTGGCGGCTGTTGATGCTCAGGACCCTGAGGGCTAACGAGATTTAAAGTTGTTAATTCTTTCGAACTGCGTTTCGTATGTACCAAGTAGCGCTCCAGCACGGTGCTATACATTTTAATTTTCACATCGTCGGGGATGTCGCGTCGCTGTAAAACGGAGTTAATTTCATCATCGAGGCGTCGAATAGCAGTTTCGCGTATGCTCTCGGGGATTGGTGTCCTTAGCTTATGTAGCTCCTGTTTGGGGACTAGATACATTTTCTCAGCATGCTCCATTATTTGCCCGCGAGCAGACTCGTTATTATGGGTATTGCAAAGCCTAAAAGAGGACCGATAAAGCCACCAGTCTGATTCAGTACCCGTTTCTTTTTCTTTATGGACTGCGCTCTATCGCTAATGGTTCTTATAGCTTTACGCCACTTCTTCAGTATGCCTTTTTGGCGCTCTTTCAACGGGATTCTGCCTTTTAAGATGTTTAAAGCAATCTCACCTACAGCGGTGATTAAATCCACGCTCGCATTGCGCAAAATAGATTTCCGGACGGATGGGGTTGCCTTCACCAGGGTTTTTAAGGGAGCCCAGTTACGCCGGAGTCTCTCGGACATCTTTACAGCACAACGCATACAGCGTGGAATGTGCGAGCCCGCATAAAATTCACTTTTTAGAAGCGATTTTCTTCTGCACATAGACAGCTGGTAACGCCGGTGGAAACAATCCCGTCCGTAAGCGGTGATCCTCCGGTGTATTAGCTCTCAAATAGACCAGCAAATACCCATAAGGCTCCCGCGTAGCATCCTCAAAGGCTTCTAGGAAAAAACGTGTTTTTCCGGGGTACATCTGACGAGCTAGTGTTAAAATTTGTAATTTATCTCGAGGGTTGTTAAAAAGAACCATGTACTTTGTGTTTAAATTTATGGTGCGGCTTTTCTTACCCTGACAAAATATGTTTTGTACCAGGTAGAAAATACTGAGATTTCTGTGGTGCACATACTTGGTGAACGCTTTTTCTGTCTCACAATTTTCGCTAGCACTATCCATGAGATCATCAACAATCGCCAAATTCACCATGTCCGGTGGGAATAATTCATCATCTACGAATGTATTCGGCAGACCCTCCACAAATCTGGTGTTGGGAAAAGAGAGAGAGATTTCATCATATAGTTTCTGCCAGCATGAATAAAACCAAACAATATTATCCGGCTTGTGAGAAAAACTACTTTCAATATTATACAGCAATTGTTTTACAAAATAACTCTTTCCAGAATTAGACGGCCCCGCTAGAATGCACGAGAGCGGATGTTGTAGCCTCGTGTCCATCACAATACTGTGCTAATAGCCGTACGGCAGGGTGGTGAATTCGTCTAGTAGTCGCCGCTTTGTGTAGACACACTTCTGGGTCTTTTGTAGGACACGGGATTCAATATTCCAATATTTTTTATCTCTCACAATGCCCTGCTGCTGTACGACGATGCGCTTCTGAGTTTCTGCGTCTGAATTACGGGGGTAGTCCAGAACTAGATCTTTCAGACTGGTAAAATTGATAGATTGGGAGTTACCAACATTTAGTGTTATTCCCTTCACTTTTAAGACAGTCTTCCCTGTGTTGAGCTTGTACCCGTAAGTTTTGAGCCCTGCAGAAACAAACTCTGTGATGTATGTGCCCTCGGGTATCTCACTCGTCAATTCCCCCAGGTAATCGCCTAGAGGCGGCTGCCACTCACCATCCCTGTGCACAAAAATAACTGAATCTGTGTCGTGATAAAGGCACCTCTCCTGCAGCCTGTCCAGCAGAGAATAGAGCTCTAGCCGCGCATACGCTGTGGTAAAGCAGGCTATCAAGATGTTTGTGTTTTTATTGACTGTGTGGTGCCCCTCTGCATATTTCCAGTTAATGGTAGCGGTTTCGTCATCGATAAAATCCAGCGTAGAAATGTCATAGTAGGGCAGGAAGAGATACCTAAAAAGCTCATCAGGATCCCTAACAATCTTGGTGCTTGGTAGATTGGCCCGCTGTGCAAACTTCCCCCATAAAGAATTTAAGAAAAGTTTGGAGATCTGTCTTTTAGCGGGGTTGACGGCTATATTTTCAGGTCGTAACCGTACACCCTCTTTTTCAAGAAAACTGTCAATGTACTGCTTTTTCTTGGCATCATCAGTGCACCAGCTAGGATACCCTGACGCCTCATGCTTATCCCTAAGGTGTAATTTAATGTAGCGGGCAAACAGATCATCGCTGGTGTTTGGAAAATGCCATATTTCATAGATGTGGGCGATCCGGTAGCCTTTATCTATCGCCAGCTCGAGCTCTATGGTGCACCAGGTACCTATCAGGGAACGTTCTTCATCACTATGTCTGCATTCCTCGGATTGTGAATTTAAGCGCATGTATAGCAAAGGGGGAACATCAATTTTTTTGTCGAGTTTTACCGGTAGAACGGGAAAAAATAAATCTCTCGGGGGATAGACCTTGACTCTAGCTAAGCCAAAGTATTTTTTAATGAAACCAAAGTTGTCATAGATGATATCGGGGTGACCTACAGGGTATGTTTTAGTTTTGTTTACAAAGGGGTACAGGCTTGTGAAGTCGTAGTAATGTAAAGTCTCACCAGCTTCCACCTGGTGATAGAGCTTAATAGCGTTAGTTCGACCCCATAAAGCGCATCGCGGGGGTCTAAGGGAGCAGGGAAATCCATTTGCTGGAGAAATGCCTGGAGGTTAGAATCGTTTTTAGCCATTTCACGCCACTCGTGCTCCCATATCACTCTTATGGTGTACCCGCGCAGCTGCAGGTATCGCTTTTTAGCTAAAAAGGCATGATATAATTGACCGTAGGTGGTGCTTGTAACTTTATTTGTATCATTCTCATTATAGCAAGATGGGCACCCGTGGAAAAAACAGCCCTGAAATTCAAAAGCTATGTGCTGGCCGTTAACATAGGCATAACCATCTAGAAAATACTGCCCGAGTTGTTTCTCACCCCCTCTTAAGGCATGCTGAATGTCAATGTTCTCGGTATGCGCTACATACATGAGCCATTGTATAGCGGCGGATGAGTAGCGCTTTTTGCCTTGTGATAATTATCACCCGGTAAAATGGCGATCGTTTTTTCTGGTAGAAATTTAAACCGATACATTGACATACATACAGAGGCCAGGGTGATGAATTGAAAAGGGTCAATACAGCTGCTCTCCACAACCATTTCTTTTTGAATGTCATAGTATTTTTTAACACTTTTCAGCGTCATTTCCATAATGCGCTCTCTATAGATCTCACAGGCTCGTCTCAAAATTTCAACATCCTGTTTGCAGTATGATTTTAGTTCACTCTTGAAGTCAAAAACTGTGTGTTTCTCACCCTCATGCCAGGACAGGAACTCTACCTTCTCATCCGGGGCCATGTACTCTAATCCATAATATTTCACATCGGGTATGGACCTACATAGTTTTGGTTTTCTCGGGTGTTAAAAAAGTGTGGAAAATGACCTTTGGCACCTGAAAAGCCCATGGCCTGAGGTAATTTACTGACTTCATGGGAATAAAATTTAGCGAGTCTATGAACCTTAAAGACAAATCGGGTACCGTCACACACAAGAGCCGGCCACCTTGGGCTATCAGCTTTACCTGTAGTTTTTCAAAAATCAGCTCCTTAACAATAAAGTAAGAATCGTAGCGTCCTGCATTGTGCGCTATAAATGTATACCCTGAAAATTTCCCGCTGGTAAAGAACAGTAAAAAGTCGTGCGTGCAGCTATCACCTTCAAACTCCCAGGACTGCTCACCACTCAGTGTTGTAGCATAAATGTAATTTGGTATGTGGGTACCTGTGTCCTGCATACATTCAAAATATTTAACAATCTGTCTCGTCCTCCGGTACATAGCGACGCATGTAACAGAGATGGGCGTCAAATTTATTTACACGAGCACGACATACGGTGCAACGTAAACCTGCACATTCAAGCACGCCCTCGCTATTCCTGAACACAAAGCGATGGCACTCATCACAAAATATTTTAAGCCTGCAGAACGGTGGATCATCCAGAGCTAATTGTTTGTGACGATCTAAACACTCACTAGAGCGACAATGAACCCGACATACGGAGCAACGCGGTGTTTGTTGTACACCGGTACTCTCCACACAATCCACTCTTTGACAAGCTTTACAAAAATATTGACATGAATGGGTGTTCTTCTTAGTATACAATGAATTGCAGAGCTCACAAAAGTGCTTAGCACCGATAAAACTTTTTATATTCTTGATACCGTAGTAGTGGTTATCATGGAACAGTATGAATACGATTTTACCACTAGCTGCATTGTCGGTCTGAAAGTAGCGCCAATCACCCTGACTGTAGTACAGTACTTTAATGGTGACCCCCAAATAGTTCTCAAATGCTGGAATGTCGCTAAAACTCACTAATCGATCATCTGGAATCCCCAGCGTCGTGTGTATGTTTTTAGAGCGATTCAGTAAAACCGCATCACCGACATCCGCGTCCTCTATCAGGGCACACACACTAGCGGCCAAACACAGATTTGTACTGTAATTGTTAAAATCATACAGCCACCGCATCTTTTGTTTAATGATTCGGCTGCTCGCTATAGATTTCAAGCGTCTTTTTACACCGCCTCGGCGGTTTTTAACGGTAGTGATGACTAGTTTTAGGGTGTTGCTTGCCAAGCATTCAGCATTACTTTGAAGTGTGCGGGCAACAGCATTTAAAAAAGATTCAGAATTAAAATCCTCGCGGCTCTGCTTTGTAGTGAAAATGGGGTCTAAAGCATCGCCACCTTCAAGCCTTAACTGCACAAAGTCACCGGGTTCAATGTCCCTAATGACTCTATCAAGTAATGACTGAATACTGTCGTGAACAATGTTCACAGCCTCGACAAACGATCGTACACGCTCCAAATTTACAAACCTAAAATGATCGGTATGTATGCGCGCACTGAAATTACGGTTGTCCCTCTGGTGATGATGGAAGTGTTGTAAAAATACTGCATGGGATGATCCCTCACATCATCAGCAGAGTCAGCAGCCGCATCAGAGGCTTGTGAGCTTTGTGTACCGTTACGGCGGGCATTTTCAGGGACATCATGGCTATGTGAGACAGGAGCATCTGTGTGTGGTGGCTCCTGGGCTGTGTGTGGTGGTATACCAGCACAGATACCGGCACCCCGCCGCCTAGTGCATATTGCGCGTCGAGCACTGACCAGTAGTTTTATAGCTCGTTTTATAACTCTGGACCTATTATAACGGGCTGTTTTAGTTGGTTTATGCAGACCCGAACCAATCATATTTAGTCATAACGGGCTAGCACCATCTGGTATCTCGGTGTCTACTTGCAGCCGGCGAAGCGCGTATAGCTCGGCCTTACGAGCAGCTGTCGGGAATGCTTCAGACAACAAGCTTTTCAAAAGTACCGCAGAAAAACCGTATTTTGGGTAGACAGATTTTGTAGCGTAAGTAACGATCTAACTGCTCCTTAAACACTGCGGCTTCGGCGGGGGCCCACCCAATGCCGTCATACATCTGCGCTGTAGCGGTCGCAGATACAGAATCCGCGATGCTAACAGGTACAGAGACCGCAGAATCCGCACTGCTAACAGGTACAGAGACCGCAGAATCCGCACTGCTAACAGGTACAGAGACTGCAGAATCCGCACTGTTAACAGGTACAGAGACCGCAGAATCCGCACTGCTAACAGGTACAGAGACCGCAGAATCCGCACTGCTAACAGGTACAGAGACCGCAGAATCCGCACTGCTAACAGGTACAGAGACCGCAGAATCCGCACTGCTAACAGGTACAGAGACCGCAGAATCCGCACTGTTAACAGGTACAGAGACCGCAGAATCCGCACTGTTAACAGGTACAGAGACCGCAGAATCCGCACAGCTAACCGGTACAGAGACCGCAGAATCCCCACTGCTAACAGGTACAGATACAGCTGTATGAAGCCTCGGCTTTTTTACACACTTTATGCTTAGTCGTTAACAGTCTCTTTAACCCCATCACAACATTAACTGGATTAGATACATCAGCGTGAGACGTGGTGGGTAAATTAATGGTATCCGACAGTTCAACACCTGTGGAATTAGCAGACACGGTTACAGATGGCTGTAACGGCTGTATAGTATGAGTGGTCCGTATAATGATGGTTCTACGGTGCGCTTCTTACCATCAGCGAGCTGATCAATCTCACGATCAAGCGCCTCACGACTCTGTCGGGATGTGGGATTCATGGTGGAAAACGTGACTGGTGATGTTTCTGAAGTACGCTTAGTTTTCTGCGGGTGTTTACGTGGCCGCTCCTGTACTTCAGAGTATAGTTCAGCATCATTCACAGCCCTGCTGGATGGTTGCGTGCCGCTTGAATGGGACAACACCCAGGCATCAGATAGAACTGCTGTTGCGGCTGTGGTCCAGCAGGGCCCATAGGTGTCTGTATCGGCGTCATGAACGACGCTGCGTGGTTCTCATTGAGCCGTAGTGTTTGCAGAGGGGTCGTGGTTGTTTTTTCTCTCGACTTTAGATTTATCTGTGGATGAGATTGTATATGTGTCAATCTGACTTTACAACTATCTTTAAGGAAAGATTCTACATGTAACGGATACGTGCGGAACATCGTGATCCTAGGTGTGACAAGAGTGACATACGATGTATTAAGACTAGTCTGATATATCAAAATATACACTTACCGGTTAACGATGATGCATGTACGTTTGTAACAGCGGTTTCTGGGACGTCTGAGGTGTTCTCCACTAGCAGGTGTATATTCTCTTTTGTAAATATCATCCTCCTAGATTTCACTTTACGCGCTATAAATAATAATAATCATTAGAAGGGCCATCAACAATTTTCTTCAACCGTTTGGGCAAAACAGCTTTTCATGCGGCACGTAAATTTACCTTTCTTGACCGCCGTCAGACTCCGCTTTTTAGGAGCTTTAGAAAATGCGGCATCTTCTTGGGCTCTGTTAGTGCCAGGGTTCATAGGCATTTCGGGTGTATCCAGTTCCGCTATCATCGCGACATCTGTAAGGAGTTAATATTCACTTACACCTTAAATTCACATAGTTAACTGTTATATACATTGTTGTGTGTGTGTGTATATATATATATATTATATATATATATATATATATATAACACAGACACACAGAAACACAGCGTACCCTCGATGCCCGGCGCTGAAAGCCCGTCCCCGGGCCCGGCAGCGCCAGAATTGCTACAAACGGCATCGGTTAAAATACAGGCCTCGGGATCCGAATAGTTCAATGTGGCAAATACCTCATCAGGCAGGTCGCAGCTCATTATACTCGGTTCTTAAAGAATAAAGCAAAAATAATATGCAAAACAACTCTATATATCTATATATATATATATACACACACACACACACACAACCGCGCATCCACACAACGTACCCGCGCTGGGTAGCGCCGCTTGACAGCTCACGTTCCACCCATCAGTAGCGTTACTACACGCGGTCTCGGGTAAAATGGTGTGGCCGGGATCAGAATAGTTCATGGTTGGTGAAATCTCAGCAGATAGGTACTCGTTCATTACACCTGGTTCTTAAACGAGATAGAATAAAGCGGTATAAAAATAATGTGCAAAACAACTCTTAACTAGAATAGCCTGCTGTGTCTATATAAGGCGTAAAGCATACCCTGTTGCAAAGCCAGTAAGACTTCTGAAAGACTGTTAGAAAAAATATGCTCCGCCATCTAAAATAAAATTAACTGTATGAATTTTAGCGTCAATCTATAGTAATTATTAATATTAATAGTAAGCGAGCTAAATTTACCACTACAGCGTAAATATTCAGCTATTAATCACCACAGCCATGGTATATTATTAAAACAAATAAAGTACAACTATGAAAACACGGATAAGATATTCATGCAAATACTACACAAACTTAAATATAATTGAAACGAAAGACATAAAAATACTCACTTTAGTTCTGTTCAGAGCCTTCGTGTGTCCTGTGATGTGTGAACCCTTACAGGTGAGCGTTGTATTGCTTGTGAGCTGCCTGTATTTATTAGGGCTAGCAGAGAGAGCACGCCCACTGTCACTGCCCCCAATGATGAGAAAGAAAAAAAAAAAAATCCCATTCATGTTTTACAGAGCTATCATGGCGCCTAACCGCATTGAATCAATATTAGAGAAGCAATATTTCACGCCCGAAGCCCCTGCATCATTCAGTGGCATTACAAATCTATACAAATCGGTCCGAACGCGTGGTATAAAACAACACGATGTGATCGATTGGCTGAATAAACAAGATGCTTACACCCTTCATAAGCCTGTCAGGACAAGATTCACCAACAATAACATTTTTGTCGCGGACATTGATTCGCAGTGGCAGGCTGATTTGGTTAGCTTAATTGAATATTCTAGGGAAAATGACGCCGTGAAATATCTATTGACCGTAATAGACGTACTATCCAAACACGCCTGGGTTGCCGCCCTGCCCAACAAAACCGGTGCGTCTGTAGCTCGGTCGTTCGAGTTAATATTTGAAAGCGGCCGACGTACGCCGCAGAAACTACAGACGGATCGTGGAAAAGAATTTATGAATTCACACATGAAGCGTGTTTGTAAAATGCATAAAATTCACCATTTTTTCACCAACAATACCGTAAAGGCAGCTATAGTTGAGCGATTTAATCGTACATTAAAAACGCGTATGTGGCGCTATCTGACGAAACATAATACCTTTAGGTATATCGACATTTTACCAGGTTTGGTGCACAGCTACAACCACACCTTTCACACCACGATACAGACACGGCCGTGCGATGTGACGAAACAGAACGCGTTACAAATATGGAAAAATATTTATAGCGGTAGCATGACTAAAAAACGTATTAAGCCATCTTTAAAAATTGGAGATCATGTCAGAATATCTCGTTTTAAGAACCCTTTTACGAAGGGTTATGAGCAGACATTCAGCGAGGAGATATTTTTAATTAGCGCCATTTCCAATAAATTTCATAAACCTCTCTATAAAATTAACGATTTAGCGGGCGACGCTATCGAGGGATCATTTTATAAGGAGGAGCTGCAAAAAATAGATTTCAATGAAAACCGCGTCTACCGCGTTGAGGCGATTTTGAGAAAAAAACGTGTCAGGGGGGCGATTCATTGCTATATTAAATGGAGAGGTTATCCTGATAAATTTAATTCGTGGGTACCCGCGTCGGCGCTGACGGACATATAACCATGGAATCTGAATCCTTCTTTATCACCCTGCCCTCCAACGCTTCTGGCGATATATATCCGGAAAACACAATCGCCGAGTATACCACAAAATTATCTAAGCCCGTTCAGCTTTCAGGCCAATACGAAGTTGCACTAACTGAGATTCAATACCCCATACATGGTACACGTTTGAGCGTGGTGAAGGGAATTTCTATATAGGCAAACGGGGGATGTTCTGAAGGAATATTATGTTAAGCCAAGTTTTTATAACACATTCGCAGACCTCATACGTGCTATTAATGAGAGAATTGATATTTTGAAGATTACCGCCGACGGATTTAAGCTGCGCTATGACGAAATGAGGAGGAGTGTTACCCTACCGGATTCCCCCACGATACAGTTTGCCCCGGGTCAGAAATTGGGGCATATTTTAGGCCTCCAGCCATACATCGAGGCGCATGATAATAACCAGCCTGAGCGGAAGAAGATTTATGCCGATATAAAAGCTGGTTTTTATACATTATTTATTTACAGCGACATCATCCAGCACCAGCTTGTGGGCGGCAGTTACGTACAACTTCTGAGAACGGCGCAAATAAGCGGCAAGAGCGGTGAAATTACCACGCTTCAATACACACGACCCGATTACGTGCCATTATGCAAGCATCATTTTGATTCTGTAACAATCTCCATCTTATCGGACCAGGGCACTCCCGTTAAATTCAAGTACGGAAAGTGTATTGTGAGACTACATTTCCGGAAGAGACGCGATTAGCACGCTAGAAAATGGTGGCTCAGAGGCCGTACGGGGACCCAGCTGTTTATGCCCGCTACTATATTGCACAGTCAGGGCAAGCATTAGAGGGGTTCAGCGGGAGCGAGTACATGTACGGATCGGGTCTGGCTGGGATATTTAAAGGCTTATTTCGGCGTGCTGTACCGCTTTTCAGAAGAGGCTTAGAATTGGTAAAACCACACGTGAAGACGGCTGTCAAAAACATTGCTAAAGACGCCGTCACATCTGTCTCGTCAGCGCTTATGAATCGTATAAATACACAGCCCGAGCAAGGTGGCGCGGGTCTAGTTTATGTCGCTAAAAAACCGCATAAAAGAAAGCGTCGCTCATGCCCCGCTTTACCCCCGATCCTCATGAATAAAAAACCAGCCAAGCGTCGACCCCGTCAGAAACGAGTGAGACGTACTGCTGAGGACATCTTCTGATCAGCATGGCTTTCCTGCACGATGCTTCTGTAGAGTGCGCTAAATCTGAACTGGATATTTTTGACATACCGCCGACACAGACGAGTATAGAGAAATCCCTATTTGTAGAAGGGTTTCAGCCGGTTGCCGCTTGAGGGAAAAAGCCCCCCTGGAATTTTTCATATGGGGGAGGGGGGGGATTTTTATTAGACCTAATAAACCCTGTGTACAAAAATTGTCGAAATCGGTCAACCCAAATAATTCAAAATCGCTGATGACCCCGTGTACGCTAATAAACTACCCTTTCTTGCTACCCCTTTTTTAATCGGTGGGAAATTACTCTGGGGGACCGATTTAAATCTCACAATGGGGACAATCTCTAAACTATAAGCGAACATAGAGACTCCAAAAATTACAGTTCACAGACGCTTTCCCCCGCAATTTACTCCCGGGTTTTTTCTATAAAAAAACAGCTGGTCACCTTAATAAACCGAAGTTTGGAGGGCCCAAAAAAGTTTGGAAATTATTAAAAAAGCCGCTGCAACCCACCGCCCAAAAACCCCGGCCCTTTCTTTGGGTTCCAAATTTTTTGGTGATATATTTAATAAACCAAAAGCTAATATTAAAGGGAAATGATCTTAAGGTTAAGCTAACGGAAAAAAAAGGACGCTTTTCCGGGGACCCCCTCCTGACACACCTTTGGGCCGCCCCTCCTCTTTTTTGGGCCCGGGAAACACAAAAGGGTTTAAAAAGCCCCCCCCCCCCCGCCCCCTTTTCCTCATTTGTTTTTTTCCTGTCCCTGCATGGGGGAAAACACAGGAACTTCCCCCGGGTTCGGGGGGAAACCGTGGGGGCCACCCCAAAGACCCTTTCCCCCCTGTGAACCACCCGGGGCTGAAACTCTCCGGGGGGAATCCCTCACCCCAAAGACCAGGTGGGGCGGGGGCCCTGAATTGCGGGAGTTCCCTTCCAGGTGGGAGGCTCTCGCCGGGACCTCAAAATGAGGGGTGCAAGGGGGTTCCTGGTAGGACAGCATCCCGCAGCCGGGCCGACCGGGGCGGGGGTTTTTGGCGGGGGATACTTTCCATCCCCTGGGCTGTGA
Organism: Oophaga sylvatica; assembly: GCA_033576555.1. Taxonomy (NCBI): domain Eukaryota; kingdom Metazoa; phylum Chordata; class Amphibia; order Anura; family Dendrobatidae; genus Oophaga; species Oophaga sylvatica. The sequence continues at coordinate 285,742,075 of JARQOD010000006.1, read as the reverse complement.
CCAGCCCCGGGGGGGCTTTTTCATTTCCCGGGTTTTAAACGCCGCACTTCCGGTGACCCATACCGGGAGACGCTCCCGCATGGAGGGGCAGCCCCCCCCCTTAACGACGAAAAGCTGGTGGAGACCTTTTACGGGCACCAAAACCCGTGATACGGGGGGTTATCTAGAGGAAAAAAAAACGCCAAGACAGGGACAATCCCCGTTTTCCCCTATCGGCAGGACGCATAATTTGGTCAACCCGCCTCCCTTTGTCCCTCATGGATACAGACGTGGCAAGGGCCCCGGGGGGGGTTAAGTGGGGCTTGGCGCAAAAAACCCACCCATAACCTGACCCCACCCAGGAATCCGACCAATTAATTTTCCCGTCTTTTTTAAAAGGGGCAAAGGAACTTCGTCCGCTCCCTTTTAAATTTCCCAAAAAAGGGTGGTAAAGCCTTTGCAAAAAACACCAGGTGTCCGGTGGGTTCCCAGCCAAAAGGGGCCCAAAGGCTATGGGCAGAACCCTTTGTTCTTTTGTAACCCCTAAGGTTTTAGAGGGTGAACCCATTTAAGGGTTTTTGAAAAAAGAGGCGCATGATTTCTGAGGAAAGTTTTTAGGCCCCTATAAAACCAAAACTTAATCCCAGTGGCCATGTAGTCCTGGCTTTTAAAATCGTAAGCGGCCCAGATGGGGAAAGGATTCAAGGAACAAGATTTTTTTGCTCTGAAAAAAAATCAATTTTAAAAAAACTATTTCCCGAGGGAAAAAGGGGAACTTCCCCCCGACACTCAGGATAGAAAAA
>JARQOD010000006.1:285702299-285741193 GCA_033576555.1 Oophaga sylvatica | reverse complement strand
CCATTCACCCCGTCCGCAGGGGGGAGCCTGCTCTGGTGACGTCGGTCCCCCCGCTCGCCCAGTCTAACAGTGTAGGGATTACGCTGTTCCCCCCAGGCTCCTATTGGGCCCCAGCTGGTTGCGCGAGCAAATTTTTGGGACAAAGTCCTTTTTTTCCCCCCTTCGACATGCCCAGGGGGTGAACCTCAGGGAATGGGGTCACATGCTCGGTAAGCACAGTCCTTTTGGGCCCCGCCAGGAAGGTCCTGGACTACGGTTTTTGGGAAAACCCGTTCTTGGCCTTTTGTTTCTGGGTCCTGAGGTTGCAAAAAGGGGGTAGCTGCTGGGCCCCATGGCTAATATCAACCATTTTTTGCTTTGCCCAGGTGTCATGCTTGTGTGGGTTTTTGGCCCCCCGGCTAAATAAGGCCCTAAATACCGACTTAACGGTGGGGGGTTTTGGAAAAGCAGCTGTAGGTCGGTGCCTAGATGCCCTAGATTGCCGCATAACTGTGAGGTTTTTTTTGCCTTTTTCGGCCCGGGGTTTTCAGCCCCCATAGATTGGGGGGTGACCCCGCGAGGACAAGCCATGATCACGTTCATTTTCTTTTAACTTCACTGTGTACCGGGGTCCTGACAGACACAAAATTTTTTGTCTCAGCGCTTGTACAAAAACGGGTTCGCTTTCAACTAGACACGCCCTACGGTTTTTTTGTGCTCTTTTGTGTTAAGTGTTTCGCAACATCGCCTATACGCTGCGGCCCCCTTCAGCGGCCTGTGGTTTAAAACAGTTTTTCGCCCTATTGCCACAGGCTTACGGCGTTTATTTTGCGCCTGGGGTTTAAACAATTTGCTTCTTCCCCTTTTTTTACTAGCAGCAGCCCGCTTGCCGGGACCCCGGCTGAAAAGACCCCCTACATCTTTTTGGTGGTTCCCCCCCCCCTAACAAATTTTTTGCGCCAGGGCTGGCTATAAAAGGCGGATGACCAGCGCTAAGGCGTACATCCAGCAGGGGGGGGTAGGTTGGGGTCTTGACGCAAAACCCTTAGCTGTGGAGTTTACCGCGGGCGCTGTTCAGGCTCACCCTTTCCCCTCTCCACCTCTTCCCCTATTATCCCACCCCCGCTTCCGCAATTTTGCTGTGACAGCAAGCAATGTGGGGATTCGTGAGTCGGTCAAAGCTCGGCTTGGGGCTGAAAACTTTCCCCCCGGGGGAGGGGGCACAAGTGGGTTTTGTTTGTCTCTACTCTGGGCAGAGCGTTGGAGGGGAAAAACCCGCTGGGGACGAGACCGGGGGGTGCGGAAGTGCCCGGGGTTTTTGGGGGGCTCTAAAAAAGGTCTTTTTAGGACCTGGACGCACGTACGGCACTCCATTTGGGGAATGACACGGGCTTGTTCAGGTAACCATTTCAGCCAATTTCGGTTTTTGGCCTCTGTTTGGGGGGGCCAGAAAAATTTTCTTTTCCCCTTTTTGTTCTGGAAGGATGGCAGACCATGTAAGGCCTTTTTGGCTACCAGGGAATTCCCCCACACTGGAAAAACTCATTTCTTTTTCACCCCTCGACCTCTGTTTTAAAAGAGGGGGAGGTTTAAGCGACCCAGTGGGAGGGTTTCGGGGGGCACCCACCTTTGCCAAACCCTTAAAAAATTCCCCCGTTGGGGGGCCCGACTCCCCAACCCCGGGAGACTTCTCGAGGGGAATCAAGTCGGGGCCCACTCAGTATCCGTGGTCTTAATACCCCAAAGCCAGACTTTTTACAAAAATTTCCCCCCAGCATCGCGTCACGTTCGCGCTAGACCAGGGGGGGGAGGTTCACTAATCGCAGCATTTCCTCCAACGCCTTTAAAAAGGGACAACTCTTTTGGCAATCCACTCAACAGTTGAGCTTTGGGGATTTGGAGAGAGGGGCTTTATGTCCTCTCTTTTGCTCCTGCCCCCAAAACCTGGGGTGATGCTCACCAAACCGGTGACTTTTCGAGGTAAATGGCCCATACTGCCCTCACAGATCACACACAAAATCCCTTCACATTAGCTATGCCCTTCCCACGGGTTATTTCTTTCCTTGTCCTTCCTGAGGGGTTTGATGGGCCCTGCGGGGTACCCGCTTGTTTTTCTCCCCACAATGATGGCCTCTGGAAGATCGGGGTTGGGTGAGTCTTGTAAGGGGGATGTGTGAGGGAGTGTGTTCAGGGGTTTACACAGGATACCCCAGACTCACTTCCCCCCCAATCTATTGGTCCAGAAACTGTTCTCCAAAAGGGGGCGGGGAATCTTCCCCCTCACCGCCCCCCTGACTGTCCCCTTGACCTCTTCCTGGAGCAACCCCCCGGGGAAGGGCTATCCTCTCTCTCCCTCCCGGGACGGGGCTTTTTCCCAATATATTCAGGAAAATCTGGCAAGGGGTTCTTTGGGGAACAGTGTCACCTGCCGGGGCAGGGGTTTTTTTTGTGCAAAAAAAAACGGAGAATTTTGTCCCCGCATAGTTACAGGGGTCTTAACGCCATTAGTTGAACAAATACCTGCTGCCTTTTTTCGAGCTCTTTGAACTCGGGGGCAAAGGGTATTTACCAAAAATTGACTCGGGGTGCTTACAAAGATTCGCATCCGCGAGGGGGAGAGTGGGGAAACGGGGTTTTTAAAACCAGGGGGCACTATGAAATTGGTTTTTTCCCTTGGGCTCGTAACGCCCAGCCGTTTTCCAAACCTTGTTAAGACATCATCCGGGATATGCTTTTTCCCCCCGGGGGTGGGGATCGGATGAAATTCCCTTTCTCTCCAGTATTGACTCCCCCCGGGGAGATTCTGCAGAGTCTTCGACCTCTTCGGGCAAATTCCCTTTTTTGCAAATTGGGGAAATGCGTGTTGAGCAGATCTTTACCTTTCCTGCTATATCTTCCCCCCCAGGGTTGGCATGGATCCCCCCAAATTCTACGTGATGGGGGGCAAGAACCCCATTCCTTAAAAAGTGCCGCGCTTTATGGGGGGTTATTAATTTTATCGCCATTTTTTCCCCATTTTCCCAAATTTGGTCTCCTTTGGGGGCCCCCCCCCAAAAAAAGGAGAAAAACCCCAAAATTTTGGTCTGAGGAATCTCCCGGCTTTCTCTCAATTAAGTCGTTTCTAGCGCTCCCATTTACGCCGCCCTGATGTTATGCCATTATATTGAGGGGATGCCCCCTCCGTTGGTGCTGGAGCAGCCTCTTTCAAAAGGACCAAGGTCGAAAGCATCCTTGCTTTTCTTCTCCAAGACCTTCAACCCGGAAGAATTATTCCTTGGGCAGGGGTTTGCTACAATGAATTGGCTTTCTCTGAGTGAGACATCTTTTGGGAGGGGGCTCGCTTTCCCTTCCAATCTTCACCGACCCAAAATTTGTATATTTCAACACCCAGCGGCTTAATTTCCGCCGGGATGCCTTGTTTTTTCCCCCGGGGTTTCATTTCACACTGCATTTCCCTGGGAGAAAGAACATTCGTGCCGACGCTCTCCTCGCTTGTGGTGCCTCTGAGGAGGAGGTGGAGGAGTGGCTTATTGTCACCACAGAGAGCCTAGAAAGTGGCCCCGGTTTCGCTAGAGTCTGTTCCCCGCGGGCAAGATTTTGGCCTACCAAGCGACTGGAGGTACCTCTTGGGCTCATCGTCCAGGGGGGTGGACACTTTGGGGCAAAGAGAATCTGAATTGCTGGCAGGACAACTGGTGGCCGCTATGGTCGTGACGTTGGGGTATTTCTGGCGTGTGTCTCCTGCCCAAGAAAAGCCTCCAACAAGGCCAGCTGGGTTTACTTTACCCTTTGCGGTGGCGACGGCCCTGGGAGTTGTTGGGATGGACTTTGGGTGGGCTTGCCCAAGTCTAGGGGTTGCCCTCATTGGGTAACACCGACCATTTTTCAAAAATGTGCATTTGGTGCCCTACCCGGTTACCTTCGCAGGGGCTCTGGCAGCGTTGTTCGTTAGGCCATCTTCCGTCTACACGGCATGCCGGACAAAATTGTCAGACCGAGGTCCCATTTGCGCTCGGTTGGGGGAGAGCTTTGTCGCTACTCTTATTGAGTTAAATCTCTTTCAGCAACCAATCCGAGACGAATGGGTGGTAAGAAGGGCCAACCAGACCTTGGTCCCTATCTACACATTTGTTAACAGGCAGGATGCCGGGCTCCTTGCTACGGGCTGAGTTTTGCACTAAAAAATGCTGTGGCGACTCCCCGGACAGATCCTTCCTCCTAAACACGGTCACGGTCCGCGGGTTCCGGTCCCATGCCTATTTTCCCCGACTCCAGGGGGCAACTGGGCGTGGAGGCAACGGGACATTTGGGACCGTTCCCAGGATGCCATTCGGATGAGGTCCTCCGCCGACGCACATCGGCGCCCCGCTCCAACATTTTGCTCCGGGGAATGGGTGGCTCTCCGCCCGTAACATTAGGCGCGGTTGATCCCTAAGTTGGCACCCCGCACCTGGGCCTTTTAAGGTCCGCGCCAGTTAACCCTGTGTTCCGTTTGGTCTTCACCACCCTGGGTTCTCCGCACCTTCCGATCCCTCCTGAAACCCTGCCAGTCCCGGTTTTCTGAGTCATCTGCCGGGACTCGGGTTCATCTACGGGACCCAGAGGTGAACGCCATCGAGGGTTTAAGGTGGCGGGGAAAAAGTTTTTATTTGGTGGGAGGGGTTGGCCTGAGATAGGTCTTGGGAGCCTGTCGGATGTTCACGCCCGCAGCTCACACGCCTTTGAATACAGTGAGGCCCAGAGAAGGGGGGCCTTAAGGGGGGGTAATGTTGGGTTCGAGTTCCCGCTGCTGCACAAGGGGAGTCTTGAACCAGTCCGCTGCGGTCTCCCATTCATCTCCGTCCGCATGGAGCTGCCAGCTTAGACTCGGTCCCCGTCTCGCCCAGTCTAACGTTGAGGGATTACGCTGTTCCTCCGGCTCTGCTATTGTTGGCCAGTACTGGTTAGCGGCGAGCAGACGCTTTAGGCAAGTCCTTGTTTTCCCCCTTTAGCATGCCAAGTGGAAACTCCATTGGAGACAGGGGCAACATGCTCGGTAACTGGCAGCTCCTATTGGTCCGCCAGGAAGGCCATGGAACTATGGTGTTCGGACAAGTTTCATTGGTCCTTGTTTCTTTTGGGGGTTCCTGTATTGTTGCTATAAAAGGAGCAAGGCTGGGCCCCCTGCGCTAATACAACCATTATGCTTTGCGCCGTGTGGGTATGCGTGTGTTGGTTAGGGCCCCGCTGAAATAAGCCCCAGAATACCGACTTAATCGGTGAGGAGTTTGGTATGCTAGCTGGTCGGGTCCGTGTCCTAATGCCCTAGATTGGGGGGGTAATGGGGGGATTTGATTGCCGTTTCGGGGCCTGGCGTTCAGAGCCATAGTTTGGGGTACTCCCGCGAGGACATTAGGCATGATCATTTATAATGTTGCTTAGCTTTTCATGTGTACCTGGGTGCCTGACGACACAGAAGTTTGTTCAGCGGCCGTGACTAACAGGGTTCGCTTTAACCTAGAACGCCCTGCGTGTTTTTTTTGACTCAGTTGGTAAAATGAGTTCGCAACAATGCCATATAGCGCTGCGGCACTCCTTCTAGTGTCTGTGATTAACAAGTTCGCACCTATTGCCAAGCGCGTTACGGGTTTTTTTTTGGCGACCTGCGGGATAAAGATTTCGCTTCTTGCGCCATTTTATACACGGTCCCTTGCACTGGACCCCGGGCTCGAACGCACCCTCTACATATTATTTGGTGCGTTCCGCAGACCCTTAACAGGGGAAAAAAAGAACATTTTAGTTTTTTCAAAAAAATTTTTTTCTTTAGCCCCAATTTTTTTTAACATAGGGTAATAGGAAAAAACAGACCTTAAAATTTGTTTTCCAAGTTCTCTGAGTAGCGATACCCCATTGTGGGGGGAAAATACTGTTGGGCCATGCCAGGGCATGGAGTACTGTTTGACTTTTTTTTAAAAAAAAAATTTTCCCATTCAATAACAGATGCCATTCACTTTGGAGAGTGTCATTCCTTAATAGTTAAACCCCCCAATTGACCCCATTTCAGAACCTAGACCCTCAAGAATTTATCTAGGTGTGTGGTAGCACCTTGAACCCCCAGAACCTTTGCTGAAGTTTTAACACAGAGCCATGAAAATAAAAAATAAAAAAATTTTCCAACAAAAAATTTTTTTGCCTCAATTTTTTTTTTTCCACAAAGAAAAGGAAAATTTCCAATAATTTGTTGTGGCAATTTTTCCTGAGTACACCAATACCCCATATGTGGGGGAAAACTACTGTTTGGGCACATGGCATGGTTGGAAGGGAAGGCACTGTTTGAATTTTTGAACCCAAAAATGGCTGGAATCGAGAGCGGACACCTACGCTTTGAAGGCTCCTGAGTGCCTTAAAAGTTGAAACCCCCCACAAGTTACACTATTTTAAAACAACCCCTAAGAAATGTACTAGATATGGGGACACCTTGAAGCCCAGGTCTTCAGAGAATTTATAATTAACTATAAAATAAAAAAACTTTTCCCATAGAAAATTTCTTTTAGCCTAATTTTTTAACTTCGAATGTATCAGGAGAAAATTCTCCATACAATTTATTGTGCAATTTTTCCTGATAGCCTACTCCATATGTGGTTAAAAAAACTTTTCTGGGCACAGTTAAAACCCATCAGATTTTGTAGAACGTCGAGGCCAGGTCACATTGGCAAGTCCCGAGGGCCAGAACATCAAAGAAACCCCTAAGGACATCACTTACAAACTACACCCCCCAATAATTCATCTGGGTGCAGTGACATTTTTACACCACATGTGCCCACACAATTAAAGTCATTGGGCAGTGAAGAAAAAATAATACAATTTTTACCTCAAAAAGTTGTTTTACCCAATTGTTTAATGTTATAAGGAGTAAAATGTTAAAAATGGACCCTCAGTTTGTTGTGAATTTCTCCTTGTTTGAGCCAATACCCTTCATTAATAGGGAACCTTTTGATTTGGGAAAGTTTGTGAAGATCTGAGGTTATGAAGTATAAACCTGGGCAGGTAATGATTTAACTATTTTTATTCTTACGCCATGGTCTTAAACAATTCACTTTGGCACAATTTAATGCCCCCAGTCTAAAAAACCCACTCCGGGACCAGTATTTCCACTGCCCTATCTCAGGCGATACCCACTTCTTCCAACTTTTCGTTGGTCAAAGCTTTGTATCTCTTGCCGTATAATTGTATGAAATAAGAAAAATTTGTGGATCCTCCAGCCTGCTGTGTACAGAAGGCTTTCAAATCCAGCGATTCTTCAGTGGTTTGAATGAATCGCTAATTTGAGGTCTTTGTACCAGCAGCGTGGGGTATACAAATTATTCTTATCGTCCATGCTTTTTGGTTTTATGACCCTGAATCCACAGCAGCGTACAAAATTATTTTTAAAGCATAAACAGTTAGTAGAATTGACTATGAACTATTGTATGTCAATAAGCCTATTGCGTTACATTCTAGCTAGGATTTATCATATAATCTGTAGTCACATCCATGTTCCCCAGATGATGATACTAAAGTAGAAATGATCCAGCTCCAGCCGACAACAAAAAGCCTTAGGATAGTTCCTCAAATCCAGAACAGATTCCACCACTGTGCATGTGTCAACTTTAGCCACAAAACAGTCCTTGGTATATTCCCTCAAAATCCTGCACAATCCACAAAGTACACTGTACCAGTTCCAGCAACATCAAATCCTTGGATGTTCCTTAAACCCAGAGCATCCAAGCCCTAGCACATTATCCGCTCCACCAGTAAAAAGTCCTTAAGATAGTTCCGAAATGCAGAGGAACAAACCGTGACCATGCACATGCTCCACTCCAGCCACAACCCAAAAGTCTTTATGTAGTTCCTCAAATCAGATTTCAGATAACATGACCCTAGCACATACGTATACCACTCCAACGCAACAACCCCTAATTTCCTCCCAGTGTCCTAAATACCTCAAACTGCCATCCAGCATTGAACCCCGACTTTGGGACTTCCCCCCCACAGTAATTGTAATTGGGCGAGGTATTTTCCGCGACAGACCCCACCCGCTGAAATTGAGACCCCCCCCCGTGGTGAGGATCCACTGGTCTACTACCCCCTCCACACAATGGGGTATGACTGTAAAACATACTTAAATGAGGCTCATGAGACACTGAAGATAATAATGGAATGATTGCTTTTACCTTTACCAATCTCGGCCTGGCCTTATGTATACATAGATCGGCCTGCACATCTTCCTCTTGCTAAGCGAGACCGCTAGCGAGATCGCGCGAGTCAACAAGTTTTGTGTTTCAACGCAACCTCAGCCATCTCGTACGTTTGACCGTAGAAGCGCCAGGCCCTTGCTGTGAGATGCTGGTCGTGTCGGAATGTCCAACCTTTTTTGATCACCGTCCCACTGGGTAGCATGCATCGGTGTTTTGACACCTTAACAATGACCTCGTTGGCGACTCAGAACCGAGACACAAGGCGACACATTGTTACCAGGTCCTACGGTCCCGTATCGTTGCTGCCTCGTTGGGAAGATCGCTTTTGGAATCTCACCACGACCACATAGCATGAAGCAAAGATCCCGGCCAGGTCGTATCGTTTGTGGATCACGAGCATCGGAGTGTGACGGACCCTTACTGAATTAAACACGTCTTGAGGAAGAACACTTCCAGGAGAGGTTTGTGCACTTAAAGACAGAAAGCAAATTTCAATAAAAACCAACAATATAAAGATCGACTAAGGTACTCAGGCTGGAAAAGTCCGCATCCCTTAGAGCCAGGACCTGCTGTACTCATTGGTCCAATATTCTTTAGTCCGTGGCCCAAACCTCCACAGGCAAAGCTAAGAAGGGAAGGGGCCAATAGTGAAGATTTTACTGCTATGGTTTTCGGTCCAAACCAACGGAAAGCCCCTGAGGTGCCAACCACAAAACCCTCATAATGACCCATTTTACAAATACCATCTCTAAATGTCATCTAAGGTGTAGTGATCATATTGACCCAGAGGGCATCTCGAATTTTATACCATTTGGGCGGTGAAAAAAAAAAATTACTTTTTACAAAAAATTTAGTTTTGCCCCCAGAGTTTATATTTTCAATGGGAAATGGGTAAAAATGGCACCAAAATTTGTCACCAAATTTCTGCTGAACATGGAAATACCCCTAGTGGATTCAGTCGGAACAGAAGACGCCTTTCCTCCTGGTGCTCAATTTTCTAAATATTGCAAACTCCAAAAAGAGCTTCTAAGTGCTAGAAGACAGAAACCCCCTAAAAGTGCCCTTTTTTTGGAAAAAATACCTACCAAACATGGGTATATTGTGGTTTAGGCACACTGTGGGGCAAAAAGAAAGGGGCATTTGGATTTGGGAAAGCAGAATTTGATAATTTCTTTTGGGTTTGAGGACCATGTCTTTCCAGAGCCTTTGTACTACCATTACGGGGCCCCTATATTTCCTTGCATTGTGGACTTGGTGGGGTTTTTTTTGGGATTGATTTAAAGCTTTTGTGGGGGAACATTTACTAACATTTGGATCAGTTTTATCCGTGCTCAACATAACCCTACCCCCAAGGTGGTTTGCACGTTATGAGGGGACAATTTTTTCAATTCTGACCACTTTCTTTATAGTTATAATCCGGAAGCTTCAACGGTCTGCGATTAGATTGTTTTCTCGTGAATTTGTACTTAAATGTTATGGTTAAAATTTCTTCCCAATAACTTCGTTTTTTTTGAAAAAACGCAAATTGGCGAAAATTTTGAAAATTTAGCAATTTTCAAAACTTTGAATTTTTATTCCCTTAAAACGGAAAATGTCACACAAAATAGTTAAGAAAAACATTTCCCAATTCACTTACATCAGAAATTTGGAATCAAAATTTTTTTTTTAGGAAGTTTATAGGGTTAAAAGGGTGCCCGATTTCTCATTTTTACAAACAAAATTTACAAAGCCATTTTTTTTAGGGACCACCTCTCATTTGAAGTCCTTTGAGGGGTCTACAGACGAAAATACCCAAAAGGACACATTCTAAAAACTGCACCCCTCAAGGACCAAAACCACATTCAAGAAGTTTTTAACCCTTAGGGCTTCACAGGAAATAAGCAACGGGAAGGAAAAAATGAATATTTAACTTTTTTAGCCACAAAAATACTTTTAAAAAACTTTTTTTTTATTTTCACAAGGGAAAAAGGAGAAAAGGACAATAAGTTGATGCAAATTTTTCCCCGATACGCCCAATACCCCATATTGGGGGAAAACCACTGTTTGGACACCGGCAGAGCTCGTAAGGGAAGGAGCGCCGTTTGACTTTTTCAAATAAAAATTGGCTGGAGTTGAGATTGGACGCCAGTCGCGCTGGAGAACCCGATGGCCAAAACAGTGGAAACCCCCCCAAGTGAACACCATTTTGGAACTAGCCCCCTAAGGTACTTATCAGACTGTTGTGAGCATTTGAAAACCCCCAAGGTTTCACAAAGTTTTATAAGCCTGGGGGTGAAAAAAAAAAAAAAAAATTTCCACAAAAATTTTTTTGTCCTAAATTTTTTGAATTTTCCCCAAAGGAAATTGGACCCCAAAGTTGTTGCCAATTTTCCGAGTACGCTGATCCCCATAGTGGGGGTGAAAACTGTTTGGGCGCACGGCAGGGCTTGGAAAGGAAGTAGTAACTTTTGGAAGCAGACGTTGATGGGGGTCTTTCCGTTTGCATGCCCCAGATGGCCAAACAGTGGAAATCCCCCACAAGTGACCCCATTTTGAAACTAACCCCCTAAGGCTTTCTAGATCTTTGGTGAGCACTTTAACCCCCCAATGCTTCACCAATTTATAAGCCCGGGCATAAAATAAAAAATCCTATTTTTTTTTTTCCCACAAAAATTCTTTAAGTCATAATTTTTTATTTTCCCCAAGGGTCAGGAGAAATTGACCACAAAGTTGTTGTCCAATTTGTCCGATACGTGAAGCCCCTATGTGGGGGGAACCACTGTTTGGGCGCACGCGAGCTCGGAAGGGAAGGAGCACCATTTGACTTTTTCCAACCAAATTGGCTGGAATTGAGATTGGTGCCATGTTCATTTGGGAGCCCCTGATGTGCCAAACTGGAAACCCCCCCACAAAGACCCCTTTGGGAAACTAACCCCCCAAAAGGGGAAACTTATCTAATCTTTGGTAGCAATTTGAACCCTCAAGTGGCTTCAACACAATTTATAACGAAGAGCCGTAAAATTAAAAAAAATTTTTTTTCCAACAAAAATATCTTTTTACCCGAATTTTTATTTTTCCAAGGGAAACAAGACTCCAAAAAGTAATTGTGCAATTTGTCCTGAGTACACTGATACCCCATAGTGGGGTAACCACTGTTGGGTGCATGGCGAGTTTGGAAGGGAAGGACGGCTACTTTTTCAACGCAGAATGGCGGACGCCATTCGTGTTTGGAGAGCTTGACTGCCTAAACAGGGAAAACCCCCCACAAATGACACCATTTTGGAAACTAAACCCTCAAGGAACTTACTAGATGTGTGGTGAGAACTTTGAACCCCCAGTGTTTCACTAAAGTTTATAACGTACACCTTAAAATAAAAAATCCTTTTTTTTTTTTAAACAAAAAGTTTTTTTTTTCCGCCCCCAATATTTTATTTTCCAAGGGTAACAGAAGAAATTGGAACCCAAAAGTTGTTGCCAATTTTCCTGAACCTGCCCAATATTAGGGAGAAAAACTACGATGGGTGCCGCAGGGCCGGAAGGAGTTTGACTTTTGGATTGCAGCTTTGATGAAGGTCTGGGGCCATGTGCATTTGAGAGCCCCGAAGCCTAAACAGTGGAAACCCCCCACAAGTGACCCCATTTTGGAAAAATAACCCCACAAGGAATTATCTAGTTTTTGGGTTGGCACTTTGAACCCCGAAGTCTTCACAGAAGTTTATAACGCACAGCCTAAAATAAAAACCTTTTTTTTTTTAACAAAAATGTTTATTTTTTTTTCCCCCCCCAATATTTTTTTTCAAAGGTAACAGGAGAAATTGGACCCAAAAGTTGTTGTCCAATTTTCCTGATACGCTATACCAATATGGTGGGAGAAAACTACTGTATGGGCGCATGTCAGGGCTGGGGAAAGGAATAGTGACTTTTGGTTGCAGACTTTGATGAAGGTCTGGGGGGGTCATGTCGCTTTTGGGAGAGCCCCTGTTGCCCTAAACAGTGGAAACCCCCCAAAGTGACCCCCATTTTGGAAAAAGACCCCACTAGGAACTTACCTAGATGGGTGGGACACTTTGAACCCCGAATGCTCACGAAGTTTAAACCACGCCTAAAAAATAAAAAATCCTTTTTTTTTTTTACAAAAAATGATTTTTTCGCCCCAATATTTTATTTTCACAAGGGTAACAGGGAGAAAATTGGACCCCAAAAGTTGTTGTCCAATTTGTCCTTACCTGAACCCAATATGTGGGAGAAAAAATGTTGGGCGCATGTCAGGGCTCGGAAAGGAAGATGACGTTTTGGATTGCAGACTTTGTGGAATGGTTTGGGGGGGGCGTCATCGCATTTGGAGAGCCCGTGCGCCTAAACATGAATCCCCCAACAATACCCCATTTTGGGAAAATAGACCCCCCAAGGAACTTATTTAGATTGGGTGACGTTGAAGCCCCAAGTGCTTCACAGAATTTTAAATTTACACCTAAAAAAAAAAAATTATTTTTTTACAAAAAAATATTTTTCGCCCCCATTTTTTATTTCCCAAGGGTAACAGAAGAAAATAGGACAAATTTCACAAAAATCTTGGGTCCAATACGCTGTACCCCAAATTGGGGAAAACACTGTTACCATGGCAGAGCCAGAATTGAAGGAACACCGTTGACTTTTTCAAAGCAGAATTGGCGGAATGGAGATCAACGCATGTCACTTTGGGAGCCCCTGTGTGCCTAAACAGCGGAAACCCCCAATTCTAACTCCAACCCTAACCCCAACACACCCCTAACCCTTCCCAACCCTAACCCAACCCTAACCCAATCCAAACTTAACCCTAATCCTAACTTAGGCAACCCAAACCCAACAACCAAAACCCAACCCTAACCCTAATGGAAAAAGGAAATAAATACAATTTTTTATTTTAATTTTTTTCCCTAACTAAGGGGGTGAAAAGGGGTTTGATTTATATTTTAGCGGTTTTTATGATTGGCAGTGTCACGCTAAAAAGACCTTTTTATTGCAAAAAGTAGTTTTTTGCATCGCCACATTTTGAGAGCTTAATTTTTGCATATTTTGGCCCACAGGTCATTGAGGTCTTTTTTTTGCGGAGGCGGGTGCCTTTTATTGGTACCATTTTTGGCACTGACCTTTTTTGATCGTTTTTTTTCGATTTTTGGGAGGTTAGAATGAACAAAAATCAGCAATTCAGAATTTTTTTTGGGTGAGGCTTTTTATTGTTTCCCGTGGTAAAAATTGATAAAGCAGTTTATTCTTCGGGTCAGTACATTAGGCGATACCTCATTTATAATCATTTTTTTATGTTTTCGCGCTTTTATAAAAAAAACAATTTTATATAAAAAAATAATTTTTTGCATCGCTTTATTCGCAGCATAACTTTTTTATTTTTTTGGATAGCTGTGTGACGGTCTTTTTTTGCGGACAAGATGACGTTTTCACGGTACCTTGTTATTTAACGGCTTTTTGATCGCTTTATTCCACTTTTTGTTCAGCGGTATGATAAAAAGCCCGATTTTTTGCTTCGTTTTTTATTTTTATTTTTTAAGGGGTTCACAAAAGGGGTTAAATTGGGACATTTTTTAAGGGGGGGTCTTCGGACCGGCAACCATATATGGTACTTTTATGTTTTATTTTTTTTTTTTAAAATAAGAATTTTTGGGGAATATTTTTTTTTTTTTTTTTTTTTTTTGGATTTTTTTTTACACTGTTTTTTTTACTTTTTTTACTTTTTTTACTTTGCCCAGGTGGAATCACTGTTTTCATCAGATCGTGGTGTGCGTGTGAAGATTCTTGTACACACGATGTCGCAGTGCAGCAGCTTCTCAGTGCCTGCTCCGGAGGCATGTGGAAGCCGCCTCCCTCCAGGACCCCAGCCCTCTTGGTCCGGGTCCCCGGGGGGAAAGCCCTCAGAGCCCGCGCGATCACACGCGTGGTCGGGGTCTCAGGGGCCCCGGGGAGCCCCCACACTGCGCGATCCTCCCTGTGCCCCCGTACACCGCGTCATGTTTGATGCGGTGTGCAAGGGTTTATGGCCGGAGCGGTCCGGACCGCTCCTGCCAAGTCCGGGTGTCAGCTGTGAAATATGACACCCGGGGGCGATTTCTGCGCTCCCCGGGGGGCAGCTAATCGCCTATCTACTATCCCTCCTTTGGGCAAATGGCAGGGTTTTTTATGGAGGGATATACGCTAATGTAGAAGGGGTTAACAGAAAACAAGGTTTCCCTCTAATCGCAAAGATGATTCGATGAAACCCCGAGGGATCCATTCACTATAATGAAGCAGAGTAGTTACTCTGGACTCCATCTGGTCTCTGTTCAGTGGTATCATTCTTTTCAGAAGTGTACAAAATTGTGGCCGACCGCGCTTTTATGCATGCCTAAAAAGACAGACACTGCTGGGTCATAGGCCAGACGACATCCACAGTGTCTTCATCTGCCTCATTATAGGGAATCTTCCACTGTGGGTTCCCTCTGAATCAAATATTTCAGAGATTTACATGGAAACCCCAGTGTAAGAGCTCAGCGTAGAGTGCAGGATATATGTGAGCCAAACCTTACTGCTAACTTTGGGAGGCAGAATAAACAAATAAGTAGTAGGTCAATAATTGGTTTTATTTATGTTTTACGCCTTTCCTTGTGCAGCACAAGTGATTAGACAATACAGCAATATCAGTCATATTTTTTTTACGTTTGGCTGCAGTCCCACTAAAAGACGTTTTTTTTTGCAAAAACTAGTTTTTCATCGCCATACAGTGTTTTGAGAGCTATAATGTTCCTATATTTCTGCTGACAAAGTAATTGGGACTTGTTTTTAGTAGGGCGAGTTGATGTTCTTATTGCTACCATTTTTGGGAACATAACATGTTTTGATCAATTTCTGTTCCAATATCTTGGAGTCAGAATTAACAAAAACCAGCAATTCAGGAATATTTTTTTTTTTTTTATGCCGTGTGGCATATGGTAAAATTGATAAGGCAGCTTTATTCTTCGGGTCAGTATGATTACAGTGATACCACACTTGTGTCATTTTTTTGTTTTGGCACTTTTACAGAATAAAAACTATTTTATATAAAAAATAATTACGGTATCTTTTGAATACCTGTATTCTGAAAACTATAACTTTTTACTTTTTCTGCTGATGGTGCTGTATGGCAGCTTGTTTTTTGTGGGACAAGATGTCGTTTTCAGCTATACTATTTTTATTTACTTTCGTCTTTTTGATCACATTTTATTTCCACGTTTTTACAGCAGAATGATGAAAAACCATAGTTTTCCACATTTTTTTTACTGTGTTCACTGAAGAGGTTAATTAGTGTGACATACCAAATATGTATTTTTTTGTTTATTTATTTTTTTACATAAAAATATGAATATATTGGTATAATATTAGTTTTTTTTTATTATTTTGTCATTTTTAAAAAAGAAATATTTTTACAGTTTATTTTACTTTTTTAAAAAACTTTTTTACTTAGTCCCTCTATGGGATTTTCACTTTTTTCACTTTGATCGCTGGTATCATTACAATGCATTATACCTGAACAGAATCTTCTTAGACCATGCTCTGAGCATGGACTAAGAAACTTTCCATAGCTTGGTGATCCGGGAAGTGAAGCATTGTGGAAGGAAAAATTTAACATTTATTTTTTTTCACAAAAAATTTACTTTAGACCAAAAATTTTTTGTGCAATTTCTGCTGAATATGCCAATACCTTATTTGTGGGGGAAATCTACTGTTTGGGCACATGGCAGAGCTCAGAAGGGAAGGAGCGCCATTTCACTTTTTCAATGTAAAATTTGCTGGAATAACTAGCAAACGCCATATTGCATTTGCAGAGCCCCTGATGTGCCTAAACAGTGGAAACCCTCCACAAGTGACCCCATTTTGGAAATCACACCTCTCAAGAATTTTATCCAGGGTATAATGATCATTTTGAACCCACAGGTACGACACAGAACTTGATAATATTAGGCCGTCATATTGAATATGTTGTCATTAGTGTTGAGAGCAAGTACTTTCAACTCCAGTTTGCATCGGGTGCTGGGGTATGCACCGAATATCGCGGGTGCTCAAGTGACATGCTCGAGTCCCTGCCCAGCATGCTTTACGGCTGTTATACACCCAAAAAAATGCAGGGATGCGTGATACCATGTGCATACCCGAGCACTCGAAGCAAATTCAAGTAGCGAGCACTTGCGCTCAAAGCTAGCTATCGTATCGTCATTTTTTTGTTTTGAAAAATCTTTAATTCTAACCCCAACCCTAACACAACACTAACCCCAACCCCAACACATCCCTAATCCTAACCCCAACCCTAACGCAGCCCTAACCCTAACCCCAACTGCAAAGAATGGAAAAATATATACTGTATATATAGTAGCATTTTTATCTAACTAAGTGGGTGACAAAGGGGGATTTGATTTACTATTTTTTTATTTTGATCGCTTTGATAGGGTCTATCACAGTGATCAAAAGGAATCAGATCTCAGCGGGCGCACTGCACATGAGCCCGTCATTTATTTTTCCAGGAAGATGACATCGGGCCGCGGAACTGATCAGGAGGGACCGGGGATGGAAGAGGTAGTGGGAGCTCTTGGGGGCATAATTTCTCTCTCTTTTGACATGTCTATCATGTCAGAAGAGAGAGAAATCATTGAAACAGCAGGCACACTTTTTTTTTGTAATCACGTGATCGGACAGTGGAAAATCCGGCCCTGATCATGTTCTCTGGGGTCTCATTTACCCCAGGTAGCCAAGACCCTGGACATTTTCCAACTCTGGGGGGCTCTACAGCTTTATCCCAGATCGCTGTTTTAAAATGGCGATGAGGGAATAAGGACCTTAACGGCCGCTGTTTAAATGCATATCGGCGGTCGCTAAGGGATTAAATATTCCACCTATATTGATAGAAACACGGATCTAAAAACACCCATTGATGATATTTTATATGGAGAAAGGAGCTAGGGATTGTCCCCTTCTCTCAATTGCGTATGTGTATGGTATGTGGCCGCTAGATGTCTGAGATAGCGGATGTTTTAACACTCAGCATGTTGGTGCTATATCCAATGTCCACAAGTCCAAAAGTATTGCGCTCTCCATGGAACATAAGGTGTATAATCAGCGCCGGACAGGAAGCTGATGCGTTCCACCACTGGAACATAAGCACAATGCTCTGCAAGCCTGGGGATATAAAGAAAGATGTTGCCTGATAACCAAGGAGCACTAGTGATCTGAGCAAACACTATAATCTCATTATAGCCAGAAAGGGTATATTATTGCAAATACAGAACCCTGCGGTCTACAATCTCTACTCTATGATCTGACCACTCCCACTTGTCTAAAGACTAGATTAATATACATATTATTAATAGAGAGGCACAGGAACAAAAAAACAATGCCAGATTCATGAAAACTATGTCACTTATTTCAAGGTAAATCAATCTATCAATCTATTTATCTCTAGATATACAGTATGTAGATGTATATCTTTGGCAATTCATTCACACACTCATGCACTTGTTTAATGCTGAAATAAATAGTTTAATATCTTACACTATATCACAGAATACGACATGTAAGAGAATTACCACCCACGGTTAAATCTGTATTTTTGTATCTGTTCTGCTATAAAAGGGACAAAAATAAATTTCCGTGGTGCTGACATTTCAGAACATTAAATAAATGAAGGTCTCAGCCTGGTAAGTTTGTCTTTTGGTTTGAATCATTATCCATTGACTTTCTTTGCATCTCCGCTTAGAACATAATTTTACTTTATCTTCGGCATACACATGCACGGACAAACACAAACTACAAGTGACTGTTTTAATTCTCTGCACCAGGGAGATAAGTGACCTTCTAAACAAAAGAACGGCAGAATTGCTGCACATTTATATTGCCTCACTAATTCCATTTAACCAGCTCTCCGCACACTGGTATATGTATTACATTAGTGAATATATTTATGCATGAATATTATCAGAGTTATTCCAGCATAAACGTGATGCATGCTTACACACATGAACGCGTAGTCTTCCACTTTTCACTGAAAAGCTGGTATCCCCTGCTGATTTTAAATTGTGCCCCTTGGGCTTCATTTGATTGTATGGAAGGTTCTGACCGACATTGAAGAACATTGTATTATAATAATGCCCTTAAAATCCTGCACACGGTCCTACATTATCAGAATCTATTGTTCAAATAATCAGCTTTTTCTTTTAATTTATGAGGAGAAATGTAAAAAAAAAAGCTTCTCCTGAATTTCTTGAAGATGGTAGTAATGAAGCTCTAAAGGAATAGTCAAGGGAGTAAGCTAATTAAAATGCAGCAGGGTGTAAAGAAAAAGGTAACAGCAGCACATTATGCTCTGCCTCTGGTTTACCCACACTAATTGCCAGGAGGTACAGTGCTACTCGGCACACACACAGAGCTAACACTAATGGAGTCAGCACAAGCTGATCTTACTGCCTGACTTGTCTCATTATCGACCTTGAACTGGCAAAGGTCAGACGATGGCACTGCTTTCATCAACTTGACAGGTGTCTGAGGATCTATCTTTTTGTAGTGCAATAACTTGGCAGTTGTCTAATCCTGTACTAGAATTACTGAAGTGATGTCCAGAGTTTTTTTTTTTTATTGAAACCGGAATATAACAATCTGTAGTGAAACTGGACCTTTAGTAACATTGACCCAAAAAAGCTTCAATATTACTAAATAGACCTGAAGCTGAAAACTATCCAGACTATTATTTTTACTTAAAGCACATTGCCCACATAGGGATTTTGGGTTCTTCCAAAGTTAATTATCATTTGCAAGAAGATATGAATGTGGCATGAAATCATACAATCTCAAAAGAAGAAAATAATAGTCACAATGAGTTGTACTTAAGAGTTGAGTGACTTTAGGTATAACATATTGCTTTATGCTCTCTAGAGATGACCCAATATACTACACCCAACAGTTTCTATGCCACATGCCAAGACACTAATATTATTAAAAAAAAAACACATACTAGGTTATATACTGTATTACAGATTTGCTTTGGGACCCAGGAGCTTTAAATTATTGATCTGATTTGGGATTACCTGTCCACTGTCCACATACTTTTAGCTCAGGCAGTGTATGTTCATTTCACTCTCCATGCAAAATTGAGAGACTGTAATTTGTCTTGTATAAGGTTAGAGAAAGTAGTGCATGATTAAATGAATTCAAGAATACCATAGAAATTATTTGAATCTAGGTTAAACATGAGCGGATTCCTCTGCAGGGGTTCGAGTTTGAGTAAAATTTCCTGAAATGTCTTGCAAATTCAAACATTTTGAGATTTAGTTCGTAGTTTGCAAAAAAAAGTAAAAACTCGCCTGACGCCACTTCCAACACTACTGAAGATTCAGAGAGTGGGCAAATATCTGTATGCATAGCTTCCCCATATTGCCCTGCAGCTATAACATCTTATGGATTTATATACCTTGTACAGTGGTGTTTTGTGCCTGGGCCATCACAGATCAATGGTTCCCAGCAGAACACAGTTTGCACTGCAGAGTCGTTTTCCATCTCCAGAGTCAAAGGTAAGTCTCTCACTTCTGTAGTGTGTAAGCTCTTATTGTTAGTGGAGTCCTCTCTTTCTCTCTCTTCTGTAAAGTGTAAGCTTTTATGATCAGTTGGGTCCACTATTTGTCTCTCTCATGTAGAATATAACTCAATTGCCAGCAAGGTCCTCTGTCTTTCTTTTATGTAGAATGTAAGCACTTATGATCAATTGGCTTCTCTATCTCTCTCTTGCAGAGTGTAAGCTCTTATGGCAAGCAGGTTCTTCTCTCTGTCGTACGTGTAAAGTATAAGCTCTTATGGTCAGTGAGGTCTTCTATATCTCTCTGTCTTGCCATTAGACTCTAAGCTCTTCTGATCAGTTGGGTCCTCTCTCTCATGTAAACTGTAAGCTCTTCTGATCAGTTGGGTATTCTATTTCACTCTGTCCAGTAGCGTGTAAGCTCTTATAGTCAGCAAAGTCTCTCTCTTTACTGTAGAGTATAAACTTTTATGGTCATTTGGGTTCTCTATCTCTCTCTCTCTTGCTCTCTCCTGTACAGTGTAAGCTTTTGTCAGTGGGTTCCACCAGTAAAATATAAGCTCTTGTGGTCAGTGAGGTCCTCTCTTTCTTTACTATAGCATGTAAATTTTCATAGTTATAATAATGGAACATGATTATTTTTCTCATATTAACCGTATAATACTAATAATATTGGGGACATAATACGTAATTTTTTAGGTGAATGATTGATCCAAATCCAGCACAGGAAATATTATGTAGCTACTAGATGTAAAAAGAAACTAGGTATTAACAGTATATCGGCTGCAAAAGATAGTATAGGCAAAACATCACAATCCAAGTATACTATATAAAGCAACTATAGTTTAATTGTTCATTAAGGCCTGCTGTTTTTCTGTGTTATTATGTCTGCCATTACTACCTCTGGTGATAGGGCATTTCACGTTCTGACTGCTCTAGAAACCCTTTTCTATTTAGCTGCCGGTATCACCTTCCTTCCACCCGTAAGGAGTTCCCACTGGTCCTTAGTATGGTCTTTGGAAGGAATAAGTCCTATCAAGATCACACCTCACCACTTGCATGCTTGACCCGCTCCCATCCCACCTCAACCCTAGTCTCGCCACCGTCTTCACCCCTTCTCTAACACACCTCTTCAACCTCTCACTTACAAATGGTGTCTTCCCCTCATCCTTCAAACATGCCTCGATCACACCCATTCTCAAAAACACCTCCCTTGACCCATCCTCTGTGTCTAGCTATCGCCCAATATCTCTTCTCCCTTATGCCTCAAAACTACTGGAACAGCATGTCCATCTTGAACTGTCCTCCCACCTCTCCTTCTGCTACCTCTTTGACCGCTTACAATCAGGCTTCCGACTGCATCACTCAACTGAAACTGCCCTAACTAAAGTCACCAACGACCTACTAACCGCCAAGAGCAAGCGTCACTACTCTGTCCTCCTTCTCCTGGACCTGTCTTCTGCCTTCGACACTGTGGACCATTCCTCCTGTTACAGATTCTCTCATCTCTTGGCATCACAGGCTTGGCCCTATCCTAGATCTCATCATATCTAACAAACCGAACATTCAGTGTCTCCCTCTCCCACACCACCTCCTCACCTCGCCCCCTGTCTGTCGGTGTTCCCCAAGGCTTAGTTCTTGGACCCCTACTCTTCTCCATCTACACCCTCTGCCTGGGACAGCTCATAGAATCCCATGGTTTTCAGTCATCTCTACGCCGACGACACGCAGATCTACCTATCTGGACCTGACCTAACCTCCTTACTGACCAAAATCCCACAATGTCTGTCTGCTATTTCTGCTTTCTTCTCTGCTCACTTTCTAAAACTGAACATGGACAAAACAGAATTCATCATCTTTCCCCCATCTCACTCCACCCCCCCACCAGACCTGTCCATCAACGTCAATGGCTGCTCACTTTCCCCAGTCCTGCATGCTCGGTGCCTTGGAGTGATCCTCGACTCTGCCCTCTCTTTCAAGCCACATGTCCAAACCCTTGCCTCCTCCTGCCGTCTCAAACTCAAAAATATTTCCCGGATCCGTGCATTCCTTGACCATGAAACTACAAAAACACTAGTGCATGCCCTCATCATCTCCCGCCTCGACTACTGCAACCTCCTACTCTCTGGCCTTCCCTCTAGCACTCTGGCACCACTCCAATCCATCCTTCACTCTGCTGCCCGACTAATATACCTGTCTCCCCGTTATTCCCTAGCCTCTCCTCTCTGCCAAGCCCTTCATTGGCTTCCTATTGTCCAGAGGCTCCAGTTCAAAACACTAACCATGACCTACAAAGCCATCCACAATCTGTCTCCTCCATACATCTGTGACATGGTCTCCCGGTACATACCCACACGCAACCTTCGATCCTCTCAAGATCTCCTCCTCTACTCCCCTCTTATCTCTTCTTCCCACAACCGCATACAAAGCTTCTCCCGTGCCTGTCCCATTCTCTGGAACTCTCTACCCCAACACATCAGACTCGCGTCTTCCATGGAAACCTTCAAAAAGAATCTGAAGACCCACCTCTTCCGACAAGCCTACAACCTGCAGTGATCATCAGTCTACTGAACCACCGCACGACCAGCTCTACCCTCTCCTAGTGTATCCTCACCCATCCCTGTAGACTGTGAGCCCTTGCGGGCAGGGTCCTCTCTCCTTCTGTACTTGTGTGTGCCTTGTATTGCTCATGTTTACTGTACTTGTCTATATTTGCCCCTCTTCACATGTAAAGCGCCATGGAATAAATGGCGCTATAAAAATCTATAATAATAATAATAAAATTCCAGTCCATTGCACTGACCACACATATATTTATGCATGTAAAGGAGATCTCATTTGAGGCGTCTTTTTTGTAAGCTAAACAAGCCCAACATTTACAACCTCTCATCATATGAGATGCCTTCCATCCCTAGTAATAATCTAGCTGCCCGCCTTTGAACTGACTCTAATTTCTGAATATCCTTTTTAAAATGTGGAGCCCAAAACTGGATCCCATATTCTAAATGTGGCCTCACAAGTGATTTATAGAGGGGTAACAATACGTTGGGATCGCCGGATTTTATTTCTTTTTATGCACCCTAAAATTTTGTTTGCTTTTGCGGCTGCAGCTTGACATTGAGTACTGCTGCTCAGCTTACTTGTACCAGAATACCAAAGTCCTTCTCCTGTTCTGTAGTCCCAAGTCTACTCCCATTTAATGCATATGAAGAAATAGGATTACTCCGTCCTAGGTGCATTACTCTACAATTATCAACATGAAATCTAATTTACCAAGTGTTTACACATTAAGTCATCTTATCCAGATGGTTTTGCATTATTATAGTGTTAAGGTCAGATTTTAATATCCTAGATAGTTTGGTGTCATTAACAAAGTCTGGCACTTTACTCAATCCCATCTGCAAGGTCATTAATATGGAGGTTAAAAAGAACTGATCCTAGCACAGTTCCCTGCGGTACCCCAGTGCTGACTATATCCCATTTAGAGAATGTACCATTTACAACAACCGTTGTTTCCTGTCTTTCAGCAAATTTTTTACCCACCTGCATATAGTTTCCCCTAGTCCCTGCAATTATTGCTTCAGTATAAGGCTGTTAATTGGTACAGTATCAAATGACTTTGCTATGACCAGATAAATCACATGAGCTGCATTACAAACATCTAGATTTGCACTTACCTCCTCATAGAAACCCAGCATGTTGGTTAGACGCGACCTATCTTTCATGAATCCATGCTGGTTGTCAATTATTATATTATTCTCTGCAATATATCTCTGCAGGTCATCTCTTATAATGCCCTCAAAACGTTTCCGCAGTACTGATGTTGGACTTACCGGACAGTAGCTTCCTGGATCCACCTTCTTACCTTTCTTAAATATCGGTACCATGTCAGCCATCCTCCAATCCTGTGGCACCAACCCTGTTACAAGAGAGTCTAAGAAAAAGCGATACATTGGTCTGTCAATTACTGAGCTCACTTCCCTCAATATCAGTGGATGAATGCTATCTGGCCTTAGGATTTGTCAATTTTTAATTTGCTCAGACATAGTCATACTGCTTTTTGTATTAAACTGGTTATATCAGGTGATTAACTTTGATTTTTGCCTTGTTGAATGATCCCTGGAACAAACAGTTGATTGGCGAACACGGATGAAAAATGCTTGTTTAATATCTCAGCCTTTTCTTTGTCCTCTATAATTATCTTGTTAATATCGTCTTTTAAGGGGCCGATACCATCAGTTTGTTTTTCTTTTTGGCATTGGTGCATTTATAATTTTTTGGGGGATTTATTTTAATGTCGCTAGTGATTTGCTTCTCTGTAGATAACTTTGCTAGCTTGATTTCTTTTTTACATTTCTTAGTGAGATATCTATACTCCTGAAATGCTATTTCTGTATTCTCGGCCTTTAAGATATTGAATGTTTTATTGTTGTTTTATTAAACTTTGTACTGTCTTATTTATTCATAATGGTTTCTTTTTATTCCTGGACACTTTTTTACCAGAGGGTATAAGTTTTATACAGGATTCTAATAGTATATCCTTAAATATGACCCATTTACGTTCAGGATCCCCAGTTACCATGACATGGTCCCAGTTTACACGACTAAGCTCTTCCCTTAATTTGTTGAAATCAGCTTTCCTAAAGTTCTAGGTTTTTGCATTTTCTCTTGGAATGTTTTATTGAAAAATACATTGAAACCTACTACTGTGGGGGAAGTAAGTATCTGATCATTAGCTGATTTTGTAAGTTTGCCCACTGACAAAGACATGAACAGTCTATAATTTTAAGGGTAGGTTAATTTTAACATTGAGAGATAGAATATCAAAAATAAAATCCAGAAAATTACATTGTATAAATTGTATAAATTTATTTCCATTTTGCAGTGAGAAATAAGTATTTGATCCCTCTGGCAAACAAGACTTAATACTTGGTGGCAAAACCCTTGTTAGCAAGCACAGCAGTCAGATGTTTTTTGTAGTTGATGATGAGGTTTGCGCACATGTCAAGAGGAATTTTGGGCCACTCCTCTTTGCAAGTCATCTCTAAATCATTAAGATTTTGAGGCTGTCGCTTGGCAACTCAGAGCTTCAACTCCCTCCATAAGTTTTCTATGGGATTAAGGTCTGGAGACTGGCTAGGCCACTCCATGACCTTAATGTGCTTCTTTTTGAGACACTACTTTGTTACCTTGGCTGTATGTTTTGGGTCATTGTCTTGCTTGAAGACCTAGCCATGACCCATTTTTAATGTCCTGGCGGAGTGAAGTAGCCCTTAGCAGAGAAACACCCCCAAAACATAATGTTTCCTCCTCCATGCTTGACAGTGGGGACGGTGTGCTTTGAGTCATAGGCAGCATTTCTCTTTCTCCAAACACGGCGACTTGAGTTAAAGGGAATCTGTCACCCTAAATTGGCGAGATATTTAAATGATGGCAGTCAGGTCAGATGGGCGGTGCTCTCCATATAACGCGCCTGCACATTGCAATCAGCGGGCAAAGCATACTGCGCGTGCGCAATTCAAGATTGCAATGCGCAGGTGCGTTATATGGAGGGCAACGACTACAATTCCCAGAAATAATGGAGACAGCAGCGAACAACATGTTAAGGCAAGTACCCAAAACACCGCCCATCTGACCTGACTGCCATCATTTAAATATCCCGCCAATTTAGGGTGACAGATTCCCTTTAATGCCAAAGAGCTCATTTTTATCTCATCTGACCACAGCACCTTCTCCCAATCACTCACAAAATCAACCAGGTGTTCATTGACAGACTTCAGATGGGCCTGCACATGTGCCTTCTTGAGCAGGGGGACCTTGTGGGCACTGCAGGATTTTAAACCTTCATGGCATAATGTGTTACCAATGGTTTTCTTGGTGACTATGGTCCCAGGTGCATTGAGATCATTAACAAGTTCCCGCCGTGTAGTTTTAGCCTCATCTCTGACCTTCATTGTGATCAAGGATACCCCACAAGGTGAGATTTTGCATGGTGCCCCAGATTGATGTCGATTGACAGTCATTTTGTATTTCTTCCATTTTCTTATTATTGCACGAACAGTTGTCTCCTTCTCACCCAGCATCTTACTTGAGGTTTTGTAGCCCATTCTAGCTTTGTTCAGGTCTATGATCTTGTCCCTGACATCCTTATAAAGTTCTTTGGTCTTAGCCATGTTGTGGAGGTTAGAGTCTGACTGATTAATTGAGTCTGTGGACAGAAGTCTTTTATAAAAGTGACTATGTAAGACAGCTGTCTTTAATGCAGGTAACGAGTTGCTTACGAGCGTGTAACTGGCTGGGTGGTGGAACCACTGTGAGAGCCCAAGGAAGACATGAAGGGGCGTGACTAGGAGCCTCACCCAATCCGACCACAGTCTCGCAGCAGCTAATGACACTGCAGTCCGTGGATAGACAATGGAGGTGATCCAGGTGCTACTCCAGGACTGACCTTGGGTAGATGGTGGCTGACCCTAGGAGCAGATAGCTGGAATGGCCTGGGGAATGTACAACAGATGCAGGCAGGTAGAGAAGATGACAGGAAAGATGAGCACTGGTTGGTGCAGGTGGCTCTGCTGCCGGTGAGGTGAGAACTGGCAGGTGTAGCTGGCTCTGCTGCCATTGAGGTGTGCACTGGTGACTGGAGCTGGCTCTGCTGCCATTGAGGTGAGCATTGGTGGGTGCAGCTGCCTCTACTGCCATTGAGGTGAGCACTGGCGGGTGTGCAGCTGGCTCTACTGCCATTGAGGTGAGCACAGGCGGGTGCAGCTGGTTGAGATGCTAGTACAAGGACCTGAGAACTGACAAGGGTGTTAGGAACAAACTCACAACATTGCACAGACACCTCCATGTTGGAGGAGGTGGTTTAGATAGTAAGTGACCTCCAGCTTTTGGCTGGGGAAACTTTAGAGGAATGTGCACGGCCCCGTTAAGAAAGAGGAAGTGTGAGCATGCTCTAAGCACAGTGCCTGGAGATCTGATAGGAGTGCATGCACCCCGGGAAGCAGCAGACCCGGAAGGAGCAGGATTGAAGCCTTGGCTATGTGTACACTGATGTCTCTGCAGGGAGAGAGGGACTGCAGGCAGAGATGTGGGCGCTACAGTATTCCCCCTTATGCCCTCTCTTTTTCAAGCCTGAGATTTCTCCAGGAGGAGAGTGGCATGGATGTTCTCCCTGGGCTCCCAGGACCTCTCTTCAGGACCAAACTCCTTCCAACCCACAAGAAAGAAGGTCTTTCTTCTTACCTTCTTGGAGGCCAAAATGTTCTCTACCTTGAAAACGTCATCAGCGCTGACAGGAGTCGGAGTGGCACCCGGAACCTTGAAGAAAGAACTGAGGACAACAGGTTTGAGAAGAGACAGATGGAAGGAATTGGGGATTCACAAGGAGGCTGGGAGTTTGAGTTTGTAAGCTACTGGATAAATCCATTTCACCACCTCAAAGGGACCAATGAAGCGAGGACCCAATTTATAGGATTGTATCTTGAGGTGGATATACTTAGATTATAGCCAGACCTTATCTCCAGGATGAAACCGAGGTGAATCCAAATGCCTCTTATCCACGTGTCTTTTCATCCGTCAGAGGATTTTACCAAAGATGCTTTGGAGTCTTTCCAGATCTTAGAAAAGTTCCTGATGAGGGAATCGGCAGCTGGAATATCGGAGGTGACAGCCACAGGGAATGGCACTTTGGGATGTTGACTGTAGACCACAAAAAATGGAGATTTGACTGAAGACTCGCTCACGTGGTTATTGTAAGAGAATTCAGCCCAAGGCAGGAGTTCAGCCCAGTCACTGTGATGAGCATTAACAAAATGCCAGAGAAAATTAGTCAGGATCTGATTGACTTGTTTCATTGGACTGAAGATGGTAAGAAGATGAGAAATCCAAAGGAACATCCAGTAGCTTATGGGTGGCCCTCCAGAAACAAAAGGTAAACTTGACACCTCTATTGGAGACTATGTGAAGCGGTAGACCATGGAGACAAAAAATCAGAAGAATTAATTCTTTTGCCAGTACTGGCGCAGATGGAAGACCAGATAGCGAGATGAAATGAGCCATCTTGGAAAAACGATCCACCACCACCCAGATGACGGTACATCCAGCCGCCGACACTGGCAGATCCGTGATGAAATCCATGGAGATATGCTGCAAGGGAGCAGACGGCACAGGTAAGGGAAGCAACCTAAGCTGTTTGGAAATCTTATTTTGGGCACATGAAAGCAAGCAGAGACAAAATTTGCAATATCTTTGCTCAGAGTCGGTCACCAATAGTGTCGATAGATAAGGATAGCAGTCTTCTTCTGTCCGGCGTGGCCCACCACCTTAGAAGAATGTCTCCAGAGAAGAACCCGCTTCCTGTCAGGTTCAGCCACATAAGTCTTACTGGAGGGAAGACGAGTTAAGTCTAGCTGAGCGACTGTGATTATTTTGGAGGGCTCAATGATTTGTTTAGGCTCCTCCTCCTGGTCGGAGGCCTGGAAGGACCTGGAGAGTGCGTCTGCCTTAACGTTTTTATCAGCCGGATGAAAGTGGAGTATGAAGTTGAAGCGAGCGAAGAACAAAGACCACCTGGCTTGACAGGGGTTAAGCTGCTGAGCAGACTGCAGATAAGCCAGATTATTGTGGTCAGTGTAAATTACCACAGGGTGCAATGCTCCTTCCAGCAAGTGCCATCACTCCTCCAGAGCCAGCTTGATCGCGAGCAGTTCTTTATCGCTAATAGAGTAATTACATTCTTGTGCCAAGAAGAGTTTAGAGAAAAAGCCACAGGACACCATGCGACCGGATGAAGACTTCTGATTGAGGACGGCTATGGCCCCTGTGGAAGTTGCATCCACCTCCAGAAAGAACTGTTTGTTATGGTTTGGGTGATGCAGCACCAGAGCCGAATGAAAATGTCTGCTTGAGGGATACAAAGGCTTCTTCTGCTTCAGCAGTCCTTTCCTTAGAATTGGCTTCTTTGCGTGTCTTGGCAGAAATAGGAGCAGTCCAGGAAGAAAAATGCGAAATAACTTGGCAATAATAATTTGCAAACCCGAAAAACCACTGGATAGCCTTAAGACCGTCTGGACGGGCCACTTCATGACAGCGGATACCTTTTTGGGATCCATCTTCTGACAGGTCTCCAGAAACGATGCACCCCAGAAACGAAAGGGAGGACTGTTCGAAGATGCACTTTTCATATTTGACATAGAGACAGTTAGTTCTTAACCTTAATAGAACCTGACGAAAATCCCTCCTGTGTGTTGGCAGATCAGGAGAGAATACCAAGATGTCGTCCAAGTGTGCTACAACACATGTATCGAGCAGATCACAGAAGATGTCATTCAACAGTTTTTGGAAGACGGCTGGAGCATTACAGAGTCCAAATGGCATTAACGAGATACTCGTAATGACCATCGCGGGTGTTGAAGGCTGTCTTCCACTCATCTCCCTGGCGAATTTGAACCAGGTTGTATGGCCTTCGTAGGTCAAGCTTCGTGAAGATTCTGTAACCCTTCAGGTGATCAAACAGCTCGGAGATCAGGGGTAGGGGGTACTTATTTTTTACCATGATTTTCATTGATGTAGTCAATGCAGGGTCGCAGAGAGCCATCCTTCTTCTTCACAAAGAAAAACCCAGCTCCGGCCAGAGATGAGGATTTCCAGATAAATCCCCTAGTGAGGTTCTCTGCTATATACTTGGACATAGCGTGAGTCTCGGCCTGGGACAGGGGGTGGATTTGGCGTTGTGGAGGTGAAGTACCCGGCAAAAGCTCAATCGTGCAGTCATACGGCTTATGAGGTGGCAAGGTCTCGGCCATGCATTCTAGGTGTGGTCGCACTAGTGACTTGTAAAATTATGTTCTCCTCATGAGCATCTATGCAATTGTCATGCGATTTGTATGCGACTTTTAATCGCACCATCCGTTTTCCATCCGTATGCAATGCGACTTTAACATGAGGTTTTACATAGAGCAGTTCTCTCTATGTAAAAACTCATGTTAAAATAACATTGTAAAAAAAAACTGTACACAAAAAGCAAATTAAGAAATAGGAAGTGTGCACATGCTCTAAGCACAGTGCCTGTAGACCTGCTTAGGGTGCGTGCACCTCAGGCAGCAGCAGACCCAGAAGGAGTAGGAAGGGAGCCTTGGTGGTGAGTATGCTGATGTCTGTGCAGGGAAAGAAGGACTACGGGCAGAGGTGCGGGCACTACAGAGGGTTTAACTGGTCTGTAGGAACCATGACTCTTAATGGTTGGTAGGGGATCAAATACTTGTTTCTCACTGCAAAATGCAAACAAATTTATATAATTTATACAAAGTGATTTTCTGGATTTTATTTTTGATATTCTATCTCTCAATATTAAAATTAACCTACCCTTAAAATGATCGACTGTTCATGTCTTTGTCAGTGGGCAAACTTACAAAATTACACAAACTCTTTGCCAATGGTATGACAAAGAACCACATGAGCAAAAAACAAAATGTCAATGATAAAATCACATTTTATTGATATATAAAAATAAAATCATACAAAAATATGACAAAAAGATGCAAGATAAGGAGAAAAGAGGGATGTAGAACTCTCCATTATTATAAATGATGCTGCATAGCAAAGGTTAACATGACCTCCATATTATTTTAATCCAAAAAGGTACACCTGATTTGCTCAAAAAATTAATTAATTGCAAATAAATTGCTTCTATCCTAACACCCCACATATCCTGATTGATTTGTAACTACAATAAACATAATAAGGGGATAGGGATGAAATACCTGCATATATTAATAAATAAAGTCCAGCGCAGCATGTGTGGATTGACATGCTATCAAATAATGTAAAACCATCCTGACCTCTAACATGAGGTATAATTAAGTAGATACATAATGGATGTCACCCACCATGCTGCCATTATATGAGCAACGCAGTGCTTAAATCCAACACATAGACAATAGAAGCCATGGAAGCCTTTACCTGGATCCTAGCAGCTTGACCAACACTTGAAGTGGGAGTCCCGTCCCTCTGCCCCAAAATCAGCAAGGAATGAAATACTTATTTTCCCCACTGTAGCTTCGTGCACGACAATACATTTCAACTAGTGATGAGTGAACGTGCTTTCCATTACTCATTACTCGCCCGAGTATCACAGTACTCTGTGTACTCGGCGAGCACCGAACATTTCCGGGATTATTCAGCGGGAACTCGGGTCTCCACCCAGCTTTTTTGGCGGTCTTTAGAGACCCAATCACGATGCAGGGATTGTCTGCCAGGCAATGAAACGCTGCAGCCATCTTAGTTGTGGTCGTGCAGTGATTGACTGGCCGCACAGCATCATCAGGGGTATAAGAGACCGGATGCCACATTCACCTCTGGATTTAGATAGTGTAGGGAGAGCTGCTGCCGAGATAGGGTCAGATTTGTTTTTTTTTTTTAGTCAGTGTGGGGTCTACCATCCTAAAGTACTCAAATCCAGCTAAACCAACAGTCCTTCTAAGGACTAATTCCGGAGTATATAGGTTCCAGTGTTAGGTAGGCAGGGGATTGTACATCGCTTTATACATATCAGTGTA
The DNA here is from genome assembly GCA_033576555.1 of Oophaga sylvatica. Classification (NCBI taxonomy): domain Eukaryota; kingdom Metazoa; phylum Chordata; class Amphibia; order Anura; family Dendrobatidae; genus Oophaga; species Oophaga sylvatica. The sequence goes on along the minus strand of JARQOD010000006.1, from coordinate 285,709,901 downwards.
AGGCCTGCAGGCACTGTATGTGTGATATCATTGCATACATCAAGAGGGTCCATTCCCTTCCTGCCTGCTGGTGCTGCTGCTGCTACCTAAAGGGTTTATTGACCGTATATACCTAGCCTCAGGTCTAATTGGCTAATTTTATTGCAAAGCCTTTTTTTTCTCCATTTGCTTTTTGACAGTGCACAATACAGCCAGATCCTTTTCTTACAGTCATGGCCAAAAGTTTTGAGAATGACACAAATATTAATTTTTACAAAGTCTACTGCTTCACTTTTTCTAATGGCAATTTGCATATACTCCAGAATGTTATACAGAGTGATCAGCTTAACAGCAATTACTTGCAAAGTCTATATTTGGCTAGAAAATGAACTTTATCCCCCAAAACACATTTCAGCATCATTGCAGCCCTGCCTTAAAAGGACCAGCTAACCTCTTTTCAGTGATTGCTCCATTAACACAGGTGTGGGTGTTGATGAGGACATGGCTGGAGATCAATCTGTCATGATTAAGTAAGAATGACACCACTGGAAACTTTAAAAGGAGGCTTGTGCTTGGCATCATTGTTTCTCTTCTGTTAACCATGGTTATCTCTAAAGAAACACGTGCAGTCATCATTGCAATGCACAAAAATGGCCTAACAGGGAAGAGTATCGCAGCTAGAAAGATTGCACCTCAGTCAACAATCTATCGCATCATCAAGAACTTCAAGGAGAGAGGTTCCATTGTTGCCAAAAAGGCTCCAGGGCGCCCAAGAAAGACCAGCAAGCGACAGGACCGTCTCTTAAGTGTTTCAGCTGCGGGATCGAGCTACCAGTAGTGCAGAGCTTGCTCAGGAATGGCAGCAGGCAGGTGTGAGTGCATCTTCACGCACTGTGAGGCGGAGACTCTTGGAGCAAGGCCTGGTCTCAAGGAGGGCAGCAAAGAAGCCACTTCTCTCCAGAAAAAACATCATGGACAGACTGATATTCTGCAAAAGGTACAGGCAGTGGACTGCTGAGGACTGGGGTAAAGTTATTTTCTCTGATGAATCCCCTTTTTGATTGTTTGGGACATCTGGAAAACGCCTCATTCGGAGAAGACAAGGTGAGTGCTACCACCAGTCTTGTCTCATGCCAACTGTTAAGCATCCTGAAACCATTCATGTGTGGGGTTGCTTCTCAGCCAAGGGAATCGTCTCTCTCACAGTCTTGCCTAAAAACACAGCCATGAATAAAGAATGGTACCAGAATGTCCTCCAAGAGCAACTTCTCCCAACCCTCCAAGAGCAGTTTGGCGATCAACAATGCCTTTTTCCATGATGGAGCACCTTGCCATAAAGCAAAGGTGATAACTAAATGGCTCAGGGAACAAAACATAGAGATTTTGGGTTCATGGCCTGGAAACTCCCAAGATCTTAATCCCATTGAGAACTTGTGGTCAATCATCAAGAGACGGGTGGACAAACAAAAACTTAAAAATTCTGACAAAATGAAAGCATTGATTGTGCAAGAATGGACTGCTATCAGTCAGGATTTGGTCCAGAAGTTGATTGAGAGCATGCCAGGGAGAATTGCAGAGGTCCTGAAGAAGAAGGGTCAACACTGCAAATATTGACTTGCTGCATTAACTCATTCTAACTGTCAATATAAGCTTTTGTTACTCATATGTTTGCAATTATATTTCTGTCTGTGATAAAAACATCTGTCAAAACACACATGAAAACCAGAGGGCAGCAGATCATGTGAAAATATAATACTTGTGTCATTCTCAAAACTTTTGGCCATGACTGTAGCACAGCATGAAAATGCTGCAATTTTAAAGGGGTCCCAAAAATCACTTTTGAGTGCGCTGAGAAATATTTAATTTTTATGTGGTATGGTAGAGTAGAATTTTTTTTGAGTGTCTTACAAAATTTCTTGACACCATTTTGCTGAACGCCCCAAAAATACATATAGGCCACACATTTTACAGTGTGGTATATCTGTGACACGCCTCATCCATCCGTCTGTTAAGAATTTTGGTCATTTTAGCCCTAAATTCAAATTTTTTTTCTATGTGTCACTGTAGTTATATACAGAACTATTGAGCCTAAAGAAGCTAAAAATACAGGCCACAGATTTGTCAGTGTGGTATCTCCGTGCCAGCTCATATATCTGCGTGCTCCAAGTTTGCCCATTTTAGGCCTGTTTTCAATTTCTTTCCTGTGTGTCACTCTAGTTATATACAGCACTATTTAGCCTACAAAAGCAAAAAATACAGGCCACAGAATTGTCAGTGTGGTATCTCCGTGCCAGATCATATATCTGCATGCTCCATGTTTGCCCATTTTAGGCCTGTTTTCAATTTTTTCCTGTGTGTCACTCTAGATATATACAGCACTATTTAGCTTGCAAAAGCAAAAAATACAGGCCACAGAATTGTCAGTGTGGTATCTCCGTGCCAGCTCATATATCTGCGTGCTCCACATTTGGCCATTTTAGGCTGGTTTTCAATTTTTTTTCCTGCGTGTCACTCTAGTTATATACAGCACTATTTAGCCAAAAAAAAGCAAAAAATACAGGCCACATATTTGCCAGCTCATATATCTGCGTGCTCCAAGTTTGCCCATTTTAGGCTGATTTTCAATTTTTTTCCTGTGTGTCACTTTAGTTATTTACAGCACTATTTAGTCTTCAGAAGCAAAAAAATACAGGCCACATTATTGTCAGTGTGGTATCTCCGTGCCAGATCATATATCTGCGTGCTCCAAGTTTGCCCATTTTAGGCCGGTTTTCAATTTTTTTCCTGTGTGTCACTCTAGTTGTATACAGCACTATTTAGCCTACAAAAGTAAAAAATAGATGCCACGGAACTATCAGTGTGGTATTTCTCTATCAGGCCTCATTTATCTGTGCCAAAAATTTGTCCATTTAAGGCCTACATATTCTAGTGTTTTTGAAGTCTGTAACCGTACTTATTGACACAAATCTGATAAGCCAAAAAACATTTTTACCTACTGTCCAGATAGGTAAAAGTGTGGTTTTCCTGCACATGTATCACATACAAGTTGACTCCCTAATCAGTCAATTCAAGTGAACATGTATAATATTCTTGTCCATTTACAATGGGCAAGGCGCGTGGCAAGGGACGGGGAAGTGGACGTGATTGTGATGGTGTATGCCGAGGCCGAAGCCGTGGCCAAGCTGAAATTGGGCCACCAAAAACACCTACATCTTCTCGCTGGACCTTAGTGTCCAAAGTCCTAAGGGACCGCAGCAAGACAGCACTATTGAAGCCCGAGCAGTGTGAAAAGGTTGTTGGTTAGAAAGCGGATAATATTTCGAGTTACTTATCCACCACCATCAGCACCCTGTCTTCCACATGATCAAGTCAAAGTTAGCGTGAATCTGGACCACATATTCCTCACCCTGATCCTCCTTCTTCCCACCATGCTGAGTGCCCTGAGACAACTGATCACACACTTGGACACTCCGAAGAGTTGTTCAGTTTTCCATTTGGAGATTCGTGCCTCTCGACTGGTCCACTTGAAGCGGGGCAAGACAATATTCCATGTAGCGATGAACAAATATTTGAGCAGCCTTGGTCACAAGAGGTGGATGATGATGAGACACAATTGCCGGAAAGTCAGGAGGAGGACCAGGGTGCGGAAGTGGAAGATGAGGTGGTGGATGATATAGTAACAGACCCAACCTGGTAGGAGGACATGCAGAGCGAGGACTGCAGCACACAGGGGGAGGTAGGCATAACACCACTTCAGGCAAGAAAAAGCATTGTGGTGGCTGCAGACAGAAGGCCTGCAACCATTCCCTGTAACACCAACATGACGGAAGTTGCCAGTCCAACTGTTAGTTCTTCCCGAGTCTGGTTATTTTTTAAAGACTCTGCCGATAACCCCAAACAGGCTATTTGCAACACCTGTCATGCCAGCATCAGCAGGGGTAGCAAAACTACCAGCCTTCGCACCACCAGCATGATCAGGCACATGGCAGCAAAGCACCCGACTTTGTGGGCCCAACCCTGTCTGCAGGAACAGTGTCTGCGTGTGACACCACTGCTTTTTCCACTGTTGTGCGTGCATGCCAAACCCCTGTCCATGGTGCATGCTAAGATGCCTTCTACCCTGCACCTGTCGTTGACCAGAGTCAAATAACACCATCATCAAGCATGTCCACGTTCTTGTCCCAGCGCAGCCTTCAGTTGTCCATACTCCAGTCATTGGAACGTAAGCGGAAATACGCATCCAATGCCCCACAGGCCACATTACTCAATTCTCATATTTCTCGTCTGCTTGCGCTCGAAATGTTGCCTTTTAGGCTCATGGAGATGGAAGCTTTCCGCAACCTGATGGCGACGGCCGTCCCAAGGTACTCGGTCCCCAGCCGCCACTATTTCTCCCGCTGTGCCATCCTGGCATTACACAAGCACTTGTCCCATAACATTACCCGTGCCGTCAACAATGCAGTTACTGGGAAAGTACACCTAACCACGGACACATGGACAAGTGCTTGTTGCCAGGGATGGTACATCTGGATGACGGCACACTGGTTAACATAGTGGAAGCCGGGACCCAGTCATTCCTTGGGATGAAACACGTCCTCCTGACGCCAAGGATTGAGGGCCGTACGTTAATCAGGGTTGCCCCCCACTGTGTACAGCTCCTGCACCTCTCCTCCTCTTCAGCCTCCATCTCCGAAATGAGCACATCAGTCACAAGCTGGAAGCACTGCAACACTGCCAAAACCAAGTGGCAACAGGCTGTGCTTAAGCTAATTTGCTTAGGTGACAAATCGCACAATGCTGAAGAGTTGTTGACAGCTCTGAAAGTGCAGGCAGATGTGTCGCTGACACCGCTGAATCTCCAGCAAGGCATGGTTGTGTATGACAATGGCAGGAACCTGGTGGCAGCTCTGAGGCAAGGTGAATTGACACACGTACCATGCCTGGCCCATGTGCTTTACCTCGCTGTTCAACGTTTTCTAAAAAGCTACCCGGAGCTACCGGATCTGCTGGTGAAAGTACGCCGCCTGTGTGCCCATTTTAGAAAATCAGCTACAGCTTCAGCCGCCCTTGCTGTGCTTCAGCAGCGATTGCAGAGTCCAGCTCACCGACTGGTGAGTGATGTCTCTATGCGTTGGAACTCTACACTGCATATGTTGGAAAGGATTTGTGAGAAGAAGCGGGCAGTTGTTGAATATCAGCATCAACAAGGCCATAGTTTTTCAGGTTTGACTCCACACATAAGACCTCAGGAGTGGATATGGATGTCAGACATATGTAGCATCCTCCAAAACTTTGAGGTCTGTACCAAGATGGTGAGCAGCGATGATGCCATAATTAGCGTCACCATCCCACTCATCTGCATTCTGAAAAGCTCTCTGCTCACAATGAAAGAGGAGGCATTGTAGGCAGAGCACGAGGACATGGATCAAGGAACCATACAGGGTTATTACACACAGCCCAGCCTCATGTCATCCCAACGTGGATTGGTTGACAATGAGGAAGAGGAGGAGGAGGAAGAACAGGAGCTACTTTCATGCGCTATAGATGGGACTACAACCACAACTGTCATACCGTCTGTTGAGCGTGGATGGCCTGAGGACAGGGAAGAAGAGGAAGAGGAGGAGGAGGAGGACACCTTGGTCAGTCGTCCTGTTGGTGAGGACACGGAAGGCTTGCCAGTTACCAATCTGGCACGCATGGCTGACTTTATGTTGCCTGCCTTTCCCGTGACCCTCGTATTGTCAAAATATTGGGTACCACTCATTACTGGGTAGCGACACTTTTAGACCCACTGTACAAGGATAACTTTAAATCTCTGGTTCCAGAGGCAGACAGGTGTACCAAAATGGTGCAGTACCATAGGGCCATTGTTGCAGAATTATTAAAAAAATTCACATCTCAAAACGCTGGCGGCAGAGATAACAGTTCATTGGCCAACCAAGCAGGACAGGCGAGACAGACACAAGTCCACTCCAGCAGAGGCAGGGGAACACTGGCAAAGTTCTGGGACAGTTTTCTAAGACCCTCCCATCGCCCATGCCCAGCCATTCTATTTTTCGAAAGGGTGTTATGCCCATCTACAAATTTAAAAAAATATGTACCCCCCCCAAGGGAAATGTTTGCCAGTCCATACACTTAGTGTATGGGCATTACAAGTCTAGGAGACCCACTCCTTTACATTGGGCCAATTTTTTAATGAGGCCTTCCTCCACGTTTCATCATCCACCGCCACTAGATCAACAGGGTTAACGTGTTCCGTGCAGCTACAGCCAGTGTTGAATTATTAACAAGGTTGGGTGGTTTTGCTGGGCATAAAATACTTGTTCAGAAAAAGGTTCAGGTGTACCCCACAAGAGAAAATGTTTGCCAGACCATACACTTAGTGTCTAGGAGACCCGCTCCTTTTTAATAGGACATTTTTTTAAGAGGCCCTCCTCCATGTTTCTTCCAAGGGGGGATTGGGGTTATTGGGGTGCATATGACTTGGCAGCAGGGCAGGCTTGCTGTCAATGCATAAGAAAAGAGTATTGGAGTACAAAATGAATAATGTGAAGTGGATTTTCCTGTGCCCATCCAGTACCTTGGTTCAAAGTCTTATTGGGGTGCATATGACTTGGTAGCAGGGCAGGCCTTGCAGTCAATGCATAAGAAACAAAATGGGAGTACAAAATGAATAATGTGAAGTGGATTTTCCTGTGCCCATCCAGTACCTGGGTTCAAAGGCATATTGGGGTGCATATGACATATGATATAAAAGTCATTAACCTGGAAAGGATGTTCCTTAACATGTTTCCCAGCAAAATCCATTTTGGTTTTGTTTTTGTAGATTTTTTGGTGCGCCTGTAAAAAGGGCGTGAAACTGACAACATAATAAAATAATAATCTTTATTTATATAGCGCCATCATATTCCGCAGCGCTTTACAGTTTAACAGTTTCAAAACACAAGTCATAAGTAACAACGTTAACAATACAATAATTAAAGCAAAACAAGACGACCCTGCTCGTGAGAGCTTACAATCTACAATGAGGTGGGGGAGATACAAAGTACAGGTGTGTATATACAATGGTGTATTTACAATGATGGTCCAGCCAACTTGAGGGAGTGAGGGATGGATGGAGAAAGTGAATGGGCTACATACACACACTTACACATAGAATGACTTTGATCAGTGAATGTGATAGGCCGCTCTGAACAAATGTGTTTTGAGGGAGTGCCTGAAACCATGCAAATTGTGGATAGTCCTAATTTCTTGGGGTAGAGCATTCCAGAGGATTGGCGCAGCGCGGGAGAAGTCTTGGAGTCGGGAGTAAGAGGTACGGATTAGTGCAGAGGTTAGTCGAAAGTCGTTTGCAGAGCGCAGCAGTCGGTTAGGCCGATAGATAGAAATGAGGGAGGAGATGTAGGGGGGTGCTGCACTGTGGAGAGCTTTGTGGGTAAGAACAAGTACTTTGAATTGGATCCTGAAATGAATGGGCAGCCAGTGTAAGGACTGGCGAAGAGCGGACACGTCCGAGTACTGATTAGCCAGATGGATGACCCTGGCTGCTGCATTAAGGATGGACTGGAGAGGGATAGGCGAGTAATGGGGGGCCAAGTAATAGAGCGTTGCAGTAGTCCAGGC
>JARQOD010000006.1:285658828-285702199 GCA_033576555.1 Oophaga sylvatica | reverse complement strand
TATCAGCGTCATTAAGGGGGTTAAAGTAAAAGATAATTTTAAAATTTTTCTTTTCCCAAATGGGCAAAACTTCCCCTGTTTGGGCATCAACTGCCACAGCTAGGCCCCTTTTGGTGAAAGCAACAAAAAATTCCACTATCGGTCTGAGGAATAGTTTCCTCTCACTCTCTTCATGGGAACATTTTGTGATGATGCTTAGTGGCCACTCATTCCAGTGCGACTGGCTGTTTTTCATGAGTACAACATCAGCAGGTTTCATGTGTGGTTTTGATGGTCTGCTACTTCTCCCTTGGTTGTAAGGTAGAGATATACTGATTTCTCCATCTGTCCCAGAAAATATTAGAGATACTCAGCACCTGTCTCCGTTGCCATCTATAGCGGTCTTTGTCACTGAATTCTCTATCAGAGCGCTGAAATCTCTGGTTTTTGAGTGAGCAACATGGCAGGAATGAGAATAGCTGGATCTCCAGAGTTGCCAGAAAGTACAGTCAACGGTCTGGAATTCATGATAGCTGAAACTTCTGCCAAAATGTAGTCAGACTTTCATGCGCGAGTCTTGCACTTCCTGCTTGCAAGAAGATCGAGTACAGGATTCTGCATGCTATTCCTATCATTCTCTCCCAATTACCTCCCATGTGAGAAGAGTGTGGTAAATTAAAATGTCCACTTGCATCCTTGTTCACTTAAGTATCTTTCCACATTGGTAGTTTCTAAGTTGGAAGGAATTTGAAGTTCCTTTACTGCTCCAACAAAATGTGTGCCTCTACAAGAATGAATGTGCTTCACTGGTCCTCTGATGGCAATGAAACATTGAAGTATATTTATGAAACTTGAAGTGTCCATGAATTCAATTACTTCAATATGTATAGCTCTGATGGACATACAGGTAAACATGACCGCCCAGAATTTTGCATTGGCATGGATTCTTTATCACGTACCGCGCAATAGGTATCCACCGGTACGTACGCGTCCTCTGCAGTGCAGACAAACAGGGTTCGCCACGTCTGGGGAAAGAGACGGGATGGCACGCGACTGCTGGCAAACAGGACCTGTGGCACGTGACCGCTGGGGATGGGACTGGGGCGGAGCCAACAGCAGGATGCCCGGAGGAGCTAACGAGACTTGTCACGGTCCGCAGAATGATAACACGAGTCAGGGCCACCGGGTAAGAGCACCAGAAGAAGGAGAGTAGTCAGGGCCAAGCCAAAGGAGTCAGGAAACCGAGAAAGGCAATAACAGTACCAAGGGGACAGACAGAAAGGATAGTCAATAACCACACAGAAGTCAAAGAACCAGACGAGCAAGCAGACAGTACCAAATTAGAAGGCAAATACACAAGGGGATATAGACTGGGTCAGAGCCAAGATATCACACACGAGAACAGGCACAAGGCACAGGCACAGGGGTCAACATAACTCATCTGAGGACAGGAGTATGACAAGGATTTGAGCAACCCGAGGGTATAAAAAGCCTTCCCAGATCCAGAGAGAGGCCACAATGATTAACCCTTGGCGCACCAGTCACAAACCTACCATAGGATCGTGACAGTACCCCCCTCTCAATGGGGGGCCTCCGGACCCCCCGGCTTCCCCGGGTGCTTGGCATGAAATGCCTGAACCAGACGATCTGCATGTACCAAGTGAGCAGGGACCCACTAGCGATCCTCCAGCCCATACCCCTTTCAGTGAACCAGATACTGCAAGGAGCAACGCACCATCTGAGAATCCACAATATGTCCAACTTCATACTCCATGTGACCCTCCACCAACACTGGAGGAGATGCCACGGACCCAGGATCCTCCTTGACTGACCCTAAAGGTTTCAACAGAGATTTATGGAACACATTGGATATTTTAAATGATGCGGGGAGACACAAGCTATATGCCACAGGATTGACTATCTCCACAATCTCGTACGGACGAATGAACTTTGGTCTCAATTTGGCCGACTGAACCTTTAGATTGATGTTCCGTGTGGAAAGCCAAACCTTCTCCCCCCATCTGAAACATGTGCCCCTGGACTCTTTTTTTTGTCCATGAAAAATGTATACCTCTCCTGAGCCCTGGAGATATTTAGCTGGACTTCAGCCCATAGATTTTTTAACCGCTGAATGGATTCCTCCACCTCCGGGCTCCCGGAATCCAAACACGAGAATTCCCCAAAATGTGGACTAAACCCGTAGTTGACAAAAAATGTGGACATACTGGTGGACTGATTCACCCGATTGTTAAAGGCGAATTCGGCCAACGGTAATGCGCCACACCAGTCATCCTGTCTGACCGAGGTCAAACACCTAAGAATCTGTTCCAGGGATTGATTAGTGCATTCAGTCTGGCTGTTACTCTCCGGGTGATATGCAGAAGAGAAAGATAATGAAATGCCCAACTTCTTACAGAATGCCCTCCAAAACTTGGCCACAAATTGCACATCTCTATCAGACACCACATTCAGAGGTACCCCATGCAACCGGACCACATGCTGCGCAAATAACCTAAACAAAATCTCTGCTGAGGGCAATGCCGCCAAGAGAACAAAATGAGCCTGTTTAGAAAATCTGTCCACCACCACCCATATCACGGTATTGCCCTTGGATGGTGGGATACCGGAGATAAAGTCCATGGACAGGGGAGTCCATGGCCTGTCAGGAACCGGCAAAGGCACCAGTTCCCCAGCCGGCCAGCTATGAGTGCTTTTGGAACGGGCACAAACCTCACATGCAAATATAAATTTGTTAACCTCGGAACCAAGCGAAGGCCACCAAAAAATTTTGGCCACTGCCTCTCGTGTGGCCGTAGTACCGGGATGGGCACTTAGCTTAGACTCATGAAACTCCTGCAGCAGCTTAGACCGCAAATGTTCCGGAACAAACAATTTATCCCCTGGCCTAGAAACAGGGGCCAGAGACTGGGCCCCCAAAATTTCTTGTTCCAACTCAGACGAGACCCCCCCACCACGACCCCGGGACGAAGAATGGAGGACGGCGGTTTGAGGCCAGATATAGGTTCAAAACTTATGGATAAGGCATCCGCCTTAACATTCTTGGAACCAGGACAAAAAGTAATAGAAAACTGAAAGTGTGAAAAAAAAGCGACCAACAAGCTTGTCTAGGAGTCAGCCTTTTTGCAGACTCCATATAAGCCAAAATTTTATGATCCGTGATTACCGTAAGCTGCGCCTTCCAAAAAGTGCCTCCATTCTTTGAATGCCAATTTGACCACAAGAAGTTCTCTATTGCCCACATCATAGTTTCTTTCGGCCGACGAGAACTTCTTGGTACTGGCAGGATGCTGGCGGTGCACAACAGAACACAGGCACAACAGAACACTGACCCAGAAATTTGCAACAACAAACACTTGTTGCTCCGGCTCCCCATCTCTGTTAGAGGGGCCAGAAATAGCACTCATAGCACTCGTTATCACACCATTGGTTAGGAGCACATTTGAAAAATGTGCGCTGTCTCTTTAAGAAAACGGAAGCTCGCGCGTGACCTCAGCATAATACCTGGAGACCTGCTGGCCGCGCGCTAGGAAGCAGGAGCAGGAGAGGAGCCAGAGACTGAAGCTGGGCAGCGGGGAGCAGACAGAGTGGGGACCCTGACGGGGAGCCCGCAGAGATAAGAATGTTACAGTAACTATGTAACCTGGAAAACATTTCCTTGAGTATTTGGGTTTTACTCCAAAAATACATGGCTGGATTACAGCTATTGGGTCCGACAAGAAAGCTAGACACTGCCATGAAGAAGGTCAAATGAAGTTTGACATTTGGAACCTCATTTACCTTGCTAAAGTCAATGTATACATATTGTTTTTCTGTTATTCAGATAAAGCCCTGATGGAGTGTTAAATGGACAGCAGAACAACGTGAATGTTGGTCAATGTACAAGCCTGCGGAATAATGTACCATATATTCAAGAGAAACTAAATAAAAATCAGAGCTTTATTAAAAAAAATGGACCATAAAATGTTTAGGGTGCATTCTTATTTTATTTTTAAATAAAAACACACTTATATGTGGTTTAACGTTGTATTGTTATAGTCGTTTAGAAACGCTTCTCCTTAACCAGGCATCATTGTCTTCATTCTGCAACTCTAATTGCTTTTCTTCTGCATAGTAACATATGTAATAGATATACAATAAATGTTACAGTTTACAAAGAAATTTAATTAGAATTTATTCTTTGATTTTTATTTAACCATATTAGGCTTCATAACCTTACCGCAGGTCTCAAAGCCCAATTACTGAATAATGCACGAGAATGAGCCTGCGCAATCCATGTCAACAGCTGCAAAATTGTTAATATTGGGTGTAATTTAGTTGCTATAAATTAGGGAACGTGTGGCGGCACAATCATGACAGCATAATTATGACACAAGCCGATATGCTGAAGTGTATGGATGACAATATGAACTAATTTTGCTGATCAACATGCACAATGAGCAGAAGCCACTAATATATCAGGCATGTACAATTAATGCAACTAGTCACTGTATAAAAAAAGATGGATGAAGCCGTTCAGAATGTGATGCTAACAAGCGGTTCAGACTGAAGCCATTTGCTGTCAGAGGTAATAACACTCAAAGCAGAGGAGAGCAATAGCACAGCAGCACTTAGATGGTGATGATGTACTGATGTACAAGCACACACCTGTGAAGAGGACACTAAATCTACCCTAGCATTCATTACTGTGGTGGTAGGAAAAACAACACTAATAATGAAAAGTGTAAGCGGAAATAGCAGACAGCACAGAGTGACATTTGCATGGTCCCAGACAGCTTGTTAGCTGAAGTGGGTTTTAATTAGCTATTTTCCAGCAGCAAACGAGCAAATTAGTGGCAGCCATAAACAAGCAGAGACAATCAGGTCTGAGGAAAATGAGGAAAACATCATTTTTTTATGAAATCTAAGTATACACGAAGATGAAGCCAAGGCAAGCTTTTATCCCAAATATACAAGCTATTATTTATAATAGTTGATACAATTTTTCCAATTGAAGGAAAACAGAAATTTAGATATTTAATAACATGAAATATTTTATAGAGAAAGTCAAAAGTTACAGCTATTTTCACCCCATTTTTCAGATATAAGCTGCAGCCATCGCCATCAGGGGCTTATCTACTGCTTTCTATAATGCTGTATGTAAGCCCCCGATGTAACCTGAAAGATAAGAAAAACAAGTTAGATTATACTCACCCGGGGGGCGGTCAGGTCCGATGGGCGTCGCAGGTCCGGGTCCGGCGTCTCCCATCTTCTAACGATGACGTCCTCCTCCTTGCTTCTGTTGTGCTCCTGCGCAGGCATACTTTATCTGCCCTGTTGAGGAAAGAGCAAAGTACTACAGTGCGCAGGCGCTGGGCCTCTCTGACCTTTCCCAGCGCCTGCACACTGAAGTACTTTGCTCTGCCTTCAATAGGACAGATCAGTACGCCTGCACAGGAGCGTGAAAGAAGCAAGGAGGACTTCATCGCTAGAAGATGGGAGGCGCCGGACCCGGATTGCGCCACCCATCGGACTGGACCGGATCCCCGGGTGAGTATAATATAACTCGTTTTTCTTATCTTTCAGGTGACATCGGGGGCTTATCTACAGCGTTCCAGAATGCTGTAGCTAAGCCCCTGATGGCGGTGGCTGCAGCTTATATACGAAAAAATAGGTGACAGATTCCCTTTAATCTCCATTTACCAGCGGCACAGCAGATTTGGCCTGGTACATATCGTATTTTTTGGACCATAAGACGCACTTTTTTTCCTCCAAATTTGGGAGGAAAGTGTGGGTGCGTCTTATGGTCGGAATGTAACGTGAGGAGGGGGACAGCGGTGTAGTGAGATCGCAGGAGGCAGGAAAATATCCCCTCCGCTGCAGGAATCCAGGCTGGGGAAACCACTGGTCCCGATACTTAAGTGCAGTGAATATTCATTAGCCGCTTCCCCGTCCACCTATCAGCTGAGCAGTGAGCGGGAAGCAGCAAATGACAGAGCCACAAGGTTCCCAAGCGCCTGATTCCTGCAGCAGCTGGGGAGATGTGTGTTGGAAGGAGAAGGAGGCGACAGGAGCAGAGTGCAGCAGGAGGGATCGCTACCTGACAGCTGGGGGCTGTGCTGATGCCAGGCTGAATGCGCCTGTGGAGGACCATGATGAGGTCATGAAGAGGGTGGGCAGGAGCATCACATGACCCACACAAGCCCTGCTCTTCATATTCATCATACAGTCTGCAGACACACTGTACAGAAAGACATTAATTAAAGGTTAGTAATGACAGCAAATAAAAAGTCACTTTGCATACTGTGGTGGACTATAACTCCCACATGCCATAGACTGCAGGACTGTGAGAGTTATAGTTCCATGGTTAAGCACACTCAGTGTTATTTAGGGTGGAGTGTGCTTTAATATAAGCCGTCCCCATTTTATTCCTCCGTCTTCATAGTATTTACAGACCCACATGGTCGCAGCTTCCTCCGTAGCTTCCACATAATAACTACTATTATAATAAAACACACATATATATGTTTTATGTTATTAATATTCATTTTTTGCTTCATAGTTTTCATTTCACTCTAAAACTGAGTGTCCTATGTCGGTGCGTCTTATAGTCCAAAAAATACGGTATATCTATTTTCTGTTGGCCATAGGTAATGTCTTTTTCCTGATGCTGTGCACAAATATCTACTGGGGATTAGTTAGATTTCTTGTGCCATCTTAAATAAGTACATAAGAAACAAGAGTTATTAGTTCATAGCAGCTCTGTTCTTTATCCTTATGTAAACCATTAACATTCAGCAAAGGCAAAGAAAATGCATACTGTACATACAAAGCAATGTTCAAATAACAAGTGTAGTGACAACACAGTGTTTTGATCCCTATGTGTGCTTGCAGGAGTCATTAATGGGAATATGTCCCTATAATATTACTGATTGTTTAAATTAGGTTTTTATGGTAAATGAATTTTTGAAAAATAAAATTGATAATGTTAATCACTATTTTTATAAAATAATATAATATTAGACTGTTATTTCTTATTCTTCACATGGTCATTAGCAGCAATAGATTGACTCAGAGTATATTGATGTGTATACAAGAATAAATTGTACTAGCACTAATATGATCGTTGTGAAGGGAGGGGGAGGTGGTGAGCTGTGACATCACCTATTATGAATGGTGGATCATTTGTTATCTACTGGGCAAAACTGTTCATTGTAATCATAAGTGTGATGATGAGACTGCTGAAAAGCCATCTGTACAAAACAGGAAAAATGAATATGATATTAGGCCTAGTGGCCAACATGAAAATTACAAGATTTATAATTGTTATTCTGGATAATAATATAGGGGACTAAATGAAAATGATAAAACATTAAAATAATACATTTAACATAAAAACCTTCTAGGTCATTTTCTAATGGTGCATTACATTTAAAAAATTCTTAGGCTACATTTACATACCCAGTAATTATCCATTAGGCCGGCATCACACTTACCGTAGAAAAAACTAGGACCGTATTGTAATACGCCAAAATGTTGCCGGCACAACAATCCGTATTTCATCCGTTGTCAGGGTGCGGCTGCGTATTTTGCGCATGTAAGCATCCGTATGCAATCCGTATGGCATCCGTATAGCGTATTTTTCTCGGCGCCTTGCAAAATGGACATTTAACGGTTTTTAGGCCTGAAACTCATTCAAATCATCATCAGCATGCCTATTTATTGGCTCTGCATCAGGTTGCAACCCCCAATGTTGACATTTTTGTGGTGTGCTTGTGTTGGAGTCCTGCTGCTTGCTTGCCAACATGTAACACCTACATAATAGACCCATGTAGAGCAACAGATAGATAACAAAGCACCGAAAAAAACTCTACGAAAAATGTATATACAAAAAGGTATAACTTTATTAAACATATAAAAATAGTAAAAACGGGGAAAACAGACACACAATACAAAAAGGTGGAGAAACCTGGAGTGAGGTGAGTAACAATAAGCATGTATGTAATATAAGAAACTACAAAGAAAACTAGTAACAACCCAAGCTGATCCAAATGAGAAAAATTGCAGCACAAAGAAAAAACCCAGGAGGTGCCTTGTGTATGATGACAAAGGTTCATATGTAAAGGAACCCAGCACAAAAAGAAAGCTGCGGTGCATATAAATCTATCACAAGGGGGTAACTTCAACGCTGAAGGTTTTTTCTTTGTGCTGCAATTTTTCTCATTTGGATCAGCTTGGGTTGTTACTAGTTTTCTTTGTAGTTTCTTATATTACATACATGCTTATTGTTACTCACCTCACTCCAGGTTTCTCCACCTTTTTGTATTGTGTGTCTGTTTTCCCCGTTTTTACTATTTTTATATGTTTAATAAAGTTATACCTTTTTGTATATACATTTTTCGTAGAGTTTTTTTCGGTGCTTTCTTGCTTGCCAACATGTCTGACAGTCTTCAGTTCACCCCAACTGATTGAGTGTTGTACAACTGGGTTTTGTCCCACCGCTTTGGCCAGCCTTACCCAGTGATCATTGATCTGCGGAGGAGGAGGCGAATGTGGGTGCATCCGCATTTGAGGCAACGCCTCACTAAAGGCCATTTTCACAGCCTTTATGCATCTCTGCGGACTCATCCAGACAAGTTTTTCCTGTTTTGTCGGATGACCATTCCCACATTTGATGTTTTGTTGGAGATTGTGCACCCTGGGATCACCTACCAGGATACCGGGATGCGGAAAGCTATCTCTGCAGAGGAGCGCCTTCTCCTAACGCTACGGTATGTATTCCTCACCTACATACTGTCTGTTGATGATGTGTTTTCCCACAAGTGCCCCTTTACCCTTATGTCTGTAGCTGAAATATCCTCATAATATATCCAATAAATCACCTAGAACTACCAGAACTATTATGTGGATGTAAAAATGACAGAAACCTTTGACTTGTGGAAAATTTAAATTAGGATTGTTTTTAAATGAAATGATTTAACGGTTATGTATAGTGCGTTTGTTCTACCTTTGTGCATGTGTAATGATTGCTCTATCTACATTTGGTTACTCGTAGGTTCCTAACTACTGGCATATCCTATGCTGCACTCCATCTGGAGTTTTTGATTGGGAGGTCCACCATATCTGGCATTGTGCGTCATACCTGCTCACAACTCTGGGACAGACTTTATCAACTGGTGATGCCTGAGCCAAAGATGGAAGACTGGAAGAGTATTGTCAGGAGATTTGAGGAGCAATGGCAGTTCCCAAATTGTATTGGAGCCCTTGATGGGAAGCACATCCGTGTGCGTAAGCCGTTGAACTCAGGGTCCCAATTCTATAATTATAAACAATATTTTTCCGTTGTGCTGTTGGCTCTGGTTGACAGTAACTACAGGTTTATAATTGTATACAAAGAGAAAAAAGGAGCAATGAAACCCATAAAAGGTAAAAATTGTATATATTAATTAATGCTCAATAAATAACAATTTATAAAAATCAGAGTAAATGCATATACTAATAAATGTTGTGAAGGTCACAAACATATAATAAGAAATGACTAGTAACTACTAATAGGACTAGGAATTTCAGACTCCAAATGATATATATAAACCGTCAGAATGTAAGGTTCAACATATGTCTATCATAGTATTGGGAAAGTGCAGTGTCATATATATATTCCGCACACAATACCAATGTCCAAACAGATTAATCTTTTTAATTTAGATTTAATTATGATTTTCTGTCCTGATATTTGATTCTGGTTGCTGATTCTGGTGCCCTTTGATTGATCAACTATATATATCCTGACTAGTGTTGAGCGATACTGCTCGATATCTAAAAATATCGTATCGAAATGGTATCGCCGATATCACTAAATATCGTCGATATCCGATTCCGATACCGGAAGTCCAATGTAAGTCTATGGGGACCAAATATCGACATTAAAAAAAACCCATTCTTGCCTTGTTGGTTAATTGTACATGAAGGAAAACAACAAAGACTAATGTAGAATGTATTGGGGGAGGTTGAGGAGACAATAAAGGCATACATGTTTAACCCAATGCATTGGAATAGCATTAATATATTTTTTTTGGGAAATACGTTTGGATTGACTAACAAATTGACAATGTTGTTAACCTTTTTTCTATTTTGGCAAATATGTATGTTTCACAACTTCCATGCTCTTCACCTTTTTAACTTTTGCCAGTGCCACACTTTCTCCTTCATAATCTTCAGCAGCAGCATCATCTTTCTCATCAAATTATTCTTCATCTTCACCTTCTTAATCTTCTTCTTAAACTTCTTGCTATTCATGTTTTTGTTTACATTACTCATATTGTTATTATTAAACTAATTAATCTTCTTCATATTCAAATTCTTCATCTTCTTCCTCTTCATCTTCTTCATCATATTCTTATTTGTGACAGAGATTCCTGTACTTGTAATCTGTAAAAGTATGAATTGTTCATCCTTCCGTTCTTGCTGTCACAAAAGATTTAAATTACAACAGTATTTGTCCGTGTTCAGTTTAGCCTGCAGCAGCAGCAGGCATTTTCCAGGGGCACCACGAGGAGGAACGGACTCACCCCCATACACTGCTTAGTCTTCTTCTGCTTAGAATTTAGAGCATATATTTTGCTCTTCATTTTGGTCTTATACTTCATGTTCTTCTGCTTTTTGATCTTTTGCTTATTGTTCTTCTGTCTCTTGTTCTGTATCTTGTAGTTTGTCTTAACCTTCTTTGTCCTGTTGGTGATCTTCTTCTGGGTAATCTTTTATTTTTTCTTTGTGATGGTGTTCACGCTGGTTGGCTTCATGCTCGTCGTCCTTGTTGTCGTCATCTTCTTCTGGGTGGTCTTTAAGGTCGTCTAATTTCCGAGAAACAGCTGACGTTACTGGAACCCTGACGGGTATCAGATGGAGCAAGAGACAATGGAAGTAACGAGGACCAGCTGACTGTGCTGGAACCCGGACGGGTAGCAGAAGGAAAAGAGGCAATGTCACAACTGAGTACCAGCTGACGTTACTGTGACACGGTTACTAAGCAGGAGGTACCTGTGCTCCAAAGCACTACCAAGGACCAGCAGACGTTGCTGGAACTCGGATACGGAGATGGAGGCACCTAGGCCAAAAGCACTGGGGAGAACCACTTGACGGTACTGGACCCCGGACGGGTAGCAGAAGGAAAAGAGGCAATGTCACAACTGAGTACCAGCTGACGTTACTGTGACACGGTTACTAAGCAGGAGGTACCTGTGCTCCAAAGCACTACCAAGGACCAGCAGACGTTGCTGGAACTCGGATACGGAGATGGAGGCACCTAGGCCAAAAGCACTGGGGAGAACCACTTGACGGTACTGGACCCCGGACGGGTAGCAGAAGGAAAAGAGGCAATGTCACAACTGAGTACCAGCTGACGTTACTGTGACACGGTTACTAAGCAGGAGGTACCTGTGCTCCAAAGCACTACCAAGGACCAGCAGACGTTGCTGGAACTCTGATACGGAGATGGAGGCACCTAGGCCAAAAGCACTGGGGAGAACCACTTGACGGTACTGGACCCCGGACGGGTAGCAGAAGGAAAAGAGGCAATGTCACAACTGAGTTCCAGCTGACGTTACTGTGACACGGTTACTAAGCAGGAGGTACCTGTGCTCCAAAGCACTACCAAGGACCAGCAGACGTTGCTGGAACTCGGATACGGAGATGGAGGCACCTAGGCCAAAAGCACTGGGGAGAACCACTTGACGGTACTGGACCCCGGACGGGTAGAAGAACGCACCCATGAAAATGTAAGTTGACAGTACGCAAGCCGTCCGCAGTTACCGAATCACACAGTCCTACAGTGGGTGCTTATCCTATTGTCACAATGGAAACCGCCTTTATTTACATATCCCACAGCACACATAGGAATCACCTAAACTGCAGGCACCATAGAGTCGGCTAACCCGAATGCAACACGACAGCACAACTTATTGGAGGATAATTGACGTTCACACTGCCAGGAAACAGCTGTCGTGCTGTAACCAGGCTGGCCAGGAGTCAGTACCCCTGCCAATTACTTACGAGCAACAAATGGCGGTGTTGTAGCCCAGGGAGTAGAGTTCAGGTGGTAGAAAGATGAACATAACAGGAGACATGGAAAACGTTGCCAAACAGTTATTTAATCTGAAAACGGACAGGCAAATTCAGGTGAGATCCATGCCTTGTTCATTTTCAGAAAAGTAAGCCGGTCTACATTCTCTGAGGATAGTCGCAAGCGACGGTCTGTTACTACACCACCTGCAGCACTAAAGACACGCTCAGATAATACACTGGCAGCAGGGCAAGCCAGCACCTCCAATGCATACTGGCTAAGCTCTGGCCATGTATCCAACTTAGAGACCCAAAATTTGAAAGGGGAAGAGGCATCTGGGAGTACACTTAGAGGGAAAGCCAAGTAGTCTGTCACCATCTTACGGAAACGTTTCTTCCTGGTGACTGGAGCAGTCTCGGATGGTGTAGACCTTGCTGGCACTGTCACAAAACTTTGCCACATTTGTAACATACAGTTCTTGCCCTGTGCAAAGCCGCTGCTTCTGCTCCCTCTTGTTGTAGAGGTGTCTACACTGCCTCGACGCACAGAGCTGCTTTGTAAAGCAGTAGCAGCAGCAGGTCTCTCGGCTGGAATGTACAACAGTATGGATTGCACCAGTGTGTCTTGGTACTCCTGCATTTTACGGTCCCGGTTCACCGGTGTGATGAGGGTTTGTAAGTTGTCCCGGTAGCGAGGGTCTAGGAGGGTGTACACCCAATAATCTGACGTGCTGAGAATGTGGGCGATGCGGCGGTCGTTTCTCAGGCACTGAAGCATGAAATCAACCATGTGCTGCAGACTCCCAACTGGCCAACAAAGGCTGTCCTCTGGAAGAGGCGTCATCTCTGCCTCCTCTGCATCACCCCACCCTCGCTCTACATACTGACTACAGCGTTGTGTACCTCCCTCTGTAGGGATTTCTTCCTCCTCCATTGACTCCTCCTCCTCCTCATCCTCCTCACAAAGTGAGCCCTGCCCAGCCCTTTGTGAGGAACCACGTTGCGCTGACTGTCCTGAAGGTAATTGAATTTGTGACTCCTCATCCTCCACCTCTTCCAAAACCTCTTCCTTTAGTGCTTTCAGTGATTTCTGAAGCAGGCAGATAAGGGGGACAGTCATGCTGACTAGTGCATCATCTGCACTCGCCATCCGCGTTGAGACATCAAACGCACGCAAAACGTCGCAGATGTCCTTCATAGAGGCCCACTCAGTAGTGGTGAAGTGTGAACGGCGCAAATTGCGAGTTGATTGCGCCTGTTGCAGCTGATACTCCATTACTGCTGGCTGCTGCTCACACAACCGCTCCAACATATGTAACGTGGAATTCCACCTGGTGGGTACGTCACATATGATGCGATGTTCAGGAAGGTGAAATCTGACTTGCAGAGCTGCAATGCGCGATCTGGCCATGCTGGAACGTCGCAAGTGAGCGCACTCTAGGCGGACCTTGTGCAGCAGTGCATCAAGATCCGGATAGTCCCTCAAAAAACTCTGCACGACCAAGTTGAGCACATGTGCCAGACATGGTATGTGAGTGAGGTTGCCAAGGCCCAGAGCTGCCACCAGATTTCGGCCATTGTCACACACTACCAAGCCTGGCTGGAGATTAGCTGACAAAAACCACACGTCGCTCTCCTGCTTGATGGCATCCCAGAGCTCCTGCGCTGTGTGGCTTCGATTCCCCATGGGAATTAATTTCAGGACGGCCTGTTGACGTTTGGCCACGGCTGTGCTCATATCGGTCGCAACAGGTAAGCGTTCACGGGTCCATGTGGAGGTAGACCGTGACGGCTCGTGCAGCGATGATTCTGAGGAACTGGAGTAGGAGGAGGAATCAATGTGCACAGACTGGATTCCTGCAATCCTTGGAGTTGGCAGAACACGTACAGCGCCACTGGCAAGATCTGTACCCGGCTCCACAACATTGACCCAATGGGCAGTGAGGGAAAGGTATCGTCCCTGGCCATGGGTACTGGTCCACGCATCGGTGGTCAGGTGGACCCTGCTACTGACGGCGTTTAGTAGCGCATGTTTAATGTTTCCCTCGACATGTTTTTGCAGAGCAGGGACAGCTTGCCTGCTGAAATAAAATCGGCTTGGCACATTATATTGTGGGACTGCAAATGCCATAAAGTTCCTGAAACTGTCAGTCTCCACCAGCCTGAATGACAGCATTTCAAGGGACAGGAGTTTTGCAAGGCCAGCATTCAGAGCCTGTGCTCGTGGATGGTTTGCCGAGTATGGCCGTCTTTTATCCCTTGCCTGTGTTACCGATGGCTGTTTTTTGTTCTGGGAGTGTGACGATGACTGTGAACTTGCTGCAGTGGGTGGAATAACAGTTTGTCTATGGACAACAGTGACCGAGGTTCTTCCATGGAGATCCTGTGAGGAAGCCGAACCAGGTGTGTGAGAGCTGGAGGTATAGGCTCGAACATGACCTAAAGATGTAGGTGCTGCTGTAGGTTGGCCTACATCTCCAGTGTGTCTTTGTAACTCAGCTACGTGCTTTGTCCGTACATGTTTCCACATATTTGTGGTATTCAGGTTCCTGATATTTTTACCTCTTTTAACTTTTTGCTTACACAGCTTGCATTGAACATAGCAAATATCAGATACAAGTCTGTCAAAAAAGGACCACGCAGTGCAAGACATGGGAGCTCCAATTTTGACATTTTTAAGAGAACTGCTCCCAACAGGTGCCAAACTGGAGGCTACAGGCAAGCGAGTCTGCAGCCTACCTCTCCCTCCTCTTTGTACCGTTGGGACAATCTCTTCCTCAGAGCTGCTCCCACCACCTTCCTGTTGCTCACGCCATGTTGGGTCTCGGACTTCATCATCTCCACTACCCTCTTCCAACACCTGCTGCTGTTGGCTGGTCTGGGCAGCACCATGCTCCACAAAACCTGGCACCTGAGTCTCATCATCATCATAAGATGCGTTCTGCGGTGTGCTGTCCATCGGCACTGGCTCACCCGCCTCTTCAGATTGAGAGAGACACAGCTGTTGCGCATCACTGCATACTCCCTCTTCTTCAAATTGCAGAATGCTGCTTGCCTGTGCCCGTGTTTGCGAGCCAACAGATTCTGAGAACAGAAGCAGAGACTCAGCTGGCTCCAGTACAGAACTCTCTGACTGCCTGGGCAATTTGACAGGCGGTGAACAGACAGATGGTTGCTCAACAGTGTTGTGTTCCTGAGAGGAGGTGGAAGGAATTGAAGTCGATGCATTGGCTGCCATCCAACCAACAACGGCTTCAATTTGTTCTTCCCGCAGCAGGGGGGCACGCCGAGCTCCTACCAAAGTGCGCATAAAGGAACGCTCACGGGGAAAACTGGTGGATGCTGTGTCACTGAGGGCGGCAGCAGCCACAGAATCCCCACGTCCTCTCCCTGCTGAAACTCCACGGCCACGACCACGTGCCTTACTCACTGACTTCTTCATCTTGGTAGATTGATAAAGAAAGTCAGAAAAGTTATAAGGCCTAAGTGTGGTTATTACGCAGAGACTGAAGTGAACACTGAAACACAACTGTTCACAATCTGTGAAAGGCTACTCCTTTGTCTACTTCTATAGTGTTTGCAACCAATGTATTGGATACGGATGGAAGCGCGTCACACTAATAGTTAAATTGCATGGAGCAGCAAGAATTACACTGAAGAAAAAAAAAAAAGAGTCTGTGAGTGACACGTGCAGATGCCTACAGACAGCGTTGCATGCAGAGCAAACTGCAGCGTCACCTGCACTCACACACACCTTGCAGAGCTGTTAAAACAACACTGCAGGCAAAAGGAAGCTTTACACAGCGGTTGGTGCTAGCCTGCCTACAGCACAGTACACTAAATCGCAATCTCTAACTGTCCCTCAGAGTCAGCACAGCAGCGTTCTGTCCCTTACTGAATTCACAGCACAGTGACGCTAAAATGGCGGCGGCGCCTTTTATAGTGCATTCTGACATCATTTCATCATCCAATCACAGACATGCCATTAGTTAACATGACCGCAGCAGTACAGGATGTGCCCACACTTCTTAGGATTCCTCATTGGCTGACTAAAATCACATTGCCTCGCAAAGAATTATGGGAACTTCCGATTCCGGTATTCGATAAGACGAAAATATCGAAACGAAGTATCGAAAGGTCGATACAGCTAATATCGGCCGATATCCGATATTTGCAGTATCGTATCGCTCAACACTAATCCTGACATATGTGAGAAAGCCTGGACTTAGGCAGAATGAAGATATTCACCCATACAAGAAACAAGATTGAATCACACCTTGTATATGATTTAATATATATATCACTTGTTATTATAATTGGCTTTTTTGAATAATTAGTTTCACATGAATTGCTGCTGTTTTGTTTGTCAATATTATGTATTTTGCATTTGTTACTTTAATATATGATACAGCATTATTATAGTTATTCTTATGATCACTTATGCACTTTATGTATATGGATACAAATTATTGTATTACTAATTGCTATGATCACTTATGCACTTTATTTATGTATATGGGTATAATCTAGTGTTTCAGGATTAGTTCTCTGATTCTCTATATGCACATTTTAGTGTTGGAGCGCTTCTCCTGATCGCTGCTTTGGGGGACTATGTCCTGGTTACCTAGGTGATCTGGTTATTTCGGTCTCCCGGGCGGTCATCGGTGAGTTGCGTCATCTCCATTACTCACATGGGGGAGGTACAAGTTACCATGGCACAGGGGCCGACATCTTGGACTAGTGCGCATGTCCATGACGCTCGCGGGCGGGAACGTCACTTCCGGCGTCCTTAGTGCGGTGAGCGTCACTCTGGGTTGCTAAGGCTGTGACTTGGACTGGCGTTCATCGCATTGGAGGCCAGGGAGAGATGTCACGTCCTGCTCTGCGGGCCTCATTTACATGCGCCGACAATTAGGTCCTTATGATGATCAGCTGTATTAGGGTTATATATAGGCATCTAACACACAAATCTGTGCACAGCCCCTTGAGGAAGCCCACGCGAAACACGAGTCGTGGCTGCACGATTTAACTGTTTTCTGGACTTACCTGGGTGAGACTCTTTCACATTTATTGGGTGTTGCAGTGGTTTGTCTGTTTGGACATTGGTATTGTGTGTGGGAATATATATATGACACTGCACTTTCCCAATACTATGATAGACATATGTTGAACTTTACATTCTGACAGTTTATATATATCATTTGGAGTCTGAAATTCCAAGTCCTATTAGTAGCTACCAGTCATTTCTTATTATATGTTTGTGACCTTCACAACATTTGTTAGTATATGCATTTAGTCTGATTTTTATAAATGGTTATTTATTGAGCATTAATTAATAAATATATACAATTTTTACCTTTTGTGGGTTTCATTGCTCCTTTTTTCTCTTTGTATATTATCTAATCTTGGAGTATACCCTTTTGCTTGTAATCGCATAAGTTGTTTTATTAACTCTGGTGTTATTTAAGGTTTATAATTGTAGACATTGGGGCCTATGGAAGAACTGGAGACTCTAGAGTCTTCATTTCTTCCATTATGGGTCGGCGGCTTCACAATAACGAGTTGCACCTACCACCAGCACGCCAACTTCCTGGCTCCAATCTAGAACCTGTCCCATATGTTGTAGTTGGGGATGAGGCCTTCCAGCTATCAAGGAATGTGATGAGGCCATATCCACGAGGACACCTTGACCACCGTCGTCGGATCTTCAACTTGCGCCTATCACGGGCCAGGCGCCTGGTGGAGTGTGCATTTGGCATTCTGTGTGCAAAATGGCAGGTCCTCCAGTCTGCTATTCAGCTGAGTGAAGCCAACATCAATGAGGTCATCAAAGCATGTGTTGTTCTACATAATTTCACCAGAATGCATGATTGTTGCCCATCTGATGGTTGGTGACAGTGTGGTTACCAATGTGGATATGCCCACACCCCATGTCATCCCTTTACGTCGCCCACTCTCTGGACTGAAAACTCGTGATATATTCACCCAATATTTTGTGTCACCTGAAGGTACAACTACATGGCAAGATGATGCTTTATCAATGGTATAATGTATTTCTATGTGTATGCATAAATGTATTGTTTCTATGACATAGTCTGTGTCTGCTGTTACAGTTCATACCAGATATGTGGGTGATGTAGTAGACCTTACTTAAGCAACAAGACACCAAATTTTTTTAAAAATATATATTTATATGTGCAAACTCGCACTTGAGGTAGTGACAACCATATTTTACGCATATGGTATATGTTTTCATAGCACTGTAGTGTAATTGTGCATTATTACACAAAAAAAAATCAGAAAAAAATAACAAACATTTCCATAAATAATAATACATAAGCAAAATAACAAACTTTCACTATCACTAGTGAGCACCATTTCTGCCCCATATGGTTGGGTTCTAAGACTAGACTAATGCAATGATGCATTAGCCAACAATGTTTACAATGGATTAAAATAAAATAACAAACATTGTTATAAAATAGAAGATAAAAAGAAAAAAAAATAGGTTCACCTAGCCCAGTTCCCACCAGCTAAGTACCATATGCTGTTTGTAGGCATTCAGATGAGTGCAAATATGCATTACACAACATGGTGTAAAAATAAATATAAAAAAATAACAAACTTTTGTATAAATAATAAGAGCTAGTGAAAATAACAAACGTTGAGTATGCCTACCGAAGAGCATATTGGTACCATATGTTTTTTACAGCCATCTAGATTAGTGCACATTTCTTTGGCACAACATGAGTCTAAACTAAATATAAAAAAATAACAAACAGGTTTTAAAATCATAATATATAAGTAAAATAAAAAATCACAGCAGGTGGTATGTGGGTGGTGGGGTTGGCGGGTTCCCAGCATCTCTGTGTGGTTGGCTTGGATGACCACTTTGACCATCACCCTGTTGGGGTGGATTTTCTGGGCCCTGAGCTAACATCTGCCCACGGTCAGGTTGGTGTGTGGGCACATTGCCATAAAGATAAGGGAGATTATATTCCTGTGTAAGATGGTACCCACGAGAATCATACCCCCAATATGACCATGTTGAGCATATCCAGGTTGGGACCAGCCTCCAACACTGGATCTGTACAAGTGGCCATATTGGGAAGTCGGAATATAGCCAGCCATTTGACCCTGTTGTTGCCAAGGTTGGTTCGGTGGGGGAATGGGTTGAGGTGTAGGCGCCCGTGCAGGAGGATCATCAGATCCTAATTGAGCATTCACATTTTGGTTGGGGGCAAGGCGCAGAAGGTTACGGTGTGAGAGCTGCCACCACTCAAGGAATTCAAACACCTCATACGGTGTATTGGGGGGTGTGCATGCATCAATTAGGATGTGCATTGATCCTCGCACACAGAGCCTCAGCTCACGGGGTAGGGGACGAAGGTAGCGGGCAAGGCTATGGGTATAGACCTCCTCACCCTCATCCACAGCTGCCCCTGAAAGGTAATTGAGTACCCCAGTGTCCACATGCCTGCGTGTGTCTGACCAAGTGATGTCTCGCCGTCTTCTCCCATGGCGGGATATTGCAGCAGGCTGGGGGGAGCCCCCAGAGGTACAGTGGGGCTGCTGCTGTTTCCTGCTTCATCCCCAATGGCGGATGCTGCTGCAGCTGGTGCCTCTGGTACAGGTAGAGGAGGAGGGGATTGCTGAGGTCCTTGGGATTGTCAACCTTGGGGGATGCTGATGGAAGGTTCAGACAATGGGCCAGCCACCTCATCACCTCCCCCAACCAGGTCAATAATGGCCTCTGAGTCGGAGCCTGTCTCCCTCTCAGTGAGGTTGGATTGAGTTCTGTTGGGAAATGAAAGGGGATTAGAACATGTAGGAGAGGTGAGCCTAAACTGCATATGTGTTATGTGGTGTGATGTATGTGCTTATGGTCTGAGATCTAGAATAGGTGCCAGAAAGCCAGCCTGTCAAAATAAACGTATTTTCGTTTTGTGGGTGCTGCTGACCCGCTCTTGGCCCTCTGCTGCCGTTCCCACTGTATTAGTCGCGGATGCTTCTCCATCTTCTCATAACATCATCCAGTGCAATGAGACATATAATGTAATCAATTAGCTAGCTGCACAAAGCCAAATTCTTCTACATACACTAGTGTTGAGCGATACGATACCGCAAGTATCGGGTATCGGCCGATATTAGCTCTATCGGCCTTTCGATACTTAGTTCCGATATTTTCGTCTTATCGGATACTGGAATCGGGATTGTCACTGTCACTGTCAGTGTCCGTCGGTCGGGTCTGTCAGGAGTCAGCGGCACTTACCTGGCAGAAGATCTCCGGCGGTCACGGGCTGGACTGCTTCATGGCCGCCATCATCTTTCGCCGGCGGTCACATGCAGTTTCTCGCGATAACTGCAGTGACTGCTGGGTAATCCCGGCCGTAAAGCAGTCAGTCCGATGACGTCACCGCCGGGGAAGCAGGTAATCAGCTGTGCTGCGTTGCGATGACAGGCTCTGCCTGTCATTGCGATGTAGCAGAGCTGGATCGTCGTGGGACTGTCGTTACTATGGACTGCGTCGGACAAGTGGTATACTGTTGGTTTGTTTTTTTTCTTTTTTTACAGGAGATCGATGGCGTCGCAGGAATGAGTGTATAATAAAATTAATGAAAACTGTGTTGTCTCTTTTATTTCATTAAAAGACTTTTTTCTTGCTTTGTCTTTTTTTTATACATTTAATAACTTTGGGATTAATAATGGATCGGTGTCTTATTGACACCTCTCCATTATTAACCGGGCTTATTGTCACCGTGCAATCAACGGTGACATTAACCCCTTATTACCCCACTTGCCACCGCTACAGGGCAGTGGGAAGAGCCGGGTAAAGTGCCACAATTGGCACATCTTTTGATGCGCCAAATGTGGGGCTGCTGTAGCCTGGTATTATCAGGCTGTTGAGGGCCAAAATCCATGGGCCTTGACAGTCTTTTAATACCAGGCCGCAACAGTCTGCATTTTACTTGGCTGGTTAACAAAAATAGGGGGACCCCTACGCCGTTTTTTTTTTCGAGGGGATCCCCTATTTTTGTTAACCAGCCAAGCTAAGCAGACTGCTGTGGCCTGGTATTATCAGGCTTGCAAGGTCCATGGATATTGGATCCTTACCAGCCTGAAAAACCAGGCCTCAGCGGTCTGCTTCATCTGGCTGGTTAACAAAAATAGGGGGGACCCCACGCCAATTTTTTTCGAGGGGATCCCCTATTTTTGTTAATCAGCCAAGATATGCAGACTGCTGTGGCCTGGTATTATCAGGCTGGCAAGGTCCATGGATCTTGGCTCCTTAACAGCCTGAAAATCCAGGCCTCAGCAGTCTGCTTCATCTGGCTGGTTAACAAAAATAGTGGGGACCCGACGCCATTTTTTATTCGAAGGGAACCCCTATTTTTGTTAATCAGTTCCCTCTGACGTCACTGATTGTGTCCCTGGCTGACCTGAAGTGAAAGTGGAAAGCAATCAATCAAGCTTTCCACTTCCTCTCTGTCAGCCAGGAGAGGAACTCATTCATTTGGGGGTTTACTGTGAGGCTGCAGCATTAGCTGCGGTCCCTGCAGTAAACATTAACCCTTTCTGAAGGATTACACCGTGGGACCTGACTGTGCATGGGATAGGTAAGAATAATTTTGCTTTTTTATTTTATTTTTATTACAGGAAATGGTTTTTGCAGTCAAATAAAAGATGGTCAAAACATGTGTCTTTATTTCATTAAAATGATTTTTAATTAAAGTGTGTGTGTTTTATTTTTATGTCATGCAATAGGATTAATAATTGATAGTTGTCTAATTGACAGCTCTCAATTATTAACCTGGCTTAAGGTCACCTTTCAATTGCAATGTGGCTTTAACCCCATATTAACCCATTCGCCACCGCTACAGGGCAATGGGAATAGACGGGCAAAGTGCCAGAAAGGGCGAATCTAATTATAGATTTGTCTTTTCTGGGGTGTCTGGGGGCAGATGTTGGTAGCCAGGGGGGGCCAAAAATAATGGTCCCTCTCTGGGCTATTATTATCTGCCCCCATTCGCTGGCTTTGTCTGTCTGGTTGCGAAAATAGGGCGGTAGCCCACGCATTTTTTTAAACAATTTTACACCTCATTATATATATATATTATATATATATATATATATATATACACATGTCATTGAATTTTTGACACATATATATATATTTATATTTATAGTTCATACACTTCTACATAGTATAATAGCCGCTAATTCAATTGACGACTTTTGTGAAAATGCAGAACCGACATGAAATGACACTTGGTGTACATAGGGTTAACCATGTCTTTTCATGTCCTTTGCTATCTGATTTGCACAAACAATTACATCAGTCTATGTGTGCAAATTTCACACCTGTAGGGTTAATTAAGGTGTAAATTCGTAGCAAAAAAGTCTGTTTTTTTACAACGAATTTACACCTTTAATTAATCCCTACAGGTGTGAAATTTTGCACACATAGACTGATGTAATTGTTTGTGCAAATCAGATTGCAAACGACATGAAAAGACATGGTTAACCCTATGTACACCAAGTGTCATTTCATGTCGGGTGCTTCTGTCTTTTCACAGAAGCCGGCTTTACCCAGCAATTGAATCAGAGGATATTTTACTATGTAGAAGTGTATAAACTATACATATATGTATATATATATGTCACAATGACATGTATATATATATATATATATGTATTCTATGTGTGTATATTTAGTGTTTACAAGGAAATAAAGGTTTTTTTTAGTTGCGATATTTTGTTCCCATAGACTTACATGGGACTTCCGGTATCGGAATCGGATATCGCCGATATTTAGTGATATCGGCGATACCATTCCGATCCGATATTTTTAGATATCGAGCAGTATCGCTCAACACTAACATACACGTAATATAGTCATGGGGGCCTAGTAGGATGTGAACATCCTAACAGAAAAAAAAAAACAACTTTTTTTTTGGGAAAATCTGCGCTACAACTACCTTCTCACCATGAAGAAGTTTGCAAATAATTCAAGTAACTTACTGATTGGCTGCTGCTCCTCGCGTGGGCTCTCCCCAAAGTGGGGAAACATCTGCCCACAGATGCGCCTCCATGCCGCCTCTTTCCTTGCACGGTCTGCATAATGTGCATCTCTTTGGTCCCAAATTTCGGGCCTCTCCTGCACCAACACAATGAGCATCTCTACATTGATGAGGGTGGACGTCATGGCCGACTCCGTGGAGGCGTTCTTCCGGGATGTCTGGTGCTCTTTTTGAGCTAATTTACATGTGTCAGCTTCCTGCTGCATGTGTTGCACCATTTCCTGTGAGCTGCAGAAGTCTTGCGTATTTCTCGCAAGTCACACGTCTGGTCCGTGTGTAATCCGTTGTTTTCTCGCACCCATAGACTTTCATTGGCGTACAACGGGCGTAATACGCGTACAATCGCAGCATGCTGCGGGTATCTCGCACCGTAAGATACGTCCGAGAAAAATACACATGATCAGAGCTATCCCATAGAGAAATATTGGTCCGTGTGTAATGCGTGGTTTTCACGCCTCTCACTCGTCCATATTCCTCCATAGTGTGACGCCGGCCTTAGAACGGATCCAGCAGCTATCAGTTTTATTTTTTCCCTCCACGTCTGAAAAAACAGATGCCATTCTGATCAAAATCTGATCAGAGTTTGATTAAAATAATCACTCAGTTTTTCATGGATGTGGAGTAAATGGTAATGTGACCCTACCCTTAGATAAAGTCTCCTTAATCTGACAAGCGGTGAGCATCATTTTTCACATATTCAGATTGCTTGCATTGTTATATTCAACAACTGGCCACATGCAGCCATTTTTGAGTATCCCTATGGACTTGAATGACCAGAGAATGCTCACAGGAGTTCTATTCTGTTCATGCATGTCATTCCAAAGCCAGAACAATCAATTTCAGAGAAAACAAGAAGGGTCTAGAACAACAGGTGCTGAAGCGCATACCGTATGTACTTGTGTATAATCCGAGATTTTCAGCCCATTTTTTAGAGCTGGAAAGTCCTCCTCTCGGCTTATACGTGAGTCAAATATGGGGGTCGGCGGGGGAGGGGGAGCGGGGGTGTAGGATCATACTCACCCCTCCGCCGACGCGTCTCTGCAGCCCCCCTGCTTATCCCACTATCTCCGGCTCCTTCCTGCAGCGGTCACATGGTACAGCTCATTAACCCCTTACTGCCATCGGACGTACTATCCCGTCCATGGTACCTGGGCCCGTATGACCATGGACGGGATAGTACGTCTCGTGCGATCGGACGCGCTCCCGGGGGGAGCGCAGCCAATCGCGGCCGGGTGTCAGCTGATTATCACAGCTGACACCCATGACTGTGTGTCAGGAGCGGTCACGGACCGCTCCCGGCACATTAACCCCTTGCACACCGCGATCAAACATGATCGCGGTGTACTGGGGGCACAGGGGAGGATCGCGCAGGGTGGGGGCTCCCTGCGCGCCCCCTGAGACCCTCAGAGCAGCGCGATGTGATCACGCTGTTCTGAGGGCTTCCTCCCTCCCAGGACCCGGATCCAAGATGGCGCCGGGGTCCTGGAGGGAGGCAGCTACCTCAGTGCCTGCCGAGAGCAGGCACTGAGAAGCCTGCTGCACTGCCTGAGCGATCGCTGGTGTGACAGAGTGCTGTGCACACTGTCACACCAGCGATCTGACAAAATACAGTGATGTCCCACCCTGGGACAAAGTAAAAAAGTTAAAAAAATAAAAATAAACATGTTTTAAAAAAAAATCCAAAATAAATAAAAAAAAAAAAAAAAATATTCCCCAATAAATTCACTTCTTCCTGTAAATATATAAAAAAAAAGCAATAAAAGTACACATATTTGGTATCGCCGCGTCCGTAACGACCCCCCTATAAAATTGTCCCACTAGTTAACCCCTTTAGTGAACCCCTTAAAAAAAAAAAAAAAACGAAGCAAAAAATCAATGCTTTATCATCATACCGCCGAACAAAAAGTGGAATAACTCGCGATCAAAAATACCGATACAAAAAAACATGGTACCGCTGAAAACGTCATCTTGTCCCGCAAAAAACGAGCCGTCATACAGCATCATCAGCGAAAAAATAAAAAAGTTATAGCTCGCAGAATAAAGCGATGCAAAAATAATTATTTTTTATATAAAATTGTTTTTATTCTATAAAAGCGCCAAAACATGAAAAAATGATACAAATGAGGTATCGCAGTAATCGTACTGACCGAAGAATAAAACTGCTTTATCAATTTTACCACACGCGGAACGGTATAAACGCCTCCCCCAAAAGAAATTCATGAATTGCTGATTTTTGTTCATTCTAACCTCCCAAAAATCGAAATAAAAAGCGATCAAAAAACGTCACGTGCTCAAAAATGGTACCAATAAAAACGTCAACTCGTCCCGCAAAAAATAAGACCTCACATGACTCTGTGGGCCAAAATATGCAAAAATTATAGCTCTCAAAATGTGATGATGCAAAAACTATTTTTGCAATAAAAAGCGTCTTTTAGCGTGACAGCTGCCAATCATAAAAACCCGCTATAAATAGTAAATCAAACCCCCCTTTATCACCCCCTTAGTAAGGGAAAAATAATAAAATTAAAAAAAAGTATTTATTTCCATTTTCCCATTAGGGTTAGGGTTAGGGTTGCGGCTAAAGTTAGGGTTAGGGTTGGCGCTAAAGTTAGGATTAGCGTTAGGGTTGGGATTAGGGGTGCGTTAGGGTTAGGTTTGTGGTTAGGGTTGGGACTAGGGTTAGGGGTGTGTTGGGGTTAGGGTTGGAGTTAGAATTGGGGGGTTTCCGCTGTTTAGGCACATCAGGGGCTCTCCAAATGTGACATGGCGTCTGATCTCAATTCCAGCCAATTCTGCGTTGAAAAAGTCAAACGGTGCTCCTTCACTTCTCAGCTCTGCCATGCGTCCAAACAGTAGTTTATCCCCACATATGGGGTATCAGCGTACTCTGGACCCAAGAGTTATTGTGCAATTTGTCCTATTTCTTCTGTTACCCTTGGGAAAATAAAAAACTGGGGGCGAAAATATATTTTTGTACAAAAAAAATTATTTTTTTGTTTTTACGGCTGTACATTATAAACTTCTGTGAAGCACTTGGGGCTTCATAGCGCTCACCACACATCTAGATAAGTTCCTTGTGGGGTCTATTTTCCAAAATGGGGTCACTTGTTGGGGATTTCCACTGTTTAGGCGCATCAGGGGCTCTCCAAATGCGACATGACGCCCCCAGACCATTCCATCAAAGTCTGCAATCCAAAACGTCACTACTTCCCTTCTGAGCCCCAACGTGTGCCCATACAGTAGTTTTCTCCCACATATTGGATATCAGCGTACTCAGGACAAATTGGACAACAACTTTTGGGGTCCAATTTCTCCTGTTACCCTTGTAAAAATAAAATATTGGGGCAAAAAAATCATTTTTGCAAAAAAAAAAAAAGATTTTTTATTTTTACGGCTGTGCGTTATAAACTTCTGTGAAGCACTTCGGGTTCAAAGTGCTCACCACACATCTAGACAAGTTCCTTGTGGGGTCTATTTTCCAAAATGGGGTCACTTGTGGGGGGTTTCAACTGTTTAGGCGCATCAGGGGCTCTCCAAATGCGACATGACGCCCTCAGACCATTCCATCAAAGTCTGCAATCCAAAACGTCACTACTTCCCTTCCGAGCCCTGACGTGCGCCCATACAGTAGTTTTCTCCCACATATTGGGTATCAGCGTACTCAGGACAAATTGGACAACAACTTTTGGGTTCCAATTTCTTCTGTTACCCTTGTGAAAATAAAATATTGGGGGCGAAAAAATCATTTTTGCAAAAAAAAAAAATGATTTTTTATTTTACGGCTGTACGTTATAAACTTTAGTGAAACACCTGGGGGTTAAAAGTTCTCACCACACATCTAGATAAGTTCCTTGAGGGGTCTAGTTTCCAAAATGGTGTCATTTATTGGGGTTTCCACTGTTTAGGCAGATCAGGAGCTCTCCAAACACGACATGGCGTCCAGCCAATTCTGCGTTGAAAAAGTCAGACGGCGCTCCTTCCCTTCCAAACTCTGCCATGCACCCAAACAGTGGTTTACCCCCACATATGGGGTATCAGCGCACTCAGGACAAATTGCACAATAACTTTTGGAGTCTTGTTACCCTTGGAAAAATAAAAATTGGGGTGAAAAGATCATTTTTGTGGAAAAAATATGATTTTTAAATTTTACGGCTCTACATTATAAACTTGTGTGAAGCACTTGGGGTTCAAATTGCTCACCAAAGATCTAGAAAAGTTCCTTAGGGGTCTAGTTTCCCAAATGGGGTCATTTGTGGGGGGTTTCCACTGTTTAGGCACATCAGGGGCTCTCCAAATGCAACATGGCATCCAATCTCAATTCCAGCCAATTTTGGTTGGAAAAAGTC
Organism: Oophaga sylvatica; assembly: GCA_033576555.1. NCBI lineage: Eukaryota > Metazoa > Chordata > Amphibia > Anura > Dendrobatidae > Oophaga > Oophaga sylvatica. The sequence goes on along the minus strand of JARQOD010000006.1, from coordinate 285,674,739 downwards.
AAATGGTGCTCCTTCCATTCCGAGCTCTGCCGTGAGCCCAAACAGTGCTTCCCCCCACATATGGGGTATCAGCATACTCAGGACAAATTGGACAACAACTTATGTGGTCCAATTTCTCCTGTTACCCTTGGGAAAATAAAAAATTAGTGACTAAAAGATAATTTTTGTGGGAAAAAAATAGGATTTTTTATTTTCATGCCCGGGCATTATAAACTTGTGTGAAGCACTTGGGGGTTCAAAGTGCTCACCAAAGATCTAGATAAGTTCCTTAGGGGTCTAGTTTCCAAAATGGGGTCACTTGTGGGGGTTTCCACTATTTAGGCTCATCTGGGGCACTGCAAACGGAACATGACCCCCATCAACGTCTGCATTCCAAAATGTTACTACTTCCTTTCCAAGCCCTGCCGTGCACCCAAACAGTTTCCCCCCCCACATATGGGGTATCAGCGTACTCAGGACAAATTGGACAACAACTTTTGGGGTCCAATTTCCTTGGGAAAATTCAAAAATTTGGGACTAAAAAATCATTTTTGTGGAAAATTGTTTTTTTTTTTTTTCACACCCAGGCATTATAAGCTTTTGTGAAACACTTGGGGGTTTAAAGTGCTCACAACAGATCTAGATAAGTACCTTAGGGAGTCTAGTTTCCAAAATGGTGTCACTTGTGGGGGTTTCCACTGTTTAGGCGCATCAGGGGCTCTCCAAACACGACATGGCGTCCAATCTCAATTCCAGCCAATTTTAGTTTGAAAAAGTCAAACGGCGCTCCTTCCCTTACGAGCTCTGCCGTGTGCCCAAACAGTGGTTTTCCCCCACATATTGGGTATTGGCGTACTCAGGAGAAATTGCATAACAACCTTATCTGTCCATTTTCTCCTTTTACCCTTGTGAAAATAAAAAAAAAAGTTTGTAAAAGATCATTTTTGTGGCTAAAAAGTTAAATATTCATTTTTTCCTTCCACGTTGCTTTAGTTCCTGTGAAGCACCTGAAGGGTTAATAATCTTCTTGAATGTGGTTTTGAGTACCTTGAGGGGTGCAGTTTTTAGAATGGTGTCACTTTTGGGTATTTTCTGCCATATAGACCCCTCAAAGTGACTTCAAATGAGAGGTGGTCCCTAAAAAAAATGGCTTTGTAAATTTTGTTGTAAAAATGAGAAATCGCTGGTCAACTTTTAACCCTTATAACTTCCTAACAAAAAAAAATTTTGGTTCCAAAATTGTGCTGATGTAAAGTAGACATGTGGGAAATGTTATTTCTTAACTATTTTATGTGACATATTTCTCTGTTTTAAGGGAATAAAAATTCAAAGTTTGAAAATTGCAAAATTTTAAAAATTTTCGCCATATTTGCGTTTTTTTCAAAAATAAACGCAAGTTATATGGAAGAAATTTTACCACTAACGTGAAGTACAATATGTCATGAGAAAACAATCTCAGAATCGCGAAGATCCGTTGACGCATTCCAGAGTTATAACCTCATAAAGAGACAGTGGTCAGAATTGTAAAAATTGGCCCGTTCATTAACGTGCAAACCACCCTTGGGGGTTAAGGGGTTAAAGTCATGAATATGCACATATTCATGACTTTAATGAGCGGTACCACGTGACCGCTGTAGACCTCCAGGAGAAGAGGAGAGGCTGCAGAGACGCGCCGGCGGAGGGGTGAGTATAGCGATATTTACCTGTCCCCGGACCACCGCTGCGCTGCTCCCTCGTCCGACTCCTCTGGCTGTGAATGTTCAGGCAGAGGGCGCGATGGCGTCGTTAGTGCGCGCCACACCCTCTGCCTGATCATTCACTGCCAAGGACCCGGAAGAGGGAGCAGCGCGCAGCGGTGGAGAGAGGACAGGTAAATATCTCAGGTGCCTGGGTCCTGAGCGAGCAGTGACACCGGCACCTGTCCCCCATAGCGCGCCAGTGTCACCGCCTGCTCAGGACACCGGCACCTGGCCCCCAGCGACGAGAGGTGAGTATGTCATTTTTTTGCAGCAGCAGCACGGCAGCATAAGGGACGTATACTATGGGGCATAATCTGTGTAGCATATGGGGGCAGAATCTGTGCAGCATATGGAGGCATAATCTGGAGAATATGGGGCATAATCTGTGGAGCATATGGGGGCATAATCTCTGGAGCATATTGGGCATAATCTGCAGCATATGGGGCATAATATGTGGAGCATATGGGGGCATAATCTCTGGAGCATATTGGGCATAATCTGCAGCATATGGGGCATAATCTGTGCAGCATATGGGGCATAATCTGTGGAGCATATGGGGGCATAATCTCTGGAGCATATTGGGCATAATCTGGAGCATATTGGGCATAATCTGGAGCATATGGGGGCATAATCTGTGGAGCATATGGGGGCATAATCTGTGGAGCATATTGGGCATAATCTGTGCATCATATGGGGGCATAATCTGTGGATTATACGGGGGCATAATCTGTGCAGTTTATGGGGGCCTAATCTGTGGAGCATCATATGGGGAACTAATCTATGGAGCATATGGGGGCATAATCATTTTTCACCCTAGGCTTATACGCGAGTCAATAAGTTTTCCCAGTTTTTTGTGGCAAAATTAGGGGGGTCGGCTTATACAAGGGTCGGCTTATACACGAGTATATACGGTAATTAGTTTGAAATCAATACAATCAGTTCAACAATTCTTGTATTTTAAATAATATATCAAAATATCACAGTACATTAGACTGTAGCCTTTCCATCATTATTCAAAACCTTCATTTACGCTCTGATAAAATTATTTATTCCAAATGTACAATGTAATATAATGGCTATAAAACTTAACTTATAATGTGATCAAATAAAACCAAGAGAAGTGGCCTATGAGGATATACATGAGGAATGAAAATATTTACTAATCCTAATTACAGAACTGTGGTGTTACTGCAACCTGAGGAAGATAAATAAAGCATAAATGTGTTATGTGTGGTCTGCCAGAATGATAAATCCTCTCAGTCTCACCTCACAAAAACTCTCAAGGACACACACGACTGTAGATTGCGTTCTCTGGCTCTATCTACAAATACCAGGATTGTGCCCTAGAGAAATGGACCTGAAGAACGATGACTTGTGCTTCACGCAGATGGTGTGGTGAAGCTTTTATTCATGTGAGGTATAAAAGGTAAACCTTTTTCTATCCTTTAAATACTGCAAAATTATTTTACCCTTATGAATATCCTCAGCCTATAATAAACAATTTCTCATTTTAACTTATTCTAAATGATAACATTTTAATACAAATTTTGTTATGTTTTTAACATTAATGAGTAGATAATTGATATTCTACACACATATATAGATATTTACAGCTCTGGCAAAAATTAAAAAACCACTGCACAGTTTTATAAAAATCCACTTCTCTACATGTCTGACAGCCATTCCATTCCAGTGTCAGTTGAATTCCAACAACAGTACGCCACATTCTACTTAATGTGCTACTGATTAGGTGATCACCTGAACCAAATCTTATTCAACTAAGGAAAGGATAAAAAAACACTGCTGTGGTGTTCACAATCCTCTTGCAATAGGACAAGCTGGATGGCGAAATAAGTGCTAGTAATAGTAATAAAAAAATAACTTTTAACCATGCCAATAGAGTTGAAATGAAAAGTCTTGAGTGAGGAAAAGAAGGGCTCAATTCTGGCTTTACTAGCAGAGGGATACAGTGAGCGTCATGTTGCCTCCATCCCTAAAATTTCTAAGATGGTAGTCCATTACAACAAGGTCAAGCAGCAGACATAGGGGACAACAAAGCTGCAGACCGGAAGAGGTCTTCTTATTCGAATGTCATTCAGGAACCGCAGGATTACATCAACTGACCTACAAAAGGAATGGCAAATGGCAGCTGGGGTGAAGTGCACTGCAAGAACAGTTTGTAACAGGCTCCTAGAGGCAGGGCTCAAGTCATGTAAAGCTAGAAAAAAGCTTTTCATCAATGAGAACCAAAGGAGAGCCAGGCTGAAGTTTGCCAAAGATCATAAGGATTGGACCATAGAGGACTGGAGTAAGGTAATTTTCACTGATGAGTCTAATTTTCAGCTTTGCCCAACACCTGGTCGTCTAATGGTTAGACGGAGACCTGGAGAGGCGTACAAGCCACAGTGTCTTGCACTCACTGTGAAATTTGGTGGAGGATTGGTGATGATTTGGGGATGCTTCAGCAAGGCTGGAATTGGGCTGGTTAATCTTTGCAAAGGACGTATGAATCAAGCCGCATACAAGGTTATCCTGGAAAAACAGTTGATTCCTTCTGCTCAGGCAATGTTTCCCAACTCTGAGGACTGGTTTTTCCAGCAGGACAATGCGCCATGACACACAGTTAGGCCAATCAATGTGTGGATGAAGGACAACCACATCAAATCCCTGTCATGGCCAGCCCAATCTCCAGACCTGAACCCCATTGAAAATCTCAGGAATGTAATCAAGAGGAAGATGGATAGTCACAAGCCATCAAACAAAGAAGAACTGCTTAAATTCTTGCACCAGGAGTGGCATAAGGTCAACCAAAATCAGTGTGAAAGACTGTTGAAAAGCATGCCAAGATGCATGAAAGCTGTGATTAAAAATCATGGTTATTCCACAAAATATTGATTTCTGAACTCTTCCTGAGTTAAAACATTAGTATTGTTGTTTCTAAATGATTATGATGAACTTGTTTTCTTACCATTATTTGAGGTCTGCAAGCACTGCATTTTTTGGTTATTTTGTCCATTTCTCATTTTCTGAAAATAAATACAAAATGTATTGCTTGAAAATTCGGAGACATGTTGTCAGTAGTTTATAGAATAAAAGAACAATTTACATTTTACTCAAAAATATACCTATAAAGAGAAAAATCAGACAAACTGAAAATTTTGCAATGATCTCTTAATTTTTGTGCAGAGCTGTATATAGATAGATAGATAGATAGATAGATAGATGCACATGGACAAAATATTAATAACTTCTAAGCACACTAAATATTTCAGAATAGTCATTCCCACTGGATATTCCCACCAGTCGGTTTTACAGTTAAAGGAACACTCCATCCCAAAGATGGAGTAAAGCTGAATGGATCTTTTGAAATTCAAATTCTCCAGATTTCCCAAATTTTCCCCAAAATATGAATCACAGCAAAATATTGGAAAGCTTGTAATTGCATTAAAAATACACATGGGTGAGAGGAGAGGAAAAGAACAACACTCACCGTAAGAACATAGACTCTAAAGAAAAGAGACAGAGAGGACCCCACTGACCATAAGAACTTCAACTCCACAAGAGAGAGAAAGAGAGAGAGGACCACACTAACCACAAGAGCTTATATTCTACAGGAGAAAGAGAGAGAGGACTCTGCTGACTATAAGTGCTTACACTTTACAGGAGAAAGAGAGAGAGGACCCAACTGAAGAGCTTACACTCTACAGAAGAAAGAATGATAGGACTCCGCTGACCATATGAGCTTACATTCTACAGGAGAAAGAGAAAGAGAGGACTCCACTGATCATAAGAGCTTCAACTATACAAGAAAGAGAAAGAGAGAGAGGACGCTGCTGACCATAAGTGCTTACACTTCACAGGAAAAATAGTGAGAGAGAAACATAAAATAAGAGAGAGAGGACCCCACTCAATTGTGGGATTCAAGGGGTTCTCCCGACTTCTGTGTAAACACTTATTAAAATAGCAGCGGGTTCCAAGAACCTGGAAGAACCAGAGCCCCAGGGGTGAGATTGAGCGGTTTCCAACTGAATGTACGTTCCCAAATGCACATTTAGTTGAAATTAATGATGGGCGAGCACTAAAATGCTCGGGTGTTCGTTGCTCGGGTCAAGCAAATTGGAATACTTGGGTACTCGGACAGAACAACGAGCACAATGTAAGCCTATGGGAGACCCAAGCATTTAAACCGCTATCCACGGGGCGTCCTTTTAAGGTCTAAAAACTGAAAATAATGGAAACACTGCTCAAATGACACAGGAACACCATGGCAACTGCCCCTGGAAGCATTTCTGACTCCTAGGTCACAGCTCTAAACAATGTTGTCAGCAGGCTCGCTGTCTGGGTGTTATGTTTGACACCAATCTCTCCTTCACCTCCCATATACAATTTCTTGCCCGCTCTTGCCGCCTACACCTAAAGAACATCTCTAGAATCCGCCCTTTTCTCACCATGGAAACAACAAAAACCCTCACTGTAGCATTGATCCACTCCTGCCTGGACTACTGCAACGCTCTATTACTTGGCCTCCCCATTACTCGCCTATCCCCTCTCCAGTCCATCCTTAATGCAGCAGCCAGGGTCATCCATCTGGCTAATCAGTACTCGGACGTGTCCGCTCTTCGCCAGTCCTTACACTGGCTGCCCATTCATTTCAGGATCCAATTCAAAGTACTTGTTCTTACCCACAAAGCTCTCCACAGTGCAGCACCCCCCTACATCTCCTCCCTCATTTCTATCTATCGGCCTAACCGACTGCTGCGCTCTGCAAACGACTTTCGACTAACCTCTGCACTAATCCGTACCTCTTACTCCCGACTCCAAGACTTCTCCCGCGCTGCGCCAATCCTCTGGAATGCTCTACCCCAAGAAATTAGGACTATCCACAATTTGCATGGTTTCAGGCACTCCCTCAAAACACATTTGTTCAGAGCGGCCTATCACATTCACTGATCAAAGTCATTCTATGTGTAAGTGTGTGTATGTAGCCCATTCACTTTCTCCATCCATCCCTCACTCCCTCAAGTTGGCTGGACCATCATTGTAAATACACCATTGTATATACACACCTGTACTTTGTATCTCCCCCACCTCATTGTAGATTGTAAGCTCTCACGAGCAGGGTCGTCTTGTTTTGCTTTAATTATTGTATTGTTAACGTTGTTACTTATGACTTGTGTTTTGAAACTGTTAAACTGTAAAGCGCTGCGGAATATGATGGCGCTATATAAATAAAGATTATTATTATTATTATGTTGTCAGTTTCACGCCCTTTTTACAGGCGCACCAAAAAATCTACAAAAACAAAACCAAAATGGATTTTGCTGGGAAACATGTTAAGGAACATCCTTTCCAGGTTAATGACTTTTATATCATATGTCATATGCACCCCAATATGCCTTTGAACCCAGGTACTGGATGGGCACAGGAAAATCCACTTCACATTATTCATTTTGTACTCCCATTTTGTTTTCTTATGCATTGACTGCAAGGCCTGCCCTGCTACCAAGTCATATGCACCCCAATAAGACTTTGAACCAAGGTACTGGATGGGCACAGGAAAATCCACTTCACATTATTCATTTTGTACTCCAATACTCTTTTCTTATGCATTGACAGCAAGCCTGCCCTGCTGCCAAGTCATATGCACCCCAATAACCCCAATCCCCCTTGGAAGAAACATGGAGGAGGGCCTCTTAAAAAAATGTCCTATTAAAAAGGAGCGGGTCTCCTAGACACTAAGTGTATGGTCTGGCAAACATTTTCTCTTGTGGGGTACACCTGAACCTTTTTCTGAACAAGTATTTTATGCCCAGCAAAACCACCCAACCTTGTTAATAATTCAACACTGGCTGTAGCTGCACGGAACACGTTAACCCTGTTGATCTAGTGGCGGTGGATGATGAAACGTGGAGGAAGGCCTCATTAAAAAATTGGCCCAATGTAAAGGAGTGGGTCTCCTAGACTTGTAATGCCCATACACTAAGTGTATGGACTGGCAAACATTTCCCCTTGGGGGGGGTACATATTTTTTTAAATTTGTAGATGGGCATAACACCCTTTCGAAAAATAGAATGGCTGGGCATGGGCGATGGGAGGGTCTTAGAAAACTGTCCCAGAACTTTGCCAGTGTTCCCCTGCCTCTGCTGGAGTGGACTTGTGTCTGTCTCGCCTGTCCTGCTTGGTTGGCCAATGAACTGTTATCTCTGCCGCCAGCGTTTTGAGATGTGAATTTTTTTAATAATTCTGCAACAATGGCCCTATGGTACTGCACCATTTTGGTACACCTGTCTGCCTCTGGAACCAGAGATTTAAAGTTATCCTTGTACAGTGGGTCTAAAAGTGTCGCTACCCAGTAATGAGTGGTACCCAATATTTTGACAATACGAGGGTCACGGGAAAGGCAGCGCAACATAAAGTCAGCCATGCGTGCCAGATTGGTAACTGGCAAGCCTTCCGTGTCCTCACCAACAGGACGACTGACCAAGGTGTCCTCCTCCTCCTCCTCTTCCTCTTCTTCCCTGTCCTCAGGCCATCCACGCTCAACAGACGGTATGACAGTTGTGGTTGTAGTCCCATCTATAGCGCATGAAAGTAGCTCCTGTTCTTCCTCCTCCTCCTCTTCCTCATTGTCAACCAATCCACGTTGGGATGACATGAGGCTGGGCTGTGTGTAATAACCCTGTATGGTTCCTTGATCCATGTCCTCGTGCTCTGCCTACAATGCCTCCTCTTTCATTGTGAGCAGAGAGCTTTTCAGAATGCAGATGAGTGGGATGGTGACGCTAATTATGGCATCATCGCTGCTCACCATCTTGGTACAGACCTCAAAGTTTTGGAGGATGCTACATATGTCTGACATCCATATCCACTCCTGAGGTCTTATGTGTGGAGTCAAACCTGAAAAACTATGGCCTTGTTGATGCTGATATTCAACAACTGCCCGCTTCTTCTCACAAATCCTTTCCAACATATGCAGTGTAGAGTTCCAACGCATAGAGACATCACTCACCAGTCGGTGAGCTGGACTCTGCAATCGCTGCTGAAGCACAGCAAGGGCGGCTGAAGCTGTAGCTGATTTTCTAAAATGGGCACACAGGCGGCGTACTTTCACCAGCAGATCCGGTAGCTCCGGGTAGCTTTTTAGAAAACGTTGAACAGCGAGGTAAAGCACATGGGCCAGGCATGGTACGTGTGTCAATTCACCTTGCCTCAGAGCTGCCACCAGGTTCCTGCCATTGTCATACACAACCATGCCTTGCTGGAGATTCAGCGGTGTCAGCGACACATCTGCCTGCACTTTCAGAGCTGTCAACAACTCTTCAGCATTGTGCGATTTGTCACCTAAGCAAATTAGCTTAAGCACAGCCTGTTGCCACTTGGTTTTGGCAGTGTTGCAGTGCTTCCAGCTTGTGACTGATGTGCTCATTTCGGAGATGGAGGCTGAAGAGGAGGAGGAGGTGCAGGAGCTGTACACAGTGGGGGGCAACCCTGATTAACGTACGGCCCTCAATCCTTGGCGTCAGGAGGACGTGTTTCATCCCAAGGAATGACTGGGTCCCGGCTTCCACTATGTTAACCAGTGTGCCGTCATCCAGATGTACCATCCCTGGCAACAAGCACTTGTCCATGTGTCCGTGGTTAGGTGTACTTTCCCAGTAACTGCATTGTTGACGGCACGGGTAATGTTATGGGACAAGTGCTTGTGTAATGCCAGGATGGCACAGCGGGAGAAATAGTGGCGGCTGGGGACCGAGTACCTTGGGACGGCCGTCGCCATCAGGTTGCGGAAAGCTTCCATCTCCATGAGCCTAAAAGGCAACATTTCGAGCGCAAGCAGACGAGAAATATGAGAATTGAGTAATGTGGCCTGTGGGGCATTGGATGCGTATTTCCGCTTACGTTCCAATGACTGGAGTATGGACAACTGAAGGCTGCGCTGGGACAAGAACGTGGACATGCTTGATGATGGTGTTATTTGACTCTGGTCAACGACAGGTGCAGGGTAGAAGGCATCTTAGCATGCACCATGGACAGGGGTTTGGCATGCACGCACAACAGTGGAAAAAGCAGTGGTGTCACACGCAGACACTGTTCCTGCAGACAGGGGTTGGGCCCACAAAGTCGGGTGCTTTGCTGCCATGTGCCTGATCATGCTGGTGGTGCGAAGGCTGGTAGTTTTGCTACCCTGCTGATGCTGGCATGACAGGTGTTGCAAATAGCCTGTTTGGGGTTATCGGCAGAGTCTTTAAAAAATAACCAGACTCGGGAAGAACTAACAGTTGGACTGGCAACTTCCGTCATGTTGGTGTTACAGGGAATGGTTGCAGGCCTTCTGTCTGCAGCCACCACAATGCTTTTTCTTGCCTGAAGTGGTGTTATGCCTACCTCCCCCTGTGTGCTGCAGTCCTCGCTCTGCATGTCCTCCTACCAGGTTGGGTCTGTTACTATATCATCCACCACCTCATCTTCCACTTCCGCACCCTGGTCCTCCTCCTGACTTTCCGGCAATTGTGTCTCATCATCATCCACCTCTTGTGACCAAGGCTGCTCAAATATTTGTTCATCGCTACATGGAATATTGTCTTGCCCCGCTTCAAGTGGACCAGTCGAGAGGCACGAATCTCCAAATGGAAAACTGAACAACTCTTCGGAGTGTCCAAGTGTGTGATCAGTTGTCTCAGGGCACTCAGCATGGTGGGAAGAAGGAGGATCAGGGTGAGGAATATGTGGTCCAGATTCACGCTAACTTTGACTTGATCATGTGGAAGACAGGGTGCTGATGGTGGTGGATAAGTAACTCGAAATATTATCCGCTTTCTAACCAACAACCTTTTCACACTGCTCGGGCTTCAATAGTGCTGTCTTGCTGCGGTCCCTTAGGACTTTGGACACTAAGGTCCAGCGAGAAGATGTAGGTGTTTTTGGTGGCCCAATTTCAGCTTGGCCACGGCTTCGGCCTCGGCATACACCATCACAATCACGTCCACTTCCCCGTCCCTTGCCACGCGCCTTGCCCATTGTAAATGGACAAGAATATTATACATGTTCACTTGAATTGACTGATTAGGGAGTCAACTTGTATGTGATACATGTGCAGGAAAACCACACTTTTACCTATCTGGACAGTAGGTAAAAATGTTTTTTGGCTTATCAGATTTGTGTCAATAAGTACGGTTACAGACTTCAAAAACACTAGAATATGTAGGCCTTAAATGGACAAATTTTTGGCACAGATAAATGAGGCCTGATAGAGAAATACCACACTGATAGTTCCGTGGCATCTATTTTTTACTTTTGTAGGCTAAATAGTGCTGTATACAACTAGAGTGACACACAGGAAAAAAATTGAAAACCGGCCTAAAATGGGCAAACTTGGAGCACGCAGATATATGATCTGGCACGGAGATACCACACTGACAATAATGTGGCCTGTATTTTTTTGCTTCTGAAGACTAAATAGTGCTGTAAATAACTAAAGTGACACACAGGAAAAAATTGAAAATCAGCCTAAAATGGGCAAACTTGGAGCACGCAGATATATGAGCTGGCAAATATGTGGCCTGTATTTTTTGCTTTTTTTTGGCTAAATAGTGCTGTATATAACTAGAGTGACACGCAGGAAAAAAAATTGAAAACCAGCCTAAAATGGCCAAATGTGGAGCACGCAGATATATGAGCTGGCACGGAGATACCACACTGACAATTCTGTGGCCTGTATTTTTTGCTTTTGCAAGCTAAATAGTGCTGTATATATCTAGAGTGACACACAGGAAAAAATTGAAAACAGGCCTAAAATGGGCAAACATGGAGCATGCAGATATATGATCTGGCACGGAGATACCACACTGACAATTCTGTGGCCTGTATTTTTTGCTTTTGTAGGCTAAATAGTGCTGTATATAACTAGAGTGACACACAGGAAAGAAATTGAAAACAGGCCTAAAATGGGCAAACTTGGAGCACGCAGATATATGAGCTGGCACGGAGATACCACACTGACAAATCTGTGGCCTGTATTTTTAGCTTCTTTAGGCTCAATAGTTCTGTATATAACTACAGTGACACATAGAAAAAAAATTTGAATTTAGGGCTAAAATGACCAAAATTCTTAACAGACGGATGGATGAGGCGTGTCACAGATATACCACACTGTAAAATGTGTGGCCTATATGTATTTTTGGGGCGTTCAGCAAAATGGTGTCAAGAAATTTTGTAAGACACTCAAAAAAAATTCTACTCTACCATACCACATAAAAATTAAATATTTCTCAGCGCACTCAAAAGTGATTTTTGGGACCCCTTTAAAATTGCAGCATTTTCATGCTGTGCTACAGTCATGGCCAAAAGTTTTGAGAATGACACAAGTATTATATTTTCACATGATCTGCTGCCCTCTGGTTTTCATGTGTGTTTTGACAGATGTTTTTATCACAGACAGAAATATAATTGCAAACATATGAGTAACAAAAGCTTATATTGACAGTTAGAATGAGTTAATGCAGCAAGTCAATATTTGCAGTGTTGACCCTTCTTCTTCAGGACCTCTGCAATTCTCCCTGGCATGCTCTCAATCAACTTCTGGACCAAATCCTGACTGATAGCAGTCCATTCTTGCACAATCAATGCTTTCATTTTGTCAGAATTTTTAAGTTTTTGTTTGTCCACCCGTCTCTTGATGATTGACCACAAGTTCTCAATGGGATTAAGATCTTGGGAGTTTCCAGGCCATGAACCCAAAATCTCTATGTTTTGTTCCCTGAGCCATTTAGTTATCACCTTTGCTTTATGGCAAGGTGCTCCATCATGGAAAAAGGCATTGTTGATCGCCAAACTGCTCTTGGAGGGTTGGGAGAAGTTGCTCTTGGAGGACATTCTGGTACCATTCTTTATTCATGGCTGTGTTTTTAGGCAAGACTGTGAGAGAGACGATTCCCTTGGCTGAGAAGCAACCCCACACATGAATGGTTTCAGGATGCTTAACAGTTGGCATGAGACAAGACTGGTGGTAGCACTCACCTTGTCTTCTCCGAATGAGGCGTTTTCCAGATGTCCCAAACAATCAAAAAGGGGATTCATCAGAGAAAATAACTTTACCCCAGTCCTCAGCAGTCCACTGCCTGTACCTTTTGCAGAATATCAGTCTGTCCATGATGTTTTTTCTGGAGAGAAGTGGCTTCTTTGCTGCCCTCCTTGAGACCAGGCCTTGCTCCAAGAGTCTCCGCCTCACAGTGCGTGAAGATGCACTCACACCTGCCTGCTGCCATTCCTGAGCAATGCTCTGCACTACTGGTAGCTCGATCCCGCAGCTGAAACACTTAAGAGACGGTCCTGTCGCTTGCTGGTCTTTCTTGGGCGCCCTGGAGCCTTTTTGGCAACAATGGAACCTCTCTCCTTGAAGTTCTTGATGATGCGATAGATTGTTGACTGAGGTGCAATCTTTCTAGCTGCGATACTCTTCCCTGTTAGGCCATTTTTGTGCATTGCAATGATGACTGCACGTGTTTCTTTAGAGATAACCATGGTTAACAGAAGAGAAACAATGATGCCAAGCACAAGCCTCCTTTTAAAGTTTCCAGTGGTGTCATTCTTACTTAATCATGACAGATTGATCTCCAGCCATGTCCTCATCAACACCCACACCTGTGTTAATGGAGCAATCACTGAAAAGAGGTTAGCTGGTCCTTTTAAGGCAGGGCTGCAATGATGCTGAAATGTGTTTTGGGGGATAAAGTTCATTTTCTAGCCAAATATAGACTTTGCAAGTAATTGCTGTTAAGCTGATCACTCTGTATAACATTCTGGAGTATATGCAAATTGCCATTAGAAAAAGTGAAGCAGTAGACTTTGTAAAAATTAATATTTGTGTCATTCTCAAAACTTTTGGCCATGACTGTAAGAAAAGGATCTGGCTGTATTGTGCACTGTCAAAAAGCAAATGGAGAAAAAAAAGGCTTTGCAATAAAATTAGCCAATTAGACCTGAGGCTAGGTATATACGGTCAATAAACCCTTTAGGTAGCAGCAGCAGCACCAGCAGGCAGGAAGGGAATGGACCCTCTTGATGTATGCAATGATATCACACATACAGTGCCTGCAGGCCTTACACTGATATGTATAAAGCGATGTACAATCCCCTGCCTACCTAACACTGGAACCTATATACTCCGGAATTAGTCCTTAGAAGGACTGTTGGTTTAGCTGGATTTGAGTACTTTAGGATGGTAGACCCCACACTGACTAAAAAAAAAAACAAATCTGACCCTATCTCGGCAGCAGCTCTCCCTACACTATCTAAATCCAGAGGTGAATGTGGCATCCGGTCTCTTATACCCCTGATGATGCTGTGCGGCCAGTCAATCACTGCACGACCACAACTAAGATGGCTGCAGCGTTTCATTGCCTGGCAGACAATCCCTGCATCGTGATTGGGTCTCTAAAGACCGCCAAAAAAGCTGGGTGGAGACCCGAGTTCCCGCTGAATAATCCCGGAAATGTTCGGTGCTCGCCGAGTACACAGAGTACTGTGATACTCGGGCGAGTAATGAGTAATGGAAAGCACGTTCACTCATCACTAGTTGAAATGTATTGTCGTGCACGAAGCTACAGTGGGGAAAATAAGTATTTCATTCCTTGCTGATTTTGGGGCAGAGGGACGGGACTCCCACTTCAAGTGTTGGTCAAGCTGCTAGGATCCAGGTAAAGGCTTCCATGGCTTCTATTGTCTATGTGTTGGATTTAAGCACTGCGTTGCTCATATAATGGCAGCATGGTGGGTGACATCCATTATGTATCTACTTAATTATACCTCATGTTAGAGGTCAGGATGGTTTTACATTATTTGATAGCATGTCAATCCACACATGCTGCGCTGGACTTTATTTATTAATATATGCAGGTATTTCATCCCTATCCCCTTATTATGTTTATTGTAGTTACAAATCAATCAGGATATGTGGGGTGTTAGGATAGAAGCAATTTATTTGCAATTAATTAATTTTTTGAGCAAATCAGGTGTACCTTTTTGGATTAAAATAATATGGAGGTCATGTTAACCTTTGCTATGCAGCATCATTTATAATAATGGAGAGTTCTACATCCCTCTTTTCTCCTTATCTTGCATCTTTTTGTCATATTTTTGTATGATTTTATTTTTATATATCAATAAAATGTGATTTTATCATTGACATTTTGTTTTTTGCTCATGTGGTTCTTTGTCATACCATTGGCAAAGAGTTTGTGTAATTTTGTAAGTTTGCCCACTGACAAAGACATGAACAGTCGATCATTTTAAGGGTAGGTTAATTTTAATATTGAGAGATAGAATATCAAAAATAAAATCCAGAAAATCACTTTGTATAAATTATATAAATTTGTTTGCATTTTGCAGTGAGAAACAAGTATTTGATCCCCTACCAACCATTAAGAGTCATGGTTCCTACAGACCAGTTAAACCCTCTGTAGTGCCCGCACCTCTGCCCGTAGTCCTTCTTTCCCTGCACAGACATCAGCATACTCACCACCAAGGCTCCCTTCCTACTCCTTCTGGGTCTGCTGCTGCCTGAGGTGCACGCACCCTAAGCAGGTCTACAGGCACTGTGCTTAGAGCATGTGCACACTTCCTATTTCTTAATTTGCTTTTTGTGTACAGTTTTTTTTTACAATGTTATTTTAACATGAGTTTTTACATAGAGAGAACTGCTCTATGTAAAACCTCATGTTAAAGTCGCATTGCATACGGATGGAAAACGGATGGTGCGATTAAAAGTCGCATACAAATCGCATGACAATTGCATAGATGCTCATGAGGAGAACATAATTTTACAAGTCACTAGTGCGACCACACCTAGAATGCATGGCCGAGACCTTGCCACCTCATAAGCCGTATGACTGCACGATTGAGCTTTTGCCGGGTACTTCACCTCCACAACGCCAAATCCACCCCTGTCCCAGGCCGAGACTCACGCTATGTCCAAGTATATAGCAGAGAACCTCACTAGGGGATTTATCTGGAAATCCTCATCTCTGGCCGGAGCTGGGTTTTTCTTTGTGAAGAAGAAGGATGGCTCTCTGCGACCCTGCATTGACTACATCAATGAAAATCATGGTAAAAAATAAGTACCCCCTACCCCTGATCTCCGAGCTGTTTGATCACCTGAAGGGTTACAGAATCTTCACGAAGCTTGACCTACGAAGG
>JARQOD010000006.1:285615311-285658728 GCA_033576555.1 Oophaga sylvatica | reverse complement strand
TGTTAACTCTGTGGTAGAGAATGCAGCAGATTTGGGATCAAATAGTGGATAAGTTGTCTCTCTCTCAGGAGAAGGCCCAACGGTTTGCCAACCGGCATAGGACTGATGGTCCTCGGTTTAAAGTGGGTGACTTGGTTTGGTTGTCTTCAAAGAATATCCCTATGAAGGTTGCATCTACAAAGTTTAAGCCAAGGTTCATTGGACCTTATAGGATCTTGAAAGTCCTTAATCCAGTTTCTTTTCGCTTGGCTCTTCCAGGGACGTTTAAGATTCATAACGTCTTCCACAAATCTTTATTGAAAAGGTTTGTCGAGCCAGTGGTTCCTATGGCTGCGCCTCCTGAGCCTGTTCTGGTTGAGGGCAATCTAGAGTATGAAGTGGAGAAGATATTGGATTCTCGTTTCGCTAGACTGAGACTCCAGTACTTGGTTAAGTGGAAAGGTTATGGTCAGGAGGACAATTCTTTGTTTTATTACATTAGAACAAGGGCTTCGCAAGGATTACCAGTTCAATAAAATATGGTCAAAAACTGTGTATTAATTTCATTAAAATGATTTTTTATTAATCTGTGTGTGTGTTTATTTTTCATTTCATACAATAGGATTAATAATTGAGAGTTGTCTAATTGACAACTCTCAATTATTAAACTGACTTAAAGTCACCTTTCAATAGCAAGATGGCCTTAACCCATTATTAACCCATTAGCCACCGCTACAGGGCAATGGGAATAGATGGGCTAAGAGCCAGAAAAGGCGCATCTAATCAAAGATGTGCCTTTTCTGGGGTGGCTGGGGGCAGATATTAGTAGCCAGGGGGGGCACAAAAATAATGGTCCCTCTCTGGGCTACTAATATCTGTCTTCAGTCACTGGATTTCCCTGTCTGGTGGAGAAAATACCGCGGGAGCCCATGCATTTTTTTACAACGAATTTACACATTTATTTAACCCCTACATGTATGAAATTTTGCACACATACACTCATGTAATTGTTAGTGAAAACCATATATCAAACTACATGAAATGACATGGTTAACTGTATGTAAATCATGTGTCATTTCATGTCGGGTTCTGTAATTTCACAAAAGCCGGCAATGGAATTAGCGGCTATTATACTATGTAGAAGTGTATGAACTATAAATATATATATATATGTGTCACAATGACGTGTATATGTATATGTATTCTATGTGTATATATATATTCTTTCTATTCTTTATTAAACCTGTCAGTGTGATTTTACAGTATAGTCGGGGATGAATTGCCGGTTTTTCTAAAGGACACCGGTGCGTATTTCTCATAAGTCACACGTGTGGTCCGTGTGTAATCTATAGTTTTCTCGCACCCATAGACTTGCATTGGCGTACAACTGGCGTAATACGATGACAATCGGAGCATGCTGCGAGTGTTTCGCAGCGTTAAATACGCCCGAGAAAAATACGCATGATCAGAGCTGCCCCATAGAGAAATATTGGTCCGAGTGTAATGCGTGGTTTTCACGCCTCTCACTCGTCCGTATTCCTCCTTAGTGTGACGCCGGCCATAAGTGCAAATACGGAGGGTTCACCTAAATGTGCAAACCATTAATAAGCCTTAAGAATAGAAAGAAAAGATTAGACTTTGCCAAAAAACATCTAAAGATCAAACTGTACCAGAATGATGTGAAGAAGAAAGTATGGAGACGGCTTGAAACAGCTCATGATCCAAAGCAGAGCAAATCCTCTGTAAAACATGGTGGAGTGTGATGTGTGATGGTATGGGGATGCATGGCTTCCAATTGCACTGGATCACCAGAGTTTATTGATGTTACTGAAGACAGACGCAGCAGGATGAATTCTGAAGAGTACATTGCTATACTTTCTACTCAGATTCAACCAAATGCAGCAAGGTTGATTTGGATGGCTCTAACACAGGTACTAGGATGCAGTGACACAGAAGCACAGAGCAAAGGGTAACAAGGGAAAACAATTACTTGTTTAACCCCTCTCTGCTATATGACGTACTGTTCCATCCATGTGCCCTGGGACTTAATTCCCATGGATGGAATAGTACGTCATATGCGATCAGCCGTGCTCACGGGAGTAGCGCAGTTGATCGCGGCTGGGTGGCAGCTGATTCTCACAGCTGACACCCGGCACTAAGTGCCAGGAGTGATCACGGACCGCTCCCGGCACTTTAACCCCCGGCACACTGTGATCAAACATGATCGTAGTGTTTCGGTGGCATAGGGAAGCATCGGGCAGGGAGGGGGCTCCCTGAGTGCTTCCCTGAGACCCCCAGAACAACACGATGTGATTGCGTTGTTCCGAGGGCCTCCTCGCTGCAGTCCCCTGGATCCAAGATGGCCATGGGGTCCTTCTGGGTCCTGCAGGGAGGTGGCTTGTCAGTGCCTGCTGAGAGATCTCTGTAATGTATAGTAATGTCCCACCCTGGAACAATGTAAAAATGTAAAAAAAAAAATTATTCTGTGTAAAAATATTTTAAAAAATCCCCAAATAAACAATAAAAGAAATATTTCCCCAATAAACACATTATTATGTAAATAAAAAAAAAATAAAAGTACACATATTTAATATCACCGTGTCCATAACGACCCACCCTATAAAACTGTCCCACTAGTTAACCCTTTAGTGAACCCCTTAAAGAAAAAAAAAACAAGGCAAAAAACAATGCTTTATCATCATACCGCCAAACAAAAGGTGGAATAACACATGATCAAAAAGACGGAAATAAATAAACATGGTACCGCTGAAAACATCACCTTGTCCTGCAAAAAACGAGCCGCCACACAGCATCATCAGCAAAAAAATAAAAAAGTTATAGCTCGCAGAATAAGGCGATGCAAAAATAATTATTTTTTATATAAAATTGTTTTTATTGTATAAAAGCGCCAAAACATTAAAAAATGATATAAATGAGGTATCGCTGTAATCGTACTAACCCGAAGAATAAAACTGCTTAATCAATTTAACCACATGCAGAACGGTGTAAACGCCCCCCCAAAAGAAATTAATGAATTGATGGTTTTTGTTCATTCTGCCTCCCAAAAATTGTAATAAAAAGCGCTCAAAAAGTGTCATGTGCCCAAAAATGGTACCAATAAAAATCTCAACTTGTCCCGCAAAAAATAAGACCTCAACTGACTCTGTGGGCTAAAATATAGAAAATTTATACCTCTCAAAATATGGTGATGCAAAAACTATTTTTTGCAATAAAAAGCGTATTTTAGCGTGTGACAGCTGCCAAACATAAAAATCCACTACAAATAGTAAATCAAACCCCCCTTATCACCCCCTTAGTTAGGGAAAATTTATAAAATTAAAAAAATGCATTTATTTCCATTTTACCGTTAGGGTTAGTTTTAGAGTTGGGGTTAAAGTTAGAGTTAGGGTTGGGGCTAAAGTTAGGGTTAGGGTTGAGGCAAGGGTTAGGGTTGGGGTTAGGGTTAAGGCTAAAGTTAGGGATAGGGTTGGGGCTAAAGTTAGGGTTAGGGTTGGGGCTAAAGTTAGGATTAGTGTTATGGTTAGTATTAGGTTTAAGGGTATGTTAGGGTTAGGTTTGTGTTTAGGGTTATGGTTAGGCTTGGGATTAGGGTTAGGGGTGTGTTGGCGAGTTTACACTGTTTAGGCACATCAGGGCTCTCCAAATGTGATATGGCGACTGATCTCAATTCCAGCCAATTCTGCGCTGAAAAAGTCAAACGGGGCTCCTTCCCTTCCGAGCTCTGCCATGTGCCCAAACAGAGGTTTACCCCCACATATGGGTTATCAATGTACTCAGGACAAATTGCACAATAACTCTTGGGGTCCAATTTCTTCTGTTTCCCTTGGAAAAATAAAAAATTGGGCGCAAAAATATCATTTTTGTGGAAAAAAATATGATTTTTTATTTTTATGTCTCTACGTTATAAACTTCTGTGAAGCACTTGGGGTTCAAAGTTCTCGCCACACATCTAGATAAATTCTTGGGGGTCTAGTTTACAAAATGTCACTACTTCCCTTCCGAGCCCCGACGTGTGCCCATAGAGTAGTTTTATGCCACATATAGGGTGTAAGCGTGCTCAGGACAAATTGGACAGCATGTTTTGGGGTCCAATTTCTCCTGTTACCCTTGGGAAAATAAAAAATTGGGACTAAAAGATCATGTTTGTGGAAAAAAATATATTTTTTTTATTTTCACGCTCGGGTGTTATAAACTTTAGTGAAACACCTGGGGGTTCAAAGTTCTCACCACACATCTAGATGAGTTCCTTGGGGGGTTTAGTTTCCAAACTGAGGTCACTTGTGGGGGTTTCCACTCCTCAGGCACATCAGGGGCTCTCCAAATGCAACATGGCGTCCAATCTCAATTTTAGCCAATTTTGCGTTGAAAAAGTCAAACAGCTCTCCTTCCCTTCCATGCTCTGCCATGCGCCCAAACAGTGGTTTACCCCAACATATGGGGTATCAGCGTACTCAGGACAAATTGCACAATAACTTTTGCAGTCTTGTTACCCTTGGGAAAATAAAAATTGGGGATGAAAAAATAATTTTTGTGGAAAAAATATGATTTCTTTAATTTTATGGCTCTAAGTTATAAACTTCTGTGAAGCCCTTGGGGTTCAATGTGCTCATCACACATCTAGATAAGTTCCTTGAGGGGTCTAGTTTCCAAAATGGTGTCATTTGTGCAGGGTTTCCACTGTTTAGGCACATCAGGGGCTCTCCAAACGCGACATGGTGTCCGATCTCAATTCCAGCCAATTTTGCGTTGAAACAGTCAAAACGGCGCTCCTTCCCTTCGGTGCTCTGCCATGCACCGAAACAGTGGTCCCCCCACATATAGGGTATCAGCGTACTCAAGACAAATTGCACAATACTGAAGGGTTAATAAACTTCTTGAATGTGATTTTGAGCACCTTGAGGGGTGCAGTGTTTAGAATGGTGTCACTTTTGGGTATTTTCTATCACATAAACCCCTCAAAGTGACTTCAAATGTGATGTGGTCCCTAAAACTTAATGGTGTTGTAAAAATGAGAAATCGCTGGTCAAATTTTAACCCTTATAACTTCCTAACAAAAAAAATTTTTGGTTCCAAAATTGTGCTGATGTAAAGTAAGCATATATTTTGTGTGACATATCTGTGTGATTTAAGGGCATTAAAATTCAAAGTTGGAAAATTGTAAAAGTTTCCAAATTTTTGCCAAATTTCCATTTTTTTCACAAATAAACGCAAGTCATATCAAGGAAATTTTACCACTATCATGAAGTACAGTATGTCACAAGAAAACAATGTCAGAATCACCAGGATCAATGGAAGCATTCCAGAGTTATTACCTCATAAATGGCAGTGGTCAGAATTGTAAAAATTTGCCCGGTCATTAACGTGCAAACCACCCTTGGGGTAAAGGAGTTAATATGTACAGGGATAACCTCCTCGCAGGGAGCAGCAGGGAATAAACAAGCTGAAGGCTGAGGGGTACAAAGGGGGATAAATAACTCAAGATGTAAGTTTAACTGTCAATTGCACTTAGCGTAACTCGGATGTCTTTCTCTCTTCCTGGGTTGGATGGGTGGTTGCCAGCTAAGGCCGGTACCGAGTACTTCTGGCTTCCCCAGCTAACTAGTAGGTCTCACTTTTGGCCACAGCAAAGCATCACAAAGAAGGAAAGCCAAGGTTTGACCCCGTGAAATAAGGAGGCTTTGCAGAAAAATGATTGCAGTTCCTAAACGTTTCACAGGATATTCTTGCTCAACCCTATTAATTAAAACTGAAAGTCTACACTTCAATCGCATTTCAGTTGTTTCATTTTAAATAAAAAATAGTGGCATGCAGAGTCCAAATCACAAAGATTCACTCACTGTTCAAATATTTCTGGACCTAACTGCATATAGTGGACTTGGCCCATATTAAAATCATACCAGTTGCATATGTATATTTTAGTGTTATAGTTGCAGAAATTTCACTTCTAAATCATATGCAAATGAGGGCGCTTTGATGTCTCAGTGCGCATCTCAATTCACCATTACACCATCCATTTTGTTCATTTTGCATATCTAGTATTGTCTCTGAACTTTATTTATAGCGCCCGCTTTCTCACAGCAAGCGCTACCTAAACTCAAATCACTGTTACTGTGTAACGGGGGCCATGGCAGTAGTTGTGACTCTCAATGGGTGCTTTGTCATACCCTAGTCTCCTGCCACATAAATACATTGTCTCTGTTGTAGCATACCTTTTAGTCCGCTCTCCTGTCCATCAGGACAGGATGATGATCAGGGTCCTCTCTAATCTGCCAGGGCTTCTTCCCTTTCATCTGCACACAATGACAGGCAGATTCCAGATCCAGTTTCAATAAATCAACTTTAATCAGTTCTTTACACAGCTTGTCCAGTTGAGTCACAGGTACAGCACAAGATCCTTCACAAAGCATAGCATTTCCTTTCCCTGTGCTTTCCCTCACTCCTTCAGGAATATCGCAGGGTTGTACCATCGCCTTTGGTACCGCAGGGCTCTGTCTGGGAAGCCTAACTCGCTTCAGGAGTCCCCTGTCCATTTTGTCCCAGACATTAGGAGTCTATCCCACGTAATTTGCTGTCACCATGTTGATGCTGCCCTGTATTCCTCCACCTCCCAGGTGACCTTTAGCTCCTAGGTCCTAGATGAGCTTGGCTCTTCAGCTTTAACGTTGCGGGGCACAACTGCCCTGTCCGGGCTCCCAGGCCAGTTAGGTTGGTCTCAAGTAGACCATAAAGTATGTTGGATGATTGTCAAATATTAGGATGCTCAAGCAGATGGATTCACACAGAGACAAGTTGTATCTGTATCAAAAGCCATAATCACTTATTGGACAGCTCCCGTTATATACTCTTTAAGATGGGTGTATACATCCTTATTGTGTGCATGCTATCTTTCATCAAAACATCATTTATCATCGACACATTTCATTATAGGTAGACGCAAACACACATTGATCATGTGAACTTTACACAGGTAATCTCATCACGACACGACTTGTGAGTCTTTATTTGCATCATCTGAGTGTTCCCAGCGCTGCCACCCATATTAATCACCCTTGGTCAACACAGCACTTGGTGACAACAGCTTAAGCCAAGTAGCGCTTATTCAGAACATAGTGAACCTGAGTACAGACAAATACAAGTCATGTCAGACTCCCCTTTATATAGGAGGAAAAGACCCATAAGGGGTTCCTGAATCCCCTATCAGGTCCTACTGACTAAAAGCCAGGAAGCTCACTAAATTACTCCCATTTGGCCTCTCCTAACTTAACTAAAAATCCTGTTAATATATCTTATCCTATTGTCCCTCCTCTAGTGGGCTAATCTAAATACTACACTTTCCCTACAATTATACCATCCAAGGAATACATATATATTTACAATACACTACACAGCAATGTTATAATACATATAACACATATCAGACATATTAAATATACCAGCTTCTCAGGGACGTAGAAACATTGGCAAAGGGGAGTGGGGCACAAACTAGTCCTTGTACACCCCTTACACTCCTCCCTCCTTTAAACATGGTCCTCCCCGACCATGCAATGCCGGTAGATCATCACTGTAATATAAAATGCACACAAAACCTATTTACATTCAGTGTGAAAGTCCACAAAACACAAGTTTACTTGTCATAAAAAAACTATTTATAACCGGAGAAAGTCTTTTTGGGTCCACATAAGAGTCCGTTTATAACATTCTAACATAGCCTCATCAGATCGGATCATCCTGACCTGCTTATCAGGTTCTCAGTCCTTGGGGTCTTCCCCCTCCCTCCTTTACATGGAGTATGGCCCTTTAAACATGTGTGCTGCACGCTCAGCAGTCACACACAGTCCATTTTTAGTACCAGGGCATATATCCCGCTGGGGAAGTGCAACGTGCGCAAAAGAACTGGGATGGCTGTTTTTTACTCTAGTGCAACATGCACCACTACTCCTTTAAATGTCATCCACCTTTCAGCGACATATGTCCCATGCCGCTTTATTTTACATCAGGCTCCATGCCCATGCTCTAGCAATTGGTGACAGCTCTGCAGCCGTAGGTGTCGTACTCCCCAGCTGCAGTGACAGGGTAGGGGTAGGCCTTCGTTGTTCAGTGACCAGGGAACAGGGGGCCGACTGTGCCTGTTCTGGGCACACATATAGCTCTATATCATCCTCTGGGCACAAGCTGACTGCCACAGCAAAGTACCCCCGAGGTCCATCCTCTTTACTAAATGAGACCCAGTCTCCTTCCCTCAGGGGTCTCTTAAAACTTTATGGAACTGGCATTAACATATACTTTTTCGTTGGTGTAGGCCTCGCAGATAGAGCCATACCCACAAGACCAGTGAGTGTAGACCAGCACCACGCGGTCTGCCGTTCAGCCATTGCACCACCTCCTAGTCGGTGCAGTTCAGCCTAGATCTCCTTCTCCCGCTGCTTCTTTTTCTCAATCACCCCCGTGATCCATGCTGCCTGCCCGAGGGATGGGAAGGGGCCCTCCGCGTCTTCATGGTAAGGTGCCGAACCAAGGGAGGAGGTGCCACCAAACACCGACCTGCATTCCAGGGTCTGGGGTCGAGGATCACTCACCACCTGTGGTTCCAGCATTCCGGCCGCGACCGCTCCACAACCGTCAGACTCCTCCGCCACGGCTGCTGCTCCCTCCGGCTCAGACTCCCACTCAGGCTCTTTCAGAGCACCTTCTTCCGGATCCCCGACCTCCTCTGGTATGTGATGTGACGTGCGCGGCTGCTCACGGGGTTCACTTCCGGACCCCACCCGTTCCAGGGTGGAGCTGCATCTGGCTGCTATGCCCATTCTGCAGGGATCTGCTGCAAGGAGTGGGTTTTTTTTCTCCTCCATCATGCCCATCATAGGCAGGCACCGCTTGTCAGGGAATACACCTCAGGCTTAGGCCACTGTCTGTGGCTGACAGAATTTCATGCCATTTTCAGGTCACGATGCCCATGAGGGTCGGGTTGAAGTTGTCCTCAATCTCTGCTCCATTTTTCGCCATCTTTGTCACATTCAGTGTATCTGTCACATTCAGGGTATCTATCACATTCAGGGCATGTTTCCTTGTCACATTAAAGGCATCTTCACATTGCAAGGTTTCTGGATCCTGCCATACTATGCCAAGTGTAAAGGGGTCCAGGGCAGTAGTCGTGGCTCTCAATGGGTGCTTTGTCGTACCCTGGCCTCCCACCACATAAATATATTGTCTCTGTTGTAGCATACCTTTTAGTCCGCTCTCCTGTCCATCAGGGTACTCTCTGATCTGCCAGGGCTTCTTCCCTTTCATCTGCACACAATGACAGGCAGAGTCCGGATCCAGTTTCAATAAATCAACTTTACTCAGTTCTTTACACAACTTGTCCAGTTCAGTCACAGGTACAGCACAAGATCCTTCACAAAGCATAGCATTTCCTTTCCCTGTGCTGGCCCTCACTTCTTCAGGAATATCTCAGGGTCGTACCGGTGCCTTCAGTACCTCAGGGCTCTTTTGGCCAGCCTAACTCACTTCAGGAGTCCCCTGTCCATTTCACCCTGGACATTTGGAGTCGATCCCACGTAATTCAGCAGCCACATACTGGCAGCAGCCTTAGATAAGAGCTGCACCTAATGATCTAATATCTAGCTCCTGGTAGAGTTAATGCATAAACTTCACAATACAGGAGTACTACAAAAAGAGATGATTACAAAATAGAATTAATAATACTGTGATATCATAGTACATAGAATGCTCGTGCATTCCATTATGTGTCATAGTTGTCTCCTCAATGCCCTGATGCTTTACCTGTTGGTTAGTCCCTGGTAGAGATGGGTGAACCCGAACAGTAAAGTTCGGAGTCCATACCGAACACCTACTGTTTGGACACGGACACCAAACACTGACTTCACCAGGAAGTCCGTGTTACTGTTCGGGTTCGGCTGCCAGAACACCGGGTGCTTGTCATGTTATCATGTGCATGACAGTGCAGCAAACACCGCTTCAGATCAGCGGGGATGATTTCAAAAGACAGCGTGAGCGCTCAGCTGTGATCGGAGGTATAAAATTTGCCTCCGGTCATTGGAGTCAGCTGATGGGACTACTGATGACATTATCCGACACCTGCTACCGCTAATTACAGTGAGATCAGGATCAATGGATGGGAGTCTTCATCAGCAGCTGCTGCTCTGTAAATAAATAATTTATATTGTATTTTTGCTAACCAGCCAGGCAAATCTCACAGCTGGGGCTGCAACCCTCAGCTGTCAGCTTCAGCAAGGCTAGTTATAAAGAATAGAGGGGTCCCCATACTGTTTTTTTAAATTATTTAAATAAATAATGTAAAAAAACGGCGTGGGGTCCCCCCATTTTTGACAACTAACCTTGCTAAAGCAGACAGCTGGGGGCTGATATTCTCAGGCTGATAGCGGGCCATGGATATTGGCCCCCCCAACCTAAAAATAGCAGCCCGCAGCTACCCAGAAAAGGCACATCTATTAGATGCGCCAATTCTGGCACTTTGCCCGCCTCTTCCCACTTGCCCTGTAGTGTTTTTTTTTTTTAAATAATTAAAAAAACAGAGTGGGGACCCCTCTATTCTTGATAACTAGCCTTGCTGAAGCTGACAGCTGAGGGTTGCAGCCCCCAGCTGTGAGTTTTACCTGGCTGGTTAGCAAATAATTTTTTTTAAATTATTTATTTACATGCACAGCAGCGGCTGAGGAAGACTCCCATCCGCTACTCCTGCTCTCACTGTAATTAGCGGTAGCAGGTGTCTGATGATGGGATCAGTAGTCCCATCAGCTGACACCAGTGACTGGAGGTAAACTTTATACTTCCGATCACAGCTAAGCACTCATGCTGTCTTTTGGCAGCATGGGAACCGCAGCTCTCTGACCAGATGATTTCACCGCTGATTAGAAGCGGTGTTTGCCGCGCTGTCATGCACATGACAGAGTGGCAAACACTGGATGTTTGGGGATCCCATTCAAGTGAATGGGGTCTGGGTCCGAGCACTGTTCTGGTACCCGAACTTTTTGTAACCGTTAGGCCGAACCCGCCGGACCCGAACATCCATCTCTAGTCACTGGTAGTAGGAACTACCCATATGCCATTGTAAAATTCTCTGCAGAGAAAGGCTATTGTTGGGATAGAAAATATGACAAATAAATCCTAAATATCCCTGTGCTGTGATAATCGCATTTCAATTTTATACCTTGTATATGGGGATCTTTTTTTTAACACATTGATTCCACAACTTCATTATAAGGATGAACAGGAAATGGAGAAACTTTGACTCATCTTGTTAAAGATATTGAAAGTTGTCAGTGTGCCATTGATTTGAAGTCTCTTTGGTTCTGAAGACATCTAGAGTATTGCAAAAATAGAATTTGTTGCGATATTAATCTTAGGGCTCGAGCACATGGCCGATTTTTCGGTCATAATGTGATCCAACAAGACATAGGATTGCAATCGGACTAAAGTTATTCTACAGGTCCATTCACATGTCCATTTTTTTCATTGGACCGAGATGGTCCAATGAAAAAGTCACAGCATTCCCGAGTTTAATCCAGTACTTAGATTACAGTCAGCCATGCAAGTCAATGAGTCCATGGAAAACACTGGACCGCATTCATAAGACATTCATGGAGAAGATGGAGATTTTTTTCTCCAATTCTCTTAGCCTTTGAAAGAGCCTCATCCATGTAGATCTATTCCACCCTGTGAAATATATTCTCCACATCTATATTCAAGAATGCAAGGTGTAGAAGGGGCCTCCATAGATTGTTTAGGAAATTAAAATCTTTTCACAGCTGAATTTCATAGATCTAACAAGTGAGGTAACAGGAGTTTTTAAAACAGCTTATGTAATCTGGTCCTGGACTTTTACTAAAGGTGACACTTTGACTGGGTGGATTGAGGCTTCTATTGGGTAAAAGAAGATCTCTTGCAGAGCTGACTTTTAAAGGTTGTCTCATTTTGGTATTTTTAAACTTGAAAAAAAATCCAAGTGTCCTTTACTTGTGTTTTATTAGCATGAAGTTGAGAGAACTGCTGAAGTTCATTAATCTATCTGATTCTAGTGTTGCTTGTGTTTGAGCCATGTATTAGTTTTAATGAGTGTACAAAGGAATGTTCTTTTCTTTTCTAAAACAAATTTATCAAAATGTTGAAAATCTTGTCCTCATGCATGAATATTTACTGTTTATAATTCATACCCATTTATGCAGATTGTTTAAGGTAGCTTTCAATCATTGTTGTTCATTGCATGTGAGTCGCCCGCCAGGGCTGTGGGGTACTCGGCACCGAGCCCATTCACTTCTATGGGGGATGTCACGGTGACACAGCTCAGTCTGTGGCCCTGGGCGCTCACTGAAAAGGGGGATATTTACAGGGGATTATAAGGTTTGTAGAAATGTTCGTGACGCCACCTGTGGTGCCTGGTCAGTGTGACCAGCGCTGCTGTGTAGATCCTCTGAGGGTTGTTACTGGGCAGCAAGGTGTTAAGTCTTCCACAGGCAAGACTGGGTCCCTCAGGGTAGATAGCGGTGTAGGGGTGCAGGATGGAGGAGAGGAGTTCAGCAGCAGGAGTAATAAGGTAGACACACACAAAAGTCTCTTTCTGTACCTTTACTGATGGAATTGCAGGCACGTCCCGGGTGCTGGCAGGGTGAAGGATGCACGTCCAGTTCTTCCCACTGAGTAGGTGTAGGGCCTCCTTACTCCTGTAATGTGAGTCTCTGACCTGTATGAAACGAGGCCTAACTCTGTCTTCAACTTCACACGCCCGGCTGACTTTGTGGTGGGGCCTTCTCTTGGATAGAACAGTGTCTCTAATGGCGGATCCTGCCCAGACTCCTGTCTTCCTGACCCCGGTTACGTATCAACATTTGTGGGCCCCTGCGACTTGTGCGACTTGAAGTCCCGCAGGGTCTCCGGTATCTCCTACTAGTCGTGTAGATTCTAGCAAGCTCGGACCCGGTGTCCGGTTAATCAGAGTAGAGGTAAGCTATCAATGCTATTTCAACCTCTGTCACTCTCTTCTTATCTTCCACTCGCCTTTCGTCCTACTCGACCCTCACATAAGCACACTCTAGCTGTAGGTGGCTGCTTCTTCTCTTTCTTCAACGCTCTCAAAGCGTCGGCATGCTTGCTCACTGTACTGCACTCAGTTGACTCAGTTCTGACTAGGCTGGAGTGGCTATCTTTCCACTTGTACTAGCCTCCACACGTTGAACTAAGCTCAAAGCTGCAGTCTTCAGGTTCTTTCAATAACTGCTGTTCACTCTCTCTCTCTTTTCTTTCTAAGCTCTGTCTGAAGCGGCTATCAGGATTCACCGTCTGACCTGCACCTGGCTTTGCAGACTCACTGATCTGTGCTCGCTCCTAGAGCTAACTCTCTACTTGCTTCACTCCAAGAGAACTAACAACTCTTCTCACGTTCTTCCTCACCTCACAACTAACAACTGAACTCTGCACTAGTCTACGAGGTGACACTGCAGGCTGCAGCCCTCTGACTAGACTGTCTGCTCTTCAGTGTCTTCACCATCCTTATTTACTCTGAAAAGGCTCCCTCTGGTGGCTCTAGGGATTAGTGAAGATGTGTGTATGCATATTGGGTCCTCTAGTGGTCATTACCTTCAGTGCATCCCTCTGGGAAATGAGATTCCAAGCGCAGCTGGGCTCTACACATGTCAGTTCATGCAATGTGATCAAGGCCTTTCACTGTGTGTAGCTTGTGTTCTGGATTAAGTCCAGCTGTATTTCTCTAAAGCAGACCTGTGCAAAGTGCGGCCGAGACAGCCGTGGGGCTGGAAACCAGAGGTCCGCGAACCGTGTAAGGGCGGGCCTGGACTGTAGTCATGACCTGGATTACCGTAACATCCATGTCCAGCCTTTCCCCTACATGAATCGGTGTTCTTCCCTCTGGCGTACCTGCATCTCCAGATTCCACTTCTCCTTGGCGCTTCCCAGGCACCCACAGTCCCTCTTCCAGGCAACCCCTAGTAATGGAGACACAGTCCAGAACAACTTGAACACTTTCTTTACTGAACTCTTCACACGTTACATCCACAGTTGGCACAACAGGTATTAGATTTGTTTCCTTTTCTCTCCCTGCCTTGCTGTCACTTCTGTGCAGTACACGCCCGGACCGGACGGTCCCAGACTGCTCCCCAGTTCCTTTCAGGCCTGACCTCGCCATAATGTCATCTCCTTCAGCCTGCTTCACCTCAGAACTGAATTTATCAATCACTAGGTTTGGTGGCCCCCAGTGAAGCATCCGGCCCATCTGCACTGAGCTCGTCGAAGCTCCAGCTCCCCTCAGTTCCTTGGCCCAGCCAACTTCTGCCCTAAAAGCATTGGCCCAGGTGGTAAGGAGCCACATCTTTCATTTTCTGTCTAGGCCCACTGTGAGACCATGCAGCCGCCATGGATAGCATGGATTGCTGCACTTGGAACGTTGCGTGGCTGCCGGTTGTCTGGGCCTAAGCCACTTGTGGACACTTGGACACGCTGACCTCATCTCAGTTAACTTCCTAAAGACCTTACACTGCTACCCGGCAGTCCCTCCTACACATAACACTATGAGAACTATCTAGCAACTCTACTTAAAGGGAATCTGTCACCTCATTCTTGGACTATGAGATGCGACCACCGCCATCAGGGGCTTATCTACAGCATTCTGTAATGCTGTAGATAAGCCCCCGATGTCACCTGAAAGTGAAGAAAAACTAGTTATATTATACTCACCCAGGGGCGGTCCGCCATCCGGTCCGGTCCGATGGGCATGCGGTTCGGCGCCTCCCATCTTCTAGAGAAGCCGGCCTAATCTTCTCGACCCATCGTGGCTCATGTGCAGGCGCACTGACCTGCCCTGGTGAGGGCAGAGCAGAGTACCGCAGTGCGCAGGTGCCGGGAAAGGTCAGAGAGGTCCGGCGCCTGCGCACTGCAGTACTCTGCTCTGCCCTCAACAGGGCAGATCAGTGAGCCTGCGCAGGAGCCACGATGGGACGGAAAGAAGAGGCTTCGCTAGAAGATGGGAGGCGCCGAACCGAACCGCGACGCCCATCGGACCGGACCAGACGGCGGACCGCCCCTGGGTGAGTATAATATAACTGTAGATAAGCGTCTGATGGCGGTGGTCGCATCTCATAGTCCAAAAATGGGGTAACAGAATCCCTTTAACAATGCCCACTAGTATGCCCCCACCTAGTGGCCCATAACAGTACTACACTTACCCAGATATAGAGACTATATACTAAAGTGCCCTCCTCTAATGCCCCAACAGGATGCACTTAACTTT
This sequence comes from Oophaga sylvatica, assembly GCA_033576555.1. NCBI lineage: Eukaryota > Metazoa > Chordata > Amphibia > Anura > Dendrobatidae > Oophaga > Oophaga sylvatica. Next base: position 285,643,448 of record JARQOD010000006.1, on the reverse strand, counting down.
CCCTAAACTATACATATGTAAAGAACATCAAACACATTATTATGCAAAGGAACATAAGAAATAAGCATATATATATATATGTATATATATATATATATATATATATATATATACAATGGTAACACATCAAGAATGTGGAAATACCATTACTATTAGCAGTATTACATAGTATCATGTAGCAATACCACCAAACGTTTATACTCATACAATAACTATTTACATGATGAAACATTAGGTACACTTAAGGGGTGGGGCAAAACAGGAATACTCCTTCACCCCCTTACACTCGCACCGTGCCCACCCGGTGGTGGTGGAGGAGAGGCCTCCAGCCACTTCCTCCACCAATCAGCATGTGAAACAGCTGAAACGATGACATCATTTTATCACGTACAGCACCATGGAATTAATGGCGCTATATAAATAAATAATAATAATAAATAATAATAATAATAATCACGTCAGCTGTGTACGGCAGAGAGTCAGCGCACCACAGACACCAAGACAGGAGCAGAAGCAGAGCGATGGGGGTGTTGAGTGAGTGAGGTGAGTATGTGGTCTTCTTTTTTTTTCATATGTATGTGATGTTTAGATGGACATGGGGGGCTGTAGGGGTGTTGTGCAGAACATGAGGATGCTATTGGGGTGTTGTGCAGAACATGGGGAGGCTATGGGGTGTCGTGCAGAACATGTGGAGGCAATGGGGGTGACGTGCAACACATGGGGAGGCTATGGGGGGTGACATAATGCATATGGGGATGCTTTAGAGGTGTCATGCTGCACATGGGGAGGCTATGGGGGTGTCATGCTGCACATGGGGAGGCTATGGGGGTGTCATGCAGCACATGGGGAGGCTATGGAGGTGTCGTGAAGAAGCACATGGGGAGGCTTTTGGAGTGACATCCTGTGCATGGGGAAGCTATGGGAGTGACATGCTGCACATGGAGAAGCTATGGGGGTGACATGCTGCACATGGGGAGGCTATGGGGGTGACATGCAGCACATGGGGAGGCTATGGGGGTGACATGATGCACATCGGGAGGCTATAGAGTTGACATGATGCACATGGGGAGGTTATAGTGTGACATGATACACATGGGGAGGCTATGGGGTGACATGCAGCACATGGGGAGGCTATGAGGGTGACATGATGTGCATGGGGAGGCTATGGGGAGACATGATGCACATAGGGAGGCTATGGGGTGACATGCAGCACATGGGGAGGCTATGGTGGTGTCATATTGCACATGGGGCGGCTATGGCAGTGTCATGCAGAACATGGAGAGGCTATGGGGTGATATGTTGCACATGGGGAGGCTGTGGGGGCAACATGCAGTATATGCTGAAGCTGTGTTTGGCCTCATGCAGTATATAGGGAGGCTGTGTGGGGCTACATGCAGTATATAGGAAGGCTGTGGGGGCCTCATGCAGTATATAGGGAGGCTGTGGGGGCCTCATGCAGTGTATATAGGGAGGCTGTGTGGGGCTCATGCAGTATATACAGAGAGGCTGTGTGGGGCTCATGCTGTTTATGGAGAGGCTGTGTGGGGCTCATGCTGTATATGGAGAGGCTGTGTGGGGTTCATGCTGTAAATGAGGAGGTTGTGTGGGGCTCATGCAGTTATATGGGGAGGTTATGTGGGGCTCATGCAGTATATATAGGGAGGCTGTGCGGGGCTCATGCAGTATATATAGGGAGGCTGTGTGGGGCTCATGCTGTAAATGAGGAGGCTGTGTGGGGCTCATGCAGTTATATGGGGAGGCTGTGTGGGCTCATGCAGTATTTATAGGGAGGCTGTGCGGGGCTCATGCAGTATATATAGGGAGGCTGTGTGGGGCTTATGCAGTATATATAGGGAGGCTGTGTGGGGTTCATGCAGTTTAAATGGGGAGGATGTGTGGGGCTCATGCAGTGTATATGGGGAGGCTGTGTGGGGTTCATGCAGTGTATATGGAGAGGCTGTGTGGGGCGGCTGTGTGGGGCTCATGCTGTACATGGGGGAGGCCGTGTGGGGCTCATGCTGTATATGGGGGAGGCTGTGTGGGGTTCATGCTGTATATGGGGAGACTGTGTGGGGCTCATGCTGTATATGGGAGAAGCTGTGTGGGTCTCATGCAGCATATATAGGTAAGCTGTGTGGGGCTCCTGCAGTATATACAGGGAGGGGCTATACTCGGGTTCAAATGATATATAGCAGGATGTCAGCATCCTTAATTCTGCTCAATATTAAGTGATACAATTAATATTATTAGCGATATTAATGTTGAGTAGAATTAATTTCAGCCTATTGTTTCGGAATTCCACGGTCTCTCATGTGGCCCCTCGGGAAAATTAATTGCCCACACCTGCTCTAGAGTGTTTTTTTGTGTATTTTGTAGTTAATGAGGTTGGATTATATCATTGAGTGTACACTATAGAATAAATTTTGTAGCCTGGACATTTTGTGGAGGATGAAAAACAAAATATACTTTGGTCTATTTAGTTATGATTGGAGGGGTAAATCATACGCTCAGTCTAGTTCGGTGAGGTGAACATAAGACATCAACTAAGGGAAGGTAGTGAATTTTGTGATGTGTGAGTGTATTCTAAATGACTTTTTTTCTGCAATAATCTTTCAAAGAATTCAAGGGTACAGTTCAGTATTCTATTTAGAAATAACCCATCTAAAAAGGGTCTGGCATTTTCCATGGCTTCAGGGCTCCAAGTTGTTTTGCCTTCGTTATACACCTAAAGATTTCCTAATATTACTTTAAGGTCTGTAAATATACTGTTCACAAAGATATATATATATATACCTTCTGAGTCAGAAAATGTAAATTGCAATTGTCTTGCGCCTGGGTTCTAACTCTTGGGCCTATGCATTGTGACTGGCTATTCTATCTGACGAGCCAAAGCAAATACACCTTTTCTGAGAGTGTTTAGTTTCTGTTATACTTGCCTAAAGGTACTGCCACACTAAACGTTCCCGCTAACGATCACGATAACGACGCTATCGTTGGTGTGATCGTTTTAAGGTCGCTAGTAGCTGCCATACTTGATGATCTCATTAACGACGCATCAGCGGTTAGCGATCTTTTTAACGACTTTGGCGGTCGTTGGGATGTGCCACACTGCATGTACTGTGAAAGATCACGACCTCGATAGGCGTGACTGAGCGCGACCTTTTGCACGCCCCTCATCACAGATTGGTGGTCACTATGTATGTCATAGATATTTATCACAGCTCTCCCGCTTTGTGATTGGATGACCGCGTCATAAAAGACGACGTATCAGCACTCCTCTCCATTGCTCTCGAGCAGAAGCGGTTCTTTCACCCAGTGTGTCCTGCTAGTCTTGGTAGCTACTGCGATCCGGTTTACGCCACTATTTCGGTTGCTACGTTCTACGTTGGAGTTTTTGCGATCCAGTCTGTGGCGTATCCTCTGCGATCCAGTTTGTGACGCTAGTTTCCCTATTTTTTTTTCAGAATCACACAAGTTTTGTAAGGTAGGTAATTTTTTTGGTCACATTTAATTTTTCTTTTGTCTTTAATTGTACCGATCCATTTTAGATCTCTGCTGTTGTTAACCATTGTCGTCCATCATGTTTTTTCATTGTTTTGTTCAGGCACGCCCACCATTTTATGATCCCAGCTCTGTCTATGTTTACTCCTGCGTCGCCCACAACCACCATTTTGTGATCCCTGCTGTTTTTTTGCGTAATTGTTTATCTAGGTTTTTTATCCCATTGTTTTGTTCGGCCCCCGCCCACGGCCACCATTTTATGATCCCAGCTCTATCTATGTTTACTCCTGCGTCGCCCACAACCACCATTTTGTGATCCCTGCTATGTTCTATGTTGTAGACTATGTAAGCATTTTATTTAACCATTCTGCTGTTCTCACATAATCATTTTTTTATTACAGATGGCTGATAAGCAGGAGTTTTTGCGTGATTTTATCGAGCTGTACCGCACAATGCCGTGCCTCTGGAAAATTAAGTCTGCAGATTACTGTAACCGGTTGAAAAAGAAGGACGCATACCAAAAACTGGTGGAGCTCTGCAAGAGCCGTTACCCTGAGAACCGCGGATGAGTCAACGGTTAAAAAACGGATTCAGGCCCTCCGCACGGTTTACAAAAAAGAGCTCAACAAAGTTATCAATTCAACCAAATCTGGAGCGGGGGCCGAAGAAGTTTATGTCCCCCAACTGTGGTACTTTGATCTGTTCGCTTTTACAAGGGACCAAGAAGTACCCAGACAAGGGACATCCATTTCGGATCTAGACCCAGTGATCCAGCCGGACACCCCTGTCGTACATGTAAGTACCTTTGTATTACAACACATTTTAATGTACATGCCAAAGTGGACTTAAATTTAAAAAATATTATTGTGAAATGTAGATAAAATGGCAGAATTTATCCCTTCATGTACTGATAATTTATGTAGCTCAACGGTTGAGGCCTTTCCATTAAAAAGTGTCGTTTTCACAATTTTGCTGATTTTGGGTATAGTGTGAAGATAAATTTCTTTGTCTATACAAGTGTCGTTTTCACATTTTTGCTGTATTTGGGTGTTATAGTGTGAAGATTAATTTCTTTGTCTTTGTGATTTACCATTTGTTTTTTGTTCATGCAGGACACAGAAGAGGCGGTCTCCACACCTGCAACTGAACAAGACAGCATGCCGGAAGTAGTCGAGCCACCATCATCTGTGCGGAGGCGGCTTTCACTTTCAGGAACGAAAAGGAAGGCTCCCACCTCGGCTCACTCGCTACTCTGAATTGGTGGAAATTGCAAAAAAAAAGTTCTTACGGCAGAAAAAGAAACTAAAATAACTGGCTTTGCATATTTTGCGAATGAGAGGCTACCTACTCTGGATCCTGTTCAGCGGCTTCATGCTGAGAGACTGATGTTTGAGGTACTGAATCAAGCGTCTTTTGGAAACCTTGACAACAGATATGTCGTCATGCCAAGACCGCAGTACCCGGACTACTCATGGCCGCACAATCCTGTGCCAAACCCAGTTGGGATAAACCCAAACGCTGGTGCTCCCCCTTATTTTTATTCACCCAGAGGCAGCGTGGTAATGGCAACGATCCATCTTACCAGCAGTTGTAGTTTTTAAAATGTTTTACAAAGTTTTTTTGGTTGTTTTTATATTTTTACATTGATACCTTTTTTAATAAAAAACTTATTTATCTAATGAATTGTGGTCTTTTCTTATGTGATGTCAACTATTAAAATGTTGTATTTTTATTACATCTACTTGTCACACACGGGTCATGGGAGTACCAGCTATCATAGGTGTTCCATCATAGGGAAAAAATGAAATGAAAAAAATATCAAAAATTAACATTTTTTTTAAGGCCCCTGGTCACACTACGCTAAAACCTTATACTAAAAATAATACACCACACCTGCGTAGATTAACGTAAAATATAAAATATATATTAATGTCATATATATATATATATATTTTTTTTTTAAATAAAAATATAAAATTTAAATAAAAACAAAAAACAGTAACATAACAAAATAACAAAATATAAAAAAATAATAACAAACTACAAAATAATTAACAAAGAAAATAAATTACTGAGGGCCCCGGAGACCAGAAGATACCCTCTCCAGCATCACCCCATGGTGATGCAGAGCTCCCATGGTTCTTTGCAGCGCTGCGACCGCAGTATTAATGGCTGCCACAGCGCTGCTCAATTCGCCATCAGCCGGCGGTGGGACACCAACAGGTCCTGGGTAGTGTTGAGCGATACTGCTCGATATCTAAAAATATCGGATCGGAATGGTATCGCCGATATCACTAAATATCGCCGATATCACTAAATATCGCCGATATCCGATTCCGATACCGGAAGTCCAATGTAAGTCTATGGGAACAAAATATCGCAACTAAAAAAAACCTTTATTTCCTTGTAAACACTAAATATACACACATAGAATACATATATATATATATATATATATATATATATACATGTCATTGTGACATATATATATATACATATATGTATAGTTTATACACTTCTACATAGTAAAATATCCTCTGATTCAATTGCCGGGTAAAGCCGGCTTCTGTGAAAAGACAGAAGCACCCGACATGAAATGACACTTGGTGTACATAGGGTTAACCATGTCTTTTCATGTGGTTTGCAATCTGATTTGCACAAACAATTACATCAGTCTATGTGTGCAACATTTCACACCTGTAGGGGTTAATTAAAGGTGTAAATTCGTTGTAAAAAAAACTGACTTTTTTGCTACGAATTTACACCTTTAATTAACCCCTACAGGTGTGAAATTTTGCACACTTACACTCATGTAATTGTTTGTGCAAATCAGATATCAAACTACATGAAAAGACATGGTTAACTCTATGTAAACCAAGTGTCATTTCATGTCGGGTTCTGCATTTTCACAAAAGCCGGCAATTGAATTAGCGGCTATTATACTATGTAGAAGTGTATGAACTATAAATATAAATATATATATATACTAGCTGAAGAGCCCGGCGCTGCCCGGGCATAGTACCTAACTACGGTTAGTTATAACAAATTGTAATGATTATATCTATATACAAGTATTCAGCTTTCTCCCCATTATGTAGATAGGGCCAAAATAGTTTGGCGATTTGGAACGTGCGGGGGTTAAAATTTCCATTCAACACATAGCCTATGATGCTCCTGGGTTGAGATGTGCAGGCATGCAAAATTTCATGCCCGTAAGTACAACGGTGCAGATTCCTATCCCGGGCCAAAATTATTTGCCGATTTGGAATGCGCGGGGTTAAAATTTCAACTCAAAACCTAGCCTATGACGCTCCCGGGGTCGAGACGTGCGGGTGTGCAAAATTTCATGCCCGTAAATGCAGATTCCTATGCCGGACATACACACAAGCATTCAGCTTTCTCCCCATTATGTAGATAGGGCCAAAATTGTTTGGCGATTTGGAACGTGCGGGGGTTAAAATTTCCATTCAACACATAGCCTATAATGTTCCTGGGGTTGAGATGTGCGGGCATACAAAATTTCATGCCCGTAAGTACAACGGTGCAGATTCCTATCCCGGGCCAAAATTATTTGCCGATTTGGAATGCGCGGGGTTAAAATTTCTACTCAAAACCTAGCCTATGACGCTCCCGGGGTCGAGACGTGCGGGTGTGCAAAATTTCATGCCCGTAAATGCAGATTCCTATGCCGGACATACACACAAGCATTCAGCTTTCTCCCCATTATGTAGATAGGGCCAAAATTGTTTGGCGATTTGGAACGCGCGGGGTTAAAATTTCGATTCAAAACATAGCCTAGGACTCTTTCGGGGTCGAGACGTGCGGGCGTGCAAAATTTCATGCCCGTAAGTGCGACGGTGCGGATTCCAATCCCGGACAAACATACCCACATACATACACACATTCAGCTTTATATATTAGATGTGTCACAAATTTAATGACATGTATATATATATATGAGGTGTAAAATTGCTGAAAAAAAATGCGTGGGCTCCCGCCCTATTTTCGCAACCAGACAGACAAAGCCAGTGAGTGGGGCAGATAATAATAGCCCAGAGAGGGACCATTATTTTTGGCCCCCCCCCGGCTACTAACATCTGCCCCCAGACACCCCAGAAAGGGCAAATCTCTAATTAGATTTGCCCTTTCTGGCACTTTGCCCGTCTATTCCCATTGCCCTGTAGCGGTGGCGAATGGGTTAATAAGGGGTTAAAATGACCTTGCAATTGAAAGGTCACTTTAAGCCAGGTTAATAATTGAGAGCTGTCAATTAGACAACTATCAATTATTAATCCTATTGTATAAAAGAAAAATCAAACACACACACTTTAATAAAAAAGAAGTTTAATGAAATAATCACACAGTTTTTGACCATATTTTATTTTCCTGCTAAAACCATTTCCTGTAATAAAAATAAAATAATAAAGCAAAATTATTCTTACCAATCCGATGTACAGTCAGGTCCCACGGTGTAATCCTTCAGAAAGGGTTAATGTTTACTGCAGGGACCGCAGCTAATGCTGCAGCCTCACAGTAAACCCCCAAATGAATGAGTTCCTCTCCTGGCTGACAGGAGAGGAAGTGGAAAGCTTAATTGATTGCTTTCCACTTTCACTTCAGGTCAGCCAGGGACACAATCAGTGACGTCAGAGGGAACTGGTTAACAAAAATAGGGGATCCCCTCGAAAAAAAAATGCAGACTGCTGCGGCCTGGTATTAAAAGACTGTCAAGGCCCATGGATTTTGGCCCTCAACAGCCTGATAATACCAGGCTACAGCAGCCCCACATTTGGCGCATCAAAAGATGTGCCAATTGTGGCACTTTACCCGGCTCTTCCCACTTGCCCTGTAGCGGTGGCAAGCGGGGTAATAAGGGGTTAATGTCACCGTTGATTGCACGGTGACAATAAGCCCGGTTAATAATGGAGAGGCGTCAATAAGACACCGATCCATTATTAATCCCAAAGTTATTAAATGTATAAAAAAAAAGACAAAGCAAGAAAAAAGTATTTTAATGAAATAAAAGAGACAACACAGTTTTCATTTCTTTTATTGTACTCTCATTCCTGCGACGCCATCGATCTCCTGTAAAAAAGGAAAAAAACAAACCAACAGTATACCACCTGTCCGACTCAGTCCATAGTAACGACTGTCCCACGGCGATCCAGCTCTGCTACATCGCAATGACAGGCAGAGCCTGTCATCGCGACGCAGCACAGCTGATTACCTGCTTCCCCGGCGGTGACGTCATCGGACTGACTGCTTTACGGCCGGGATTACCCAGCAGTCACTGCAGTTATCGCGAGAAACTGCATGTGACCGCCGGGGAAAGATGATGGCGGCCATGAAGCAGTCCAGGCCGTGACCGCCGGAGATCTTCTGCCAGGTAAGTGCCGCTGACTCCTGACAGACCCGACCGACGGACACAGACAGTGACAGTGACAAATCCGATTCCGGTATTCGATATGACGAAAATATCGGTATTCGGAATCGAAAGGCCGATACAGCTAATATCGGCCGATACCCGATATTTGCAGTATCGTATCGCTCAACACTAGTCCTGGGCAGTCGGGATTTCTGTGGAGGTAAAGGTAACAGTTAATAGTGAATTCTGTTGCAACATCAACATGTACATGTTATGTTAATTAACACGGTTTTCCTCAGAGGAACCACTGACTGCCCACCCAGAACCTGATGGTCCGCCGGCTAGGGAAACACAGAAAAAAAAATAATATCACAACAGCCATTACACACATAAGACCTTACAAAGTTCTCAAACATGTCTGAAGCTTATATAATGTGCGTTAATTACCTGATGGGGAGCCTGCATCCGTGTGACGGGATGATGCTGGAGAGAAGGCAACGTCGGGGGAAGGGCTGGAACCCACAGAGTCACTAGGGGGGGTTGCTGGCGGTGAATGGGTGGAGAGATGAGGTGATGCTGGTGGTGGAGGGGTAGTCGGGGAAGGAGAAGATGGAGGTGGAGGGGTAGCTGGGGACGGTGGAGCAGCTGGTGCTGGTGTGGGAAGGTGGTGCTGTAAATGAAATATACAATTCAGAATCCCCATTATCACTGGCGGTACTCCCATCGCTGCCTGCAACATGCAACATCACTGGCGGTACTCCCATCGCTGCCTGCAACATGCAACATCACTGGCGGTACTCCCACGGCGGGCGCGCTTGCAGATACCCTCATGAATACTCACTCAGAGGCCTGCGGAGCTGGGCCCGGATGCTGGCGACCCTATCGCGTGAGCGGTATCGCAGGTCCGCCAGCTTCTTCCTGATCTGCGCTCTTGTGCGCAGCACATTAAATTTCCTCTGCAGGCCCCGCCGGATCCTCTGCAGGCATACCCTTTTGTGGCGCATTGGATGCGCCACAGGTAGCCTGCAGTGATAATCCCAGAGGTCCGTCTTCTTTATGAGATAACGGACCTCCTCGTCCGTCCATTTTGGGCAGCGCTGTCTCTGTCTCGCCGCCGCCATTGCCGCCATTAAAAACAACAGCACATTGGGCGACGCCAGCGCCATGACGTCACAGCGTGCGCACGTTACATGCGGCCGCACCGCGACGCAAAACGGTTTTGCGATTGAAAAGTGACCGCAGCAGCCATGCGGCAGCCAAGCACAGATATGAGATGCTGTTGCAATCGCAATACCACTGTTCCAAGCTAGGCGATCACAATGGCGTGTCATGTCTTTATGGCTGGGGCTCGTGACAATCTTCACCTTGCAAATCACAAATGGCTTTTTGCATATCTGTTTGCATATCTGTGTAGCTGCAGTGTGTGAGTAGTCACATTGCGATCATAATGACGTCGCGTATCTTTATGGCTGGGGCTCGCTAATCCCCTTGCAAGTCACAATGGCATTTTGCATAACGTGAGTAGTCACATTGCGATCACAATAACGTCGCATATCTTTATGGCTGGGGCTCGCTAATCCCCTTTGCAAGTCACAATGGCTTTTTGCATAGCGTGAGTAGTCACATTGCGATCACAATAACGTCGCATATCTTTATGGCTGGGGCTCGCTAATCCCCTTGCAAATCACAATGGCTTTTTGCATATCTGTATGCATATCTGTGTAGCTGTGTGTGAGTAGTCAAATTGCAATCACAATGACGTCGCATATCTGTGAATAGCTGATTCCCTGGTGAATGTTGACCTTTACCTCCCAAGAATTTTCAAATATATGTATAACAATTTTTTAATCTTTCATATTATGACTAAAATATATATATTATATATTTAAACTTTATATATGCAGCTGTGGTGTATTATCTGTTATATATAATTATAATGTTTGAACGCTAGTGAGACCATAGGCCCTTAAAATAATTGAAAATATTTGAAACTTTTTTCTTTATTTTTTAACAATTAACTCCTATGACTGATGGTACTCCCATGAGCACGTGTGTGACAAGTAGATACAATGTAAAACAAAAAATAGACAACAAAAAAGCCTTTGAAAAGATTTTAAAAACTACAGCAGCTGGTAACATGTCTCGTTGCCATCCCCATTACTCCCTCCCCACATCTCACCCATCATTAGCCCTTCTCCCATATTGGTAAAATAATTGAAAAAAACACGAATGCATTTTTAAAATAAAAATATTTTATTATCAAAACATTGTTAAAAAAAGGGTAAAGTAAAACATTCTCAAAATCAAACTAGACCTGATGCTGCCAACTCACTGCACCAGGCCCATTAAAGTATTGGCAGTACTTGTCTCTGCTGGCCTTCGCATTGTCCTTGCTCCTACCTTGATTGACAGGTTGAAGGCCTGCAATAGCGGGATCATTGTCACGCCATTCTCCGAGCACCACGTCACCATTGTTGTACGAGTCCATGAATCCTGGCGGACTGTAAGTACCAGCATCGCGTTTTCTTAGAAAATTGTGCAGCACACAACAGGCCAACACCACAGAGTCTATAGATTCCAGCTTCATGTTGATTGGTGTGTGGAAAACCCTGAAGCGGTTGGCCATTATGCCGAAGGCATTCTCCACAACGCGCCGCGCCCTAGACAGTCTGTAGTTAAAAATCCGCCTTTCCCATGTCAAAGTCTTTTGTGGATACGGTTTAACAAGATGCTCATGAAGGGGGAAGGCTTCATCGCCCACAAACACAAAGTTTAGGTTGGCGGCGGTGTCCATGTTGGTTGGCAAGTTAAGTTTATTATTAAACAACCGTTCACCAAAACTTGTGTGCTCCAAAACGCCACCGTCAGAAACCCTTCCATTAATGCCAACATTAACGTCAATAAATTCATAATTGGCATTAACAAGGGCCATGAGGATCACGCTGAAGTAGCCCTTGTAATTATGAAAAAAGGATCCGCTGTTGGCTGGTTGCGTGATCCGCACATGTTTGCCATCCAAGGCACCACCACAGTTTGGGAACTGCCAAATCCTTTCAAAATCAGAGGCAATAATTTGCCATTCCGCCACTGTTTTGGGAAAAGGCATGTAGCTCCGTAAACTGCGGACGATGGCGTTGCATGTCTCCGGAATTAGTTCTCCAAGCAGCGACCGAGAAATTGCAGCAGAATATTGCAAATCCTTCATTGAACGTCCGGTTGCCAGAAATCGCAGCGTGACTGCCAAACGTTCCTCTGCTGAAACAGCTGCACGCATCTGGGTATCCTGCCGTTCAATGAGTGGCCTCACAGCTTCCAGTAGGAGCTTGAATGAATCCTCCGACATCCGTAGATAATTCCGGAAATCCTGCGGATTCTTCTCCTGCAACTCCCTCACTAGATGCATGTGTGAGAATTTGGACCTCTGCTCCAGCCATTCCCTGGTCCACATGCGACGCTTTCGCTTGGAGCGCCTCTCTTCCACCCGCGCCTCTTCCTGACGATCTGCCTCCATTGACAGTGCAACTGCCACAATCATACGCTCCGCGGTGGACAGGTTCATTATGTGCAACCTGTACGGTAAAGAAGAGAAAAGTTAATTACTAATTAATTACTATTAATAAAGTGTTTAAACAAAATAAAATAAAGAATAGAATAAAAAATATATAAAAAAAAAAAAATAAGGTCAGGGGTGTTAAATATATAAAGCAGACGAAAAAATAAAAATAAGGTCAGGGTGTTAAATATATAAAGCAGACGAAAAAAAAAAAATAAGGTCAGGGGTGTTAAATATATAAAGCAGACGAAAAAAAAAATAAAAATAAGGTCAGGGGTGTTAAATATATAAAGCAGACGAAAAAAAAAAAATAAGGTCAGGGATGTAAAATAAATAAAGCAGATAAAAAAAAAATAAGGTTAAAAAACATTATCAAACAACATCACAAATAATATGTACCTTGAATCAAAATATCCCGAAGATCCAAATGAGGATGGATGGTGCTCTAGCGACTCAGACAGGATCGCAAAAACACACCACTGCGCCACAAACAGGATCGCAAAACTCCGACACACGATACTATCCTCGCAACAACACAAAAAGAGACCCATAAAGTGCTCTGGAAACAATGGATGGGGGCGCAGTTATCATAGCTGAGGTGATGTTGTGGTCACCAATCGGAGCTGTAGGGCGTTAACAAAAGAAAACAAAGTCCCGCCTGCGCCGCTGACTAATACGTCGTTAACGAGGTCGCACATCGTTCACAAAAGGTGCCAGACACAGCGATATAGCGTCACCAGCGGGACGCCAACGATCAAAATACGGTCCAGAACTCTAGTGAACGATCAGCGAGATCACAGCAGGGGCCACGTCGTTACTACATGCCACACACAACTTTGTCGCTAACGAGATCGCTAAATAGTGACGTATTTTAGCGATCTCGTTAACAACCTTGTTTAGTGTGGCATACCCTTAAGTCTTTTCCTGGTAACAGGTGTTTTCATTTACTCATTTTTCTGCCCTATCACCTTTTGGGTGTGGCTTTATATACTTTCCCCCTGCTGGTATTTCCTGCTCACGACAGTCTTATTTGGATGTCCAGCAATACTTCTGTAGTTTAAGCCAGTCAGTGAAAGACCAGATAGGGTTTATCTCTCTGCTGTTTGTTTTTACCCTGCAGCTATCTTCTGTTTCTTTTTAGGAAGTAGTCTGCATAGTCTCTAACAGTACATGCTATCTATCATAAATTCTACAATAGCTCAGAAAGCGGTGAATCCTTGCAGCGCGCAGCGCATGCACTGGGGGATTCAAAAGTTTTCATTTTAGACCATATGTTATCATCCTCCATACAGTATATGGGAAACACATAGTCCTCAATACAATATCATGGACCGTATATATTGCTCCATTCAGTATAATGGGACCCATATATTGCTCCATACCAGAATAACAGACCCCATATAATGCTCCATATGTGGGCCTCAAAAAATGTTCCATACAAAATAATGGGTCCCATTTATTGCTCCACACAGAATAATGGACCCCAAGTAATACTCCATACAGAATAATGGACCCCATATAAGGCTCCATACAGAATAATTGACTCCATATAATGCTCCATGCAGAATGGACCGCACATAATGCTCAATACAGAATAATGGACCCATTTAATGCTCCATACAGAATAATGGACCCCATATAATGCTCCATACAGAATAATGGGCCCCATTTAATTCTCCATACAGAATGGACCCCATATAATTTTGTGTACAGAATAATGGGCCCCATATAATGCTCCATACATAAAACACCCCAAAAAATGCTGTATACAGAATAATGGGCCTCATATAATGCTCCATAGAGAATAATGGACCCCATATAATACTGCATACAGAATAATGAGCCCCATATAATGCTGTACACAGAATAATGGACCCCATATAATGCTCCATACAGAATAACGGACCCCATATAATGCTCCATAGAGAATAATGGGCCCCATATAATGCGCCATGCAGAATAATGGGCCACGTATAGTGCTGCATACAGAATAATGGTACCCATATAATGCTGCATACAGAACAATGGGCCCCATATAATGCTCCATAGAGAATGGGCTCCATATAATACTCTATACTGAATCGGCCCCATATAATACTCAATAGAGAATGGGCCTCATATAATGCTCCATACACAAAAATGGGCACCAAAGGGTGCCGGTGGCCCTGATGATGAGTGCCACCTCCTACTTACTCAGGGCCCAGGCATTTGCCTGGGTGCATTGGGTCGTGATGCTCGCCCTGTGTACAGGAACCGGAAGAGTCAGTTGGTTGCAATTATTAGTGTGTTACATATTTTCCCTAATGAATTGCTACACTATTATAACAGTAATAGAAAGGTGATGTGCTTTGCAAATATAATTTTCACACTTCTTGAATGTACTTGTCATTATATTGTTATATGGTTAACACTGGGTTTTTATTGGTATTTGTATTTTTCTAGCATAACTTTTGGTGAATTTGCTGTGTGGACTTCGCCATGCTGGGACAGGGAAAAGAACACCAAAAGTTGACAAATTTTCAGTTGGGCAAAAAATTACTGAATTTGAAGTATTTTAAACGAGAATCCTAGAGTAAACACACTTATGAATCGGCACATTTATTGTGCCTATAATTTCTCATAAAAATATTTTAGGAGATTTGTGGTGTAGACATGCAGTCCGAACCCATTAACTGGGAAGGTTATCCTGAAGAAGATCATTTCAGTGCATGAGGAAAATTTCCTTTAGTTTGGAGCAGTATGTTTAAACTGTTAGAAGAAATCCATTATCATAAGAGAAGTAGCATCATCCTGGATCCATATATGTTAAGGCAAACTGTCCCTGTACTTTTTTTGCCGTAGCTGCTCTCCTATGGTTGTTGTTTTTCAATGGATGTAGGCACATAGCAGTGACATTTAAAGGCCGCTAGCTAATCAAAGGCCACGCGCGTCACTGTCATTGAACGTCACTGCTATGCATCGGGTGCTGACGTCAGTGCGCGGCGCATAGCAGTGTTGTTAAATTATTGCAGGCTGGAAGTCTTTAAATGTCACTGTTATGCTCCACGCACCTATGTCATTGTGCACCCACTGTTGGCTCGGTGGCCATCTTAACGACCATGCCTGATATGAAGCTGCAAGAGGACGTTGTGGGAATGCAGGGAGGTAATAAGAATTTTTTTCCACTGTGAATGGGCAGAGTAGTGGACATAGGGACCTAGGAGCAGCATATGGGTCCAGAATGGGGTGATGTATAGTGTCCCAGGATACCCCCATACATAGAAACCCAGGATGGAAGATACATAGAGGTCCAGGATGGGGTGGATAAATAAGTGCCCAGGATGGGGGGGATACATAGATGCCCAGGATCGGGCAGATACATAGAAGCCCAGGATGGGGGATACATTGTTGGTCCAGGTTGGAAAAGGATTCATAGAGGTCCTGTATGGGGGGATGCATACATGCCCAAGATGGGGGATACATAGAGGCCCAGGATGTAGGGATATTTAGGGAACCAGGATGAGGGGATACATAGAAGCCTGGGATGTGGGGATACAAAGAGACCTAAAATGGGGGCAATACATAGATGCCCAGGATGGTGGTACATAGAGACCCAGGATAGGGGGAGTACATAGAAGTCCAGGATGGGGGGATATATCGAGTGTCAGGATGGGGGAATACATAGAGGCCCAGGTGTAATGTATGTAGTACAGTTCATATTGCGTCTTGTGCTTGGGTGCGATGAACGTACATGAGACACAGGTTTGATATAGAAAAGTCCTGTATTACTTCATACAAGTTGGCAGAAATAGTCACACAGTTTGCAGACACAGAAACAGGAGACACAGCAGGCCAGAGTAATCCAAGCTCAGCAATCACTCTCCAATACAGATTCAGGATCTTCTTCTCTGTTACCGTAAGTCCATGCAAACGTGGGTCTTTCAAAGAGCAGGGTTCAGAGTCCACAAGTGCTTCAGAGTTCCTCAGTAGGAATAGCTGGAGTACAAGGTCCAAGGCTTACAGGAGTCAAGTCACAGGTTCACTGCAGGCTAGATTCTGAAGCACTGATTGCTCAGCTGTGGCTGCTTAAGAAGCAAAGGAGAGAATCAGGACATGCAAGCTGGAAACTCCATTTTGACTGAGGGCAAGATAGCTGCAGCAAGACAGAAAGTAAAATGGCTGACGAACAAACTGAGTTTCAGGAATATATACATAGAACCTTACATTACTCCCCCCTTAAGGACAACCTCCGGATGACCTCAGACCAGGCTTGTGTGGGTACCTCTGATGAAACTGACGGAGCAAGCGAGGAGCATTAACGTTATTGACCGGTTCCCATGAATTGTCCTCCACTGGGTAGCCCTGCCATTTAATCAGATATTGTAACTGATTTCTATACAACCTGGAATCTAAAATCCTTTCCACCACAAATTCTTCCTGACCATCGACTAGCACTGGGTCAGGGCAAGGAGAGGAACGTCCAGGAAACGTATTGGGTGTCGCAGCCTTTAGTAGGGATACATGAAAGACAGGGTGGATTCTCATAGTTCTGGGCAGTTGAAGACGACAAGCAACGGCACTTATAATTTTACTGATTTTATAGGGTCCAATGTACTTATGTCCCAACTTAGACGATGGAATCCTTAACTTAAGATTTCTGGTTGACAGCCAGACCAAGTCTCCTACCTTGAAAGCTGGTGCAGGTTTACGAAATTTATCTGCTGCTTTCTTGTACCTTTCTTGAGCCGATTCCAGATTTTCCTTTAGAAGATCCATATTCTTCTGTAAAGACGTGATTCTTTCAGCCACTGCTGGTAAAGGCGTTTCTATGGGAAATCGTGGTAGAATGTTAGGATGATAACCTAGATTAGAGTAAAAAGGAGACTGTTTAGTGGAGGCACTCTGAGAGTTGTTATAAGAGAACTCAGCCAGTGGAAGTAGATCCACCCAATCATCCTGTAGGTGGCAGATAAAACAGCGGAGATACTGCTCCAGGGTCTGATTGGTTCGTTCTGTCTGTCCATTAGTCTGGGGATGAAAAGCAGAAGAAAGGTTTACTTTAATGTTCAATGCTGCACAGAAATTTTGCCAAAACCTAGAAGTGAATTGCACCCCTCGATTCGAAATAACCTCATCCGGTACTCCATGTAAGCGAAACACATCTTTAATCATCAAATCTGATGTCTGTTTTGCAGTGGGTAAGCCGACACAAGGGATAAAATGAGCTGCCTTTGTTAGACGGTCAACCACCACTAGAATGGTGTTCTTCCCCTGAGAGGTTGGTAACTCCACAATGAAGTCCATAGAAATGGATCCCCACGGGCGGGACGGGGTGGGAAGAGGCTGTAATAGACCAGTTGGTGAGGAGCGAGGTGTTTTGCATCTTGCACAGACCTCACATGAAGTGACATAATTCAAAACATTCTTCCTGCAAGTGGGCCACCAAAAGAAACGAGAAAGAAATTCCTGTGTCTTTAGAATTCCTCTATGCCCGGCTATCTTGGAATCGTGAATGAGTTGCAATACTCTCAATCTGACTGTTTCAGGAATATACAGGCGTTGTCCCTGAATCCACACACCATTCTTAAAGACAAGACTTACGTCCCTTGGGGGTTGTGCCAAAAAGGAATCCGCATGGTATGCTTCCTTGATGTCCTTAAGTAGGTCTTGATTATGAATTACTCCTAGGAATCTAGAGTCAGGAAGAATAGTCTTAGGAGGAGTAATTGGACGTGTCTCTGCTGAGTAAATCCTAGAGAGTGCATCAGCCTTTCCATTGCGCGATCCTGGTCTATAAGAGATGATAAAATTAAATTGGTTTAAGAAAAGATTCCAGCGAGCCTGGCGAGGAGTCAGGCACTTAGCCGACCTGATAAACTCAAGGTTACGATGGTCTGTCAGGACGACTATTTGCTGTGCAGCTCCCTGAAGAAGGTGTCTCCATTCTTTGAAGGCGGCAATAATGGCCAACAACTCTCTATTGCCCACATCGTAGTTCCTCTCAGCCGAAGACAACTGCTGGGAAAAGAAGGCACAGGGATGCAAGACATTCTTCTCACCTGTTCTCTGAGAGAGTATAGCTCCAACGGCACAGTCTGAAGCATCCACCTCTATTATGAAGGCAAGCTCGGGGTTGGGATGTACTAGGATAGGTGCAGTGGTAAATTTATCTTTTAGACGGGAAAATGCTTCCTGGGCTTGGGGAGTCCAGGAAAACCTAGACTCTTTCCGGGTAAGTTGAGTGATAGGTGACACTACCTCAGAGAAATTTCTAATGAAACGTCTATAGAAGTTGGCAAACCCGATGAAGCGCTGTACCTCCTTCACATTTCTAGGACTTGGCCAATCCTTGATGGCTTGGGTTTTGCTTCCATCCATACTAATTCCTTGTGTAGACAGTACATACCCCAGAAATTGAATTTCGGTCCTATGGAATTCACACTTTTCAAGTTTGATGTAAAGATGATTTTGTCTTAGACGTTCCAAGACCATTCTCACATGTCCATGATGTTCCTCTGTGGAGTTAGAAAAAATTAGAATATCATCCAAATAAATTACCATGAATGTATCTAGGAGATCCCTGAAGATGTCATTCACCAAGTGTTGGAAAGTGGCTGGGGCGGTACTCAGACCAAAAGGCATAACTAGATATTCAAAGTGTCCATAGCGTGACCTGAATGCAGTCTTCCATTCATCCCCAGGTCTAATACGGACTAAGTTATAGGCCCCACGAAGATCTAGTTTAGAAAAAATTTTGGCATGTCGCACTCTCTCCAATAACTCAGGGATTAAAGGCAATGGATAACGGTTTCTAATAGTAACCTTATTGAGTTCCCTATAGTCTACGCATGGTCTCAGAGATCCATCTTTCTTCTTTACAAAGAAGATGGGTGCACCTGCAGGAGATGAAGAGGGGCGTATGAAGCCCTTGGCTAGATTTTCATCTATGTAATCCTTTAAAGCCTTTAGCTCGGGCCCCGCCAGGGGGTAGATCTTACCAAAAGGTATCTCTGCTCCAGGCAATAATTCAATTGGACAATCATATGGACGGTGAGGAGGAAGCTGGTCAGCGTTCTTCTTGTCACATAAATCCACATAGTCCTGGTATACAGCTGGTAGTTCAGGGACTGACATGATTCCTTTAGGAACAGAGCAAGCTGAAACTTTTGGACTCATCTGTTTCTCTGGAAAGTGTAATTCCTTGGTCTCCCAGTTAATGGTAGGATTCTGAGCCTGCAGCCATGGTAGCCCTAGAATAATGGGAAAGTGGGGAGAAGAGATAAGCATAAAGGACAGTTTCTCTTGATGATCTTTACCCATAAGAACCCTCAAAGACTCTGTTTCCTGATCCACTGGTCCAGAGGTCAGCAGGGAGCCATCCACAGTTTCCATCTGTACTGGAGTAGCCTTCTTCACTGAACGTATTCCCTGTTTCAGAGCAAAGGAGACATCCATAAAATTTCCACTTGCCCCTGAGTCGATCATAGCAGAGCTAGACACCCAAGCTGAGTCAACCCAGAGTTTGATGGAAAGAAAGCAATGAGAATTGTTTTTCTTACAACTCAGCTGGGACACCGCTGAGGAAACTTGAAAAATGGCAGCGTTTACACAGTCAACGTCCTCAGAGGTAACGGAGTTTAAGTCCGAGAAATCAAGATCTGTTGCTGCAGATCTCTCTGGAGCCTGAGGCTCGGACCTGACAGATCCCCTCTCGCAACACTCACAATGAATGAGTGCTGCAGTAGTCTTACGAGAACGGCTGGGGCAGTTTATAATGAAGTGCCCTGACTTACCACAATAGAAACATAGATTCTCCTTAAAACGATGTTCCTTGCGTGCATCACTAACCCGTCGTTGTAAAGAGTCTACCTGCATGGGTTCAGGTTCAGGTTCCCGTGTAATCCTACTCAAAGGTTCCTTAGCTGGAGAGGAAGGTAGGAAAAGGTTAGTATGATTGCTTTCGAACCATCTCTCTTGCCTGCGTTCAGTCAGACGAGTATCAATACGGATGCAGTAGTTAATAAAGTCACCTAACGCAGTGGGAGGGTCGGCACGAGCAAGTTCATCCTTAATCAGTGGAGATAACCCCTTTCGAAAAATAGATTTTTTGGCGGAACTGTCCCAGGTGGTATCAAGGGCCCATCTCCTGAAATCCAAGGCATATTCAGCTACCGAGTGCTTACCTTGGCGCAAAGCTAACATGGCTGCTTCAGCTGTTGCACCTCGATTGGGGTCATCAAACACCTGCCCCATGGCTGAAATAAAATCATCAAGGTGATTCAAACAATCATCCTCAGTCTCAATCAGAGGGTTTGCCCACATTAAAGCCTTGTTGGTAAGCAACATAATTATAGTAAGCACCTTAGATCGTTCAGTGGGAAATTGTGAAGCATGTGCAGAAAAAAAAAGATTGCATTGATTAATAAATCCCCTGAATTTCTCACGTTCACCGCCAAAACGAAAAGGGGCAACTTGGGAATCCCAGCACTCGGGGCTACGGCAGGAGCCTGGACTCGCCCCTCTAGAACCTCAATCCTGGCTCGCAAATCCTGGGTAGTCTGTCCAACCACTTGCAAATTGTGATTATTGAGGTCCTGTAGATTTGTAAAACGGGTCTTTATATTCTGCAAATCTGCAAGGATATTATCAGTCACTCCGCAAAGTTCCTTTATGCGGGCCTCCATTTTCCAGATCTTTTAAGACAGGATTACTGGAAGAAGAGGAGAGAAAAAAAAAAATAGTGTTCACCTGTGGCAACACTGCAGAGAGAAAAAAAAATTAAGGGAACTGCTCACCTGGAATGGTTGTGAGAAGTCACAACCACTATCATCACAGAAAGTTTCAACCGGACATCTGATATCCAGAGTTACAGCAGACAAAAAAGAGAAAAGAAAGGAAAAAAAAAAAAAACAATAGTGTTTACCTGTGGTAACACTGCAAAAAGAAAAAACTTAAGGGAATTGCTCACCTGGAATGGTTGTGAGAAGTCACAACCACTGTCATCACAGAAAGTACAACCGGACGTCTGATATCCACAGTACAGCAGACACAGCCTTCCAGACCCAGCAGACACTAACGTTTTGGCTTCAGAATCTTGTAATGTATGTAGTACAGTTCATATAGCGTCTTGTGCTTGGGTGCGATGAACATACATGAGACACAGGTTTGATATAGAAAAGTCCTGTATTACTTCATACAAGTTGGCAGAAAAAGTCACACAGTTTTCAGACACAGAAACAGGAGACACAGCAGGCCAGAGTAATCCAAGCTCAGCAATCACTCTCCAATACAGATTCAGGATCTTCTTCTCTGTTACCGTAAGTCCATGCAAACGTGGGTCTTTCAAAGAGCAGGGTTCAGAGTCCACAAGTGCTTCAGAGTTCCTCAGTAGGAATAGCTGGAGTACAAGGTCCAAGGCTTACAGGAGTCAAGTCACAGGTTCACTGCAGGCTAGATTCTGAAGCACTGATTGCTCAGCTGTGGCTGCTTAAGAAGCAAAGGAGAGAATCAGGGCGGGAACATGCAAGCTGGAAACTCCATTTTGACTGAGGGCAAGATAGCTGCAGCAAGACAGAAAGTAAAATGGCTGACGAACAAACTGAGTTTCAGGAATATATACATAGAACCTTACACCAGGATGGGGGGGTACATTGAGGCCTAGGATGGGGGGGATTCATTGAGGCCAAGGATGGGGAAATACATAGAGGCCAAGGATGGTAGGAGATACATTGAGATCCAGTATGATGGGACTCATAGAGGCCCAGGATGGGGTGATGCATAGAGGATCAGTATGTGGGGGGAATACATAGAGCCCAGGATAGGCAGGAGGATATATAGAGGGCCAGAATGGGGGGATATATAGGGATCCAGGATGGAAGGGATTTATAGGGGCCCAGGATGAGGCAACATAGGGGCCTAGGATGGGAGACATTATTCAATTAAGGGACCAGGATGGGGAATATTATTAAATAAAGCGGGCCAGGATGGTGGCAATTAGTGTATGGGGGCCACAATGAGTAATAGGGACATTCCTGCTGTAATATAATTTCCTTTATTGTCTTCCATGGGAAAACAAAAGGGAGGACCTGTTACTGTGGAGAGCGGCACTATGTCACTTTTTTCTTCATCTGACATAGTAAGGAAATTGGGGAAAAAGTGAGGAATGTATTCTTGAAACGATCAGCTACAGATAACTGTGTTATTTTCTGCAGAGATGAGTCCTGGCTGGAAGAAGTGATAGCGATCTGTGCCAGATGAAGTAGAAAAGCGAAAATGAAGGACTTCACCTAGAGACATCAATGATGAGTAAGTGTATTACATGTACACGCGCACTATACACTGACACTATATACAGAGCTTCCGTGTTTTAAGTCACTGGTGATCACTGTATTACCTGTACACTATATACTATATACACAGCGTCTATGTGATCACTGTATCACTTGTACACTGTATACTATTTACAGAGCTCCTGTGTATAATATCACTTGTGATTACTGTATTACATGTACACTGACACTATACACAGAGCTCCTGTGTATAATGTCACTGGTGATCACTGTATTACCTGTACTCTATTCACTATATACAGAGCTCCCGTGTTTAAAGTTTCTGGTGATCACTGTATTACCTGTTCACTATATACTATATACACAGCGCTTATGTATAATGACACGAGTGATTATTGTATTACTTGTACACTGTATACTATGTACAGAGCTCCTGTGTATAATGTCAGTGGTGATCCCTGAATAGTGTTGAGCGATACGATAATGCAAATATCAGCTATCGGCCGATATTAGCTCTATCGGCCTTTCGATAATTCGTTTCGATATTTTCGTCTTATCGAATACCGGAATCGGATTTGTCACTGTCACTGTGAGTGTCCGTCGGTCGGGTCTGTCAGGAGTCAGCGGCACTTACCTGGCAGAAGATCTCCGGCGGTCACGTCCTGGACTGCTTGATGGCCACCATTATTTTCTCCCTGGCGGTCACATGCAGTTTTTCGCGATAACTGCAGTGACTGCAGGGTAATCCCGGCCGTAAACCAGTCCGATGACGTCACCGCCGTGGAAGTAGGTAATCAGCTGTGCTGTGCCGGGATTCTGATGTAGCAGAGCTGGATCGTCGTGGGACACTCGTTACTATGGACTGCGTCGGTCAGGTGGTATACTTTTTTTTTTTTTTCATTTTTTTACAGGAGATCGATGGCGTCGCAGGATGAGACTGTAATAAAAGTAATGAAAACTGTGTTTTTTTTTTTTTTATTAAATTAAAAAACTTTTTTATAAACATTCACCCGTCCGGGTACATAAACAATTTAACTATTTATCAACAATTTAACTATTTACATACAGGGACCCTGTCCGGGTTATTTATACTTCTTTGGCAAGGGTGTTCCAGGTACCACCTGGTACTCTTCTGATGCTTGCCAAACATCCGAGGCACCAAGGACCACCAGGACCTGATGACGTCGTGTGGCCTGTACAGTCAAGTCGTGACCCGCTATCTGGGTCTGTGTGGCCACCTCTTTCATCTCCCTCCGGGTCTGGACTCCTATGTCCCGGACTGAACGAACCCCAGGGGGCCTAACAGGCGCCGGGTACGGGCCAGCTATACTTATCATGTCCATAGCTGGGGCTGCTGAGGAGACCACTGAGGGAGGCTTGGGAGATTTACGGCATGGGGTGGGCACTTTTGCAGAGGCCTGGATGTGGGAGGCTGAAGGCTCCGAGGGTCTCACAGGTTCCTGACACACTGGGGAGTAGGGGTCGCACCTGGTAACATTTAGGGCGTACCATCCATTGTAACCCCAGTGTCGGGTGTAAGTCACCAAGTGTCCTGGCAACAGGTCCCTCCCCGGGTGTCCTTCTGGGAGGTGAGCCTCCACGTCCCGCCGGTTCACAAAGACTTCTAAATAAAGTCCAGGCTCCTTGATGAAGCCCCAACCACCTTTCAATTTAAAGCTCCGTACTGCACCCTTACACCGCGGCTCACACAGGGTTCCTTTATCCTTTCTCATCCGGTCCTTATCTGCCCGGTCCTTCTCCAGGTTACGTTGCTGAAGTTTTTGGGATTCTCGCTGCTCCCTTTGTCGCTCTGCTTCCCGCTCCCAACATCTCCACTCTTCCTCCTGACGCCGGTTGAAATTCTCCTCCACCAGCTGCTCCATGTCTCCACCACTCCACTGCAGCTTACAGTGTCCGGTTTGCGGCAGCTCTCCTGTCGCCCCCCAGTCCTGGCGGCGCTCCCCTGCGGAAGAAGCAGACGGCTCTAAATCAGATGACAGTCGGGGCTCCGGTACAGGCAGGTAGTGCTCTGGTGCCTGCGCGGCCTCCTCCATGAGGACGAGTGTCGCTTCTTCTGTCTCAGCGACGGGGGCAGACAGCGGGATCTGGGGTGCTGACGGTGCTGCGGTTTTTGCAGGAACGGGTGCCTCCACTGCGACAACGTCAACCGGATCACATTGCAAGGACTCCTCTACTAGAACGGGTGCCTCACCTTCCGGTACAGACACTTCAGGTAAGAGGGATTGGCGCCGCTCCAAGTTTAGTTTTAGTGCACGCCAGCTCGCTTCCATCCTGGCAACCTCCTCCCGGTGCCGGGCCAGGCCTCTTAGGGTATCCGCCGCTTCTTGCAGCGTAGGAGGGTTTCCAGGCCGGGTGCCCAACGTGGTTCCGTGGCGATCGGGTCGCTTCCGTGGGGGGAGAGCTCTGACTGCTCCATCCCTTCACACTTCTGCTCGTGTCCATTAGCCATCTCTGCCAAGTCACATGTGTCATCATTAGCATCTGGAGAGGGCCCCTCTTTTGTAGGGAGGCGGGACCTTCGTGTTAGTTTCCACACACTGAGGAGGATGAGGAGGCGGAACTGAAGAGCTGTGGGGCACGATCTTACATTGCAGTACCATTTAGAGCCATCGTTTTCGCATCACTGAGTGAGTGTACAGTACATCCATGAAGAGCACGCCCTTCTTCTTCACCAGTGCCTCGTCGTGACGCAGATATGGCGGAAAAATGGCAAATACATTCTCTGATGATTTTAGCAATTCTCAAGCACAAAACCAGTTCAATTCAGGCACACAGGACTCGCTTATAGCGAGCTACAGAATCCTGTTCGTGACGCCCAAGTTGAGTCGCACAGAGCCAGAGGTTTTGGGGGTACTCGGCACCGAGCCCGTCGACTTCTATGGGGTATGTCACGGCTTTACCCGGCAATTGAATCAGAGTCTATTTTACTATGTAGAAGTGTATAAACTATAAATATATGTATATATATGTCACAATGACATGTATATATATATATATGTATTCTATGTGTGTATATTTTGTGTTTACAATGTAAGAAAGGGTTTTTTTTGTTTCGATATTTTGTTCCCATAGACTTACATTGGACTTCCGCTATCGAAATCGGATATCGACGATATTTAGTGCTATCGGCGATACAATTTCGATACAATATTTTTAGATATCGAGCAATATCGCTCAACACTATCCCTGAATTATCTGTACACTGACAATATATACAGAGCTACTGTGTACAATGTTACTGGTGATCACCGCATTCCCTGTACACTGACATTATATACAGAGCTTCAGTGTATAATGTAATAAGTGGTAATATTCGTGTTATTAGTATTGTGATTTTTATTCATGATCATTATCGTAGTATTATTCGGTCACTATGTGGTGATATGTGGTCTGATCATGGTGTGACAGTATTTTCCCCTGTATTTGGTGTTATTTGGTCACTATGTGGTGGTAATATGTGATCTGGTCATGGTGGCTCAGTGGTTAGCACTGCAGCCTTGCAGTGCTGGAGTCTTGGGTTCAAATCCCACCAAGAATCTGCAAGGAGTTTGTATGTTCTCCCTATGTTTGCGTGGGTTTCTGTTATGATATGGTAGCTGAGGAGAGCAGGCAAAAAAAAAGGCAATACACCAGAGAGGTTGGAATCTACTAGATTGCAGTACCCTGACTAACCACCACAACTAAAGGCAGCCGTGGAGCGTACCTACGTTGGTCCTAGACGCCTCGTTACAGCCTGAGAAGCTAACTACACAAGAGGATATACAGACACAGACAGAAAATAGTATGAGCAAACGTTGGGGCCCAATCTTCCTAGAAAGAAAAGGATAGGAAGGACACTTACTGCAATCCAAAAAACCCTAAAAAAATAACAACTCACTAATTGCAAAAATACCTGAGATCACACTACCTCTACCACCTAAATTAGTTCTCTGGTGTAACAAAACTGAGCAGCAGCCACTGAAAAAACTGGAAAAGGCAAATGAACAAATAACAGTGGCTCAGAAAAGCTGAGAGGAGCAAAAGCCCCCGGAGGGGACCTGGCAGACCTCCACAGAAGTGCAGGACAAAATGCAAAAAGCAAGCACAAAAATAAAAGCAAAAAATATCTTATCTGTTAGCAGAAGATGCAGGCAAGACACAGCAGGCTTCCAAGTGAACCAGGAACCAAAGTTGAGACAAGAACAATTGATCACTGGCAACCCTGATGGGAGGGAACCTCCCTTATATAAGACCAGTCTGTAACACCTGATTGCCAATCTTCACAATCTTCATTGAATAGTTCAGTACTGTTTGTAACCACCAGAGGGAGCTTCTGCTCAGAATTTATTTCTAACACATTCACAACAGGTTTCCTCCGGGTTCTCTGGTTTCCTCCCACACTCTAAAGACATACTGATAGGGAATTTAGATTGTGAGCCCCATCGGGGACAGCGATGATAATGTGTGCAAACTGTAAAGCACTGCGGAATATGTTGGTGCTATATAAATAAAGAGATTATTATTATTTATTATCTGGTCATGGTGTGGTCATATTTCTCCTTGTATGTGGTATTACTCGATTACCACGTCGTGGTAATATGTTATGTTTTCAGGGTGCGGTGGTAATTTTCCCCTGTATGTTGTATTATTCGGTCACTATGTGGTGAGAATATGTAATCTTTTCATGGTGTGGTGGTATTTGTTCCCTGTATGAGGTATTATTCGGCCACTATGTGGTGGGATTTGTCTCATATGTGGTTTTATTGGTCTTGATATAGGGGATTGTGTTGTGTATGAAGGTCACTTGTTCTCTCTGATATCAATAAGGGGAAGGTTCTTTATTTCCAATAGAGATTAATTACTTGGATGTTTATCCCCTCCCTATTCCTGTGTCTATTACACAGTAGCAAATATACACATAGGGAAGTTCTCTGGTGAAAACAAGTCCTAAGGCCACATTCACATGTTCAGTATTTTATATCAGTATTTGTAAACCAAAATCAGGAGTGGGTAAATAATGCAGAAGTGGTGACGTGTTTCCATTATCCTTTTCCTCGGATTGTTCCACTCCTGATTTTGGCTTACAAATGAGTTATGTAAAATTCTGAACCTGGCCTAAGGATAAGTGATAAGTTATTGATTGGTAGGGGTCTGACTGCTGGGACCTGGGTCAATTGGCAAAATGTGGAACTTTTATGCACATTACAATGGAGCGACTTGGTACGACTTGACTACTGATCCATTCATTCCCTAAGTGTGCACTTGGCTTTTTCTGAAAGCCCAAAAGAGGATGAATGGTGCTTCGGTCAGACATCTGATGTGCCGCTGCATTTTAAAATGAAGATAAAAGTGCGCTGTCAGGTATAAAAGTTCCCCATTCTACCAATCAGTGTGGTTTCCAATGGTCGGATTCCACCGATCAATAACTTATCACCTATCTAACTTGTGAA
>JARQOD010000006.1:285584005-285615211 GCA_033576555.1 Oophaga sylvatica | reverse complement strand
TGGCACTTTTTCCTTCTGAGTTTTCCAGAAGCAACATTTTAGTGGAAAAATGGTAATTTGCCATGTTCTCAGCCTAATGTTATACAATTCTGTGAATCGCCTGAAGGTTCAAAAAGCTAATTGCACCTCAAGATGAATTCCTTCAGAGGTATAGTTTTCCAAAATGAGGTCACGTGTGGGGTTTCGGCTGTTTTAGCATATCAGGGCTCTTCAATGTGACATGGAAATCCGTAATCTATTCCAGCCAAAATTGAGCTCCAAAAATCAAATGGTGCTCCTTCTCTTCCAAGCCCTACCTTGTGCCAAAACAGTAGATTTACACCACATACATCGGTGTACTCAAGAGAAATTGTACCACATATTGTAAGATCCTTTTATCCTGTTTAAAGATGGGAAACCTGAACATTAAAGCACGGACCATGATTCAGACTTCACCAGGAAGTCCATTTACTGTTTGGGTTTAGCATCCCGAGCACCGGGGTTTCTCATGCTGTCATGCAGAAACACCGGCGGCTCTGATTGGCGGTAAGATTAATACCACCGGTCAAAGAGCTGTGGCTCCCTTGCTTCAGATGACAGCGTGAGCCTGCAGCTGTGACCAGAGGTAAAAAGTTTACCTCCGGTCACTGGCGTCAGCTGATGGGACTACTACTAGCATTAACCTACGTATACTGCCTCTAATAACAGTGAGAGCAGGCAGAAGATAAAGGGAGTATTCATCATCCGATGCCTGCGCTCTAAATAATAATTAAAATAAAGCAGGCTTGGTTTCCCGTGTATTTTTGAGGCAAAACTGACGCTGCGGGATAGACCATGGTTAAAGCGTGACTGCCAAAACATTTTTAACCCAAGGAATAAAAGTGAATTTTTAACAAAGAAAAGTACTTATATTTTGCTGGAAATCCATTTTTGTATTGTATGCATACCAGCTCTGCCAGGTTTTTCCATGCAATTATCCAACTGACTGATGCTGTATCAACATACCATGTGTTAGGGTCTGCGGAACGCACCAAATATAAGATGTGGAGAGGTGCGTTCGCAGCCCGGGGTCCACCGTGCAGGCGGAGCCTGCTGCTAGTAAAATGGCGTAAGAAGCAAACTCTGTTATCCCGCAGAGTCGCCAACATAAACGCCGTAACGCGCTGTGGCAATAAGTGCGAACTCTGTTACTCCACAGAGCCGCTAGAAGGAGAGCCGCAGCGCTATATGGCGATGTGTGCGAACTCACTAAACACAACTGAGTCGCAAAGAAAACACGCTAGGGCGCTGTCTAGCGTTGAAAGCGAACCCTGTTACATCACAGGGCCGCTGAGAAAAAGTGCTGTGTCCTGTCAGGCTCTCAGGTACACAGTTAAGTGCTAAGCGTACATAAAGCGTGATCATGTGCTAATGTCCTCGCGGGAGTCACCCGCAATCTATGGCGTCTGAACGCCAGACCCTGAATACAGCAATCAAAACTCCTCACCGGTTATGCTGGTAATCTAGGGCATCTAGGACGCCGACCCTGACCAGCAAGCACACCAAACTCCTCACCGATTAAGTCGGTATTCTAGTGGCTTATTTCAGCCGGGTCCCTAACCACACACACACATGACCACACTGGCGCATAGCATACAATGGTTGATATTAGCGCATGGCGGCCCAGCCATGCTACCCTTTTATAGTAAGGGTGAGTTTCCACGATCAGTAAACGCTGCGTGTTTGGCGCTGTGCGCTGGCGCAGCGCCAAACACGCAGCGTTCAGATGTTACAGCATAGTGGAGGGGATTTCAAGAAATCCCGTCTCCACTATGCGTAACAACACGCAGGCGGGAGACCTGCGTAAACGGACATGCGGCGCGTCTTTTCAGACCGCAGCATGTCCTCGCGTGTTGCGGCGACGGTGCGTCGCCGCAACAGAATTTAACACAGGGCTATGTAGCCCTGCATTCTTTCCGGAGGTGTTCCGGAGGTGTCCTGAACACCTCCGGAAAGAGCGCGCGTCAGAAAGGGGGCGGGGCTTAGATAGAGCGGAATTTCCGCTCCGTCCAAAGCGCTGTGGTTCCGGACCGTGGAACCACAGCCTAACAGCTACAGGACCTGCCAGAAACAAGGACCAATGAAGCTTGTTCCAGAACAACAGTAGTCACAGGACCTTCCTGGCAGACCAATAGGAGCAGCTGCAGTATCTGAGCATGTGACCCCTGATCTCCAATGAGAGATCTCACTCTGGGCATGCTCAGAAGGGAAAACGCAGGACTTTGTCCCAAAGACGTCTGCTCCAGCACTGGCTATAATAGCAGATCCAGGAAAGGCAGCAGCAAGTCACTGCACAGTACTGGAGTGGGCAAGACGCTTGGACCGACGTCTCTGCAGAGCAGGCTCCACTGCGGCCGGAGATGAATGGGAGACTGCAGTGGGGCTGGTTCGAGACTCCCCTTGTGCAGCAGCGGGAACTCGAACCCTAACATTACCCTCCCTCCTAGGGCCCCCCCTTCTTTGGGCCTTGCTACGCTCAAAGGCTGCGGAGCGTGAACATGCTCGGCAGTCTCCCAGGACCTATCCTCAGGCCCATAACCCCTCCAATCCACCAAATAAAATTTTTTGCCTCGTACCACCTTGTACCCAACAATGGCGTTCACCTCATGATCGTCGGTAGATGAACCCGACGTCCCGGCAGATGACTCGGAAAACCGGGAAATGGCCACGGGTTTCAGGAGGGACACGTGAAAGGTGTCAGTGATACCAAGGCGAGGCGGAAGGGCTAGGCGGTAAACCACCGGGTTCACCTGCTCAAGAACTTTAAAGGGGCCCAAAAAGCGAGGTGCCAACTTGGTGGACTCTACACGTAGCCTGATGTTTCGGGCAGAAAGCCACACTAGGTCACCCGGAGCAAATGTAGGAGCGGGGCGCCAATGGGCATCGGCCGAAGACCTCATCCTCTCTTTGGAGGCCTGAATGGCATCCTGTGTGCGGTCCCAAATGTCCCGTGCCTCCACAGCCCAGTCTGCCACCCTGGAATCGGCGGAAGACACGGGCATGGGCACTGGTACCCGCGGATGCTGACCGTAGTTCAGGAGGAATGGGGTCTGTCCGGTGGAGTCAGCCACAGCATTATTTAGAGCGAACTCAGCCCACGGTAGCAAGGATGCCCAGTCATCCTGCCTGGCAGAGACAAAATGTCGCAAGTATGTGACCAAGGTCTGGTTGGCCCTCTCTACCAACCCATTCGTCTCGGGATGGTATGCAGAGGAGAGATTCAACTCAATGCTGAGTAAACGACACAGCTCTCTCCAGAACCGAGACGCAAACTGGGGACCTCGATCACTGACAATTTTGTCTGGCATACCGTGAAGGCGGAAAATATGCCTAATGAATAATGCTGCCAATGCCCGTGCAGACGGTAACCGTGGTAACGGCACTAAGTGCAAGATTTTGGAGAAGTGGTCGGTTATCACCCAGATGATGGTGCAGCCCCGAGACTTGGGTAAGCCCACTACAAAATCCATCCCGACCATCTCCCAAGGCCTGTCTGCCACCGGTAAAGGGAAAAGTAACCCAGCTGGCCATTGTCGAGGGGACTTATTCTTGGAGCAGGAGACGCACGCCTGAACGTATTCCCTGACGTCACGGGCCATCTACGGCCACCAGTATGTTCTCGCCAGCAACTCAGAAGTCCTTTTTGTCCCAAAATGTCCACCCAACCTGGACGAATGTGCCCAAGAGAGTACTTCCGGTCGCAAATTGATGGGCACAAAAGTCTTGCCCGGAGGCACAGACTCAAGCGAAACCGGAGCCACCGTTCTTAGGCTTTCTGTGGGGACAATAAGCCGAGGCTCCTCCTCCACCTCCTCAGAGGACACCACGGAGCGGGATAGAGCGTCTGCGCGAATGTTCTTCTCACCGGAGAGGAAATGGAGGGTGAAATGGAACCGGGAGAAAAACAAGGACCATCTGGCCTGACAGGAATTTAGCCGCTGGGCTGTCTGCAAATACACCAAGTTCTTGTGGTCCCTGAATACTTGGAAGGGGAAGCGAGCCCCCTCCAGAAGATGTCTCCACTCGGAGAAGGCCAACTTCATAGCCAGTAACTCCCTGTCCCCGATGGAATAATTCCTCTCTGCTGGTATAAAGGTCTTGGAAAAGAAGAAGCAGGGATGCTTCCGACCCTGGGCATCCTTTTGAAAGAGGACTGCTCCAGCACCAACAGAAGAGGCATCCACCTCTAAGATAAACGGTTTATCGACATCGGGGCGATGTAAGATGGGAGCACTGGCGAAATGCGACTTGATGGAGGAGAACACCTTTGTGACCTCCTCTGACCACAACTTGGGATTAGCTCCCTTCTTGGTGAGGGCTACCAAGGGAGCTACCAAAGTAGAGAAGTGGGGAATGAATTGGCGATAGTAGTTAATGAACCCCATAAAGCGCTGCACCGCCTTAAGGGAGTGGGGTTCTTGCCAATCCATCACAGCCTGTAGTTTGGTAGAATCCATAGCCAATCCCTGGGTGGAGATGATATAGCCCAGGAAAGGTAGAGACTCCTGCTCAAACATGCACTTCTCTAACTTCGCATATAGGGAATTTGCTCGCAAGAGGTCGAAGACCTTGCAGACATCTCTCCGGTGGGAGGCCATATCTGGAGAAAAGATGAGAATGTCATCCAGATAGACTACCACCGAGGTGGTCAACATATCCCGGAAGATGTCATTCACAAAGTCTTGGAAGACAGCTGGGGCATTACAGAGCCCAAAGGGCATTACCAGATATTCATAATGCCCATCCCTGGTGTTAAATGCCGTCTTCCATTCGTCCCCCTCACGGATGCGAATCAGGTTATACACACCCCGCAGGTCTAACTTAGTAAATACCCTTGCTCCCCGAAGCCTGTCAAAGAGCTCAGAGATTAGCGGCAAAGGATATTTATTTTTCACGGTGATAGCGTTGAGACCCCTATAATCAATGCACGGACGTAATTCTCCGTTCTTCTTCTGCACAAAGAAGAACCCCGCTCCCGCTGGTGACACCGACTTCCTAATGAATCCCTTGCCAAGTTCTCCTGAATATATTGGGACATGGCCTCTGTCTCAGGAAGAGAGAGGGATAAACCCTCCCTCTAGGAGGCTCAGCTCCAGGCAAGAGGTCGATAGGACAGTCATAGGGGCGATGAGGCGGAATAGTCTCCGCAGCCTTCTTCGAGAAAACGTCGGCATAAGACCAATAGACCTTGGGAAGAGGAGAGAGGTCTATGGGTATCTCAGTGGTGTTGACCTGCACGCTGTCCCTAATGCATCTGCCTTTACATAAATTACCCCAACCCAGAATTCTCCCTGAAGACCACTCAATATGGGGAGAGTGGTGGCGGAGCCAGGGTAATCCCAACAAAACCTCATCTATACCCTCAGGGAGGATAAAAAATTATATATTCTCCTGATGGGAAGGAGACATAGACAAGGTGAGTGGGACAGACTGATGGGTGATTTGTGAGGACAGAATTGCTCCGTTCAACACCCGTACCGATACTGGTTCAGCCAGCAACACCAAAGGCATGGTGTGGCGAGAAGCAAAGGAGGATGACATAAAATTCCCCTCTGCCCCAGAATCCACACACAGCTTGACGGGTAGGGTGGTAGAACCGTGGGTAATTATCCCCTTGAGGAGCACTTTAGGGGCAAAACTCATGGCGTCCAGTGACCCTGTTCCTACGGTTACTGGGCGCGACCGTTTATTCAGCCGCTGTGGACATCGGTTGGCAAAATGTCCCTGCTGCTGGAAAATATAACAAATCGGGGATGGATGAGTGACCCGAGATTTAGATCCTGCAGGAGCAACCTCCTGAAGGTCGGGCGCCTGAACGGGCGACTCCAGAGGGGTGGTGAAGGTTGGAGCCAACCGAACCCTCTGCCTACACTGGGCACGTTCCAGCCTCCGCTCGTGGAAACGGAGGTCGACGCGGGTGGAAATAGCGATAAGCTTCTCCAGTGTGGCAGTAATCTCTCTGGTAGCCAAGGCGTCTTTCACATGACCCGCCAGTCCTCTCCAGAACACGGGAATGAGGACTTTATCTGGCCACTCTAATTCCGAGGCCAGAGTCCGAAATTGGACAGCAAACTGGCTGACCAAAGCCGAACCCTGGGTACTTGCCAGCAGTTTGAGCGCCGTATCGTGGGTGATCTGAGGTCCTAGAAAAACCTTTTTCAGAGCCTCCAGAAAACGAGAAGCACTCCGCACCACACGGTCGTCGCGCTCCCACAGCGGCGTTGCCCACTCCAACGCTCTGCCCGACAGAAGAGCTATCACAAAGCCCACTTGTGCCCGATCCGTGGGGAAACGTGCAGCCAGAAGCTCGAGGTGTATGGAGCACTGACTCACGAATCCCGACATTGCTTGCTGTCACCAGCAAACTTGTCTGGAAGCGGGAGGTGGGACAATGTAGGGACAGAGGTGGCAGAGGACAAACTGGCTGCAGCTACGCTAGCAGCCTGAACAGCGACTGCGGTAACATCCACAGCTGAGGTTGTGCGCTCAAGAGCCGCCAACCTACCCTCCAGCTGCTGGATGTACAGCTGTAAACGCTGTTCATCCACCATTTTACTAGCCAGACCCTGGCGCTAATATTATGTTAGGGTCTGCGGAACGCACCAAATATAAGATGTGGAGAGGTGCGTTCGCAGCCCGGGGTCCACCGTGCAGGCGGAGCCTGCTGCTAGTAAAATGGCGTAAGAAGAAAACTCTGTTATCCCGCAGATTCGCCAACATAAACGCCGTAACGCGCTGTGGCAATAAGTGCGAACTCTGTTACTCCACAGAGCCGCTAGAAGGAGAGCCGCAGCGCTATATGGCGATGTGTGCGAACTCACTAAACACAACTGAGTCGCAAAGAAAACACGCTAGGGCGCTGTCTAGCGTTGAAAGCGAACCCTGTTACGTCACAGGGCCGCTGAGAAAAAGTGCTGTGTCCTGTCAGGCTCTCAGGTACACAGTTAAGTGCTAAGCGTACATAAAGCGTGATCATGTGCTAATGTCCTCGCGGGAGTCACCCGCAATCTATGGCGTCTGAACGCCAGACCCTGAATACGGCAATCAAAACTCCTCACCGGTTATGCCGGTAATCTAGGGCATCTAGGACGCCGACCCTGACCGGCTAGCACACCAAACTCCTCACCGATTAAGTCGGTATTCTAGTGGCTTATTTCAGCCGGGTCCCTAACCACACACACACATGACCACACTGGCGCATAGCATACAATGGTTGATATTAGCGCATGGCGGCCCAGCCATGCTACCCTTTTATAGTAACAGCTACAGGACCTGCCAGAAACAAGGACCAATGAAGCTTGTTCCAGAACAACAGTAGTCACAGGACCTTCCTGGCAGACCAATAGGAGCTGCTGCAGTATCTGAGCATGTGACCCCTGATCTCCAATGAGAGATCTCACTCTGGGCATGCTCAGAAGGGAAAACGCAGGACTTTGTCCCAAAGACGTCTGCTCCAGCACTGGCTATAATAGCAGATCCAGGAAAGGCAGCAGCAAGTCACTGCACAGTACTGGAGTGGGCAAGACGCTTGGACCGACGTCTCTGCAGAGCAGGCTCCACTGCTGCCGGAGATGAATGGGAGACTGCAGTGGGGCTGGTTCGAGACTCCCCTTGTGCAGCAGCGGGAACTCGAACCCTAACATTACCCTCCCTCCTAGGGCCTCCCCTTCTTTGGGCCTTGCTGCGCTCAAAGGCAGCGATGAGCTGCGGAGCGTGAATATGCTCGGCAGGCTCCCAGGACCTATCCTCAGGCCCATAACCCCTCCAATCCACCAAATAAAATTTTTTGCCTCGTACCACCTTGTACCCAACAATGGCGTTCACCTCATGATCGTCGGTAGATGAACCCGACGTCCCGGCAGATGACTCGGAAAATCGGGAAATGGCCACGGGTTTCAGGAGGGACACGTGAAAGGTGTCAGTGATACCAAGGCGAGGCGGAAGGGCTAGGCGGTAAACCACCGGGTTCACCTGCTCAAGAACTTTAAAGGGGCCCAAAAAGCGAGGTGCCAACTTGGTGGACTCTACACGTAGCCTGATGTTTCGGGCAGAAAGCCACACTAGGTCACCCGGAGCAAATGTAGGAGTGGGGCGCCGATGGGCATCGGCCGAAGACCTCATCCTCTCTTTGGAGGCCTGAATGGCATCCTGTGTGCGGTCCCAAATGTCCCGTGCCTCCACAGCCCAGTCTGCCACCCTGGAATCGGCGGAAGACACGGGCATGGGCACTGGTACCCGCGGATGCTGACCGTAGTTCAGGAGGAATGGGGTCTGTCCGGTGGAGTCAGCCACAGCATTATTTAGAGCGAACTCAGCCCACGGTAGCAAGGATGCCCAGTCATCCTGCCTGGCAGAGACAAAATGTCGCAAGTATGTGACCAAGGTCTGGTTGGCCCTCTCTACCAACCCATTCGTCTCGGGATGGTATGCAGAGGAGAGATTGAACTCAATGCTGAGTAAACGACACAGCTCTCTCCAGAACCGAGACGCAAACTGGGGACCTCGATCACTGACAATTTTGTCTGGCATACCGTGAAGGCGGAAAATATGCCTAATGAATAATGCTGCCAATGCCCGTGCAGACGGTAACCGTGGTAACGGCACTAAGTGCAAAATTTTGGAGAAGTGGTCGGTTATCACCCAGATGATGGTGCAGCCCCGAGACTTGGGTAAGCCCACTACAAAATCCATCCCGACCATCTCCCAAGGCCTGTCTGCCACCGGTAAAGGGAAAAGTAACCCAGCTGGCCATTGTCGAGGGGACTTATTCTTGGAGCAGGAGACGCACGCCTGAACGTATTCCCTGACGTCACGGGCCATCTACGGCCACCAGTATGTTCTCGCCAGCAACTCAGAAGTCCTTTTTGTCCCAAAATGTCCACCCACCCTGGACGAATGTGCCCAAGAGAGTACTTCCGGTCGCAAATTGATGGGCACAAAAGTCTTGCCCGGAGGCACAGACTCAAGCGAAACCGGAGCCACCGTTCTTAGGCTTTCTGTGGGGACAATAAGCCGAGGCTCCTCCTCCACCTCCTCAGAGGACACCACGGAGCGGGATAGAGCGTCTGCGCGAATGTTCTTCTCACCGGAGAGGAAATGGAGGGTGAAATGGAACCGGGAGAAAAACAAGGACCATCTGGCCTGACAGGAATTTAGCCGCTGGGCTGTCTGCAAATACACCAAGTTCTTGTGGTCCCTGAATACTTGGAAGGGGAAGCGAGCCCCCTCCAGAAGATGTCTCCACTCGGAGAAGGCCAACTTCATAGCCAGTAACTCCCTGTCCCCGATGGAATAATTCCTCTCTGCTGGTGTAAAGGTCTTGGAAAAGAAGAAGCAGGGATGTTTCCGACCCTGGGCATCCTTTTGAAAGAGGACTGCTCCAGCACCAACAGAAGAGGCATCCACCTATAAGATAAACGGTTTATCGACATCGGGGCGATGTAAGATGGGAGCACTGGCGAAATGCGACTTGATGGAGGAGAACACCTTTGTGACCTCCTCTGACCACAACTTGGGATTAGCTCCCTTCTTGGTGAGGGCTACCAAGGGAGCTACCAAAGTAGAGAAGTGGGGAATGAATTGGCGATAGTAGTTAATGAACCCCATAAAGCGCTGCACCGCCTTAAGGGAGTGGGGTTCTTGCCAATCCATCACAGCCTGTAGTTTGGTAGGATCCATAGCCAATCCCTGGGTGGAGATGATATAGCCCAGGAAAGGTAGAGACTCCTGCTCAAACATGCACTTCTCCAACTTCGCATATAGGGAATTTGCTCGCAAGAGGTCGAAGACCTTGCAGACATCTCTACGGTGGGAGGCCATATCTGGAGAAAAGATGAGAATGTCATCCAGATAGACTACCACCGAGGTGGTCAACATATCCCGGAAGATGTCATTCACAAAGTCTTGGAAGACAGCTGGGGCATTACAGAGCCCAAAGGGCATTACCAGATATTCATAATGCCCATCCCTGGTGTTAAATGCCGTCTTCCATTCGTCCCCCTCACGGATGCGAATCAGGTTATACACACCCCGCAGGTCTAACTTAGTAAATACCCTTGCTCCCCGAAGCCTGTCAAAGAGCTCAGAGATTAGCGGCAAAGGATATTTATTTTTCACGGTGATAGCGTTGAGACCCCTATAATCAATGCACGGACGTAATTCTCCGTTCTTCTTCTGCACAAAGAAGAACCCCGCTCCCGCTGGTGACACCGACTTCCTAATGAATCCCCTTGCCAAGTTCTCCTGAATATATTGGGACATGGCCTCTGTCTCAGGAAGAGAGAGGGATAAACCCTTCCTCTAGGAGGCTCAGCTCCAGGCAAGAGGTCGATAGGACAGTCATAGGGGCGATGAGGCGGAAGAGTCTCCGCAGCCTTCTTCGAGAAAACGTCGGCATAAGACCAATAGACCTTGGGAAGAGGAGAGAGGTCTATGGGTATCTCAGTGGTGTTGACCTGCACGCTGTCCCTAATGCATCTGCCTTTACATAAATTACCCCAACCCAGAATTCTCCCTGAAGACCACTCAATATGGGGAGAGTGGTGGCGGAGCCAGGGTAATCCCAACAAAACCTCATCTATACCCTCAGGGAGGATAAAAAATGATATATTCTCCTGATGGGAAGGAGACATAGACAAGGTGAGTGGGACAGACTGATGGGTGATTTGTGAGGACAGAATTGCTCCGTTCAACACCCGTACCGATACTGGTTCAGCCAGCAACACCAAAGGCATGGTGTGGCGAGAAGCAAAGGAGGATGACATAAAATTCCCCTCTGCCCCAGAATCCACACACAGCTTGACGGGTAGGGTGGTAGAACCGTGGGTAATTATCCCCTTGAGGAGCACTTTAGGGGCAAAACTCATGGCGTCCAGTGACCCTGTTCCTACAGTTACTGGGCGCGACCGTTTATTCAGCCGCTGTGGACATCGGTTGGCAAAATGTCCCTGCTGCTGGCAAATATAACAAATCGGGGATGGACGAGTGACCCGAGATTTAGATCCTGCAGGAGCAACCTCCTGAAGGTCGGGCGCCTGAACGGGCGACTCCAGAGGGGTGGTGAAGGTTGGAGCCAACCGAACCCTCTGCCTACACTGGGCACGTTCCAGCCTCCGCTCGTGGAAACGGAGGTCGACGCGGGTGGAAATAGCGATAAACTTCTCCAGTGTGGCAGTAATCTCTCTGGTAGCCAAGGCGTCTTTCACATGACCCGCCAGTCCTCTCCAGAACACGGGAATGAGGACTTTATCTGGCCACTCTAATTCCGAGGCCAGAGTCCGAAATTGGACAGCAAACTGGCTGACCAAAGCCGAACCCTGGGTACTTGCCAGCAGTTTGAGCGCCGTATCGTGGGTGATCTGAGGTCCTAGAAAAACCTTTTTCAGAGCCTCCAGAAAACGAGAAGCACTCCGCACCACACGGTCATCGCGCTCCCACAGCGGCGTTGCCCACTCCAACGCTCTGCCCGACAGAAGAGCTATCACAAAGCCCACTTGTGCCCGATCCGTGGGGAAACGTGCAGCCAGAAGCTCGAGGTGTATGGAGCACTGACTCACGAATCCCCGACATTGCTTGCTGTCACCAGCAAACTTGTCTGGAAGCGGGAGGTGGGACAATGTAGGGACAGAGGTGGCAGAGGACAAACTGGCTGCAGCTACGCTAGCAGCCTGAACAGCGACTGCGGTAACATCCACAGCTGAGGTTGTGCGCTCAAGAGCCGCCAACCTACCCTCCAGCTGCTGGATGTACAGCTGTAAACGCTGTTCATCCACCATTTTACTAGCCAGACCCTGGTGCTAATATTATGTTAGGGTCTGCGGAACGCACCAAATATAAGATGTGGAGAGGTGCGTTCGCAGCCCGGGGTCCACCGTGCAGGCGGAGCCTGCTGCTAGTAAAATGGCGTAAGAAGAAAACTCTGTTATCCCGCAGAGTCGCCAACATAAACGCCGTAACGCGCTGTGGCAATAAGTGCGAACTCTGTTACTCCACAGAGCCGCTAGAAGGAGAGCCGCAGCGCTATATGGCGATGTGTGCGAACTCACTAAACACAACTGAGTCACAAAGAAAACACGCTAGGGCGCTGTCTAGCGTTGAAAGCGAACCCTGTTACGTCACAGGGCCGCTGAGAAAAAGTGCTGTGTCCTGTCAGGCTCTCAGGTACACAGTTAAGTGCTAAGCGTACATAAAGCGTGATCATGTGCTAATGTCCTCGCGGGAGTCACCCGCAATCTATGGCGTCTGAACGCCAGACCCTGAATACGGCAATCAAAACTCCTCACCGGTTATGCCGGTAATCTAGGGCATCTAGGACGCCGACCCTGACCAGTTAGCACACCAAACTCCTCACCGATTAAGTCGGTATTCTAGTGGCTTATTTCAGCCGGGTCCCTAACCACACACACACATGACCACACTGGCGCATAGCATACAATGGTTGATATTAGCGCATGGCGGCCCAGCCATGCTACCCTTTTATAGTAACAGCTACAGGACCTGCCAGAAACAGCTGCTGCAGTATCTGAGCATGTGACCCCTGATCTCCAATGAGAGATCTCACTCTGGGCATGCTCAGAAGGGAAAACGCAAGACTTTGTCCCAAAGACGTCTGCTCCAGCACTGGCTATAATAGCAGATCCAGGAAAGGCAGCAGCAAGTCACTGCTCAGTACTGGAGTGGGCAAGACGCTTGGACCGACGTCTCTGCAGAGCAGGCTCCACTGCGGCCGGAGATGAATGGGAGACTGCAGCGGGGCTGGTTCGAGACTCCCCTTGTGCAGCAGCGGGAACTCGAACCCTACCACCACGTGAGCCGACTTTCCTTTTCTTCTCCCCCTGTTTTTTATATTGCAAGTTTTTTAAATAGTGTCACTTTTGGGTATTTTTTTGTCATATAGGCCCCTCAATGTGTCTTCAAATGTGATGTGGTCCCTAAATAAATGGTTTTGTAAATTTTTTTGGAAAATTGAGAATGATGCAAATGTAAAGTAGACATGTGATAAATGTTATTTATTAACTATTTTGCATGATATAACTATCTGATTTTAGGGCGTAAAAATGAAAAAAATTAACATTTCAAAATTGGCACCAAAATTCCAATATTTTTACAAATAAATGCAAAAAAATCAGCCTAAATATACCACCAACATGGTACAATATGTCGAGAAAAAATATTCTCATAATTACTGGAATACGTTGAAGCGTTCCAGAGTTTTTACCTCCTAAAGTGACATTTGTAAGAATTGTAAAATTTGGCCTGGTCAGGAAGTTGAAAACAGGCTCGCTGCAAAGCCTTTAAAGGCTTAACCAAGACAAGCCTTTAAAGCTCATAACACAAAGGTGAGAAATCCCATGCAAACCACAGGCACACTGAACCCTTTTGTGTGACTTGACACACATGGATATACCTCGTCATACAACAAATCAAAGCAAGGCTATGAGGTATTGAATCTTGAAAATGACCTATAATAACAGAATGCAATATCTCTGAGCCTAACCGAG
Source organism: Oophaga sylvatica (assembly GCA_033576555.1). Taxonomy (NCBI): domain Eukaryota; kingdom Metazoa; phylum Chordata; class Amphibia; order Anura; family Dendrobatidae; genus Oophaga; species Oophaga sylvatica. The sequence goes on along the minus strand of JARQOD010000006.1, from coordinate 285,601,694 downwards.
CACATCATCCGAATTGGCATCCCTTCCCCCATACCCCCGTGCCCCGCAGCCAATTGTAGCACTCTGTGCTATGGAGTTATAAAGCTTAGCCACCAGGAATTACACACAATAGGCATATTTGTGCTTGATGCGCAGATAAAATCCAGCCAAATCCAGTGGCACTGCTGCCACTCCATTCAGAGCTTCGGGCAGAAAGTTGTGGGCCATTCACGGTTTTGGACTGAGAATCATACTCTCAGAGATGGGAGGAGAGAGGCTGCGCAAGCCCAGGGGTGGGCATAGAGTGTTGGAGGAGCAGCTAAGAAGATAAGTGTCAGCTCCTCACTTGGAGCTCAGTTTTCTTCTGGCATTAGGAACCGTTATCAGACAGAGCCAGGAAAGCCTGTAACTAAGATTTGGTCCTGTGATCCATCAGCGTCTCTCCATGGTCACATGCTACATAACACAGTAATTGCAACCTATCTATACCCTATTCTTTGTACTACACCCTGACTGCATACCTGTATATTGTTCTGTAAATATATGCTTGTATATTTCTAGTGCACCTTTTAGGTGATTAAATATAAAATTAATCTTGGGCTGCTCTTTTATCTCGATCCACGAATCCCTATGTCTGCACACTCGGTTGGTTATATGATACGCTACCGGGTTGGTTCCTGACCCGATATAAGCCTGTTATCAGACGGGGCTTAATTCAAATGAGGAACTAGTGGCAGAATACCTGTCACGGGTGTGTCGCCACAAAGATCGTCGCGATTACACAATCTGACTTCGCGCAGCTGAGTTTTTGGTGCTTGGTGTTTTTCGGCAGTGAGGGAGTTAATTCTTTCTCTCTCTGTGCTAGACAAGGCCAGCCACACCCAGCTGCAATTAATGGGATTCCTTCAAATACCTGTCAGTCTGCTAGGAATGTGTCGGTGAAAGCATTCATGCAGACCAGCAGAGCGGATCGTGGTATTGTGAAGTCTGAAGTGAAGAGTACCTGGTGTGGTCTTTTTTCCCTCCTCGCTTTATCATTTATCTCCGTACCCGTTGGTGTTCCCTCTGTTTTTTGTGGTGTGAGTTTTGTATGCAAGGTGGATTTTAGTTTACCCCTTGTACTGTCTCGTTCGTCTATTACTGTGTCTAGGCATATACCTTCCAGTCCCCTGTGTTGTGATCAGGGTCCTTCTCAGGACTAGATCACTGAGGTTCAGGGATCCTCAGGAGGTAGGGATTACGCTGGCGGCCTGGACCTCTGTACCATCAACAGTACCTCTAGGTAGAGGGATTAGTCAGGACCCCAGCTTAGGGTCAGCATAGACCCCGGACCTCCTGTATGCAGTAACAGCGTGACATTTTCACCGACCACTAAAGATTTTCTCCAGCCACCATGGATCCAGTAGCCAGTCTAGCTCGGCAGTTGCAGAGTTTGTCCATGGAGCTGGCGGACGTTAAGTCCAAGGTTTTGTACCCCCTGGAGCAAGCCGGACCAGAACCTAAAGTAGCTCTCCCTGACAGGTTCACTGGGGGGACAAGTTTTTTGCTTTCCGGGAGGCATGTAAATTGTACTTTCGGCTGCGACCTCGGTCATCTGGGAATGAAGAACAAAGGGTGGGGATTGTCATCTCGCTCCTACAAGGAGACCCCCAATCCTGGGCGTTCTCTCTCTCCCCAGGCTCCCCAGCTCTCCAGTCAGTGGATAGGTTTTTTGCAGCTCTGGGTCTTGTATATGATGACCCGGATCGGGTCTCCCTTGCTGAATCTAAGTTACGTAGGATCCAGCAGGGAGATCGTCCGGCGGAGGAATTCTGTTCGGAGTTCCGTAGGTGGGCCACGGACACCCAGTGGAATGACCCGGCTCTTAGGAGCCAGTTTTGTCAAGGTTTATCTGACAAATTAAAGGATGTGCTGGCACAGTATGACCCTCCCACGTCACTGGAAGCCGCTATGGCCCTTGCTATTCGTATTGACAGACGGCTTCGGGAGAGGTGCGGGGTAACTCCGCCCCTGTGATGACTCCACCTTCCTCAAGGGTCCCTTATATGGAGGTTCCCCTGGTCAGTCCAGAGGAGCCTATGCAATTAGGAGGGACATCATTCCGGGGGAGGGGATCGGTGGGGCGCCACAAAACAGGAAGTTGTTTCTTCTGTGGGAAAAAGGGACATTTTATTGGGGGGTGTCCATCCGTCCTTTGCAGAGTGAGAACTCGCTGGAAAACTATTGATCCCAGATTGTGTGGTGGACGGCAATCTGGGAGTAAGTATTTCGTCCCTAAGTTCGTCTCAGTTTCTCGTACCGGCGGAGGTGGTGGTGGGTGCGAGAACTGAGAAGATATCTGTTCTTCTGGATAGTGGGGCCGGGGCTAATCTGGTGGATGCTCGCTTTGCCCGGGTTCAAGGTATGCGATTGAGTGTGTTGGCTAAACCCGTCCCCATATTCTCGATCGACGCCAGACCTCTCTGTCAGGGTAGTTTTTTGCAAGCAGTGCATAACATAGATCTTCAAGTGGGGGCGATACATAAAGAACTGTTGTCGTGTTACGTGTTGGAGGGTCTTCCCACTCCTATAGTGTTGGGCCTTCCTTGGTTAACTAAGCATAACCCGGTTATTAATTGGCAATCCAGAGAGATAAGCCAATGGAGTGAATTCTGTAATAAAAACTGCATGAATACGGTCATCGGTGCGGTCGCTCCTAGAACCTTACCTCCATTTCTGGTGGACTTTGAGGATGTATTCTCGGAGAAAGGGTGTCAAGAACTATCTCCTCATCGCGTGTATGACTGTTCTGTAAAATTGCTCCCTGAAGCTAAGTTACCGAAATCTAGGTTGTATAACCTTTCTGGTCCTGAGAGGCAGGCCATGAAGGATTATATTTCGGAGAGTCTGGCTAAGGGGCATATTAGACCTTCATCTTCCCCGGTGGCCGCGGGGTTCTTCTTTGTGAAGAAGAAAGATGGAGGCCTACGCCCTTGCCTGGATTTCCGTGAGCTTAATCGGATTACGGTCCGAGATCCGTATCCGCTCCCACTTATTCCCGATCTCTTCAATCAGATCGTGGGCGCCAAATGGTTCTCTAAGTTGGATCTCAGGGGGGCGTACAATCTGATTAGGATGAAGTAGGGGGATGAGTGGAAGACGGCGTTTAACACTCCGGAGGGGCATTATGAGAACCTTGTCATGCCATTTGGTCTGACTAATGCCCCGGCGGTGTTTCAACATTTTGTTAATGACATCTTTCGCCACCTAGTGGGACAGTTTGTTGTCATATATCTGGATGACATCTTAATTTACTCGCCAGATCTTGTGTCTCATCAGGAGCATGTTAGGCAGGTGTTACAGATCTTGCGGGATAATAAACTGTACGCCAAATGGGAGAAGTGTGTGTTCGCCGTACAGGAACTTCAGTTTTTAGGATTCCTGGTGTCAGCATCCAGTTTTCGTATGGACCCTGGGAAAGTGCGGGCAGTTCTTGAGTGGGATCTGCCAGAGGATCTTAAGGCATTACAACGTTTCCTGGGGTTTGCTAACTACTACCGGAAATTTATTTGTAATTTCTCGTCCATAGTTAAACCTCTCACAGACATGACTAAAAAAGGGACGGATTTTTCAAGGTGGTCTGACAAGGCTTGTCAAGCGTTTTCCTCCTTGAAAAAATGTTTTGCTTCGGCACCCATACTTATTCAACCTGATGCGTCACAGCCGTTCATTGTAGAGGTGGACGCTTCCGAGGTAGGGGTGGGAGCAGTATTGTCACAAGGTTCGTCCCCTGGTAAATGGCATCCGTGCGCCTTCTTCTCTAAAAAATTGTCGTCCGCTGAGAGGAATTATGATGTCGGCAATAGGGAACTCTTAGCCATTAAGTTAGCTTTTGAGGAGTGGCGTCATTTTTTGGAGGGGGCAGTCCACCCGGTCACCGTCATTACCGATCACAAGAACCTGCTATATTTAGAGTCCGCTAAACGTCTGAATCCCAGACAAGCTAGGTGGTCGTTGTTTTTTACCAGGTTTAATTTTGTCGTCACATATCGTCCTGGGTCAAAAAATGTTAAGGCGGATGCCTTATCTCGCAGTTTCCCTGGGGCCGGGAAGACGGATGACCCGGTTCCGATCCTTCAGGAGGGGGTGGTGGTGTCGGCTGTATGCTCTGAGCTTGAGGAGGAGGTATTGGAGGCTCAGGGGGACGCCCCTGTAGGACCTCCAGGGAGACTGTTTGTTCCAAATCAGTTGCGACAAAAGGTGATCGAGGCACACCATAATTCAGCTTTGGCAGGACACCCAGGGAGTAAAGCAACTGAGGATCTCCTCTCGCGCCGGTTTTGGTGGCCTAACTTACATAGGGAGATGGTAACTTTTGTCGCGTCCTGCGAGGTTTGTGCGCGCTCTAAGACCCAACATACCCATCTGTCTGGGACCCTCTTACCTTTGAAGATCCCGGAGCGTCCGTGGACTCATCTGTCTATGGACTTCATTACGGACCTCCCGCCGTCTTCGGGTAAAACTCATACTCGTTGTAGTGGACAGGTTCAGCAAGATGGCACATTTTATCGCTCTTCCTGCTCTTCCCAATGCTAAGACTCTTGCGCAGGTGTTCATTGGGGAGATTGTGAGGCTTCATGGGGTACCCTCCGATGTGGTGTCTGATCGGGGGTCTCAGTTTGTGTCCAAATTCTGGAAGGCATTTTGTACACGGCGGGGGATGCAGTTGTCATTTTCATCGGCTTTTCATCCGCAGACCAATGGTCAGACAGAGCGTCTGAACCAGAGCTTGGAGACATATCTCCGGTGTTTTGTGTCAGAGAACCAGGAGGACTGGGCTTCTTTCTTGCCTCTGGCGGAATTCGCTCTTAACAATAGGCGGAGCGAGTCCACTAGTAAGTCCCCGTTTTTTGGGGCATATGGTTTTCACTCCCAGTTTTGTACTTTCAATAGGGGGGGCTCTTCTGGGGTACCTGAGGAGGAACGATTTTCGTCGTCACTTACTTCAGTGTGGAGAGGAGTGCTGAATAATCTGAGTACTATGGGGAACCGATACAAACGTATGGCTGATAGGAGGAGAGTGTCTGGTCCGGACCTATGTGTGAACGATCGGGTATGGTTGTCTACCAAGAATTAAAACTTAAGGTTCCCTCCTGGAAACTGGGTCCCAGGTTCATCGGGCCATACAAGATCAGTTCTATAATTAATCCGGTGGCATTCCGTCTTGACCTCCCTCCTACATTTAAAATTCACAATGTGTTCCACAGATCGTTGCTTAAGAGGTATGTGGCGCCGGTGATACCGTCACCTTTACCTCCTCCTCCTGTGGTGGTCAATGGTAACTTGGAGTTTCAGGTGTCGAAAATCATCGATTCACGTCTGAATCGCCGGTCCCTTCAGTACCTGGTTCATTGGAGGGGGTATGGTCCTGAGGAGAGGACGTGGGTTCCTGCGTCGGATATTAACGCAGATCGATTAATTCGGGCCTTCCACACAACTCACCCAGATAAACCTGGCCCTGAGGGTCCGGAGGCCCCTCATAGAAGGGGGGGTACTGTCACGGGTGTGTCGCCACGAAGATCGTCGCGATTACACAATCTGACTTCGCGCAGCTGAGTTTTTGGTGCTTGGTGTTTTTCGGCAATGAGGGATTTAATTCTTTCTCTCTCTGTGCTAGACAAGGCCAGCCACACCCAGATGCAATTAATGGGATTCCTTCAAATACCTGCCAGTCTGCTAGGAATGTGTCGGTGAAAGCATTCATGCAGACCAGCAGAGCGGATCGTGGTATTGTGAAGTCTGAAGTGAAGAGTACCAGGTGTGGTCTTTTTTCCCCTCCTCGCTTTATCATTTATCTCCGTACCCGTTGGTGTTCCCTCTGTTTTTTGTGGTGTGAGTTTTGTATGCAAGGTGGATTTTAGTTTACCCCTTGTAATGTCTCGTTCGTCTATTACTGTGTCTAGGCATATACCTTCCAGTCCCCTGTGTTGTGATCAGGGTCCTTCTCAGGACTAGATCACTGAGGTTCAGGGATCCTCAGGAGGTAGGGATTATGCTGGCGGCCTGGACCTCTGTACCATCAACAGTACCTCCAGGTAGAGGGATTAGTCAGGACCCCAGCTTAGGGTCAGCATAGACCCCGGACCTCCTGTATGCAGTAACAGCGTGACAATACCATATTGTTTTAGTAAGGAACTCTGGCAGTGACAGCCAGGAGGTTTATATATATATCCCCAGCCTGGACTGGTGATATATATCCCCTCTCACTGGGAGCGCCTCACTAACTCGTAACTCGTAACTCTTAGGAACCTTGAGTACTGCAGAAATTCTTTTGTAACCTTGGCCAGATGTGTGCCTTGCCACAATTCAGTCTATGAGCTCCTTGGCCAGTTCCTTTGACCTCATGATTCTCATTTGGTCTGACATGCACTGTGAGATCTTATATAGACAGGTGTGTGCCTTTACAAATCAAGTCCTATCAGTTTAATTAAACACAGTTGGACTCCAATGAAGGAGTACAACCACTTAAAAATGAGTGTCTGAGCAAAGGTTCTGAATATTTATGAGCATGTGATATTTCAGTTTTTCTTTTTTAATAAATTTTCAAAAATTTCTACATTTCTGGGGTTTTTTTTCAATCAAAATGGGTGGCAGAGCGTACATTAATGTGAAAAAAATGAACTTTTTTGAATTTACCAAATGGCTGCAATGAAACAAAGAGTGAAAATTTTAAAGGGGACTGAATACTTTCCATACCCACTGTATGAGTGTAGGCTTGTTCAAATCTTTAGGTCTTTTCATATAACCCCAGACAGACTCGATAATATCATTACTTCCAGGACTCCATGTTCTTATTTATACCAAAGAAAGTTCTTATTGACATTTGCTGTATGTTTGAGGCTGTTTTTCTGTTGCAGAATAATTTTAGAGACTTTCAGATGCCTCCCTAATAGTATTACATGATGGATCAGTATCAGCCTGTATTTGTCAACATTGAGGACACCAAGAAATGGGCAGTGTTGAGTACTGTAGTCGCAGTAGTCAGCCAAGGAAACTTAACGTGGGTTGAAATTACTCAATTTGAAGGGGCTAAACGGTAAATATTTACAATCAGAAGTCGATTATTAGCCTGTTAACCCCTTCACCCCCAAGGGTGGTTTGCACGTTAATGACCGGGCCAATTTTTACAATTCTGACCACTGTCTCTTTATGAGGTTATAACTCTGGAACGCTTCAACGGATCTTCGCGATTCTGAGATTGTTTTCTCGTGACATATTGTACTTCACGTTAGAAGTAAAATTTCTTCGATATAACTTGCGTTTATTTTTGAAAAAAATGCAAATATGGCGAAAATTTTTAAAATTTTGCAATTTTCAAACTTTGAATTTTTATTCCCTTAAAACAGAGAAATATGTCACATAAAATAGTTAAGAAATAACATTTCCCACATGTCTACTTTACATCAGCACAATTTTGGAACCAAAATTTTTTTTTGTTAGGAAGTTATAAGGGTTAAAAGTTGACCAGCGATTTCTCATTTTTACAACAAAATTTACAAAGCCATTTTTTTTAGGGACCACCTCTCATTTGAAGTCACTTTGAGGGTCTATATGGCAGAAAATACCCAAAAGTGACACCATTCTAAAAACTGCACCCCTCAAGGTACTCAAAACCACATTCAAGAAGATTATTAACCCTTCAGGTGCTTCACAGGAACTAAAGCAACGTGGAAGGAAAAAATGAATATTTAACTTTTTAGCCACAAAAATGATCTTTTACAAACTTTTTTTTTATTTTCACAAGGGTAAAAGGAGAAAATGGACAAATAAGGTTGTTATGCAATTTCTCCTGAGTACGCCAATACCCAATATGTGGGGGAAAACCACTGTTTGGGCACACGGCAGAGCTCGTAAGGGAAGGAGCGCCGTTTGACTTTTTCAAACTAAAATTGGCTGGAATTGAGATTGGACGCCATGTCGTGTTTGGAGAGCCCCTGATGCGCCTAAACAGTGGAAACCCCCACAAGTGACACCATTTTGGAAACTAGACCCCCTAAGGTACTTATCTAGATCTGTTTTGAGCACTTTGAACTCCCAAGTGTTTCACAAAAGCTTATAATGCCTGGGTGTGAAAAAAAAAAAAACAATTTTCCACAAAAATGATTTTTTAGTCCCAAATTTTTGAATTTTCCCAAGGAAATTGGACCCCAAAAGTTGTTGTCCAATTTGTCCTGAGTACGCTGATACCCCATATGTGGGGGGGGGGAACTGTTTGGGTGCACGGCAGGGCTTGGAAAGGAAGTAGTAACGTTTTGGAATGCAGACGTTGATGGGGGTCATGTTCCGTTTGCAGTGCCCCAGATGAGCCTAAACAGTGGAAACCCCCCACAAGTGACCCCATTTTGGAAACTATACCCCCTAAGGAACTTATCTAGATCTTTGGTGAGCACTTTGAACCCCCAAGTGCTTCACACAAGTTTATAATGCCCGGGCATGAAAATAAAAAATCCTATTTTTTTCCCACAAAAATTATCTTTTAGTCACTAATTTTTTATTTTCTCAAGGGTAACAGGAGAAATTGGACCACATAAGTTGTTGTACAATTTGTCCTGAGTACGCTGATACCCCATATGTGGGTGGGAACCACTGTTTGGGCGCACGGCAGAGCTCGGAATGGAAGGAGCACCATTTGACTTTTTCCAACCAAAATTGGCTGGAATTGAGATTGGATGCCATGTTGCATTTGGAGAGCCCCTGATGTGCCTAAACAGTGGAAACCCCCCACAAATGACCCCATTTTGGAAACTAGACCCCCTAAGGAACTTTTCTAGATCTTTGGTGAGCAATTTTAACCCCCAAGTGCTTCACACAAGTTTATAACGTAGAGCCGTAAAATTTAAAAATCATATTTTTTCCACAAAATTATCTTTTCACCCCAATTTTTATTTTTCCAAGGGTAACAAGACTCCAAAAGTTATTGTGCAATTTGTCCTGAGTGCGCTGATACCCCATATGTGGGGGTAAACCACTGTTTGGGTGCATGGCAGAGTTTGGAAGGGAAGGAGTGCCGTCTGACTTTTTCAACGCAGAATTGGCTGGACGCCATGTCGTGTTTGGAGAGCTCCTGATCTGCCTAAACAGTGGAAACCCCCATAAATGATGCCATTTTGGAAACTAGACCCTCAAGGAACTTATCTAGATGTGTGGTGAGAACTTTTAACCCCAGGTGTTTCACTAAAGTTTATAACGTACAGCCGTAAAATAAAAAATCCTTTTTTTTTTTACAAAAATGATTTTTTCGTCCCCAATATTTTATTTTCACAAGGGTAACAGAAGAAATTGGAACCCAAAAGTTGTTGTCCAATTTGTCCTGAGTACGCTGATACCCAATATGTGGGAGAAAACTACTGTATGGGCGCACGTCAGGGCTCGGAAGGGAAGTAGTGACGTTTTGGATTGCAGACTTTGATGGAATGGTCTGGGGGCGTCATGTCACATTTGGAGAGCCCCTGATGCACCTATACAGTGGAAACCCCCCACAAGTGACCCCATTTTGGCAAATAGACCCCACAAGGAACTTATCTAGATGTGTGGTGAGCACTTTGAACCCCGAAGTGCTTCACAGAAGTTTCTAAGGTACAGCCGTAAAAATAAAAAATCTTTTTTTTTTTACAAAAATGATTTTTTTCGCCCCCAATATTTTATTTTCACAAGGGTAACAGGAGAAATTGGACCCCAAAAGTTGTTGTCCAATTTGTCCTGAGTACGCTGATACCCAATATGTGGGAGAAAACTACTGTATGGGCGCACGTCAGGGCTCGGAAGGGAAGTAGTGACGTTTTGGATTGCAGACTTTGATGGAATGGTCTGGGGGCGTCATGTCGCATTTGGAGAGCCCCTGATGCGCCTAAACAGTGGAAACCCCCCACAAGTGACCCCATTTTGGAAAATAGACCCCACAAGGAACTTGTCTAGATGTGTGGTGAGCACTTTGAACCCCGAAGTGCTTCACAGAAGTTTATAACGCACAGCCGTAAAAATAAAAAATCCTTTTTTTTTTTGCAAAAATGATTTTTTTGCCCCAATATTTTATTTTTACAAGGGTAACAGGAGAAATTGGACCCCAAAAGATGTTGTCCAATTTGTCCTGAGTACGCTGATATCCAATATGTGGGAGAAAACTACTGTATGGGTACACGTTGGGGCTCGGAAGGGAAGTAGTGACGTTTTGGATTGCAGACTTTGATGGAATGGTCTGGGGGCGTCATGTCGCATTTGGAGAGCCCCTGATGCGCCTAAACAGTGGAAATCCCCAACAAGTGACCCCATTTTGGAAAATAGACCCCACAAGGAACTTATCTAGATGTGTGGTGAGCGCTATGAAGCCCCAAGTGCTTCACAGAAGTTTATAATGTACAGCCATAAAAACAAAAAAATATTTTTTTTTGTACAAAAATGATATTTTCGCCCCCAGTTTTTTTTTTCCCAAGGGTAGCAGAAGAAATAGGACAAATTGCACAATAACTCTTGGGGTCCAGAGTACGCTGATACCCCATATGTGGGGATAAACTACTGTTTGGACGCATGGCAGAGCTGAGAAGTGAAGGAGCACCGTTTGACTTTTTCAACGCAGAATTGGCTGGAATTGAGATCAGACGCCATGTCACATTTGGAGAGCCCCTGATGTGCCTAAACAGCGGAAACCCCCCAATTCTAACTCCAACTCTAACCCCAACACACCCCTAACCCTAGTCCCAACCCTAACCACAAACCTAACCCTAACACACCCCTAATCCCAACCCTAACCCTAATCCTAACTTTAGCGCCAACCCTAACCCTAACTTTAGCCGCAACCCTAACCCTAACCCTAATGGGAAAATGGAAATAAATACTTTTTTTTAATTTTATTATTTTTCCCTTACTAAGGGGTGATAAAGGGGGGTTTGATTTACTATTTATAGCGGGTTTTTATGATTGGCAGCTGTCACGCTAAAAGACGCTTTTTATTGCAAAAATAGTTTTTGCATCATCACATTTTGAGAGCTATAATTTTTGCATATTTTGGCCCACAGAGTCATGTGAGGTCTTATTTTTTGCGGGACGAGTTGACGTTTTTATTGGTACTATTTTCGAGCACGTGACGTTTTTTGATCGCTTTTTATTTCGATTTTTGGGAGGTTAGAATGAACAAAAATCAGCAATTCATGAATTTCTTTTGGGGAGGCGTTTATACCGTTCCGTGTGTGGTAAAATTGATAAAGCAGTTTTATTCTTCGGGTCAGTACGATTATGGCGATACCTCATTTATATCATTTTTTCATGTTTTGGCGCTTTTATAGAATAAAAACAATTTTATATAAAAAATAATTATTTTTGCATCGCTTTATTCTGCGAGCTATAACTTTTTATTTTTTCGCTGATGATGCTTTATGACGGCTCGTTTTTTGCGGGACAAGATGACGTTTTCAGCGGTACCATGTATTTTTATATCGGTCTTTTTGATCGCGTGTTATTCCACTTTTTGTTCGGCGGTATGATGATAAAGCATTGATTTTTTGCTTCGTTTTTTTTTTTTTTTTTTTTAAGGGGTTCACTAAAGGGGTTAACTAGTGGGACAATTTTATAGGGGGGGTCGTTACGGACGCGGCGATACCAAATATGTGTACTTTTATTGTTTTTTTTTTTTTATTTACAGGAAGAAGTGAATTTATTGGGGAATATTTTTTTTTTTTTTATTTATTTTGGATTTTTTTTTACACATGTTTATTTTTACTTTTTTAACTTTTTTACTTTGTCCCAGGGTGGGACATCACAGTATTTTATCAGATCGCTGGTGTGGCAGTGTGCACAGCACTCTGTCACACCAGCGATCGCACAGGCATAGATGCAGGCTTCTCAGTGCCTGCTCTCGGCAGGCACTGAGGTAGCCGCCTCCCTCCAGGACCCCGGCGCCATCTTGGATCCGGGTCCTGGGAGGGAGGAAGCCCTCAGAACAGCGCGATCACATCGCGCTGCTCTGAGGGTCTCAGGGGGGCGCGCAGGGAGCCCCCACCCTGCGCGATCCTCCCCTGTGCCCCCAGTACACCGCGATCATGTTTGATCGCGGTGTGCTAGGGGTTAATGTGCCGGGAGCGGTCCGTGACCGCTCCTGACACACAGTCATGGGTGTCAGCTGTGATAATCAGCTGACACCCGGCGGCGATTAGCTGCGCTCCCCTCAGGAGCGCAGCTGATCGCCTATGACGTACTATCCCGTCCCCGGTCATACGGGCCCAGGTACCATGGACGGGATAGTACGTCCGATGGCAGTAAGGGGTTAAGAAGAATTGCTGTCAAAATCATAACTTCAACATATTATGCAGATCGAATAAAATTAACTGGAGTGTAAGTTGGTATGCATGCAAAATATAGGAGCATGTTCACACAGGCCATTAAACAGTCAAAACCTAAGATTGAAACAAAATGAACATATACCCCACAGAGTCCTGATCTTAACATCATCGAGTCTGTATTGAATTACATTAAGAATCGGAAGGATTTGCACAAGCCTACTTCCACAGAAGATCTGTGGTTAGTTCTCCAAGATGTTTGGAACACTCTCCATGTAGAGTTCCTTCAAAAACTATGTATCTAGAAGAATTGATGATTTGTGGAAAAGTTGCTACAATGTACTGTAACACTGTAGCAGGATTTCCCCAGGGCAACTGGCTCCTTCTATGTCCCCCAAGCTAGGAGGAGTCTAGGCTATCCCTGTACCCCAGATTACCACTGAAGGTGGAGATGCTGGGATCTCATACCTTGTTATGCTCCTATATGCACACTTATCTGCTTCCTTCCCACCCAGGAGGAATGGAACAGAAGTGTATAGGAAAACACAAACCTGACAGATAGGGTAAACAGACAGGGATAAAAGAAAACTTCAAACACACAAAAGCACTCACCAAACAACCGAGAGGAAACTAAAGGAATAGTAGGGGGAGAGGATTAAAATCCACTCAGATATCTCCTGTAAGCTACACCAACTATCATTGGCAACTCTCAAGTGCCAATAGCGAGCATATATACCAGACAGGAGTGACCAACACAGAACAGCTGAGACAATACAGAAAAGAGAGCTTTAGGGGATCAACTGAACTGATTAACCATTTCAAAGACAGAGCAAGGAAAACCTGCACTGTTTAATAGGATGTTGAAGCAGTTCTAATCAGTGCAGGAGTTTGTGTTACCAGACAACGCAATCTTCTGGCCCCTTTCTGTTGGGATATCCCCATGACAACCTCTCTACCAAGTTCCTTCAAAAATTGTCTGCAAAATTGCTTAAAAGGATTGATGCTTTGATGCTGTTTTGGAGGCAAAAGAAGGTCACACTAATTATTAATTTGATTTAGACTTCTCTTTTATTCATTCACTTTGCGTTTTGAGCATTAACCAATTCACGACATGCACCGTACATGTACAGAGCATGTCATGTCTCTCCCTTTGATGTGAGCTCCAGCACTAAGCCCACATCTTTTCAGGCACATGTCACCTGTTTTGAACAGCTGCGGGTGGAATCGCAATCCACTCGTGGGTATTAACCTGTTAAATGCTGCTGTTAATCTCTGACAGCGTCATTTAATGTGATCGTGCTGGGAGCGTGTCATCAATCCAGCCCATCGTCGCCGATGTCACATGACTGTGTGTCGCCGATAGGTTGGCATGACAACCCGGGGTCTGCAGCAGTCCTCAACAGTGGTTGTCATTGCTAGATTGCTATGAGCGCCATCCAGTGATCGGCACTCATAGCAAGTGAGTATTTCTGTTACACACAGGCGATTTGATCTTTGCCTGTGTGTAGCAGAGGCGATCACAAGATCACAGCTTCCAGTCTCCCATGTAAACTATTGAAGCAAGTGAAAAGCAAAAAAAAAGTTTTAAAATATATTTAAAAAATTTAAAAAATGTAAAAGTTAACCCCTTTCTGCCATCAGACGCACTATTCCATCTATGTGCCCAGGGACTTAATTCCCAAGGACAGAATAGTACGTCATACCCGATCAGCCACGCTCACGGGGGGAGTGCAGCTGATTGCGGCCGGGTATCAGCTGATTATCACAGGTACCACCCAGCACTAAGTGCCAGGAGAGGTCACGGACCACTCCCGACACTTTAACCCCCGTCACACTGCGAACAATCATGATTGCAGTGTTCCGGCGGTATAGAGTGGGCTCCCTGCGTGCTTCCCTGAGACCTTCAGAGCAGCGCGATATCATATAAATGAGGTATCGCTGTAATCATACTGACCCGAAGAATAAAACTGCTTTATCAATTTTACCACATGCGGAGCGGTATAAACGCCCCCCAAAAGAAATTCATGAATTGCTGGCTTTTGTTCATCCTGCCTCCCAAAAATCGTAATAAAAAGCAATCAAAAAATGTCATGTGCCCAAAAATGGTACCAATAAAAACGTAAACTCGTCCACAACAAATAAGACCTCACATGACTCTGTGGGCCAAAATATGGAAAAATTATAGCTCTCAAAATGTGGTGATGCAAAAACTATTCTTTGCAATAAAAAGCATCTTTTAGGGTTAGGCTTAGGGTTAGGGTTGGGGCTAAAGTTAGGGTTAGGGTTTGGGCTAAAGTTAGGGTTAGGGTTGGGATTAGGGTTAGGGGTGTGTTAAGGTTAGGTTTGTGGTTAGGGTTATGGTTAGGGTTGGGACTAGGGTTGGGGGTCTGTTGGAGTTAAGGTTGGAGTTAGAATGGGGGGGTGTCCACTGTTTAGGCACATCAGGCGCTCTCCAAACGTGACATGGCGTCTGATCTTAATTCCAGCCAATTCTGCATTGAAAAAGTCAAAAGGTGCTCCTTCCCTTCTGAGCTCTGCCATGCGCCCAAACAGTAATTTACCCCCACATATGGGGTATCAGCATACTCAGGACAAATTGCAAAATAACTCTTCTGGTCCAATTTCTTAGATTACCCTTAGGAAAATAAAAAATTGGGGGCAAAAATATACTTTTTGTGGAAAAAAATATGATTTTTATTTTTATGGCTCTACGTTATAAACATCTGCGAAGCACTTGGGGTTCAAAGTTCTCACCACACATCTAGATAAGTTGTTCGGGGGGTCTAGTTTCCAAAATGGGGTCACTTGTGCGGGTTTCCACTATGTTAGGGTCTGCGGAACGCACCAAATATATGGTGTAGAGAGGTGCGTTCGCAGCCCGGGGTCCACCGTGCAGGCGGAGCCTGCTGCTAGTAAAATGGCGCAAGAAGCGAACTCTGTTATCCCGCAGAGTCGCCAAAATAAACGCCATAACGCGCTGTGGCAATATGTGCGAACTCTGTTATTCCACAGAGCCGCTAGAAGGAGTGCCGCAGCGCTATATGCCGATGTGTGCAAACTCACTTAACACCACTGAGTCGCAAAATAAAGACGCTAGGGCGCTGTCTAGCGTTGAAAGCGAACCCTGTTACGTCACAGAGCCGCTGAGACTTCTGTGTCCTGTCAGGCACCCAGGTACACAGTTGACTGCTAAGCGAACATAGAACGTGATCATGCGCTAATGTCCTCGCGGGAGTCACCCGCAATCTATGGCGTCTGAACGCCAGGCCCTGAATACGGCAATCAAACTCCTCACCGGTTATGCCGGTAATCTAGGGCATCTAGGACACCAACCCTGACCAGCTAGCATACCAAACTCCTCACCGATTAAGTGGGTATTCTAGGGGCTTATTTCAGCCGGGCCTTAACCACACACACGCATGACCACGCTGGCGCAAAGCATATAACGATTGATATTAGCGCATGGCGGCCCAGCCATGCTACCCTTTTATAGTAACAGCTACAGGACCTGCCAGAAACAAGGACCAATGAAACTGTTCCAGAACACCAGTAGTCACAGGACCTTCCTGGCGGCGGACCAATAGGAGCTGCTGCAGTACCTGAGCATGTGATCCCCGATATCCAATGAGAGATCTCACCCTGGGCATGCTCAGAAGGGGAAAACAAGGACTTTGTCCTAAAGACGTCTGCTCACCGCTGACCAGTACTGGCCACAATAACAGAGCCTGGAGAGGCAGCAGTAACTGTCTGCACACTGTTAGACTGGGCGAGACGCTGGGACCGACGTCTAAGCTGAGCAGAGTCCACTGCGGCCGGAGATGGATGGGAGACCGCAGCAGGGATGGCTCGAGATTCCCCTTGTGCAGAAGCGGGAACTCGACCTATAACACACTGTTTAGGCACATCAGGGTGTCATGTATAGTGTACAGTTCCTATAGCGTCTTGTGCTTGGGTGCGAGGAAAACACAGGAGACATAGGTTGAAATGAAATGACTTGTATTACTTCATACAAGCATGCTGAAAAGTTCACACAGTTTGCAGGAACAGCGACAGGAGACACAGCAGGCCAGAGTAACTTCAAGCACTACAATAAATCTCCAAAGCAGGTTCAGGATCTCTTCTCTGTACCGTAATTCCTCTGCAAACATGGATTCACCAAACAGCAAGTTTCCAGAGTCCAAAAGTGTTCCAAGGTTCCTCAGTAGGGAATAGCTGGAGTACAAGTCCAAGGCTTCCAGGAGTCAGGTCACAGACTGACTGAGGCTTGATTCAGGAGCACTGATTGTTCAGCTGAGGCTGCTTAAGAAGCAAGAGGGAAGAATCAGGGCGGGAACATGAAAACTGGAAACTCCATATTAACTGAGGGCAAGAGCTGCAGAAAGACAGAAAGCAAAATGGCCGACGCAAAACTGAGTTTCAAGGAACATGTCAGAGACAAAGAACCTTACATTACTCCCCCCTTAGGGACAACCTCCGGATGACCTCAGACCAGGCTTGTCAGGGTACCTCTGATGAAACTGGCGGAGCAGACGAGGAGCATTTACATTATTGACTGGTTCCCATGAGTTGTCCTCCACTGGGTAGCCCTGCCATTTAATCAAATATTGCAACTGATTTCTGTACAACCTGGAATCTAGAATCCTTTCCACCATAAATTCTTCCTGACCATCGACCAGCACTGGGTCAGGGCAAGGAGAAGAACATCCAAGAAACGTATTGGGTGTTGCAGCCTTTAGTAGGGATACATGAAAGACAGGGTGGATTCTCATAGTTCTGGGTAGTTGAAGACGACAAGCAACAGCACTTATAATCTTATTGATCTTATAAGGTCCAATGTACTTATGTCCCAATTTAGACGATGGAATCTTTAATTTAAGATTTCTGGTTGACAGCCAGACCAAATCTCCTACCTTGAAAGCTGGTGCAGGTTTACGAAATTTATCTGCTGCTTTCTTATACCTTTCCTGAGCCAATTCTAGATTTTCCTTTAGAAGATCCATATTCTTTTGTAAAGAAGTGATTCTTTCAGCCACTGCCGGCAAGGGCGTATCTATGGGAAATCGAGGAAGAATGTTAGGATGATAACCTAGATTGGAGTAAAAAGGAGACTGCTTAGTGGAGGCGCTCTGAGAGTTGTTATAGGAGAACTCAGCCAGTGGAAGTAGATCCACCCAATCATCCTGTAGGTGGCAGATAAAACAGCGGAGATACTGCTCCAGGGTCTGATTGGTTCGTTCTGTCTGTCCATTAGTCTGGGGATGAAAAGCAGAAGAAAGGTTTACTTTAATGTCCAATGCTGCACAGAAATTTTGCCAAAACCTTGAAGTGAATTGCACCCCTCGATCCGAAATGACCTCATCCGGTACTCCATGTAAGCGAAACACATTCTTAATCATCAAGTC
>JARQOD010000006.1:285534974-285583905 GCA_033576555.1 Oophaga sylvatica | reverse complement strand
AAATCCCTATGAAGAACTACCCCCCCCCCTTTTTTTTTTAAAAAAGGGGCCCAAAAGGTACCATGGACGGGAAGTACCCCAAATGGAAAGGGGGGTTTTTAAAAAAGAATTGCTGAAAAAAAACCCAAACAAAAACTTTTTTGCAGATAAAAAAAAATTAAAGGGGGAGTGTAAGTTGGTATGCTGAAAAATATAGACCCTGTTAAAAAAGGGGCCTTTTTAAACATTAAAAACCAAGAAAAAAACCCCAAAATGAACATAAACCCCACAGAGTCCTGATCTTAACATCATGGGGGTCTGTATTGAATTACTTTAAAAAAGGGGGAAGGGATTTGCACCCCCATCTTCCACAGAAATCGGGGGTTAGTTCCCCAAGTTTTTTTGGAACACTTCCATGTAGATTCCTTTTTAAAAAAACTATGTATCAAAAGAAGAATTGATGTTTTGGGGGAAATTTTTTTGGCCCCAATGTCCCCTTAAAACTGTAGCAGGTTTTCCCCCGGGGGGAAAAAAGGGGGTTTCCTTTTTTCCCCCCAAGCGGGAGGAGTTAGGCTATCCCTGTACCCCTTTTTAAAACCACGAAGGTGGAGATGGGGGATCTCTACCTTTTTTTTGCCCTAAAATGCACACTTAGGGGGCCCCTTCCCACCCGGGGGGGAAAAATGGAACAGAAGTGAAATAGGAAAACAAAAACCTGACAGATAGGGTAAAAAAAAGGGATAAAAGAAAACTTAAAAAACCCCCAAAAGTACTCACCAAACAACCGAAGGAAACTAAAAGGGGAAAAATAGGGGGAAGGTTTTAAAAAAAAATCCGAAAATCTCCTGGGGGGCTACACCCCAAATATCTTGGAACTCTCAAGTTTCCCCAAAAACGAGCCCCCTATAAAAAGACAGGAGTGGGCCCCCAAAAAAGAACAGCGAACCAAAAAAAAAAAAGAGTTTAGGGGGGAACGAACTGATTAAACCAAAATTTAAAGAAAAAAGCAAAGGGGGAAAAACCCCCCCCTGTTTAATGGGGGGGTTTAAGCAATTTTTTAATCCAGTGCAGGGGGTTTTGGGGTTTCCCAAAAAAAAAGCAATCTTTTTGGCCCCCCTTTTGTTGGGGGGAAAAACCCCCCCACAACCTTCCCACCAAGGTTTCCCCTTTTTAAAAAATTTTTTGCAAAAATTTTTTTTAAAAAGGGAATTTTGCTTTGAGCTGTTTTGGAAGGCAAAAGAAAAAAGGGGGCCCCCTAAAAATTTTTTTAAAAAAAAATTTTTCTTCTTTTTATTCTTTTTTTTTTTCCCTTTTGAGCATTAAAAACCCAAATTTTTTGGGGGTGCCCCCCTACATGTACAGAGCATGTCATGTCTCTCCCTTTGATGTGAGCTCCAGCACTAAGCCCACATCTTTTCAGGCACATTCACCTGTTTTGAACAGCGTGCGGGTGGAATCGCAATCCACTCTGTGGGTATTAACCTGTTAAATGCTGCTGTTAATCTCTGACAAGCGTCATTTTAATGTGATCGTGCTGGGAGCGTGTCATCAATACCAGCCCATCGTCGCCGATGTCACATGACTGTGTGTCGCCGATAGGTTGGCATGACAACCCGGGGTCTGCAGCAGTCCTCAACAGTGGTTGTCATTGCTAGATTGCTATGAGCGCCATCCAGTGATCGGCACTCATAGCAATGGTGTATTTCTGTTACACACAGGCGATTTGATCTTTGCCTGTGTGTAGCAGAGGCGATCACAAGATCACAGCTTCCAGTCTCCCATGTAAACTATTGAAGCAAGTGAAAAGCAAAAAAAAGTTTTAAAATATATTTAAAAAATTTAAAAAATGTAAAAGTTAACCCCTTTCTGCCAATCAGACGCACTATTCCATCTATGTGCCCGGGACTTAATTCCCAAGGACAGAATAGTACGTCATACCCGATCAGCCACGCTCACGGGGGGAGTGCAGCTGATTGCGGCCGGGTATCAGCTGATTATCACAGGTACCACCCAGCACTAAGTGCCAGGAGAGGTCACGCGCCACCCCGACACTTTAACCCCCCGTCACACTTGCGAACAATCATTGATTGCCAGTGTTCCGGCGGTTATAGAGTGGGCTCCCTGCGTGCTCCCTGAGACCTTCAGAGCAGCGCGATATCATATAAATGAGGTATCGCTGTAATCATATGACCCGAAGAATAAAAACGCTTTATCAATTTTACCACATGCGGAGCGGTATAAACGCCCCCCAAAAGAAATTTCATGAATTGCTGGCTTTTGTTCATCCTGCCTCCCAAAAATCGTAATAAAAAGCAATCAAAAAAATGTCATGTGCCCAAAAATGGTACCAATAAAAACGTAAACTCGTCCACAACAAATAAGACCTCACATGACTCTGTGGGCCAAAATATGGAAAAATTATAGCTCTCAAAATGGGTGATGCAAAAAACTATTCTTTGCAATAAAAAGCATCTTTTAGGGTTAGGCTTAGGGTTAGGGTTGGGGCTAAAGTTAGGGTTAGGGTTTTGGGCTAAAGTTAGGGTTAGGGTTGGGATTAGGGTTAGGGGTGTGTTTAAGGTTAGGTTTGTGGTTAGGGTATGGTTAGGGTTGGGACTAGGGTTGGGGGTCTGTTGGAGTTAAGGTTGGAGTTAGAATGGGGGGGTGTCCACTGTTTAGGCACATCAGGCGCTCTCCAAACGTGACATGGCGTCTGATCTTAATTCCAGCCAATTCTGCATTGAAAAAGTCAAAAGGTGCTCCTTCCCTTCTGAGCTCTGCCATGCGCCCAAACAGTAATTACCCCCACATTTGGGGTATCAGCATACTCAGGAACAAATTGCAAAATAACTCTTCTGGTCCCAATTTCTTATATTACCCTTAGGAAATAAAAAAATGGGGGCAAAAATATACTTTTTGTGGAAAAAAAATATGATTTTTTATTTTTATGGCTCTACGTTATAAACATCTGCGAAGCACTTGGGGGTTCAAAGTTCTCACCACACATCTAGATAAGTTGTTCGGGGGGTCTAGTTTCCAAAATGGGGTCACTTGTGCGGGTTTCCACTATGTTAGGGTCTGCGGAACGCACCAAATATATTGGTGTAGAGAGGTGCGTTCGCAGCCCGGGGTCCACCGTGCAGGCGGAGCCTGCTGCTAGTAAAATGGCGCAAGAAGCGAACTCTGTTTTACCCGCAGATCGCCAAAATAAACGCCATAACGCGCTGTGGCAATTATGTTGCGAACTCTGTTATTCCACAGAGCCGCTAAGAAGGAGTGCCGCAGCGCTATAGCCGATGTGTGCAAACTCACTTAACACCACTGAGTCGCAAAATAAAGACGCTTAGGGGCTCTGTCTAGCGTTGAAAGCGAACCCTGTTCGTCACAGGCCGCTAGACTTCTGTGTCCTGTCAGGCACCCAGGTACACAGTTGACTGCTAAGCGAACATAGAACGTGATCATGCGCTAATGTCCTCGCGGGAGTCACCCGCATCTATGGCGTCTGAACGCCAGGCCCTGAATACGGCAATCAAACTCCCTCACCGGTTATGCCGGTAATCTAGGGCATCTAGGACACCAACCCTGACCAGCTAGCATACCAAACTCCTCACCGATTAAGTGGGTATTCTAGGGGCTTATTTCAGCCGGGCCTTAACCACACACAGCATGACCACGCTGGCGCAAAGCATATAACGATTGATATTAGCGCATGCGGCCCAGCCATGCTACCCTTTTATAGTAACAGCTACAGGACCTGCCAGAAACAAGGACCAATGAAACTGTTCCAGAACACCAGTAGTCACAGGACCTCCTGGCGGCGGACCAATAGGAGCTCTCAGTACCTGAGCATGTGATCCCCGATATCCAATGAGAGATCTCACCCTGGGCATGCTCAGAAGGGGAAAACAAGGACTTTGTCCTAAAGACGTCTGCTCACCGCTGACCAGTACTGGCCACAATAACAGAGCCTGGAGAGGCAGCAGTAACTGTCTGCACACTGTTAGACTGGGCGAGACGCTGGGACCGACGTCTAAGCTGAGCAGAGTCCACTGCGGCCGGAGATGGATGGGAGACCGCAGCAGGGATGGCTCGAGATTCCCCTTGTGCAGAAGCGGGAACTCGACCTATAACACACTGTTTAGGCACATCAGGGTGTCATGTATAGTGTACAGTTCCTATAGCGTCTTGTGCTTGGGTGCGAGGAAAACACAGGAGACATAGGTTGAAATGAAATGACTTGTATTACTTCATACAAGCATGCTGAAAAGTTCACACAGTTTGCAGGAACAGCGACAGGAGACACAGCAGGCCAGAGTAACTTCAAGCACTACAATAAATCTCCAAAGCAGGTTCAGGATCTCTTCTCTGTACCGTAATTCCTCTGCAAACATGGATTCACCAAACAGCAAGTTTCCAGAGTCCAAAAGTGTTCCAAGGTTCCTCAGTAGGGAATAGCTGGAGTACAAGTCCAAGGCTTCCAGGAGTCAGGTCACAGACTGACTGAGGCTTGATTCAGGAGCACTGATTGTTCAGCTGAGGCTGCTTAAGAAGCAAGAGGGAAGAATCAGGGCGGGAACATGAAAACTGGAAACTCCATATTAACTGAGGGCAAGAGCTGCAGAAAGACAGAAAGCAAAATGGCCGACGCAAAACTGAGTTTCAAGGAACATGTCAGAGACAAAGAACCTTACATTACTCCCCCCTTAGGGACAACCTCCGGATGACCTCAGACCAGGCTTGTCAGGGTACCTCTGATGAAACTGGCGGAGCAGACGAGGAGCATTTACATTATTGACTGGTTCCCATGAGTTGTCCTCCACTGGGTAGCCCTGCCATTTAATCAAATATTGCAACTGATTTCTGTACAACCTGGAATCTAGAATCCTTTCCACCATAAATTCTTCCTGACCATCGACCAGCACTGGGTCAGGGCAAGGAGAAGAACATCCAGGAAACGTATTGGGTGTTGCAGCCTTTAGTAGGGATACATGAAAGACAGGGTGGATTCTCATAGTTCTGGGTAGTTGAAGACGACAAGCAACAGCACTTATAATCTTATTGATCTTATAAGGTCCAATGTACTTATGTCCCAATTTAGACGATGGAATCTTTAATTTAAGATTTCTGGTTGACAGCCAGACCAAATCTCCTACCTTGAAAGCTGGTGCAGGTTTACGAAATTTATCTGCTGCTTTCTTATACCTTTCCTGAGCCAATTCTAGATTTTCCTTTAGAAGATCCATATTCTTTTGTAAAGAAGTGATTCTTTCAGCCACTGCCGGCAAGGGCGTATCTATGGGAAATCGAGGAAGAATGTTAGGATGATAACCTAGATTGGAGTAAAAAGGAGACTGCTTAGTGGAGGCGCTCTGAGAGTTGTTATAGGAGAACTCAGCCAGTGGAAGTAGATCCACCCAATCATCCTGTAGGTGGCAGATAAAACAGCGGAGATACTGCTCCAGGGTCTGATTGGTTCGTTCTGTCTGTCCATTAGTCTGGGGATGAAAAGCAGAAGAAAGGTTTACTTTAATGTCCAATGCTGCACAGAAATTTTGCCAAAACCTTGAAGTGAATTGCACCCCTCGATCCGAAATGACCTCATCCGGTACTCCATGTAAGCGAAACACATTCTTAATCATCAAGTCTGATGTCTGTTTTGCAGTGGGTAAGCCGACACAAGGGATAAAATGAGCTGCCTTTGTTAGACGGTCAACCACCACTAGAATGGTGTTCTTCCCTTGAGAGGTTGGTAACTCCACAATGAAGTCCATCGAAATGGATCCCCACGGGCGGGACGGGGTGGGAAGAGGTTGCAACAGACCAGTTGGTGAGGAGGAAGCTGATCAGCGTTCTTCTTGTCACATAAATCGTCATAGTCCTGGTATACAGCTGGTAGTTCAGGGACTGACATGGTTCCTTTAGGAACAGAGCAAGCTGAAACTCCTTGACTCATCTGTTTCTCCGGAAAGTGTAATTCCTTGGTCTCCCAGTTAATCGTAGGATTCTGCGCCTGCAGCCATGGTAGCCCTAGAATGATGGGAAAGTGGGGAGAAGAGATAAGCAAAAAAGACATTTTCTCCTGATGATCTTTACCCATAAGGACCCTCAAAGGCTCTGTTTCTTGATCCACTGGTCCAGAAGTCAGTAGAGAGCCATCCACAGTCTCCATCTGTACTGGAGTAGCCTTCTTCACTGAACGTATCCCCTGTTTCAGAGCAAAGGAGATATCCATAAAATTTCCACTTGCTCCTGAGTCGATCATAGCAGAGCTAGACACCCAGACTGAGTCAACCCAGAGTTTGATGGAAAGGAAGCAATGAGAATTGTTTCTTTTACAACTCAGCTGGGACACCGCTGAGGAAACTTGAAAAATTGCAGCGTTTATACCGTCATTGTCCCCAGAACTAACAGAGTTTAAGTCCGAGAAATCAAGATCTCTTGCAGCAGATCTCTCTGGAGCCTGAGGCTCGGATATGACAGAGCTCCTCTCGCAACACTCACAGTGAATGACTGCTGCAGTAGTCTTACGAGAACGGCTGGGGCAGTTTATAATGAAGTGCCCTGACTTACCACAGTAGAAACATAGATTTTCCTTTATACGATGTTCTTTGCGTGCATCACTAACAAGTCTTTGTAAAGAGTCCACCTGCATGGGTTCAGGTTCTGGTTCCCTTGTGATCCTACTCAAAGGTTCCTTAGCTGAGGAGGGAGGTAGTAAAAGGTTAGTGCGATTATTTTCGAACCATCTCTCTTGTCTGCGTTCAGTCAGACGAGCATCAATACGGATACAATAGTTAATAAAGTCACCTAACGCAGTGGGAGGGTCGGCACAAGCAAGTTCGTCCTTAATCAGTGGAGACAACCCTTTCCGAAAAATAGATTTTTTAGCGGAAGTGTCCCAAGTGGTATCAAGAGCCCATCTCCTGAAATCCAGGGCATATTCGGCTACTGAATGCTTACCTTGGCGCAAAGTTAACATGGCTGCTTCAGCTGTTGCGCCTCGATTGGGGTCATCAAACACCTGCCCCATGGCTGAAATAAAAGCATCAAGGTGATTCAAACAATCATCCTCAGTCTCAATCAAAGGGTTTGCCCACATCAAAGCCTTATTGGTAAGCAACATGATTATAGTAAGCACTTTGGATCGTTCAGTGGGAAATTGTGAAGCATGTGCAGAGAAAAACAAATTGCATTGATTAATAAATCCCCTGAATTTCTCACGTTCACCGCCAAAACGAAAAGGAGGTAATTTGGGGATCCCAGAACTTGGGGTTATGGCAGGAGCCTGGGCTCGTTCCTCTAGAGCCTCAATCCTGGCTCGCAATTCCTGGGTAGTCTGTCCAAACACTTGCAAATTATGATTAGTGAGGTCCTGTAGGCTTGCAAAACGGGTTTTTAAAGTCTGTACATCTGAAAGGATTGTATCAGTCACTCCGCAAAGTTCCTTTATGCGGGCCTCCATCTTCCAGATCTTTTAAGGCAGAGGTGCTGGAAGGAGAAGAGGAAAGGAGAAAAAAAAAAAAAAAAAACAATAGTGTTTACCTGTGGTAACACTCCAGAGTAAAATTTTAAGGGAATGCGCTCACCTGGAATGGTTGTGAGAAGTCACAACCACTGTCATCACATAAGGTATTAAACGGACATCTGATATCCACAGTCACAGCAGACACGGCTTTCCCAGACCCAGCAGACACTAAACATTGGCTCCTGAATCTTGTCATGTATAGTGTACAGTTCCTATAGCGTCTTGTGCTTGGGTGCGAGGAAAACACAGGAGACATAGGTTGAAATGAAATGACTTGTATTACTTCATACAAGCATGCTGAAAAGTTCACACAGTTTGCAGGAACAGCGACAGGAGACACAGCAGGCCAGAGTAACTTCAAGCACTACAATAAATCTCCAAAGCAGGTTCAGGATCTCTTCTCTGTACCGTAATTCCTCTGCAAACATGGATTCACCAAACAGCAGGTTTCCAGAGTCCAAAAGTGTTCCAAGGTTCCTCAGTAGGGAATAGCTGGAGTACAAGTCCAAGGCTTCCAGGAGTCAGGTCACAGACTGACTGAGGCTTGATTCAGGAGCACTGATTGTTCAGCTGAGGCTGCTTAAGAAGCAAGAGGGAAGAATCAGGGCGGGAACATGAAACCTGGAAACTCCATATTAACTGAGGGCAAGAGCTGCAGAAAGACAGAAAGCAAAATGGCCGACGCAAAACTGAGTTTCAAGGAACATGTCAGAGACAAAGAACCTTACACAGGGGCTCTCCAAAAGCGACATGGTGTCCAATCTCAATTCTAGCCAATTTTGGTTTGAAAAAGTCAAACGGAGCTCCTTCCCTTCCGAGCCCTTCCGTGCGCCCAGACAGTTGTTTTCCCCCACATATGGGGTATTAGCGTACTCAGGAGAAATAGTACAACAACTTTATCTGTCTATTTTCTCCTTTTACCCTTGTGAAAATAAAAAAATTGTTTGTAAAAGGTCATCTTTTGTGACTAAAAAGTTAAATGTTAATTTTTTCCTTCCACGTTGCTTCAGCTCCTGTGAAGCACCAGAAGGGTTAATAAACTTTTTGAATGAGGTTTTGAGTACCTTGAAGGGTTCAGTTTTTAGAATGGTGTCACTTTGGGGTATTTTCTGCTATATAGATCCCTCAAAGTGACTTCAAATGTGAGGTGGTCCCTAAAAAAATGGTTTTGTAAATTTTGTTGTAAAAATGAGAAATTGCTGGTCAACTTTTAACCCTTATAAAGTCCTAACAAAAAAAAAATGTTGGTTCCAAAATTGTGTTGATGTAAAATAGACATGTGGGAAATGTTATTTAGTAACTATTTTGTGTAACATATCTCTCTGATGTAAGGGAATACAAATTCAAAGTTTGAAAATTGCAAAATTTTCGAAATTTTCACCATATTTCAGTTTTTACATAAATAAACGCAAGTTATATCGAAGAAATTTTACCACTATCATGAAGTACAATATGTCTTGAGAAAACAGTCTCAGAAGCGCGAAGATCCGTTGAAGCGTTCCAGAGTTATAACCTCATAAAGAGACAGTGGTCAGAATTGTAAAAATTGGCCCGGTCATTAACGTGCAAACCACGCTTGGGGGTTAAGGGGTTAAAATTATCTCCCATTCGGCCCATTCAAAATAAAACAATAAAAAAAAATACACATATTTGGTATTGCTGGGTTCATAATCGCCCGATCTATGAGCACCGTTTACCGCTCGGATTAATTACCGTATATACTCGTGTATAAGCCGAGATTTTCAGCCCATTTTTTAGGGCTGAAAGTCCCCCTCTCGGCTTATACGCGGGTCATATACGGGGGTCGGCGGGGGAGGGGGAGCGGGGGTGTCGGATTATACTCACCTCTCCGCCGCCGCGGTCTCTGCAGCCCCCCTGCTTCTCCCACGATCTCCGGCTCCTTCCTGCAGCGGTCACATAGCACCGCTCATTAAAGTCATGAATATGCACATATTCATGACTTTAATGAGTGGTACCACGTGACCGCTGTAGGAAGGAAGCGCTGCAGAGATCGCCGGGAGAAGAGGTGAGGCTGCAGGGACGCGCGGCGGAGGGGTGAGTATAGCTATATTTACCTGTCTTCTCTCCACCGCTGTGCTGCGTCCTCGTCTGACTCCTCTGGCTGTGAATTATCAGCAGAGGGCGCGATGACGTCATTAGTGAGCGCCGCGCCCCCTGCCAGATCATTCACTGCCGAGGACCAGGAAGAGGACGCAGCGCTGCGGTGCAGAGAGGACAGGTAAATATCTCAGGTGCCGGGGTCCTGAGCGAGCGGTGACGCCGGCACCTGTCCCCCATAGCGCGCCAGTGTCCCCGCCTGCTCAGGTCCCCGGCACCTGGCCCCCAGCGACGAGGTGAGTATGTAATTTTTTTTTTTTTTGCAGCAGCAGCATATGGGGCATAATCTGGAACATATGGGGGCATAATATGGAGCATATGGGGGCATAATATGGAGCATATGGGGGCATAAGCCGTGGAACATATGGGGGCATAATATGGAGCATATGGGGCATAATCTGGAACATATGGGGGCATAATATGGAGCATATGGGGGTATAATATGGAGCATATGGGGCATAAACTGTGGAACATATGGGGGCATAATATGGAGCATATGGGGGCATAAGCTGTGGAACATATGGGGGCATAATCTGGAGCATATGGGGCAAAATATGGAGCATATGGGGGCATAATATGGAGCATAAGGGGGCATAATCTGGATTATACGGGGGCATAATCTGTGGAATATATGGGGGCATAATCTCTGAAGCATATTGGGCATAATCTGGAGCATATTGGGGCATAATCTGGAGCATATAGGGGCATAATCTGTGCAGCATATGGGAGCATAATCTGTGGAACATATGGGGGCATAATCTGGAGCATATGGGGGCATAATCTGTGGATCATACGGGGGCATAATCTGTGGAATATATGGGGGCATAATCTGGAGCATATGGGGGCATAATCTCTGAAGCATATGGGGGCATAATCTGGAGCATATGGGGGCATAATCTGGAGCATATAGGGGCATAATCTGTGCAGCATATGGGGGCATAATCTGTGGAGCATCATATGGGGGCATAATCATTTTTCACCCTAGGCTTATACGCGAGTCAATAAGTTTTCCCAGTTTTTTGTGGCAAAATTAGGGGGGTCGGCTTATACACGGGTCGGCTTATACATGAGTATATACAGTATTTAAAAATAATTAATCCGAGCGGTAAACGGTGTAGTAAAAAAAAAAGTCAAAACGCCAGAATTATGTTTTTTTGGTCTCTGCAACATTCCAGCTTTGTGCAGGTCTATGATCTTGTCCCTGAAATCCTTATAAAGCTCTTTGGTCTTGCCCATGTTTTAGAGGTTCGAGTCTGACTGATTAATTGAACCAGTGGACAGGAGTCTGTAAAAAAGGTGACTATGTAAGACAGCTGTCTTTAATGCAGGTAATGAGTTGATTAGGAGCGTATAACTAGTCTGTAGGAGCCAGAACTCTTAATGGTTGGTAGGGGATCAAATACTTATTTCTCATAATTTATACAATGTGATTTTCTGGATTTTATTTTTGATATTCTATCTCTCACTGTTATAATTAACCTACTCTTAAAATTATAGACTGTTCATGTCTTTGCAAGTGGGCACACTTACAAATTCAGCAAGGGATCAAATAATTATTTCCTTCACTGTATCTATTTATCTATCTCTCTAATATATATATATATATATAATATATATATATATATATATATATATATATATATATAAATATATATGTATATATATATATTTTTTTTATATATATATATATATATACATATGTGTGTGTTTTGAAGAATATTTCCTTTGAAAACTATGTGTAAATGGCATAGAGAATTGCTCTATATAAAAGCTCATGTTTAAATCGCATTGCAATCGGATAGCAATCGCAATGCATTTGAATGTAAATCGGATGCTTGGTGTGAAAAATCGGATTGTACTCACATGACTCTCGAATGACACTTGCATTATACTCGTGTGAGTCTCGGCAGGGAGACTCAAACTGATTTTTCACACTTTTAGTGTGACTCCAGCCTTTGTAGCAGGATTACTTACTAATTACTGATTTCAACTGATGTCATGACTTTCCATGGCTTTTTGCACCTCTCTTTCTACATATGTTCAATACTTTTTCACTGTGCCATTTTTCATTATTACACATAGCTTAATTAGAATCATAGAATCATAGAATGGTAGAGTTGGAAGGGACCTCCTGGGCCATCTGGTCCAGCCCCTGCTCAAAGCAGGATTCTCTAAATCATTCCAGACAGATGTCTGTCCAGCCTCTGTTTGAAGACTTCC
This sequence comes from Oophaga sylvatica, assembly GCA_033576555.1. Classification (NCBI taxonomy): domain Eukaryota; kingdom Metazoa; phylum Chordata; class Amphibia; order Anura; family Dendrobatidae; genus Oophaga; species Oophaga sylvatica. The sequence continues at coordinate 285,572,066 of JARQOD010000006.1, read as the reverse complement.
ATTGAAGGAGAACTCACCACCTCTCGTGGCAGCCTGTTCCACTCATTGATCACCCTAACTGTCAAAAAGTTTTTTCTAATATCTATTCTGTGTCTCCTCCCATTCAGTTTCATCCCATTGCTTCTAGTCTTTCCTTGTGCAAATGAGAATAAAGATGATCCTTCTACAATGTGACAGCCCTTGAGATATTTGTAGACAGCTATTAAGTCTCCTCTCAGTCTTCTTTTTTGCAAGCTAAACATTCCCAAATCCTGCAACCGTTCCTCATAGGACGTGGTTTGCAGACCGGTCACCATTCTGGTGGCTCTTCTCTGAACTTGCTCCAGTTTGTTGATGTCTTTTTTAAAATGTGGTGCCCAAAACTGGACACAGTATTCCAGATGAGGTCTGACCAAAGAGGAATAGAGGTGTAAGGTTCTTTGTCTCTGTTGACATGTTCCTTGAAACTCAGTTTTCCGTCGGCCATTTTGCTTTCTGTCTTTCTGCAGCTCTTGCCCTCAGTTAATATGGAGTTTCCAGTTTTCATGTTCCCGCCCTGATTCTTCCCTCTTGCTTCTTAAGCAGCCTCAGCTGAACAATCAGTGCTCCTGAATCAAGCCTCAGTCAGTCTGTGACCTGACTCCTGGAAGCCTTGGACTTGTACTCCAGCTATTCCCTACTGAGGAACCTTGGAACACTTTTGGACTCTGGAAACCTGCTGTTTGGTGAATCCATGTTTGCAGAGGAATTACGGTACAGAGAAGAGATCCTGAACCTGCTTTGGAGATTTATTGTAGTGCTTGAAGTTACTCTGGCCTGCTGTGTCTCCTGTCGCTGTTCCTGCAAACTGTGTGAACTTTTCAGCATGCTTGTATGAAGTAATACAAGTCATTTCATTTCAACCTATGTCTCCTGTGTTTTCCTCGCACCCAAGCACAAGACGCTATAGGAACTGTACACTATACATGACAAGATTCAGGAGCCAATGTTTAGTGTCTGCTGGGTCTGGGAAAGCCGTGTCTGCTGTGACTGTGGATATCAGATGTCCGTTTAATACCTTATGTGATGACAGTGGTTGTGACTTCTCACAACCATTCCAGGTGAGCGCATTCCCTTAAAATTTTACTCTGGAGTGTTACCACAGGTAAACACTATTGTTTTTTTTTTTTTTTTCCTTTCCTCTTCTGCTTCCAGCACCTCTGCCTTAAAAGATCTGGAAGATGGAGGCCCGCATAAAGGAACTTTGCGGAGTGACTGATACAATCCTTTCAGATGTACAGACTTTAAAAACCCGTTTTGCAAGCCTACAGGACCTCACTAATCATAATTTGCAAGTGTTTGGACAGACTACCCAGGAATTGCGAGCCAGGATTGAGGCTCTAGAGGAACGAGCCCAGGCTCCTGCCATAACCCCAAGTTCTGGGATCCCCAAATTACCTCCTTTTCGTTTTGGCGGTGAACGTGAGAAATTCAGGGGATTTATTAATCAATGCAATTTATTTTTCTCTGCACATGCTTCACAATTTCCCACTGAACGATCCAAAGTGCTTACTATAATCATGTTGCTTACCAATAAGGCTTTGATGTGGGCAAACCCTCTGATTGAGACTGAGGATGATTGTTTGAATCACCTTGATGCTTTTATTTCAGCCATGGGGCAGGTGTTTGATGACCCCAATCGAGGTGCAACAGCTGAAGCAGCCATGTTAACTTTGCGCCAAGGTAAGCGTTCAGTAGCCGAATATGCCCTGGATTTCAGGAGATGGGCTCTTGATACCACTTGGGACACTTCCGCTAAAAAATCTATTTTTCGGAAAGGGTTGTCTCCACTGATTAAGGATGAACTTGCTCGTGCCGACCCTCCCACTGCGTTAGGTGACTTTATCAACTATTGTATCCGTATTGATGCTCGTCTGACTGAACGCAGACAAGAGAGATGGTTCGAAAATAATCGCACTAACCTTTTACTACCTCCCTCCTCAGGTAAGGAACCTTTGAGTAGGATCACAAGGGAACCAGAACCTGAACCCATGCAGGTGGACTCTTTGCAAAGACGGGTTAGTGATGCACGCAAAGAACATCGTATAAAGGAAAATCTATGTTTCTACTGTGGTAAGTCAGGGCACTTCATTATAAACTGCCCCAGCCGTTCTCGTAAGACTACTGCAGCAGTCATTCACTGTGAGTGTTGCGAGAGGAGCTCTATCATGTCCGAGCCTCAGGCTCCAGAGAGATCTGCTGCAAGAGATCTTGATTTCTCGGACTTAAACTCTGTTAGTTCTGGGGACGATGATGGTATAAACGCTGCAATTTTTCAAGTTTCCTCAGCGGTGTCCCAGCTGAGTTGTAAAAGAAACAATTCTCATTGCTTCCTTTCCATCAAACTCTGGGTTGATTCAGTCTGGGTGTCTAGCTCTGCTATGATCGACTCAGGAGCAAGTGGAAATTTTATGGATATCTCCTTTGCTCTGAAACAGGGGATACGTTCAGTGAAGAAGGCTACTCCAGTACAGATGGAGACTGTGGATGGCTCTCTACTGACTTCTGGACCAGTGGATCAAGAAACAGAGCCTTTGAGGGTCCTTATGGGTAAAGATCATCAGGAGAAAATGTATTTTTTGCTTATCTCTTCTCCCCACTTTCCCATCATTCTAGGGCTACCATGGCTGCAGGCGCAGAATCCTACGATTAACTGGGAGACCAAGGAATTACACTTTCCGGAGAAACAGATGAGTCAAGGAGTTTCAGCTTGCTCTGTTCCTAAAGGAACCATGTCAGTCCCTGAACTACCAGCTGTATACCAGGACTATGTGGATTTATGTGACAAGAAGAACGCTGATCAGCTTCCTCCTCACCGTCCATATGATTGTCCAATTGAATTATTGCCCGGAGCCGAGATACCTTTTGGTAAGATCTACCCCCTAGCGGGGCCCGAGCTAAAAGCTTTGAAGGATTATATAGACGAAAATTTAGCCAAGGGCTTCATACGCCCCTCTTCATCTCCCGCAGGTGCACCCATCTTCTTTGTGAAGAAGAAAGATGGATCTCTGAGACCCTGCATAGACTATAGGGAACTCAATAAGGTTACTATTAGAAACCGTTATCCATTGCCTTTAATCCCTGAGTTGTTGGAGAGAGTGCGGCATGCCAAAATTTTCTCTAAACTGGATCTCCGTGGGGCCTATAACTTGGTCCGTATTAGACCTGGGGATGAATGGAAGACTGCTTTCAGGTCACGCTATGGACACTTTGAATATCTAGTTATGCCTTTTGGTCTGAGTACCGCCCCAGCCACTTTCCAACACTTCGTGAATGATATCTTCAGGGATCTCCTAGATACATTTGTGGTGATTTATCTGGATGATATTCTAATTTTTTCTAACTCCACAGAGGAACATCATGGACATGTGAGAATGGTCTTAGAACGCCTAAGACAAAACCATCTCTACATCAAACTTGAAAAATGTGAATTCCATAGGACCGAAATTCAATTTCTGGGGTATGTACTATCTACGCAAGGGATTAGTATGGATGGAAGCAAGACCCAAGCCATCAAGGATTGGCCAATTCCTAGAAATGTGAAGGAGGTGCAGCGTTTCATCGGGTTTGCCAACTTCTATAGACGTTTCATTAAGAATTTTTTTGAGGTAGTGTCACCTATCACCCAACTTACCCGGAAACAGTCTAGGTTCTCCTGGACCCCGCAAGCTCAGGAAGCATTTTCCTGTTTAAAGGATAAATTTACCACCGCACCTATCTTAGTACATCCCAACCCCGAGCTTGCCTTCATAATAGAGGTGGATGCTTCAGACTGTGCCGTTGGAGCTATACTCTCTCAGAGAACAGGTGAGAAGAATGTCTTGCATCCCTGTGCCTTCTTTTCCCAGCAGTTGTCTTCGGCTGAGAGGAACTACGATGTGGGCAATAGAGAATTGTTGGCCATTATTGCCGCCTTCAAGGAATGGAGACACCTTCTTCAGGGAGCTGCACAGCAAATAGTCGTCCTGACAGACCATCGTAACCTTGAATTTATCAGGTCGGCTAAGTGCCTGACTCCTCGCCAGGCTCGCTGGAATCTTTTCCTAAACCAATTTAATTTTGTCATTTCTTATAGTCCAGGATCGCGCAATGGAAAGGCTGATGCACTCTCTAGGATTCATTCAGCAGAGACACGTCCACTTACTCCTCCTAAGACTATTCTTCCTGACTCTAGATTCCTGGGAGTGATTCATAATCAAGACCTACTTAACCCCTCTCTGACATTAGACGTACTATCCCGTCCATAAAACCCGTGCCATTCTGCCCATGGACGGGATAGTACGTCATAGGCGATCAGCTGCGCTCCTGAGGGGAGCGCAGCTAATCGCCGCCGGGTGTCAGCTGATTATCACAGCTGACACCCGTGACTGTGTGTCAGGAGCGGTCACGGACCGCTCCCGGCACATTAACCCCTAGCACACCGCGATCAAACATGATCGCTGTGTACTGGAGGCACAGGGGAGGATCGCGCAGGGTGAGGGCTCCCTGCGCGCCCCCCTGAGACCCTCAGACCAGCGCGATGTGATCGCGCTGTTCTGAGGGCTTCCTCCCTCCCAGGACCCGGATCCAAGATGGCGCCGGGGTCCTGGAGGGAGGCGGCTTCCTCAGTGCCTGCTGAGAGCAGGCACTGAGAAGCCTGCAGCTATGCCTGAGCGATCGCTGGTGTGACAGAGTGCTGTGCACACTGTCACACCAGCAATTTGATAAAATACAGTGATGTCCCACCCTGGGACAAAGTAAAAAAGTTAAAAAAATAAAAATAAACATGTTATAAAAAAAAATCCAAAATAAAAAAAAAAAAAAAAATATTCCCCAATAAATTCATTTCTTCCTGTAAATAAAAAAAACAAAACAATAAAAGTACACATATTTGGTATCGCCACGTCCGTAACGACCCCCCCTATAAAACTGTCCCACTAGTTAACCCCTTTAGTGAACCCCTTAAAAAAAATAAATAAATAAACGAAGCAAAAAATCAATGCTTTATCATCATACCGCCGAACAAAAAGTGGAATAACGCGCGATCAAAAAGACCGATATAAATAAACATGGTACCGCTGAAAACATCATCTTGTCCCGCAAAAAACGAGCCGCCATACAGCATCATCAGCGAAAAAATAAAAAAGTTATAGCTCGCAGAATAAAGCGATGCAAAAATAATTATTTTTTATATAAAATTGTTTTTATTCTATAAAAGCGCCAAAACATAAAAAAATGATATAAATGAGGTATCGCCATAATCGTACTGACCCGAAGAATAAAACTGCTTTATCAATTTTACCACAAGCGGAACAATAAAAACGCCTCCCCCAAAAGAAATTCATGAATTGCTGATTTTTGTTCATTCTAACCTCCCAAAAATCGAAATAAAAAGCGATCAAAAAATGTCACCTGCTCAAAAATGGTACCAATAAAAACGTCACCTCGTCCCGCAAAAAATAAGACCTCACATGACTCTGTGGGCCAAAATATGCAAAAATTATAGCTCTCAAAATGTGGCGATGCAAAAAACTATTTTTGCAATAAAAAGCGTCTTTTAGCGTGACAGCTGCCAATCATAAAAACCCGCTATAAATAGTAAATCAAACCCCCCTTTATCACCCCCTTAGTTAGGGAAAAATAATAAAATTAAAAAAATGTATTTATTTCCATTTTCCCATTAGGGTTAGGGTTAGGGTTGCGGCTAAAGTTAGGGTTAGGGTTGGCGCTAAAGTTAGGATTAGGGTTAGGGTTGGGATTAGGGGTGTGTTAGGGTTAGGTTTGTGGTTAGGGTTGGGACTAGGGTTAGGGGTGTGTTGGGGTTAGGGTTGGAGTTAGAATTGGGGGGTTTCCGCTGTTTAGGCACATCAGGGGCTCTCCAAATGTGACATGGCGTCTGATCTCAATTCCAGCCAATTCTGCGTTGAAAAAGTCAAACGGTGCTCCTTCACTTCTGAGCTCTGCCATGCGTCCAAACAGTAGTTTATCCCCACATATGGGGTATCAGCGTACTCTGGACCCCAAGAGTTATTGTGCAATTTGTCCTATTTCTTCTGTTACCCTTGGGAAAATAAAAAACTGGGGGCGAAAATATCATTTTTGTACAAAAAAAATATTTTTTGGTTTTTACGGCTGTACATTATAAACTTCTGTGAAGCACTTGGGGCTTCATAGCGCTCACCACACACCTAGATAAGTTCCTTGGGGGGTCTATTTTCCAAAATGGGGTCACTTGTTGGGGATTTCCACTGTTTAGGCGCATCAGGGGCTCTCCAAATGCGACATGACGCCCCCAGACCATTCCATCAAAGTCTGCAATCCAAAACGTCACTACTTCCCTTCCGAGCCCAAACGTGTACCCATACAGTAGTTTTCTCCCACATATTGGGTATCAGCGTACTCAGGATAAATTGGGCAACAACTTTTGGGGTCCAATTTCTCCTGTTACCCTTGTAAAAATAAAATATTGGGGCGAAAAAATCATTTTTGCAAAAAAAAAAAAAGATTTTTTATTTTTACGGCTGTGCGTTATAAACTTCTGTGAAGCACTTCGGGGTTCAAAGTGCTCACCACACATCTAGATAAGTTCCTTGTGGGGTCTATTTTCCAAAATGGGGTCACTTGTGGGGGGTTTCCACTGTTTAGGCGCATCAGGGGCTCTCCGAATGCGACATGACGCACCCAGACCATTCCATCAAAGTCTGCAATCCAAAACGTCACTACTTCCCTTCCGAGCCCTGACGTGCGCCCATACAGTAGTTTTCTCCCACATATTGGGTATCAGCGTACTCAGGACAAATTGGACAACAACTTTTGGGGTCCAATTTCTCCTGTTACCCTTGTGAAAATAAAATATTGGGGGCGAAAAAATCATTTTGTAAAAAAAAAAGGATTTTTTATTTTTACGGCTGTGCGTTATAAACTTCTGTGAAGCACTTCGGGGTTCAAAGTGCTCACCACACATCTAGATAAGTTCCTTGTGGGGTCTATTTGCCAAAATGGGGTCACTTGTGGGGGGTTTCCACTGTTTAGGTGCATCAGGGGCTCTCCAAATGTGACATGACGCCCCCAGACCATTCCATCAAAGTCTGCAATCCAAAACGTCACTACTTCCCTTCCGAGCCCCGACGTGTGCCCATACAGTAGTTTTCGCCCACATATTGGGTATCAGTGTACTCAGGACAAATTGGACAACAACTTTTGCGTTCCAATTTCTTCTGTTACCCTTGTGAAAATAAAATATTGGGGGCGAAAAAATCATTTTTGTAAAAAAAAAAAAAAGATTTTTTATTTTACGGCTGTACGTTATAAACTTTAGTGAAACACCTGGGGGTTCAAAGTTCTCACCACACATCTAGATAAGTTCCTTGAGGGGTCTAGTTTCCAAAATGGTGTCATTTATGGGGGTTTCCACTGTTAGGCAGATCAGGAGCTCTCCAAACACGACATGGCGTCCAGCCAATTCTGCGTTGAAAAAGTCAGACGGCGCTCCTTCCCTTCCAAACTCTGCCATGCACCCAAACAGTGGTTTACCCCCACATATGGGGTATCAGCGCACTCAGGACAAATTGCACAATAACTTTTGGAGTCTTGTTACCCTTGGAAAAATAAAAATTGGGGTGAAAAGATCATTTTTGTGGAAAAAATATGATTTTTAAATTTTACGGCTCTACGTTATAAACTTGTGTGAAGCACTTGGGGTTCAAATTGCTCATCAAAAATCTAGATAAGTTCCTTAGGGGGTCTAGTTTCCCAAATGGGGTCATTTGTGGGGGGTTTCCACTGTTTAGGCACATCAGGGGCTCTCCAAATGCAACATGGCATCCAAACTCAATTCCAGCCAATTTTGGTTGGAAAAAGTCAAATGGTGCTCCTTCTATTCCGAGCTCTGCCGTACGCCCAAACAGTGGTTCCCCCCCACATATGGGGTATCAGCGTACTCAGGACAAATTGTACAACAACGTATGTGGTCCAATTTCTCCTGTTACCCTTGGGAAAATAAAAAATTAGTGACTAAAAGATAATTTTTGTGGGAAAAAAATAGGATTTTTTATTTTCATGCCCGGGCATTATAAACTTGTGTGAAGCACTTGGGGGTTCAAAGTGCTCACCAAAGATCTAGATAAGTTCCTTAGGGGGTCTAGTTTCCAAAATGGGGTCACTTGTGGGGGGTTTCTACTGTTTAGGCACATCTGGGGCACTGCAAACGGAACATGACCCCCATTAACGTCTGCATTCCAAAACGTTACTACTTCCTTTCCAAGCCCTGCCGTGCGCCCAAACAGTTTCCCCCCCCTACATATGGGGTATCAGCGTACTCAGGACAAATTGGACAACAACTTTTGGGGTCCAATTTCCTGGGGAAAATTCAAAAATTTGGGACTAAAAAATCATTTTTGTGGAAAATTGATTTTTTTTTTCACACCCAGGCTTTATAAACTTTTGTGAAACACTTGAGGGTTCAAAGTGCTCACAACAGATCTAGATAAGTACCTTAGGGGGTCTAGTTTCCAAAATGGTGTCACTTGTGGGGGGTTTCCACTGTTTAGGCGCATCAGGGGCTCTCCAAACGCGACATGGCATCCAATCTAAATTCCAGCCAATTTTAGTTTGAAAAAGTCAAACGCCGCTCCTTCCCTTACGAGCTCTGCCGTGTGCCCAAACAGTGGTTTTCCCCCACATATGGGGTATTGGCGTACTCAGGAGAAATTGCATAACAACCTTATCTGTCCATTTTCTCCTTTTACCCTTGTGAAAATAAAAAAAAGTTTGTAAAAGATCATTTTTGTGGCTAAAAAGTAAAATATTCATTTTTTCCTTCCACGTTGCTTTAGTTACTGTGAAGCACCTGAAGGGTTAATAAACTTCTTGAATGTGGTTTTGAGTACCTTGAGGGGTGCAGTTTTTAGAATGGTGTCACTTTTGGGTATTTTCTGCCATATAGACCCCTCAAAGTGACTTCAAATGTGAGGTGGTCCCTAAAAAATGGCTTTGTAAATTTTGTTGTAAAAAGGAGAAATCGCTGGTCAACTTTTAACCCTTATAACTTCCTAACAAAAAAAAAATTGGGTTCCAAAATTGTGCTGATGTAAAGTAGACATGTGGGAAATGTTATTTCTTAACTATTTTGTGTGATATATTTCTCTGTTTTAAGGGAATAAAAATTCAAAGTTTGAAAATTGCAAAATGTTCAAAATTTTCACCATATTTGCGTTTTTTTCAAAAATAAACGCAAGTTATATCGAAGAAATTTTACAACTAACATGAAGTACAATATGTCACGAGAAAACAGTCTCAGAATCGCGAAGATCCGTTGAAGCGTTCCAGAGTTATAACCTCATAAAGAGACAGTGGTCAGAATTGTAAAAATTGGCCCGGTCATTAACGTGCAAACCACCCTTGGGGGTGAAGGGGTTAAGGACATCAAGGAAGCATACCATGCGGATTCTTTGTTGGCTCAACCCCCAAGGGACGTAAGTCTTGTCTTTAAGAATGGTGTGTGGATTCAGGGACAACGTCTGTATATACCTGAAACAGTCAGATTGAGAGTATTGCAACTCATCCACGATTCCAAGATAGCCGGGCATACGGGAATTCTAAAGACACAAGAATTTCTTTCTCTTTCTTTTGGTGGCCCACTTACAGGAAAGATGTCTTAAACTATGTCACTTCATGTGAAGTCTGTGCAAGATGCAAAACACCTCGCTCCTCACCAACTGGTCTGTTGCAACCTCTTCCCACCCTGTCCCGCCCGTGGGGATCCATTTCTATGGACTTCATTGTGGAGTTACCAACCTCTCAAGGGAAGAACACCATTCTAGTGGTGGTTGACCGTCTAACAAAGGCAGCTCATTTTATCCCTTGTGTCGGCTTACCCACTGCAAAACAGACATCAGACTTGATGATTAAGAATGTGTTTCGCTTACATGGAGTACCGGATGAGGTCATTTCGGATCGAGGGGTGCAATTCACTTCAAGGTTTTGGCAAAATTTCTGTGCAGCATTGGACATTAAAGTAAACCTTTCTTCTGCTTTTCATCCCCAGACTAATGGACAGACATAACGAACCAATCAGACCCTGGAGCAGTATCTCCGCTGTTTTATCTGCCACCTACAGGATGATTGGGTGGATCTACTTCCACTGGCTGAGTTCTCTTATAACAACTCTCAGAGCGCCTCCACTAAGCAGTCTCCTTTTTACTCCAATCTAGGTTATCATCCTAACATTCTTCCTCGATTTCCCATAGATACGCCCTTGCCGGCAGTGGCTGAAAGAATCACTTCTTTACAAAAGAATATGGATCTTCTAAAGGAAAATCTAGAATTGGCTCAGGAAAGGTACAAGAAAGCAGCAGATAAATTTCGTAAACCTGCACCAGCTTTCAAGGTAGGAGATTTGGTCTGGCTGTCAACCAGAAATCTTAAATTAAAGATTCCATCCTCTAAATTGGGACATAAGTACATTGGACCTTATAAGATCAATAAGATTATAAGTGCTGTTGCTTGTCGTCTTCAACTGCCCAGAAGTATGAGAATCCACCCTGTCTTTCATGTATCCCTACTAAAGGCTGCAACACCCAATACGTTTCCTGGACGTTCTTCTCCTTGCCCTGACCCAGTGCTGGTCGATGGTCAGGAAGAATTTATGGTGGAAAGGATTCTAGATTCCAGGTTGTACTGAAATCAGTTGCAATATTTGATTAAATGGCAGGGCTACCCAGTGGAGGACAACTCATGGGAACCAGTCAATAATGTAAATGCTCCTCGCTTGCTCCGCCAGTTTCATCAGAAGTACCCTGACAAGCCTGGTCTGAGGTTATCCGGAGGTTGTCCCTAAGGGGGAGTAATGTAAGGTTCTTTGTCTCTGTTGACATGTTCCTTGAAACTCAGTTTTCCGTCGGCCATTTTGCTTTCTGTCTTTCTGCAGCTCTTGCCCTCAGTTAATATGGAGTTTCCAGTTTTCATGTTCCCACCCTGATTCTTCCCTCTTGCTTCTTAAGCAGCCTCAGCTGAACAATCAGTGCTCCTGAATCAAGCCTCAGTCAGTCTGTGACCTGACTCCTGGAAGCCTTGGACTTGTACTCCAGCTATTCCCTACTGAGGAACCTTGGAACACTTTTGGACTCTGGAAACCTGCTGTTTGGTGAATCCATGTTTGCAGAGGAATTACGGTACAGAGAAGAGATCCTGAACCTGCTTTGGAGATTTACTGTAGTGCTTGAAGTTACTCTGGCCTGCTGTGTCTCCTGTCGCTGTTCCTGCAAACTGTGTGAACTTTTCAGCATGCTTGTATGAAGTAATACAAGTCATTTCATTTCAACCTATGTCTCCTGTGTTTTCCTCGCACCCAAGCACAAGACGCTATAGGAACTGTACACTATACATGACAAGAGGGCAATAATGACCTCACGTGATCTAGACTGTATGCTTCTGTTGATACATCCCAGAATTGTATTTGCCTTTTTTGCTGCAGCATCACACTGTTGACTCATGTTCAGTCTGTGATCAATTAGTATACCCAAGTCTTTTTTACATGTGCTTTTACTTAGCCCTATTCCTCCCATTTTTTATATGCTTTTTTCATTTTTATTGCCCAGATTTAGTACTTTGCATTTTCCCTGTTAAAAACCATTCTGTTAGTTGCTGCCCACCGTTCCAGTTTATTTATATCTTTTTGAATCCTCTCTCTCTCTTCTCTAGTATTAGCTACCCCTCCTAGCTTTGTGTCATCAGCAAATTTGATCAGTTTACCCACAATTCCTTCATCTAAATCATTGATAAAGATGTTGAACAATACAGGGCCCAAAACAGAGCCTTGTGGTACCCCACTTGAGACATTCTTCCAACTGGATGTACAGCCATTTACGACCACTCTTTGGGTCCAATCACTAAGCCAGTTATGAATCCACCTAACAGTTGCCTTTTATATTACATACTTAGTCATTTTTTCAATAAGGATTGTGTGAGATACTTTGTCAAATGCTTTGCTGAAGTCAAGATATACTATATCTACAGCATTTCCCTGATCTACCCAGTCAGTGATTCTATCATAGAAGGAAATTAAGTTAGTCTGACATGACTTATTAGTTACAAACCCATGCGGACTCTGTTTAATCACTTCATTCTTATCCAGGTACTTGCATACATGTTCTTTAATAATTTGTTCAAAGATCTTTCCTGGTATAGAAGTCAGACTCACCAGCCTATAGTTCCCTGGGTCCACCTTCTTCCCCTTTTTGAAGATAGGAACAACATTTGCTCTTCTCCAGTCTTCTGGGACTTCTCCTGTTCTCCAAGAATTTTCAAAGATTATGGAGAGTGGTTCAAGAATTTCTTCTGCTATCTCCTTCAGTACTCTGGGGTGTAACTCATCTGGACCTGGAGACTTGAATTCATTTAGGTTAGCTAAGTGTTTCCTCGCTGTCTTTCTGTTTATAGATATCCTGGATTCTTCTATTCCTTTAATAGGACAGTGAAGATCAGTTGATGTTACATTTTCTTTCTGAGAGAAAACAGATGCAAAATAGGAATTTAAAAGTTCTGCCTTCTCAACATCCTGTCTTACCGTTTCATCATTTTCATCCTGTAAAAATCCTATAGCATCTTTGACTTTTCTTTTCCTTTTGACATATCCCCAAAATCCTTTTATGTCGCTTTTGACGTCTCTTGCAAGCCTTAATTCATTGTCAGCTTTAGATAATTTGATTTGTGCCCTGCAGGTTCTGCAGACGGCATTATATTCTTCTTTAGATATGCCACCCTCTTTCCATTTGATAAACATTTCTTTCTTCCTTTTTAGCATGTATTTAAGTTCTGCGTTCATCCATCCTGGTTTCCTTAAATGCTTCCCATTCTTCCCTCTTTTCGGAATTGTTAACGATTGTGCTTTGAGAATCTCATTTTTCAAGATTTCCCATCCTTAATTGGTTTGATTTTTTTGCCTGTTTGAATTGTATGGGTTGTTACCAACATCTGGTTGAGAATTTCATGTTAATAGCACCTTTAGAATTATATTTACTTAGAAAACTGTCCAAAATACACAGGTGCTTCTCACAAAATTATGTCATCAAAAAGTTAATTTATTTCAGTTCTTCAATACAAAAAGTGAAAATCATATATTTTATAGAGTCATTACAAACAGAGTGATCTATTTCAAGTGTTTATTTCTGTTAATGTTGATGATTGTGGCTTACAGCCAATGAAAACCCAAAAGTCATTATTTCAGTAAATCAGAATAATTAACAAAAAATACCTGCAAAGGCTTCCTAAGCATTTAAAAAGGTCCCTTAATCTGATTCAGTAGGCTCCACAATCATGGGGAAGACTGCTGACTTGACAGATATCCTGAAGGTAGTCATTGACACACTCAACAAGGAAGGTAAGCCACAAAAGGTCATTACTAAGGAAACTGGATGTTCACAGAGTGCTGTATCCAAGCATATTAATGGAACGTTGAGTGGAAGGAAAGAGTGTGATAGAAAAAGGTGCACAAGCCACCTGGATAACCACAGCCTTGAAAGGATTGTTAAGAAAAGGTCATTCAAAAATTTGGGGGAGATTCACAAGGACTGAACTGCTGCTGGAATAGTTGCTTCCAGAGCCACCACACACAGACGCATCAATGACATGGACTACAAGTGTCGCATTCCTTGTGTCAAGCCACTCATGACCAATAGACAAACCCAGAAGCATCTTACCTGGGCCAAGGAGAAAAAGAACTGGACTGTTGCTCAATGGTTTTCAGATGAAAGTAAATCTTGCATTTAATTAGGAAATCAAGGTTCCAGAGTCTGGAGGAAGAGTGGAGAGGCACACAATCCAAGCTGCTTGCAGTTTAGTGTGAAGTTCCCACAATCAGTGATGGTTTGGGGATCTATGTCATCTGCTGGTGTAGGTTTACTGTGTTTTATCAAGATCAAAGTCAGCGCAGCCGTTCTACTAGGACATTTTAGAGCATTTCATGCTTCCCTCTGCCGACAAGCTTTTTGGAGAAGGAAATTTCATTCTCCAGCAGAACTTGGCACCTGTCCACACTGCCAAAAGTACCAATACCTGGTTTAAAAACAACAGTATCACTCTGCTTGATTGGCCAGCAAACCTGCCTGACCTTAACACCTTACAGAATCTATGGGGTATTGTCAAGAGGTAGATGAGAGACATCAGACCCAACAATTCAGATGAGCTGAAAGCTGCCATCAGAGCAACCTGGGCTTCCATAACACCTCAGCAGTGGCACAGGCTGATCGCCTTCACTCCATGCCACACCGCATTGATGCAGTAATTGATGCAAAAGGAGCCCCAACCAAGTATTGAGTGCATATACTGAACATACATTTCAGTAGGCCAACATTTCAGATTTTAAAATAATTTTTCAAGCTGGTGTTATAAAGTATTCTGATTTACTGAGATAATGACTTTTGAGTTTTCATTGGCTGTAAGCCATAATCATCAACATTAACAGAAATAAACACTTGCCCTGTAGACTGTGAGCCCTCGCGGGCAGGATCCTCTCTCCTTCTGTACTTGTGTGTCCCTTGACTAGCACACGTTTATTGTACCTGTCTATATTTTCCCTTTTCATATGTAAAGCGCCATGGAATAAATGGCGCTATATAAATGTGTAATAATAATAAATAGATCACTCTGTTTGTAATGACCTTTTTGTATTGAAGAACTGAAATAAATTAACTTTTTGATGATATTCTACTTTTGTGAGAAGCACCTGTATATCACACGCTGTATGAATGATTCAACAGATATTGGGTCTTTGTTTGTGTTAAGATATAAGACATTTATGATTTATGATTTGTTTAATATTTTTGATGCCCATCAAAGCTGCAGTTGCACAGTATAAAAGTTAATTTCAGAGAACATTCAATTTTTAGAAATTGAAGGACAATATCATTTTTTATATATTTTTCTTTTTCATCTGTAAAAAAAATCTGTTTGCACACTTTCTGAATACACTGTGTTCATAATTATTAGGAAAGTGAGTATTGGTGTATTGACCATTTTTTGTCGGGTTTCTGACTGCCTTATTTTGGCCATATCTCTGAGCACTGAACACATTGTATTTCTGGGCATTCCAGGGAGATTGCAGTTCTGGAATAGGACAGCACTGGAGGATAATGGGTTTCTGGTCTGTTCGTGTTTGATTCTTCTCAAATCTTTGGTGGTTATTGTCAGTATTTTTTTCTCAACTCATTTTTTGTCTTTTTTGACTATTTGCAACAAAACTTTTGGTGACTCTGTGATCACACCTAAACCCCTTTCCGACATCGGGAGTACATTTACGCAGATGTCGGACTCCCTCCCTTTGATGTGGGCTCCGGCAGTGAGCCCACATCTTTCCCGGGCAGGGCTGGCATCAACACCCTGCGCACCAGGGCAAGTGCCGGGGCCCTGGCGAGACGGAGGGCACACTCACGCTCACGGCAGCAGACGCGCTTCTATTGGAATTTGGATGCATGTTCCACATGGTCAGGATTGGTGGAGTCTAGAGCTCCCCCCTGTCTCTTCTCACGAGTGCCGCAGGGAGGAAGTGATGAGGCGGAGATAGGTAGAGGCGGGCGGCGGAGGACAGAAGCTTTCTGTGCAGCTCTGAGAGAAATGGTCCCGGCACGGCACAGATTCCAGACGCTCGCTGAGGCTCCTCCCAGTGGCGGCTCCTCTTGTGGCAGTGACTAGTCACTAGACCGTGAGTACACGGTCCAGACAGAGTAGTGATGTGTTCGTGAACAGCTGATACAAAGCCGGCTCCCTGCTGTGAATGAAATGAGTCGGTTCTGCAGTGAGAAGGAGCAAGTTTTTTTTTTTCTAGCTGGCGCCTGCTGGCTGCTTATCAGATGCAGCTTATTGAAGTGTGACTGACTGTGACTTGAGTCCCAAATAAAGTGATATATACTACTAGCTTCATGCACAGTGACAGCATATATGGCATGTGTGTCTGTAGGAGAGGTCACTCAGAGTGACTCACTCAGCAAATTGGTATCATGTTTATTCTCCTCATACTAGTATACTATTAGCAGCACTGAGCAGGAGGATTCAGGACAGGACAGGTCAGGAACCCTACAGGGAGGAGCATACACGGCGTCAGCTGTTGCTGCTGAGGGTAGGGTAAATAATATAAAGTGATTTTAGGCAGAACCTGTGGAGAGATCTCGGTCCAGCTCCAGTCATTATAGAGTTAAGCTGGTTTCACACTTGCATATTTTGCACACGGATCCGTTTTCGTCTCCATTGACTTTCAGTGGTGACAGACGGGACTTGCGTGTGCATTCAGTTGTCACCGTTTTCCCATGGATCCCTGTGTCTGGATATTTTATCAGACACACAAAAACGCAACTTGTTGCAGTTTTCTGTCGTCTGAAAAACACGCAGGCACTGAGAGACGCAAGGATCCGTGGCTACACGTCTGGAATTAAAATGGAGCTCTATGGAGCACGGATCCAGGACAACATAGATCCATGCCGTGTGCAGGGATCCGATTTGCGAGCTGAGCATGCTCGGAAGTGAGGGATGTACTGTATGGGAAAGTGATGAAACTGTATGGGACCAGTATGCAGACATAATATAGACTATGTCTGCATGCTGTTCTGTCATACAGTGATCTTTCCCGCCTCACTAGAAGAGCTTGTGCCCTATGCTACAGTGTTTTAATGTTAAAATGTATTGGGAGCATGTATATGACATGGGGGCACCTGGTTAGGGGCTGCACGAGTGGGTCTGCTTTCACACTAGCGTTTTGGTACGGTACATTGTGATCCTATGTTAAGGGCCTGCGGAACGCACCTAATAGATATTAAGGAGAGGTGCGTTCGCAGCCCGGGGTCCACCGTGCAGGCAGAGCCTGCTGCTAGTAAGATGGCGTGAGTAGCAAACTCTGTTATCCCGCAGAGTCGCTAAAATAAACGCCGTAGCATGCTGTGGCAGTTAGTGCGAACTCTGTTAATCCACAGAGCCGCTAGCGGGAATGCCACAGCGCTATATGGCGATAAATGCAAACTCACTTAGCTTCAGTGAGCCGCAAAGTAAAACACTAGGGCACTGACTAGCGTTTTAAAGCGAACCCTGTTGCGTCACAAAGTCGCTGAGTAACTCTACTGGGTCCAGGTACACGAGTAACTGCTGTGCGGATAGCAGTCCGTGGTCATGCAGTCAGAACACAAGCAATAATCTCCTCACCAGAGTAGCCGGTATTCTAATGGCGTTTTCAGCCGAGTCCTGAACACGTGCATACAATTTCCTCACCGGAGGTGCCGGTATTCTAGGGGCTTATTTCAGCCAGACCTAACCACATGCATACATGACCACACTGGCGCAAGCACGTAACGGATTTGATACTAGCGCATGGCGGCCCAGCCATACCACCCTTTTATAGTAGCAACTGTAGGACCTACCAGAAAAGGACCAATGCAAAACCATTCCAGAACACATGTAGTTTCAGGACCTTCCTGGAGGACCAATGGGAGTCGCTGCAGTAATCGAGCATGTGACCCCTGATCTCCAATGGGAGATCTTGCCCTGGGCATGCTCAGATGGAGAAAGCAGGGACTTAGTTCCCAAACTGCCTGCTCCACCACTTGTTATAATAGAAGAAACAGGAAAGGCTGCAACAAGCCTCTGCACAGTGTTAAACTGGGTGAGATGCTGGGACCGACGTCTTTGCTGAGCAGGCTCCACTGCGGCCGGAGATGGATGTGGGACCGCAGCGGGACTGGTTCGAGACTCCCCTTGTGCAGCAGCGGGAACTCGAACCCTAACATCCTATACCTATATTTCTCTGCTGTATCAATGCATCATGAATCATGGTATGTGTTAAAGAGGGGGGCCCACTGAGACTCTTTCACCCGGGGCCCTTAAAAACATGGAGCCGGCCCTGTTCCCGGGACATGTCAGCAGTTTTGAACATGACATGTGCCCTCAATATCCGTGGGTGGAATTGTAATCCACCCGTGGTTATTAACTTGATAAATTCCACTATCAAACACTGATAGTGGCATTTAACTTGCACTTCCAGCAATCGCAACGGAACTACGCTCACCGGTGACCCGCGTCATTTGATCACGGGTCACCGGTGTGTTGGCATGACAACCTATGGTCTCATGGAGACCTCTATGTTTGTCAGTGTTGGCTTGCTGTGAGCCCACCCAGTGGTCAGCACTCTTAGCAAGTGAGTAAAACTGCTATATATAGGCGATCGGGTAGTGGCAGCTTCTAGTCTCCCATGGAGACTATTGAAGCATGCCAAAAGTAAAAAGAAAATGTTTTTAAAAATATAAAAAAATTATAACAATATAAAAGTTTAAATCATCCCCCTTTCGCCCCATTCAAAATAAAACAATAAAAATAAAATCAAACATACACATATTTGGTATCGCCACATTCAAAATCGCCTGATCTATCAATAAAAAAGGATTAACCTGATCACTAAATGGCGTAGCGAGAAAAAAATTAAAAACGACAAAATTACGTTTTTTTGGTCACCGCGACATTCCATTAAAATGCAATAACAGGAGATCAAAGGATCGTATCTGCACCAAAATGATATCATTAAAAAAGTCAGTTTGGAATTTTTTTCACCACTTAGATAAAAAAGAACCTAGACATGTTTGGTGTCTATGAACTTGTAATAACCTTGAGAATCACAATGACAGGTCAGTTTTAACATGTTGTGAACCTTTGTAAAAAAGCCAAACAAAAAACACCTTCTCTTGAAGCTCATCAAGAGAATGCCAAGAGTGTGCAAAGCAGTCATCAAAGCAAAAGGTGGCTACTTTGAAGAGCCTAGAATATAAGACATATTTTCAGTTGTTTCACACTTTTTTGTTAAATATATAATTCCGCATGTGTTAATTCATAGTTTTGATGCCTTCAGTGTGAATGTATAATTTTCATAGTCATGAAAATACAGAAAAATCTTTGAATGAGAAGGTGTGTCCAAACCTTTGGTCTGTACTGTAGTTATATGGAAATAAACTTAAAAATAATCATCCATTCTTTTAAATATGTTTATCATAAAACTGCATTGAAACTGTAGATCCTATTCAGATGACACATTTAATTGTTCCCTTTAATGTTCCTGATACAGTAATCTCAACAGCTAAAATATTGTATTCTATGGCCATCTTGCATGTGCATTCACTTTTTTTTTCAAAATTGTGAACAGTCAATACAATGTAAATAAAATATGAAAACTCACGCCTAATAGGGCAATTCAACAGTTTGTGATGAGTAGAATTAGTCATGCTAGGAAAAAGGACATATAGTAAATACATTGGCTTCTAGATGTGACCCAACAAAACCCTAAAATTATTCCAATCAGCGAGTAACTGCCAATGCTAACACAGATTGAGAATCTTAAACATTCTAGTTCCATGAAACCATTGTTTTAACTAGATGATGGAGATCAGATGCTCCTTTTTTCTGACTGAGCATAGGATTGCCAGAGGACATGTCTGACATGTAAATATCACTTTCCATTTCTGCAAAAAAAATGTACTGCAGCTTTGGATAATCCAGCTATGTTATGAAGAGAACGAGTGTCTTCTCTAGCACTGTGTATTTGTGAGGTATTTAGTGTTCTTTTATAATTATTTGGATATCCAACAATGCTCTTTAATACCTATGATTATGATATAGCAGACGCCTAGCATAAACAGCTCTCTCATGTACCGCCAGTATAAGCACAAATTTGGTTCATCAAACACCATCTATGGAAGATTATTGGACAACTACTGATGTAATTTGTAAAGTATGAGGAGTCAATTTCCTTTTAAAGTGGCATAACAATTCCCTACATAAATTGATTTAAAGTATTGTTCCATGCCCGAGAAGGAAAGGAAGAGATTCACTATGTACACACTCGTCAACCAACAGGTCCTCATCTCTGACAGTCATGGCAAGGAATCAAAGTCCAGAGTAAATAAGACAAAGCTAGAGCCTCTGCTCTGTACCAGATATACAGAGGTTGGACTGGGATGTACAGTGAATTGTCAGCTGTATAAAACAATCACTTAGTACAGGTAGTACGGCTCCTGCCTATGAACGTCTTTTACACATTTTAATTATTTTATTTATACTTAGCACAACTTTTTACATATAAGGAGTAAACAAGGAAAACACTGAAGTCTGCCTCAAACAAAATAATTTACTATATCATTTAATCAATAAAGATATAATTTGTTTTACAGTCTACACCATTTTTTATAGACATTTAACCCCTTAACGACCGCCGATACGCCTTTTAACGGCGGTAGATAAGGGTACTTAAACCACAGTGCCGTTAATTAATGGCGCTGTGGAGAAAGTATGTAGCGCCCCCCAGAGTCGGATTTTCCCCGGGGCCTCAGCTACCAGGGGTAGCCGAGACCCCAGAAAGCATGATTCGGGACGGTTTTTACCGACCCCGCTTTTGCGATCGCCGTTATTAACCCTATAACGGCGATCGAAAAAAAAAAAGCCGCGATTCTCCATTCAATTTCTCTCTCCTCTGATGTGATCGCACATCAAAGGGGAGAGAAATGGGGTCCCCGGGACCCCCGATCTGTCCCCCGTGCCTCCCGGTGTCCCCCCATGGCTCCAGAAGCTCCCTGAGCTCCCAGCGTCTTGTCCCAGCAAAGAAAATGGCGGGCGCCTGCGAAGTGCGCAGTGCGCCCACCCAGTCAGATTTTCTCCTGGGTCTTGGCTACCAGGAGGTAGCCGAGACCCCAGAGAACATAGTTAGGGTCCCCCGCAGTCCCCCCGCTTTTGCAATCGCCGTTATTAACCATATAACGGAGATCGCAAAAGAAAAAAATGCCGCGATCTTGCATGTAATTTCTCTCCAATCTGATGTGATCACACATCAGAGGGGAGAGAAATAGGGTCCTTGGGACCCCCGATCCTCCCGGTACCTCCCAGTGTCCCCTCTGTCCTCCATCAGCTCCCAGCCTCCCGGCGTCTTCATCCTGTAAAAGAATATGGCTGGCGCATGCGCAGTGCGCCCACCGAATCTTCCTACCAGCAGATTCATTCATAAAGTGAAAGTACATTTTGATCACTGTGATAAGCTATCACAGTGATCAAAATAAAAAAAATAGTACATAAACCCCCCTTTATCACCCCTTAGTTAGGGACATATAATAAAATAAAGAAATTGTAATTATTTTCATTTTTCCATTAGGGTTAGGGTTATAATTAGGGTTAGGGTTAGGATTAGGATTAGGGTTGGAATTAGGGTTAGGGATACAATTAGGGTTAGGTATACAATTAGGGTTAGGGATACAATTAGGGTTGGAATTAGGGTTAGGATTAGGGCTAGGGTTAGGATTAGGGTTAGGGGTGTGTTGGGGTTAGGGTTGGAGCTAGAATTGAGGGGTTTCCACTATTTAGGCACATCAGGGGGTCTCCAAACACGACGTGGCGTTCAAAAAGTCAAATGGCGCTCCCTCCCTTCCGAGCCCAGCCGTGCGCCCAAACAGTGGTTTACCCCAAGATATGGTGTATCAGCGTACTCAGGACAAATTGCACAACAACTTTTGGGGTCCAATTTCTCCTGTTACCCTTGGGAAAATAAAAAAAATAGCAGGCTAAAAACTCATGTTTGAGGAAAAAAATGATTTTTTATTTTCACGGCTCTACGTTATAAACTTCTGTGAAGCACTTGGAGGTTGAAAGTGCTCAACACACATGTAGATAAGTTCCTTAAGGAGTCTAGTTTCCAAAATGGGGTCACTTGTTGGCGGTTTCCACTGTTTATGCACATCAAGGGCTCTCTAAATGCGACATGGCGTCCAGCCAATTCTGCGTTGAAAAAGTCAAATGCCGCTCCTTCCCTTGCAACCACTGCCATGCGCCCAAACAGTGGTTTACTCCCACATATGGGGTATCGGTGTATTCAGGAGAAATTGCACAACAAATTTTGTGGTTTATTTTTTCTTTTAACACTTATGAAAATAAAAAAAAATGGTTCTGAAGTAAAGTTTTTGCAAAAAAAGTTAAATGTTAATTTTTTCCTTCCACATTGCTTCAGTTCCTGTGAAGCATGTAAAGGGTTAATAAACTTCTTGAATGTGGTTTTTGAGCACCTTGAGGGGTGCAGTTTTTAGAATGGTGTCACTTTTGGGCATTTTCTGCCATATAGACCCCTCAAAGTGACTTCAAATGTGATGTGGTCCCTAAAAAAAAATGGTGTTGTAAAAATGAGAAATCGCTTGTCAACTTTTAACCCTTATAACTTTGTTACAAAAAAAATGTTGTCCCCAAAATTGTGCTGATGTAAAGTAGACATGTGGGAAATGTTATTTATTAAGACATTTGTGTGACATATCTCTCTGATTTAAGGGCATAGAAATTTAAAGTTTGAAAATTGCTAAATTTTCAAAATTTTCGTCATATTTCCATTTTTTTCATAAATAAACGCAAGTCATATAAAAAATTTTTTACCACTAACATGAAGTACAATATGTTATGAAAAAACATTCTCAGATTCAGCTGGATTCGTTAAAGCATTCCAGAGTTATAACCTCATAAGGTGACAGTGGTCAGAATTGTAAAAATTGGCCCGGTCATTAAGCTGCAAATTGGCTCTGTCACTAAGGGGTTAATTGGTAAATACCAAAATAAAAAGTCACAGCATTAAAGAGGCTGCTTAGGATCGACAATTAATGTATGATCGGTGGGGATTCTGGGGAATGAGTTGCAGTACCAGACTCAGCCACAAAAAATATGCAAGGCACTGTGTTTAGATCAATAATCAAGGCCTCATTCTGGTAACTGTGTGGTCACGAGTCAAATCCCAGTACACAGGTATAATATGCACGGATCAGAATCACTAGGTAATAAGGAGTACTCCTCAAAATAAATGAACCATGTAAAGAGTGGCAATTCTGATCAGCCAAAAAATGAGAATATCCCACTAGCCATCTATGTACAATGTTGTATCTTGCATATGCAAGATAATCAGCATGGCTAAAGGGTATATGTTTTATGTTTTTGTGCCTGACCTATTGATTTGCGGAGCTCTATTTATTTATTTATTTACTTATTTACTTGTTGTCCCACATGGTTATTTTTTGTGCAGGGGTGTGATTTGTCTCTCATGTTGTCATATGTTTTTAAGTGATTTTAATCCAATTTCTTGTGTGTTGAAAATCTTTAATAAAATGTATCTGATTTTATGATTATATCGTGTTAGGTGTGCACACCATCATTTGTTTGGTCTCTTCTCTCCCCTATTTACAGTCTGTCATCCAGACTATGTGTTGCACCCTAATATTAACCTATGATGTATAGTTGACAATTGATAGTGCACCCTGAGCTCTCTTTATCCACAAGTCAAATACCGACTACTCATGCACTGACGGTGTATACTATAGATAAATTAGATACACGGCACCACTGGATGATGGATACTCGACTAGGGTTCCACTCCTTTGAATGATATAAACAGAGAACTCGGCACTCCTAAGTGTAATACTGTTCTATAGATTTTTTGCCAGGAACATCAGGATTGACAAATTTGCCACTGGCGCCCTGTGCTCTTGACAGATGAAAGCAGGTTCACACTGAGCACATGTGACAGACGTGACAGAGTCTGGAGACGCCATGGAGAGTGATATGCTACCTACAGCATCCTTCAGCATGACATGTTTGGCAGTGGGTCAGTAATGGTGTGGGGTGGCATTTCTTTGGAGCTCCACACAGCCCTCCATGTGCTCACCAGAGGTAGCCTGACTGTCATTAGGTACTGAGATGAGATCCTCAGACCCCTTGTGAGACCATGTGCTGGTGCGGTTGGCTCTGGGTTCCTCCTAATGTGGTGCAATGCCAGACATCATGTGGCTGGAGTGTGTCAGCAGTTCCTGCAAGATGAAGGCATTGAAGCTATGGACTGGCCCGCCCTTTCCCTAGTTCTGAATCCGATTGAGTACATCTGGGACATCATGTCTCGCTCCATCCACCAACGTCACGTTGCACCACAGACTGTCCAGGAGTTGGTGGATGCTTTAGTCCAGGTCAGGGAGGAGATCCCTCAGGAGCATACCCAGGCATCGTAGGGAGGTCATACAGGCACATGGAGGCCACACACAACACTGAGCATCATTTTGACTTGTTTTAAGGACATAACATTACACTTTAATTTATTTTGTGTGTGACTCCAAATCCAGGCCTCCATTGGTTAATAAATTTGATTTCCATTTATGATTTTTGTGTGATTTTGTTGTCAGCACATTCAACTTTGTACAGAACAAAGTATTCAATGAGAATATTTCATTCATTCAGATCTAGGATGTGTTATTTGAGTGTTCCCTTTATTTTTTTGAGCAGTGTATTTATTGAATATTATTTTATAATTAGGTGTGCCGACTTCTTTGTTTTTATACTAAGAATATGACATAAATTAAAAATCCAGAAAAACTTCCTTTAAAGAAGTTATCCACTATTTGGACAACTCCTTGTCACATCCCATGTTGGCCCTGCTAAAATAAAAAAGCTAATACTCACCTCCTGTGTTGGCACTGTACCCGCGGTATTGGTGCTTGCTCTCCCTGGAGCTCCCAAGCTGTTGTTGTGACACGTGACGCCAGCACCCAATCAGCACTATCTCCACCTTCTGTTGAATAGAATCGCTACTCCTCTGCTTCTCCCCTCTGCAAATCTGTCCACTGGCTCCCACTCCCTCAGTGTATCCAATTCAAATTACTAATACTGACCTACAAGGCCATCTATAACCTGTCTCCTCCATATATCTCTGAACTAATCTCCCGATATCTTCCCTCACGTAATCTCCGATCCCCCCAAGACCTCCTTCTCTCCTCCACACTTATTCGCTCCTCACCCAACTGCCTCCAAGACTTCTCCCGAATATCCCCCATCCTCTGGAATTCTTTGCCCCAACACGTCCGACTATCAACCACACTCGGATCCTTCAGACGGAACCTGAAAACCCACCTCTTCACGAAAGCTTACAGCCTGCAATGATCCCCTCTGCCTCCTCACCACTACTGGAGCTAACGCCTCACATTCACTGGAGCTGCAGCAACCCCCAACCTACTGTCTCCTTCCCCACCATCCTGTAGAATGTAAGCCCGCAAGGGCAGGGTCCTCTCTCCCCTCTGTATCAGTCTGTGATTGTTAGTTTGTCTACCGTAAGTGATATCTGTAATCTGTATGTAACCCCCTTCTCATGTACAGCACCATGGAATCAATGGCGCTATATAAATAAATGTTAATAATAATTGAACATGAAGAGGAAGTCAGAGAACAGCTGAAGCCTGGACTTCCTCCTCATGTTCAATTCGACAAAAGGCGGAGACAGTGATGCCAGTGCTTATTGGGCGCCGTGGTCACATGTCACAACAACAGCATGGGAGGCCTAGGGAGATCGAATGCTGACATTGCGGAACGGAGCCGGCACAGAAGGTGAGTATAGGCTTTTTTATTTTATCAGGTTCAAACATTTAGAACAAGAAGTGTTGGGGTTCGAGTTCCCGCTGCTGCACAGGGGGAGTCTCAAACCAGTCCTGCATTCATCTCCATCCGCAGTGGAGCCTGCTCAGCTTAGACGTCGGTCCCAGCGTCTCGCCCAGTCTAACAGTGTGCAGAGGATTACTGTTGTTCCTCCAGGCTCTGCTATTGTGGCCAGTACTGGTTAGCGGCGAGCAGACGTCTTTAGGACAAAGTCCTTGTTTTCCCCTTCTGAGCATGCCCAGAGTGAGATCTCTCATTGGAGATCAGGGGTCACATGCTCAGGTACTGCAGTATCTCTTATTGGTCCGCCAGGAAGGTCCTGTGACTACTGGTGTTCTGGAACAAGTTTCATTGGTCCTTGTTTCTGGCAGGTCCTGTAGCTGTTACTATAAAAGGGTAGCATGGCTGGACTGCCATGCGCTAGTATCAATCTTTATATGCTATGCGCCAGTGTGGTCATGCATGTGTGTGGTTAGGGCCCGGCTGAAATAAGCCCCTAGAATACCGACTTAATCGGTGAGGAGTTTGGTATGCTAGCTGGTCAGGGTCGGTGTCCTAAATGCCCTAGATTACCGGCATAACCGGTGAGGAGTTTTTTTTTCTGATTGCCGTATTTAGGGTCTGGCGTTCAGACGCCATAGATTGCAGGTGACTCCCGCGAGGACATTAGCGCATGATCACGTTCTATGTTCGCTCTGTAGTTAACTGTGTACCTGGGTGCCTGACAGGACACAGAAGTTTGTCTCAGCGGCTCTGTGACGTAACAGGGTTCGCTTTCAACGCTGGACAGCGCCCTAGCGTGTTTATTTTGCGACTCAGTTGTGTTAAGTGAGTTCGCACACATCGCCATATAGCGCTGCGGCACTCCTTCTAGCGGCTCTGTGGATTAACAGAGTTCGCACATATTGCCACAGCGCGTTACGGCGTTTATTTTGGCGACTCTGCGGGATAATAGAGTTCGCTTCCTGCGCCATTTTACTAGCAGCAGGCTCCGCCTGCACGGTGGACCCCAGGCTGCGAACGCACCTCTCCACATCATATATTTGGTGCGTTCCACAGACCCTAACATAATACTAGCACCAGGGTCTGGCTAGTAAAATGGCAGATGACCAGCGTCTACCGCAGTACATCCAGCAGCTGGAGGGTAGGTTGGCGGCTCTTGAGCGCACAACCTCAGCTATGGATGTTACCACAGTCGCTGTTCAGGCTGCTAGCGTGGCTGCAGCCAGTTTGTCCTCTGCCACCTCTGCCCCTACATTATCCCACCTCCCGCTTCCTGACAAGTTTGCCGGTGACAGCAAGCAATGTCGGGGATTCGTGAGTCAGTGCTCTATACAGCTCGAGCTTCTGGCTCCACGTTTCCCCACAGATCGGGCACAAGTGGGTTTTGTACTGTCTCTACTCCGCTGTGGGAGCGCGACGATCGTGTGGTGCGGAGTGCTCCTCGTTTCCTGGAGGCTCTTAAAAAGGTCTTTTTAGGACCTCAGGTCACCCACGATACAGCGCTACAACTGCTGGCATTGGCACAGGGTTCGTCTTTGGTCAGTCAGTTTTCCGTCCAGTTTCGGACTCTGGCCTCAGAGCTGGACTGGTCGGATAAAGTTCTCATTCCAGTCTACTGGCGAGGACTGGCTGACCATGTTAAAGATGCTTTGGCTACCAGGGAGATTCCCGCCACACTGGAGAAGCTTATCTCCATATCTACCGGCATCGACCTCCGTTTTCACGAGCAGAGGTTGGAGCGGGCCCAGTGTAGGCAGAGGATTCGGTTGGCTCCCACCTTTGCAAAACCTCTCAAATCCCCCGATCTGGCGTCCGAACCCCAAAAGGCCACAGAGGTTCCTCATGCAGGACCTAAGTCTCGGATCGTCCGAGTATCCGTGGTCTGTAACCTTTGTCAGCAGACAGGACACTATGCCAACAAATGTCCACAGCAATCGGGGAAGCGATCGCGTCTAGTGGCCCTGGGAGGAGGTTCACTAGAGACAGCGGCATTTTCCTCCAAGGTGACATTTAAAGGGACAGTCACTGTAGACTCTTCCACACTTACAGTCGAGCTTTGCGTGGACTCAGGAGCAGAGGGGAACTTCATGTCCTCTAACTTTGCTCGTCGTCACGCAACACCTCTGGTGGCGCTTGACAAATCAGTGACTGTCCTGGTAGTGAATGGGTCGACATTGCCCTCACAAATAACACACCAGACTGTTCCTCTTGCATTGTCTGTATCCCCTTCCCATCAGGAGCTTATTTCCCTACTCGTCCTTCTCGAGGGAATAGACGAGATCCTACTAGGTATACCTTGGCTCCGTTTCCACTCCCCACATATAGAGTGGACTTCGGGTAGGATACTGGGTTGGAGTGATGCATGTAGAGGCACTTCCCAAGTGCTATTGGTCATATGCAGACGTGTTCTCCAAGAAGGCTGCGGAGACTCTTCCACCTCATTGCCCCTATGACTGTCCTATCGACCTCTTGCCTGGCGCAGAACCTCCTCGGGGAAGGGTCTATCCCCTCTATCTTCCTGAGACAGAGGCCATGTCGCAATATATTCAGGAGAAACTAGCAAGAGGGTTCATTAGGAAGTCGGTGTCACCGGCAGGGGCGGGATTCTTCTTCGTGCAGAAGAAGAATGGAGAATTACGTCCGTGTATTGATTACAGGAGTCTTAACGCCATCACCGTTAAGAACAAGTTGTCACGGGTGTGTCGCTGCGAAGATCGTCGCGATTGCACACCCTGACTTCTCACAGCTGAGTTTCTGCTGCTGGGTGTTTTTCGGCAGTGAGAGAGTTAATTCTCCCTTTCTCTGTGCTGGACAAGACCAGCCTCGCTCAGCTGCAATTAATGTTGCGATAATTGGTTTCCTTCAAATACCTGCCTGTCTGCTAGGGAAGTGTCGTGAAAGCTTTTATGCAGACCAGCAGAGCGGATCATATTGAGAAGTCTAAAGCTAAGAGTACCTGTTGTGGTTTTCTCCTCTCCTCGCTTTATTATTTATCTCCTTACCCGTTGGTGTTCCCTCTGTAGTGGTAGTTTTGTATGCAAGGTGTCTTTTGTTTTACCCCTTGTACTGTCTCGTTTGTCTTATACTGTGTGTAGGCAGTTACCTTCCCGTTTCCCTGTGGTGGTAATCAGGGTCCTTCTCAGGACTAGATTACAGTGGTCAGGGATTCACAGGAGATAGGGTTACGCTGGCGGCCTGGACCTCTGTACCATCAACAGTACCTCCAGGTAGAGGGATTAGTCAGGACCCCAGCTTAGGGTCAGCATAGACCCCGATCCTCCTGTTTGCAGAGACAGCGTGACATTTTCACCGACCACTAAAGATTTTCTCCAGTCGCCATGGATCCAGTAGTCAGTCTAGCTCGGCAGTTACAGAGTTTGTCCATGGATCTGGCGGACGTTAAGTCCAAGGTTTTGTACCCCCGGGAGCAGGCCGGACCTGAACCTAAAGTAGTTCTCCCTGACAGATTCACTGGGGGCGGGACAAGTTTTTTGCTTTCCGGGAGGCATGTAAATTGTACTTTCGGCTGCGACCTCGGTCATCTGGGAGTGAGGAGCAAAGGGTGGGGATTGTCATCTCGCTCCTGAAAGGAGACCCCCAATCCTGGGCGTTCGCTCTCCCCCCAGGCTCCCCAGCTCTCCAGTCAGTGGATAGGTTTTTTGCAGCTCTGGGTCTTGTATATGATGACCCGGATCGGGTCTCCCTTGCTGAATCTAAGTTACATAGGATACAGCAGGGAGATCGTCCGGCGGAGGAATTCTGTTCGGAGTTCCGTAGGTGGGCCACAGACACCCAGTGGAATGACCCGGCTCTTAGGAGCCAGTTTTGTCAAGGTTTATCTGACAAATTAAAGGATGTGCTGGCACAGTATGACCCTCCCACGTCACTGGAAGCCGCTATGGCCCTTGCTATTCGTATTGACAGACGTCTTCGGGAGAGGTTCGGGGTAGCTTCACCCCCTGTGATGACTCCACCTTCCTCAAGGGTCCCTTATACGGAGGTTCCCCTGGTCACTCCAGAGGAGCCTATGCAATTAGGAGGGACATCATTCCGGGGGAGGGGATCGGTGGGGCGCCACAAAACAAGAAGTTGTTTCTTCTGTGGGAAAAAAGGACATTTTATTGGGGGGTGTCCATCCCGTCCTTTGCAGAGTGAGAAGTCGCCGGAAAACTATTGATCCCAGATTGTGTGGTGGACGGCAATCTGGGAGTAAGTATTTCGTCCCTAAATTCGTCTCAGTTTCTCGTACCGGCGGAGGTGGTGGTGGGTGCGAGAACTGAGAGGATATCTGTTCTTCTGGATAGTGGGGCCGGGGCTAATCTGGTGGATGCTCGCTTTGCCCGGGTTCAAGGTATGCGACTGAGTGTGTTGGCTAAACCCGTCCCCATATTCTCGATCGATGCCAGACCTCTCGGTCAGGGAAGTTTTTTGCAAGCAGTGCATAACATAGATCTTCAAGTGGGGGCGTTACATAAAGAACTGTTGTCTTGTTAAGTGTTGGAGGGTCTTCCTACTCCTATAGTGCTGGGCCTTCCTTGGTTAACTAAGCATAACCCGGTTATTAATTGGCAATCCAGAGAGATAAGCCAATGGAGTGAATTCTGTAATAAAAACTGCATGAATACGGTCATTGGTGCGGTCGCTCCTAGGGCCTTACCTCCATTTCTGGTGGACTTTGAGGATGTATTCTCGGAGAAAGGGTGTCAAGAACTACCTCCTCATCGCGAATATGACTGTTCTGTTAACTTGCTCCCTGGGGCCAAATTACCGAAATCTAGGTTGTATAACCTTTCTGGTCCTGAGAGACAGGCCATGAAGGATTATATTTCAGAGAGTCTGGCTAAGGGGCATATTAGACCTTCATCTTCCCCGGTGGCCGCGGGGTTCTTCTTTGTGAAGAAAAAAGATGGAGGCCTACGCCCTTGCCTGGATTTCCGTGAGCTTAATCGGATTACGGTGCGAGATCCGTATCCGCTCCCACTTATTCCCGATCTCTTCAATCAGATCGTGGGTGCCAAATGGTTCTCTAAGTTGGATCTCAGGGGGGCGTACAATCTGATTAGGATGAAGGAGGGGGATGAGTGGAAGACGGCATTTAACACTCCGGAGGGGCATTATGAGAACCTTGTCATGCCATTTGGTCTGAGTATTGCCCCGGCGGTGTTTCAACACTTTGTAAATTACATCTTTCGCCACCTAATGGGACAGTTTGTGGTCATATATCTGGACGATATCTTAATTTACTCGCCGGATCTTGTGTCTCATCAGGAGCATGTTAGGCAGGTGTTACAGATCTTGCGGGATAATAAACTGTACGCCAAATGGGAGAAGTGTGTGTTCGCCGTACAGGAACTTCAGTTTTTAGGATTCCTGGTGTCAGCATCCTGTTTTCGTATGGACCCTGGGGAAGTGCGGGCAGTTCTTGAGTGGGATCTGCCAGAGGATCTTAAGGCATTACAACGTTTCTTGGGGTTTGCTAACTACTACCGGAAATTCATTCGTAATTTTTCGTCCATAGTTAAACCTCTCACAGACATGACTAAAAAAGGGACGGATTTTTCAAAGTGGTCTGACAAGGCTTGTCAAGCGTTTTCTTCTTTGAAAAAATGTTTTGCTTCAGCACCCATACTTATTCAGCCTGATGCGTCACAGCCGTTCATTGTTGAGGTGGACGCTTCCGAGGTAGGGGTGGGAGCAGTATTGTCACAAGGTTCGTCCCCTGGTAAATGGCATCCGTGCGCCTTCTTCTCTAAAAAATTGTCGTCCGCGGAGAGGAATTATGATGTCGGCAATAGGGAACTCTTGGCCATTAAGTTAGCTTTTGAGGAGTGGCGTCATTTTTTGGAGGGGGCAGTCCACCCGGTCACCGTCATTACCGATCACAAAAACCTGCTATATTTAGAGTCCGCTAAACGTCTGAATCCCAGACAAGCTAGGTGGTCGTTGTTTTTTACCAGGTTTAATTTTGTCGTCACATATCGTCCTGGGTTAAAAAATGTTAAGGCGGATGCCTTATCTCGCTGTTTCCCAGGGGCTGGGAACACGGAGGACCCGGTTCCGGTCCTTCAGGAGGGGGTGGTGGTGTCGGCAGTATGCTCTGAGCTTGAGGAGGAGGTATTGGAGGCTCAGGGGGACGCCCCTGTAGGACCTCCAGGGAGACTGTTTGTTCCAAATCAGTTGCGACAAAAGGTGATCGAGGCACATCATAATTCAGCTTTGGCAGGACACCCAGGGAGTAAAGCAACTGAGGATCTCCTCTCGCGCCGGTTTTGGTGGCCTAACTTACATAGGGAGGTGGTAACTTTTGTCACCTCCTGCGAGGTTTGTGCGCTCTCTAAGACCCCACATACCCGTCCGTCTGGGACCCTCTTACCTTTGAAGATCCCGGAGCGTCCGTGGACTCATCTGTCTATGGACTTCATTACGGACCTCCCGCCATCTTCGGGTAAAACAGTCATACTCGTTGTAGTGGACAGGTTCAGCAAGATGGCACATTTTATCGCTCTTCCTGCTCTTCCTAATGCTAAAACTCTTGCGCAGGTGTTTATTGGGGAGATTGTAAGACTTCACAGGGTACCCTCCGATGTGGTGTCGGATCGGGGGTCTCAGTTTGTGTCCAAATTCTGGAAAGCATTTTGTACACGGCGGGGGATGCAGTTGTCATTTTCATCGGCTTTTCACCCGCAGACCAATGGTCAGACAGAGCGTCTGAACCAGAGCTTGGAGACATATCTCCGGTGTTTTGTGTCAGAGAACCAGGAGGACTGGGCTTCTTTCTTGCCTCTGGCGGAGTTTGCTCTAAATAATAGGCGGAGCGAGTCCACTGGTAAGTCCCCGTTTTTTGGGGCATATGGTTTTCACCCCCAGTTTTGTACCTTCAATAGGGGGGGCTCTTCTGGGGTTCCTGAGGAGGAACGATTTTTGTCGTCACTTGCTTCAGTGTGGAGAGGAGTGCTGAATAATCTGAGTACTATGGGGAACCGATACAAACGTATGGCTGATAGGAGGAGAGTGTCTGGTCCGGACCTAAGTGTGAACGATCTGGTATGGTTGTCTACCAAGAATATAAAACTTAAGGTTCCCTCCTGGAAACTGGGTCCCAGGTTCATCGGGCCATACAAGATCAGTTCTATAATTAATCCGGTTGCATTCCGTCTTGACCTCCCTCCCACATTTAAAATTCATAATGTGTTACACAGATCGTTG
Organism: Oophaga sylvatica; assembly: GCA_033576555.1. Lineage (NCBI taxonomy): Eukaryota > Metazoa > Chordata > Amphibia > Anura > Dendrobatidae > Oophaga > Oophaga sylvatica. The sequence continues at coordinate 285,539,408 of JARQOD010000006.1, read as the reverse complement.
CTTAAGAGGTATGTGGCGCCGGTGATACCTTCACCTTTACCTCCTCCTCCTGTGGTGGTCAATGGTAACTTGGAGTTCCAGGTGTCGAGAGTCATCGATTCACGTCTGAATCGCTGGTCCCTTCAGTACCTTGTTCATTGGAGGGGGTATGGTCCTGAGGAGAGGACGTGGGTTCCTGCGTCGGATATTAATGCAGACCAATTGGTTCGGGCCTTCCACACTACTCACCCAGATAAACTCGGCCCTGAGGGTCCGGAGGCCCCTCGTAGAAGGGGGGTACTGTCACGGGTGTGTCGCTGCGAAGATCGTCGCGATTGCACACCCTGACTCACAGCTGAGTTTCTGCTGCTGGGTGTTTTTCGGCAGTGAGAGAGTTAATTCTCCCTCTCTCTGTGCTGGACAAGACCAGCCTCGCTCAGCTGCAATTAATGTTGCGATAATTGGTTTCCTTCAAATACCTGCCTGTCTGCTAGGGAAGTGTCGGTGAAAGCTTTCATGCAGACCAGCAGAGCGGATCATATTGAGAAGTCTAGAGCTAAGAGTACCTGTTGTGGTTTTCTCCTCTCCTCGCTTTATTATTTATCTCCTTACCCGTTGGTGTTCCCTCTGTAGTGGTAGTTTTGTATGCAAGGTGTCTTTTGTTTTACCCCTTGTACTGTCTCGTTCGTCTTATACTGTGTGTAGGCAGTTACCTTCCCGTTTCCCTGTGGTGGTAATCAGGGTCCTTCTCAGGACTAGATTACAGTGGTCAGGGATTCACAGGAGATAGGGTAACGCTGGCGGCCTGGACCTCTGTACCATCAACAGTACCTCCAGGTAGAGGGATTAGTCAGGACCCCAGCTTAGGGTCAGCATAGACCCCGGTCCTCCTGTTTGCAGAGACAGCGTGACACAAGTACCCGTTGCCCCTGATTTCTGAGCTCTTTGATAGGCTTCGGGGAGCAAGGGTATTCACTAAACTAGATCTGTGCGGTGCTTATAACCTGATTCGCATCCGTGAGGGGGACGAATGGAAGACGGCTTTTAATACCAGGGATGGGCATTACGAATATCTGGTGATGCCCTTTGGGCTCTGTAATGCCCCAGCCGTTTTCCAAGACTTTGTCAAAGACATCTTCCGGGGTATGCTCTCCACCTCGGTCGTAGTCTATCTGGATGATATACTCATCTTCTCTCCAGATATTGACTCCCACCGGAGAGATGTCTGCAGAGTCTTCGACCTCTTTCGGGCAAATTCCCTTTATGCTAAGTTAGAGAAATGTATGTTTGAGCTGGAGTCTTTACCTTTCCTTGGTTATATCATCTCAACCCAGGGATTGGCTATGGATCTGGCCAAATTACAGGCTGTGATGGACTGGCAAGAACCCCATTCTCTTAAAGCGGTGCAGCGCTTTATGGGGTTCATTAATTACTATTGCCAGTTCATTCCTCATTTCTCTACCTTGGTAGCTCCCTTGGTAGCCCTCACCAAGAAGGGAGCAAATCCCAAATTGTGGTCGGAGGAGGTCACCAAGGCTTTCACTTCCATTAAGTCTCATTTTGCTAGCGCTCCCAACCTACATCGCCCCGATGTTGATAAGCCATTTTTATTGGAGGTGGATGCCTCATCCGTTGGTGCTGGAGCAGTCCTCTTCCAAAAGGATGCTCAAGGTCGGAAGCATCCTTGCTTCTTCTGCTTTAAGACCTTCACATCAGCGGAGAGGAATTATTCCATTGGGGATAGGGAGTTGCTAGCCATGAAGTTGGCCTTCTCTGAGTGGAGACATCTGTTGGAGGGGGCCCGCTTTCCCTTCCAAGTCTTCTCCGACCACAAAAGTTTGGTGTATCTTCAGACAGCCCAGCGGCTAAACTCTCGCCAGGCCAGATGGTCCTTGTTCTTCTCCCGGTTTCATTTCACACTCCAATTCCTCTCGGGAGAGATGAAAATTCGTGCCGACGCTCTCTCTTGCTCTGTGGTGTCCTCTGAGGAGGAGGTGGAGGAGCCTTGGCTTATTGTCCCCACAGAGAGCCTGAGAACAGTGGCCCCGGTTTCGCTAGAGTCTGTGCCACCGAGCAAGACTTTTGTGCCTATCAATTTGCGACCGGAGGTACTCTCTTGGGCACATTCGTCCAGGGTGGGTGGACACTTTGGGACAAAGAGGACATCTGAATTGCTGGCGAGGACATACTGGTGGCCGCATATGGTCCGTGACGTTGGGGACTACGTTCGGGCATGTATCTCCTGCGCCAAGAATAAGTCTCCACGACAACGGCCAGCTGGGTTACTTTACCCTTTGCCGGTGGCAGACAGGCCTTGGGAGATGGATGGGATGGACTTTGTGGTGGCTTGCCAAGTCTCGGGGTTGCACCATCATTTGGGTAATCACCGACCATTTTTCCCAAATGGTGCATCTGGTGCCGCTACCACGGTTACCTTCTGCACGGGCTCTGGCAGCGTTGTTCGTTAGGCATATCTTCCGTCTACACGGCATGCCGGACAAAATTGTCAGTGACCGAGGTCCCCAGTTTGCGTCTCGGTTCTGGAGAGAGCTTTGTCTTCTACTCAGTATTGAGTTAAATCTCTCTTCAGCGTACCATCCTGAGACGAATGGGTTGGTAGAAAGGGCCAACCAGACCTTGGTCACCTATCTACGACATTTTGTCTCAGCCAGGCAGGATGACTGGGCATCCTTGCTACCATGGGCTGAGTTTGCACTAAACAATGCTGTGGATGACTCCACCGGACAGACTCCATTCCTCCTAAACTACGGTCAGCATCCATGGGTTCCGGTGCCCATGCTCGTGTCTTCCGCCGACTCCAGGGTGGCAGACTGGGCTGTGGAGGCACGGGACATTTGGGACCGTACCCAGGATGCCATTCAGGCGTCCAAGGAGAGGATGAGGTCCTCTCCTTGCACATCGGCGCCCCGCTCCAACATTTGCTCCTGGGGACTTGATGTGGCTCTCCGCCCGTAACATTAAGTTGGCACCCTGATACCTGGGTCCTTTCAAGGTCCTCGAGCAGGTTAACCCTGTGGTATACCGTTTGGCTCTTCCACCACGCCTGGGTATCTCCGACACCTTTCACGTATCCCTCCTGAAACCTGTGTTCATGTCCCAGTTTTCTGAGTCATCTGCCAGGACATCGGGTTCATCTACGGACGACCATGAGGTGAACGCCATCGTAGGGTGTAAGGTGGTACGGGGCAAAAAGTTTATTTGGTGGACTGGAGGGGCTATGGGCCTGAGGATAGGTCTTGGGAGCCTGCCGAGCATGTTTACGCTCCGCAGCTCATTGCTGCCTTTGAGCGCAGCGAGGCCCAGAGAAGGGGGGGCCCTAGGAGGGGGGGTAATGTTGGGGTTCAAGTTCCCACTGCTGCACAGGGGGAGTCTCGAACCAGTCCCGCTGCAGTCCCCCATTCATCTCCGTCCACAGTGGAGCCTGCTCAGCTTAGACATCGGTCCCAGCGTCTCGCCCAGTCTAACAGTGTGCAGAGGATTACTGCTGTTCCTCCAGGCTCTGCTATTGTGGCCAGTACTGGTTAGCGGCGAGCAGACGTCTTTAGGACAAAGTCCTTGTTTTCCCCTTCTGAGCATGCCCAGAGTGAGATCTCTCATTGGAGATCAGGGGTCACATGCTCAGGTACTGCAGCAGCTCCTATTGGTCCGCCAGGAAGGTCCTGTGACTACTGGTGTTCTGGAACAAGTTTCATTGGTCCTTGTTTCTGGCAGGTCCTGTAGCTGTTACTATAAAAGGGTAGCATGGCTGGGCCGCCATGCGCTCGTATCAATCTTTATATGCTATGCGCCAGTGTGGTCATGCATGTGTGTGGTTAGGGCCCGGCTGAAATAAGCCCCTAGAATACCGACTTAATCGGTGAGGAGTTTGGTATGCTAGCTGGTCAGGGTCGGTGTCCTAGATGCCCTAGATACCGGCATAACCGGTGAGGAGTTTGATTGCCGTATTCAGGGTCTGGCGTTCAGACGCCATAGATTGCGGGTGACTCCCACGAGGACATTAGCACATGATCATGTTCTATGTTCGCTTAGCAGTTAACTGTGTATCTGGGTGCCTGACAGGATACAGAAGTTTGTCTCAGCGGCTCTGTGACGTAACAGGGTTTGCTTTCAACGCTGGACAGTGCCCTAGCGTGTTTATTTTGCGACTCAGTTGTGTTAAGTGAGTTCGCACACATCGCCATATAGCGCTGCGGCACTCCTTCTAGTGGCTCTGTGGATTAACAGAGTTCGCACATATTGCCACAGCGCATTACGGCGTTTATTTTGGCGACTCTGCGGGATAACAGAGTTTGCTTCCTGCGCCATTTTACTAGCAGCAGGTTCCACCTGCACGGTGGACTCCGGGCTGCGAACGCACCTCTCCACATCATATATTTGGTGCGTCCCGCAGACCCTAACAAGAAGGGTTGTCCTCGTAGTGGACAACCCCTTTAA
>JARQOD010000006.1:285496052-285534874 GCA_033576555.1 Oophaga sylvatica | reverse complement strand
GTAATGTATGGACACATTCTATATACAGTAGTGATGTATGGACACATCCTATATAGCAGACTCATCCTACACGCAGGGCTGTTCCCCTGCTATGATTGGGGACCCCTTGTCGCCCTCCCTGCTCTCCAGCTGTGTGTGGATGCTGTGCACATTCCGGCGCTCTCCCCCCTTTCTCTCTCACACATTGCAGCACATTGCAGTGCACTCAGCCCTTCGTCCTGACAGCTGATTCATTGGCTCTGCAGCCCAGACTGCCTGGCGCCTGCCCCGTGATGTCACCCATTCACAGTGCGGTCCAGCTGGTGCCGGCAGGGCGGTCGCCGGAGCAACGCAGACGCCAATCTCACAATGACTTCCAGCTGGATACACAGAGAGCTGCGCTGAGCACATCCACCCTGTACAGGCAGAGGGAGAGCCTGGGAAGAGGGAGGGGGCGCAAACAATTCCCAGCCTCAGCCCTGCACACCTGCAAGGGAGGCCAGTGCCAGAGAAGCTGCACGGGGACGGGAGGCTTCGGAAACGTGTCTGAGCTCTGCTGACAGCTATGTGGGAGAGGCCTCCGGTGCCAGCACTACCTGCGCCAGCTCTACCGGTGCTGTCTGCGGACATGGCACAGGTTATGTACAGGAAGGCACCCACGAATGGCGGGAAAGCTGCAGCACCCTAATGATGGCGACTTTATTATTATGAGGGAAAAACTGCAGCCTGGAGCTCAGCTCTGACAGAAAAGTGGCACAGGCTGAGGAAGCCGGCTGTGGGAATACAGTAATGGCCTCCGTACAGTGAGGGTTTCCCAATGACAGTACAAGGGCTCATCCAGACGACTTGGGTCCAAGTGTGATCAGACAAAACATGGGCTCTCACGCCGGCCAATGTTATTCTATGGGGCCGTGCACAGATCCGATTATTTTTTCCTTGGACTATCTGAGGAAAAAATTGCAACATGTACAATTTTCATCCAATATTTCAATCGCACTCGGCCATACAAGTCTATGAGTCCGTGGAAAAAATCACACTGATAAGAATGCAGTCCGATTTTCGCAGACTGACAGACAGATGTTTATTTTTTCCATTTTTTCATCTGAGAAAATTTGAGTGATTTAATATAATTGTCTCGATTTCTTTCGGATGAGAGAAAATATGGTTGTGTGACCCTGGGCTAAGGGTTCAGTCAGATGTCCAAGGTTGGACCACAATGTATGGACTGGTCGCAGCTCTCCTGATGTGTCTGCTTTCACACTTGCGTTTGAGCGACCTGCGCCTGTCTGCGCACGGCCGCAGTAGTTTTCTCCCACATGTTGGGTATCAGCGTACTCAGGACAAATTGGACAACAACTTTTGAGGTCCATTTTCTCCTGTTACCCTTGTGAAAATAAAATATTGGGGGCGAAAAAATCATTTTTGTAAAAAAAAGGATTTTTTATTTTTACGGCTGTACGTTATAAACTTCTGTGAAGCACTTTGGGGTTCAAAGTGCTCACCACACATCTAGATAAGTTCCTTGAGGGGTCTAGTTTCCAAAATGGTGTCATTTGTCGGGGGTTTCCACTGTTTAGGCAGATCAGGAGCTCTCCAAACACGACATGGCATCCAGCCAATTCTGCGTTGAAAAAGTCAAACGGCGCTCCTTCCCTTCCAAACTCTGCCATGCACCCAAACAGTGGTTTAATAATAATAATCTTTATATAGCGCCAACATATTCCGCAGCGCTTTACAGTTTAACAGTTTCAGAACACAAGTCATATGTAACAACGTTAACAATACAATAATTAAAGCAAAATAAGCCGCCCCTGCCTGTGAGAGCTTACAATCTACAATGAGGTGGGGGAGATACAAAGTACAGGTGTTTATATACAATGGTGTATTTACAATGATGGTCCAGCCATCTTGAGGGGGTGAGGGATGGATGGAGATAGTGAATGGGCTACACACACACACATAGAATGACTTTGATTAGTGAATGTGATAGGCCGCTCTGAACAAATGTGTTTTGAGGGAGCGCCTGAAACCATGCAAATTGTGGATAGTCCTAATTTCTTGGGGTAGAGCATTCCAGAGGATTAGCGCAGCGTGGGAGAAGTCTTGGAGTCGGGAGTGAGAGGTACGGATTAGTGCAGAGGTTAGTCGAAGGTCGTTTGCAGAGCGCAGCAGTCGGTTAGGCCGATAGATAGAAATGAGGGAGGAGATGTAGGGGGGTGCTGCACTGTGGAGAGCTTTGTGGGTGAGAACCAGTACTTTGAATTGGATCCTATAATGAATGGGCAGCCAGTGTAAGGACTGGCGAAGAGCGGACGCGTCCGAGTACCGATTAGCCAGATGGATTACCCTGGCTGCTGCATTAAGGATGGACTGGAGAGAGGATAGTCGAGTAATGGGGAGGCCAAGTAATAGAGCGTTGCAGTAGTCCAGGCGGGAGTGGATCAATGCTACAGTGAGGGTTTTTGTTGTTTCCTTGGTGAGAAAAGGGCGGATTCTAGAGATGTTCTTTAGGTGTAGGCGGCAAGAGCGGGCAAGAGATTGTATATGGGAGGTGAAGGAGAGATTGGTGTCAAACATAACACCCAGACAGCGAGCCTGCTGCCGGGGTGTTATTATGGTGCCGCCCACGGAGAGGGATAAGTCAAATTTAGGGAGGTTAGTAGACGACGGGAGCAGAAGAAGTTCAGTTTTGGAGAGGTTAAGTTTCAGAAAGAGAGCGGACATGATGTTGGAGACTGCGGACAGACAGTCGGTGGCGTTCTGTAGAACAGCGGGGGTAAGGTCGGGGGATGACGTGTATAGTTGTGTGTCATCAGCATAAAGATGGTACTGAAAGCCAAATCTGCTGATGGTCTGTCCAATTGAGGCCGTGTAGAGAGAGAAGAGAAGGGGGCCAAGGACTGAGCCCTGGGGTACACCGACAGTGAGAGGAAGAGGAGATGATGTGGAGCCAGAGAACGAAACACTGAAGGAGCGGTTAGAAAGGTAGGAGGAGAACCAGGAGAGAACAGTGTCCTTAATACCTAGTGACTGGAGCCTAGACAGTAGGAGACGGTGGTCAACCGTGTCGAAAGCTGCAGAAAGGTCGAGAAGAATGAGCAGAGAGTGGTCACCGTTACGTTTTGCTGTAAGAAGGTCATTGGTCACTTTGATGAGTGCAGTTTCAGTCGAATGTAGGGGGCGGAAGCCGGACTGTGAAGGGTCTAGTAGGGAGTAAGTGGAGAGGTAACGGGTGAGGCGGGAGTAGACTAGGCGCTCCAAAAGTTTAGAGATGAAGGGGAGATTGGAGACCGGTCTGTAGTTGTTTGTGCAGGAAGGGTCGAGAGCGGGTTTCTTTAGTAGTGGAGTAATGATGGAGTGTTTGAAGGAGGATGGGAAAATGCCAGAGGAGAGTGAGAGATTAAAGATTTTAGTTAGGTGAGTTGTGATAACTGGAGAGAGAGACTGGAGGAGATGTGAGGGAATGGGGTCGGTAGTGCATGTAGTCGGACGAGAGGAAGAGAGGAGTCTGGAGACTTCTTCTTCTGTGATGGGATCAAATGTGGAAAGTGAGCCAGGGGAACAGCAGGGTGGGATGGGAGTCACAGCACTTGGTGGTTGAGAGCAGATTTCCTGACGGATAGTATCTATTTTTTCTATAAAATGGGAGGCCAGGTCGTCAGCACAAATGTCTGTGATAGGGGCTTGTGCTTTTGGCCTGAGGAGGGAGTGAAAAGTGTCAAAAAGTTTCTTGGGGTTGTTGGCTAGTGAGGAGATCAGGGTGGTGAAGTAGGTCTGTTTGGCGAGGTGAAGGGCAGCATTATAAGTTCTTAACATGAATTTAAAGTGGATGAAGTCTTCTGGTGTGCGGGTTTTTCTCCAAAGGCGTTCAGCACTCCTAGAGCATCGCTGAAGAAGTTGAGTTTGTAATGTGAGCCAGGGCTGTTTTACTGTGTGTTTGGAAGTTCTGAGGGTGAGCGGTGCTACTTGGTCAAGGGTGCTTCTAAGAGTGTCATTGTAGTGATGAACAGCCAGATTAGGACAAGAAAAAGAGGAGATTGGGGACAGCGATGAGTGTAGGGAGTCTGAAAGTGTCTGAGGGTTAATGGCTTGTAGATTTCTGAATGTGTGGTAGGTAGGAGTGCGCTGGGGTGGTCGAGGATTTGTGAGCGTGAAGGAGAGAATGTTGTGGTCAGACAGTGGAAGCGGTGAGTTATTTAGGTGGGAGATTGAACAGAGGCGGACAAAGAGCAGGTCAAGGGTGTTACCATCCTTGTGTGTCTCAGAGGTTGAAAGCTGTGAGAGGCCTAGAGAAGTGGTTAGTGATAGAAGCTGAGATGCAGGTGTGGAAGTAGGGCTGTTAATGGGGATGTTGAAGTCTCCAAGGATAAGGGTTGGTAGTTCTGAGGACAGGAAGTGCGGCAGCCAGGCAGAGAAGTGGTCAAGGAACTGGGTGGGCGAGCCTGGGGGCCGATATATGACCGCTACTCTGAGGGAGAGGGGACGAAAGAGCCTGATGGTGTGGACCTCAAAAGAAGGGAATGAGAGTGATGGAATTGGGGGGATGACCTGGAAAGTGCATTGTGGGGACAGGAGTATGCCGACTACACCACCATGTCTGTTTGAGGGTCTTGGGGAATGGGAGAACTGTAAGCCACCATAGGAAATGGCAGCAGGGGAGACCGTGTCAGAATCCTGAATCCAGGTTTCAGTGAGGGCCAACAGATGAAGAGAGTTGTTCAGAAAGTAGTTGTGCAGGAAGGTTAGCTTGTTGCATGCAGACCGTGGATTCCAGAGGGCACAGTTAAACGAAGGAGATGAGGGAGTGCAAGTAATATTAATAAGATTATTATGGTTTCGATATGAGGTAGGGTAGGGATTGAGGTTGGGGGATGGTGGACCAGGGTTGGGGGAGATGTCACCTGAAATCAGTAGGAGTAGGAAGATAAAGAGCAGGTAGTTGTTGGAGTTGTAAGTAGGTTTTTTCTGTGATGTGTTTGGGCAAGATGGGCGGAGGTTTCTCAGGAAGGTGAGGAGTGCATGGGAACTGTACATGGGAGAGGGAAGTATGGAGGGGCTGATGTGTATGAGTCGTGATGATGGGGGGATGGGCGGTGAATGTGGATGCAAGGGAACACAGGAGGATAGAGGTAATGTACATAATTAAAAAGAAAACAAAAAAACAAGAAACAAATATCCTAAAATAAAATAAAAATATATTGCAAAACATGCATGAGGTTGTAATAATAATAATAAGGGTATTTGATAAACATAATTTTGATCAAATTTTGTTTTTCATGATTAAAAAGAAAGCAAAGTGTGGGCTACCTGATTCCAACCCTGATTAACTGCCATGGATAACTGCAGTTTACTCGATGCTTGTCTTAACTGCCGTTTACTCGATGCTTGTCTTCTATGATGCTTAGCTTTCTGTGATGCGTGCACCCCACACATGCGTGCACCCCTTAGACTACTCCTAAATATATAGCCCAAACTACAGGGTTAGGAGAGTGGGATTGTGGGAGCTGGTTTGGGATAATTTGGCAGCTGGGGCCAGCACACCAGGGGGTGGTTAAATGATCAATGGCCTAGACCTGGCAACATCTATATGCTTTAGCACCTTCCACCTGATAAGATCTACAGAGGGCCAAATCACAGGATATGAAGCAGTAAGTATTAAACAGTGTTAAGATGAATTATACTAAAGCTTTACCAGGCACATTAAACTATGTTGCAAGATGGTTAAGCAGTGCTTGGCAGCAACTAGACGTATGGAGTTCATACCAATAGAATAAATAGCAGCATGCAACACAGATAGCAGAGATGGGATTGTATCATTCAGCTGATTGCTTCCAGTGAATGCAGTTCATACCAATAGAATAAATAGCAGCATGCAACACAGATAGCAGAGATGGGATTGTATCATTCAGCTGATTGCTTCCAGTGAATGCAGTTCATACCAATAGAATAAATAGCAGCATGCAACACAGATAGCAGAGATGGGATTGTATCATTCAGCTGATTGCTTCCAGTGAATGCAGTTCATACCAATAGAATAAATAGCAGCATGCAACACAGATAGCAGAGATGGGATTGTATCATTCAGCTGATTGCTTCCAGTGAATGCAGTTCATACCAATAGAATAAATAGCAGCATGCAACATAGATAGCAGAGATGGGATTGTATCATTCAGCTGATTGCTTCCAGTGAATGCAGTTCATACCTGTGTGAAGAGAGAAGATGAATGTTAATTCCTTGCCATGGATAACTGCCGTTTACTCGATGCTTGTCTTCTATGATGCTTAGCTTTCTGTGATGCGTGCACCCCACACATGCTTACCCCCATATATGGGGTATCAGCGTACTCAGGACAAATTACACAATAACTTTTGGAGTCTTGTTACCCTTGGGAAAATAAAAATTGGGGTGAAAAGATAATTTTTGTGGAAAAAATATGATTTTTTAATTTTACGGCTCTACGTTTATAAACTTGGGGGTTCAAATTGCTCACCAAAGATCTAGATAAGTTCCTTAGGGGGTTTAGTTTCCCAAATGGTGTCACTTGTGGGGGGTTTCCACTGTTTAGGCACATCAGGGGCTCTCCAAATGCAATATGGCGTCCAATCTCAATTCCAGCCAATTTTGGTTGGAAAAAGTCAAATTGTGCTCCTTCCATTCCGAGCTCTGCCATGTGCCCAAACAGTGGTTTTCCCCCACATATGGGGTATTGGCGTACTCAGGAGAAATTGCAGGAGAAGTTCCTTAGGGGGTCTAGTTTCCAAAATGGTGTCACTTGTGGGGGGTTTCCACTGTTTAGGCGCATCAGGGGCTCTCCAAATGCGACATGGCGTCCAATCTCAATTCAAGGCAATTTTAGTTTGAAAAAGTCAAACGGCGCTCCTTCCCTTATGAGCTCTGCCGTGTGCACAAACAGTGGTTTTCCCCCACATATGGGGTATTGGCGTACTCAGGAGAAATTGCACAACAACTTTATCTGTCCATTTTCTCCTTTTACCCTTGTGAAAATAAAAAGAAAGTTTGTAAAAGATAATTTTTGTGGCAAAAAAGTTAAAAATTCATTTTTTCCTTCCACGTTGCTTCAGCTCCTGTGAAGCACCTGAAGGGTTAATAAACTTCTTGAATGTGGTTTTGAGTACCTTGAGGGGTGCAGTTTTTAGAATGGTGTCACTTTTGGGTATTTTCTGCTATATAGACCCCTCAAAATGACTTCAAATATGAGGTGGTCCCTAAAAACAATGGCTTTGTAAATTTTGTTGTAAAAATTAGAAATCGCTGGTCAACTTTTAACCCTTATAATTTCCTAAAAAAAAAAATGTTGGTTCCAAAATTGCGCTGATGTAAAGTAGACATGTGGGAAATGTTATTTCTTAACTATGTTGTGTGACATATTTCTCTGTTTTAAGAGAATAAAAATTCAAAGTTTGAAAATTGCAAAATTTTCAAAATTTTGCGCCATATTTGCGTTTTTTTTCAAAAATAAACACAAGTTATATCGAAGAAATTTTACCACTAACGTGAAGTACAATATGTCACGAGAAAACAATCTCAGAATCGCGAAGATCCGTTGAAGCGTTTCAGAGTTATAACCTCATAAAGAGACAGTGGTCAGAATTGTAAAAATTGGCCCGGTCATTAACGTGCAAACCACCCTTGGGGGTGAAGGGGTTAAAGGTGTTCTGTGATGAAAAAAGTTATCACCGATCCACAGGTTAGGTAGGTGATAACTTATTGATCATTGGAATCCGACCATTGGAAACTTCACCGATCGGAAGAATGGGGAACTTTTATCCCTGACCAGGCACTTTTGTCCCCATTTTAAAATGGAGCGGCAGGTGGGATGTATGACCACAACTCCATTCATCCTTTTTTGCAGCTTCCACAAAAAGCCAAATGCAGCCACTTAGGGAATGATTGAATCAGTGGTAGAGTACATGCCACGCTATTCCAACGGTGGATAAAAGTTGCATATTCTTTAGATCGGTGCAGGTCCAGCAGTCGGACCCCCACCAATCAATAACTTATCACTTATCCTTTGGCCACATTTTCACGTTTAGTATTTGGTCAGTATTTTACATCAGTATTTGTAAGCCAAAACCAGAAGTGGAACAATCCAAGTGCTTCTGTATTTGTCACTCACTCCTGGTTTTGGCTTACAAATACTGAAGCAAAATAGTGACCAAATACTAAACGTGTGAACATGGCCTTAGAAATGTGATTAGTTGTTTTTACCGTAGAACCCCTGTAAGTGCATATTTGCTACTGTGTAATAGTCACAGGACAGGGAGGAGTTAAACGTCCAAGTATTTAATCTCTATTGGAAATCAAGAATCTTCTCCTTAGTGATATCAGAGAGAACAAGTGACCTCCATACACAAGACAATCCACTATACCAAGACCAACAATGCCACATACAAGAAACAAATACCACTACACCTTGACCAGACAACTTATTTTCGCCACACAGTGACCGAATAATACCACATACAGGATAAAAATACCAGACCTCATATTACCACCCCATAGTGACCAAATAATACCATACACAGGGGATAGATACCGCTACACCATGACCAGACCACATATTGCCACCATAAATTCAGAGGTGTATCTAGGCTTTCTGGCACCAGGAGCAAGAATTCAGTTTGCCCCCCCAAGCACATATGCGATTTGCACACATTAGTCATGTACCAATGAGCTGCTCTCACTAATGCTCTCAGTGTTCAGTGAAAAAACTGAGAGAAACAGGAAGAGAAGCTTGTCATAAGAACCATGAGTATGAAAGTCGCATATGAGTGAAGTGTCCATGTGATGACTACTGGAACCTGCAGAGCTGAATCCTGACATTGCAGGCTTCTGAATTCTCACAACGAATGCACTGCTTACTTTTAGGATTCTCCCTTGCCTTTGACAAGAGTGGATGGTCATGTCAGAATAAGCATGTAATTTGTATACTTCTGGCCACATTCCGACTAGATGTTTCCGGCCTCAGTCAGCTCATTTTCATTAACCCCTTAGTGACAGAGCCAATTTGCAGCTTAATGAACGGGCCAATTTTTACAATTCTGACCACTGTCACTTTATGAGGTTATAACTCTGAAACGCTTTAACGAATCCAGCTGATTCTGAGATTGTTTTTTTTGTGACATATTGTACTTCACGTTAGTGGTAAAAAAATTTTTTATATCACTTTCTTTTATTTATGAAAAAAATGGAAATATGGCAAAATTTTTAAAAATTTAGCAATTTTCAAAATTTAAATTTTTATGCCCTTAAATCAGAGAGATATGTCACACAAATGTCTTAATAAATAACATTTCCCACATGTCTACTTTACATCAGCACAATTTTGGGAAAAAAAAAAAATTTTTTTGTTACGAAGTTATAAGGGTTAAAAGTTGACCAGCGATTTCTCATTTTTACAACACCATTTTTTTAGGGACCACATCACATTTGAAGTCACTTTGAGGAGTCTATATAATAGAAAATACCCAAAAGTGACACCATTCTAAAAACTGCACCCCTCAAGGTGCTCAAAACCACATTCAAGAAGTTTATTAACCCTTTACATGCTTCACAGGAACTGAAGCAATGTGGAAGGAAAAAATTAACATTTAACTTTTTTTGCAAAAGCTTTACTTCGGAACCAATTTTTTTTATTTTCACAAGTGTTAGGCTATGTGCACACGTTGTAGATTGGTCTGCAGAATTTTCTGCACAGAATCTGCATCTCTTGGCAGAAACTGCAGGTCAAAATCCGCACAGTTTTTATCCTTTTTTTGTCCTTTTTATCTGCAGATTTACTGCAGTTTTTGTGCAGATTTCCCCTGCCTTTTGAGACCTGCAGATTCCTATAATGGAGCAGGTGTAAAACCGCTGCAGTTCTGCACAAAAGAAGTGACATGCTGCAGTTTTAAATCCGCACCAAATCTGCGCAGAAAAATCTGCAGCATGTGCACTGCATTTTTTGATTTCCATTGACTAGAATGGCACTGTACATCGCTTGCAGTTCTGCTGCAGATCTGCAAGGCAAAATCTGCTGCAGAACTGCAACAGAATCCGCAACGTGTGCACATACCCTTAAAAGAAAAAATGAACCACAAAATTTGTTGTGCAATTTCTCCTGAATACACCGATGCCCCATATGTGGGGGTAAACCACTTTTTGGGCGCACGGCAGAGGTCGCAAGGGAAGGAGCGCCTTTTGACTTTTTCAACACAGAATTGGCTGGACGCTATGTCGCGTTTAGAGAGCCCCTGATGTGCCTAAACAGTGGAAACCCCCAACAAGTAACCCCATTTTGGAAACTAGATCCCTTAAGGAACTTATCTAGATGTGTGGTGAGCACTTTGAACCTCCAAGTGCTTCACAGAAGATTATAACGTAGAGCCGTGAAAATAAAAAATCATATTTTTTCCACAAAAACGATCTTTTCACCCCAATTTTTTATTTTCCCAAGGGTAATAAGACCCCAAAAGTTTTTGTGCAATTTGACCTGAGCATGCTGATACCCCATATGTGGGGGTAAACCACTGTTTGGGTGCATGGCAGAGCTTGGAAGGGAAGGAGCGCCGTTTGACTTTTTCAATGCAGAATTGGCTGAACGCCATGTCGCGTTTGTAGAGGCCCTGATGTGTCTAAACAGTGGAAACCCCGCACAAGTGACCCCATTTTGGAAACTAGACCCCCTAAGGAACTTATCTAGATGTGTGGTGACCACTTTGAACCCCCAAGTGCTTCACAGAAGTTTATAACGCCCGGGCGTGAAAATAAAAAATCATATTTTTTCCACAAACCTGATCGTTTAGTCCCCAATTTTTTATTTTCCCAAGGGTAACAGGAGAAATTAGACCACAAAAGTTGTCCAATTTGTCCAGAGTACGCTGATACGCCATATGTGGGGGGGTACCACTGTTTGGGCGCACAGCACGGCTTGGAAGGGAAGTAGCGCTGTTTTACTTTTTCAAACTAAAATTGGCTGGAATTGAGATTGGACGCCATGTCGCGTTTGGAGAGCCCCTGATGCGCCTAAACAGTGGAAACACCCCACAAATGACACCATTTTGGAAACTATACCCCTTAAGGAACTTAACTAGATGTGTGGTGAGCACTTTGAAACCCCAAGTGCTTCACAAAAGTTTATAACGTAGGGCAGTGAAAATAAAACATTTTTTTCCTCAAAAATTATTCTTTAGCCCACTATTTTTTTATTTTCCGAAGGGTAACAGGAGAGATTAGAACCCCAAAATTGGTGTGCAATTTGTCCTGAGTACGCTGATACCCCATATGTTGGGGTAAACCACTGTTTGGGCGCACGGCAGGGCTCGGAAGGGAGGGAGCGCCATTTGACTTTTTGAATGCCACGTCGTGTTTGGAGACCCCCTGATGTGCCTAAATAGTGGAAACCCCTCAATTCTAGCTCCAACCCTAACCCCAACCCTAACCCTAATTCTAACCCTAACCCTAATTGTAACCCTAACCCTAATTTCAACCCTAACCCTAATTATAACCCTAACCCTAAGGCTAGGTTCATATTGCGTTTTACCAGCCCGTTCAACACATAGCGTTGACGGGCTGGTAACGGTATAGCATAACGCGATCGCGTTATGCTATACCCGCTAGTGCAGAGGAATCAGCAGATGATTCATCTGCGCTAGCGGTGACGGAGCCCAAATGCTGCAGGCCGCGTCCGAGGCTCCATCACTGAATGACGGCACGTCACGATCGCATGCCTCTTTACGGCATGCGTCGCGATGCGCCCTCAAATGGGGGTGAATGGCAGTGTTAACGGACTGCCATAACGCAGTATAAACCCAGCCTAACTCTAATGCTAACACTAACCCTAATTATAACCCTAACCCTAGCCCTAACCCTAATAAAAATGAAATTAAATACAATATCTATATTTTATTATATGTCCCTAACTGAGGGGGTGATAAAGGGGAGGTTTATGTACTGGTTGTTTTTATTTTGATCACTGTGATAGTTTATCACAGTGATCAAAATGTACTTTTAGATAATGAATGAATCATTCATTTTTTGAATCTGCTTCCAGGCAGATTCGGCGGGCGCACTGCGTATGCGCCCGCCATTTTTTTTTACATAATGAAGAGCTGGGAGGATCGGAGGACAGGGGGACATGGGGAACATCTGCCGGTACCGGGGGGGTGATCGGGGGTCCTGGGGACCCTAATTCTCACCCCTCTGATGTGCGATCACATCAAAGGGGAGAGAAATCTTTTTTTTTTGCGGTCGCCGTTATACTGTTATAATGGCGATCGCAACACCAGGGTCGGTAAATACCGACCCGGATCATGTTCTCTGGGGTCTTGGCTACCCCCGGCAGCCGAGACCCCGGAGAGAATATCCCAACCCCCCCAGCACATCGCGGCGGGCGCACTACGCATGCGCCCGCCATTTTCTCGCCATTAAAGATGGCGGCGCCCACCGGTGGAGGCAGGAGGGCCCTGGGGCCACAAGGTGGGATCAGGGGCCACATGGGGGGATCGGGGACCCTTTTTCTCCTCTGATGTCCTATCACATCAGAGGGGAGAGAAATTAAATGGCACATCAGATTTTTTTTTTTGCGATCGCCGTTATAGGGTTAATAACGGCGATCGCAACATCGGGGCCGGTAAAAACCGACCCGATTCATGTTCTCTGGGGTCTCGGCTGGAGAAAATGTGACTGTGGCGGCGCTATAAACGGCGCTGTGGTTTAAGTATCCTTAACTACCGCCGTTAAAAGGCGTATCGGCGGTCGTTAAGGGGTTAGGCATACCTCCCAACCGTCCCGGATTGACCGGGACAGTCCCGATTCTGACCCCCTCCTCCCGTTGTCCCGGCTGTGAGCTGAGCCGCCACGCCCCCCCATACACCCTATAGTTGCCTTCCAGCGCTGCACTTTAGCTTCTCACAGCAGAGCAATGACCTGCTGAGCTTTCCTCCTCTGTGAGCAAACAGGACCTGTGATGAGGTCACAGGAGGGGAGGAGTTGGGTGTCACATGGCCAGGCTCTTCCGTGTGCAAGTCTGCTGTGCTGGTTGTCATGGGTGCTGGCTGAGGGTAAGTTTATGTGAGGGGTCAGGAGGGATTTACAGTGTGGATGTAGCAGAGTCGTGTGTGTACGAGGTGTATGGAGCAGAGCCGTGTGTGTATGAGGTGTATAGAGCGGAGCCGTGTGTGAAAAGTGTATGGAGCTTAGCCGTGCTTGAGCCGTGTGTGTACGGAGCAGAACCGTGTGTGTACGGGGTGTAGAGAAGTGGAGCCGCGTGTGTACGAGGTGTATGGAGCGGAACCGCGTGTGTACTAGGTGTACGGAGTGGAACCGCATGTGTGCGAGGTGTATGGAGCGGAGCTGTGTGTGTACGAGGTGGCTGTAGCAGTACAGTGTGTGCACGGAGCTGAGCCGCTCATCTCCGTAAACACAGGGCTCTGTGCTTGAGCTGTGTGTGTACAGAGCAGAACCGTGTGTGTACGGGGTGTAGAGAAGTGGAGCCGCGTGTGTATGAAGCGGAACGGCGTGTGTACGAGGTGTACGGAGCGGAACCGCATGTGTGCGAGGTGTATGGAGCGGAGCTGTGTGTGTACGAGGTGGTTGTAGCAGTGCTGTGTGTGTACGGGGCGTACAAAACGGAGCCTTGTGTGTACGAAGTGTACGGAGCTGAGCCGCTCATCTCCGTACACAGGGCTCCGTGCTTGAGCCGTGTGTGTACAGAGCGGAGCAGAGCCGTGTGTGTACGGAGCGGAGCAGAGCTGTGTGTGTACGGAGCGGAGAAGAGCCGTGTGTGTACGGGGTGTAGAGAAGTGGAGCCGCGTGTGTATGGAGCGTTACCGCGTGTGTACGAGGTGTACGGAGCGGAAACGCATGTGTACGAGGTGTATTGAGCGGAACTGCATGTGTACGAGGTGTATGGTGCAAAGCCACATGTGTACAAGGTTTACGGAGCGTGGCTGCGTATGTACGAGGTTTACGGAGTGAAGCCGTGTGTGTACTGAGTGGAGCCATGTGTGCGCGAGGTGTACGGAGTGGAGCCGTGTACGGAGCGGAGCCGTGTGTGCGCGAGGTGTACAGAGGGGACCCGTGTGTGTATGAGGTGTGTGGAGCCGTGCATGTACAAGGTGTATGGTGGGGAGCATTCATACCTCCCAACTGCCACAGAACTAGCGGGACAGTCCCAATTTTGAAGGAGCAGGAGGGATTTACAGTGTGGATGTAGCAGAGCCGTGTGTGCGAGGTGTACGGAGTGGAACCGTGTGTGCGCGAGGTGTACGAAGCGGAGCTGTGTGTGCGCGAGGTGTACGGAGCCGTGCGTGTACAAGGTGTATGGTGGGGAGCATTCATACCTCCCAACAGTCCCGATTTTGAGAGAGGGTCTTCCCCGCTGTCCCGGCTGGCAGCTTACTTTCCCCGTGGACACAGGAGTACACGGCGGAGCCCCGAGGAGCACTTTAAAACTCTGCTCTTTCTTTCTTTTCCTCAGTACCAGTCAGTGTGCGCACAGTACCAGCCACTGATCCCATAATGCCAGCCACTGTGCCCTCAGTACCAGTCAGTGTGATCAGCAGGGCTAAATGGGTGTAGTTGGGGCGTGGGCGTGGACATGGGTGTGATTAGTTGTGACATGGGTGTGGTCAGGGGCGTGGTCTAAAATTTGCCGCAACCTCCATCCCTCTTTCCCATCTTCAAAAGTTGGGAGGTATGGGTTAGGTGAGGCCACACATGTCTAGTCAGCTCGTGACCGCATGTATGTAAATCGCCAGCACAAGAGACTCCTAACTGCGTGCAGTGAGCACTGTGAGAATTCAGCAGTCTGCAAAACCAGGACAACCCCTTTAATGCTTCTAATATAAATAAAAACATGATAACTAGTATCACAAATAACATTTACATACAGGTACCTTATAGATGACTTTGTGTCTGGAGTCGTTCTCCTTGTTTTCTTCATCTTGTCTAGACCCCATGATGAGTTTTCTCATCCACAGCCCATCTCTGCAGACTTCCATCTTCTCCGGTCTTCTGCATCACATCCCCACACAACACCCTTAAAGATAGCAGTGTTATTATATAAATATCTGCCTTACGCTGAGCCCCTGAATAAATAATTGCTCCTCACAATATTGTCTGCACAAAATATGACCCCATGCTATCCCTCTTATGGTACATGCTCTTCACACTGACCTCTCCTTTCCATACTGGGACCTATCTTCACACTGTCCTCTCACACTGTTTCCTCACTATAGGTCCCAATCTCTATATTGTACTCTCTCATCACCCCACTTCCTTGGTATACTGTCCCTTCCTGGCTGTACCATTACACTGTCCCTCCCATGCTACGCCCCCACTGCTCAGTCTCTATTCTGTGTCCACTCACTTTTCTCCCCCATACTGTCTGCTCCCTCTATTCCCTTCTCTCCTCATACTGTCTCCTCTCATATCCCCCCTGTTCACCATACTGTCTACTCATATTTACCCCCTCACTCTCTATATTGCCTGTTCACACATACCCCCGACTCCACATACTGTGTCTGCACACATCCCATCATCCTCATTCCCCATACTGTGTCCACATACATTTTCCCCATCGCTACTCATATTGTGTCCTCATACATTCCCCTGTTCACTCCCCATACTGTCTTCACCCATCCACGACTCACAAAACTGTCTGCTCCCATCCCCATACTGTATTCTCATACATGCCCCCGTCATTACCCCATGCTGTTTCCTCATACATACCTCCCCAATCCCTTGTACTGTTTTCTCATACATCCCCTCCATACTGTTTCCTCATACATACCCTGCATCTCCCCCTTCTCATTTTGTGTCCTCAAATCTCCCCCACACATTAAATCCTCCATCCCCACTTCAAATCCCCCATCCCCACTCCATATCTCCCACCACACATTAAATCCCCCATCCCCACTCCAAATCTCCCCAAAACATGAAATCTCCCCATCCCTACTCTAAATCTCCCCATCCCCACACACATTAAATCTCATCTACACTCCAAATTTCCCTCCACACATTAAATCCCACATCCCCACTCCAAATCTAACCCCCCCCACACATTAAATCTCTCCATTCCCACACACATTAAATTCCCCTATCCCCATTCCAAATCTCCCCACACACATTAAATCCCTCCCACCATGCACTTAATTTTCGGTGTTTTTAGCTCCACTGGAGCACATACCACCAGTGTGTTCCTCTGCAGCGTGGGCGAATGATGTCAACAACGTGATCACATGCCCTGATTACGCTACTGGTGTCGCTCTGACCTGGCGGTCAGAGCTTCAATTGTACTGAAACTTCAAAAGAAAAGAGACATGTCACTAAACCAGGGACCACCAAATGTAACAATAAAGAAATAAATGATTTTATTGAAGTGTACAAAAACACACAAATAAAATCATTTAAAAACAATGTTTACAAGAAACATGAATTGTACAAAAAGGCCCTGTTGACTAATATTCCTGTCTCTCGTGTCAGCTATTGCACAAAACCCAGAATGTAAAATGTAAACCACTGAGATTAAACGATGAAGGGCTTGAGAACTAATATTCTATCATGGCTCTCCTTTTGGCCTAACAATATCACATTCCATAAAGGTTGATGACCAATCCCCAGAACACACCTGGAGGAGTAATGGAAAAATCCCCAAAGGTGGATGCAGGGCTGCCACTAGGAATTTCGGGGCCCCATACTGGCAAAATTTTCGGGGCCCCCTTGAGACTCCGCTCTCTCTTGGAAAACTCCACTTCTCACCAATCACACATTAACAGTTCCCATTAACCAGATCACACATGTAGCCAGCAGCTTTTGTTTTGGCTAAAAGATTTTTTAAGCCGCCATCACGTCAAGGTAAACTCTTTTGGCCGGACCCTACTCTACTCTAACCTATTAAACATTTGTTAAAATATCCAATACAATTTAGGTATATTTTTATTTATTTTTCAAAAATGACCAATAATATCACATTCAGGGGACAAATACCACCACACCATGACCAGACACCATATTACAACCACATAGTGACCTATAATAACACATACAAGGAAAAAATACCACCACACCATGTCCAGACCATATATTACCACCACTGTGACCGAATAATATCACATGCAAGGGACAAATACCACCGCACCATGTCCAGACCATATATTACCATCACATGGTGACCAATAATACCTCATGCAAGGGACAAATACCACCACACCATGACCAGACCACATATTACCACCACATAGTGACCAAATAATAGCACATACAAGGTACAAATACTGCCATACCATGGCCGGACAACATATTACCACCACATAGTGACTGAATACTTCAATACTGATCATTAATAAAAAAAAATACTAATATCACCATAATGCCATTTTACACAGGAGATCTGTACTTACTATGCAGCATCTGTGTACAGCTAATACAGTGATAACTGGTGACATTGTACACAGGACCACTGTATATAGTATACAGTGTATAGTGTCAGTGTATAGATAACACACTGACTCACCAGTGACGTCTCTAGGTGAAGTCTTTCATCTTCATCCAGCACAGACCGCCGTCACTTCTTTCAGCCAGGGCTCGTCTCTGCAGGAAATAACAGTTATCTAGAGCTCCCCTTGCAGAACATATTACATATTATTTTCCCAACTTCTACACTACACCAGATGAAGAAAAAAAGCCGACATAGTGTCACTCTGCACAGTAACAGGACCGAACCCCCATTTAACCCCTTCCCGACTTATGACGCCTACGTAGGCGTCATGAAAACCTGTGCCATTATGACCTATGATGCCTACGTAGGCGTCATAGTATAAATCGTGTTCCTGCGGGTTGAGTGACCGGGGTCACTGAAAGGTCACCCAACCCGCAGGCACAGGATGCTTTGTGCTTCACCCCAGGGGGGGTGGCTTTGCCCCCCATGACTATGATCGCTCTGATTGGCTGTTGAAAGTGAAACAGCCAATAAGAGCGATTATAATATTTCATCAACGAAACTTGGTGAAATATTACAATCCAGCCTTGGCTGATGCTGAAATATCATCGGCCATGGCTGGAGACACTAATCTGACCCACCGCACACCGACTGACGGGGGCGATCTGCTACTGCCATCAGCATCTGCTCCCCTTCCTCTTCCTTCCGCTCCCCCTGCCTTCCGATCCACTCCCCACCTTCCGATTACCCCTCCGGAGTCCCGGTGTCCCTCCCGGTGTCCCTCCTTCCCAGTCCATGGGTGCCACCATCTTCCAAATGGCGGGCGCATACACAGTGCGCCCTGCCGAATCTACCGGCCGGCAGATTCATTCATTCACTGAAGGTACATTTTGATCACTGTGATAGACCCTATCACAGTGATCAAAATTAAAAAATAGTAAATAAAACACCCCTTTATCACTCCCATAAGTAGGGAACAATAATATAATAAAGAAAATATTTTAATTTTTTTATTAGGGTTAGATTTAGGGTTAGGATTAGGGTTAGAACTAGGGTTAGGATTAGGGTTAGGATTAGGGTTGGTATTAGGGTTAGTGTTGGAATTAGGGTTAGGGTTGGAATTAGGGTTAGTGTTGGTATTAGGGTTAAGATTATGGTTAGGGGTGTGTTGGGTTAGGGTTAAGATTATGGTTAGGCTTGTGGTTAGGGTTGGGATTAGGGTTAGGAGTGTGTTGGGGTTAGGGTTATGGTTCGGTTTGGGATTAGGGTTAGGAGTGTGTTGGGGTTAGGGTTGTGGTTAGGGGTGTGTCTGGGTTAGGGTTGGAGTTTGAATTGAGGGGTTTCCACGGTTTAGGCACATCAGGGGGTCTCCAAACGCGACATGGTGCCACCATTGATTCCAGCAAATTTTGCTTTCAAAAAGTCAAACGGTGATCCCTCCCTTCCAAGCCCCGACGTGTGCCCAAACAGTGGTTTTCCCCATCATATGGGGCATCAGTGTACTCAGGAAAAATTGCACAACAACTTTCACGGTCTAATTTCTCATGTTACCCTTGGGAAAATAAAAAATTGGGGGCTGAAAAATTATTTTTGTGATAAAAAATAATTTTTTTATTTTCACGCTCTGTGTTATAAACTTCTGTGAAGCACTTGGGGTTCAAAGTGCTCACCACACATCTAGATAAGTTCCTTTTGGGGGTCTTGTTTCCAAAATGGGGTCATTTGTGTGGGTTTCTACTGTTTAGGCACATCAGGGGCTCAGAAAACGTAACATGACGCCCTCAGACTATTCCATCAAAGTCTGCATTTCAAAGCCTCACTGCTTCCCTTCCAAGCCCCGACGTGTGCCCAAACAGTGGTTCTCCCCCACATATGGGGTACCAGCGTACTCAGGACAAACTGGAAAACAACTTTTGGGGTTCAATTTCTCCTGTTACCCTTGTGAAAATAAAAAAATTCCCCGGCTAAAAAATCATTTTTTGAGGAAAAAAAAAATATTTTTTATTTTCACTACTCTGCATTATAAACTTCTATGAAGCACTTGGGGGTTCAAAAGTGCTCACCACACATCTAGATAAGTTCCTTGGGGGGTCTAGTTTCCAAAACGGGGTCACTTGTGGGAGTGCTCCAATGTGTAGGCACATAGGGACTCTCCAAACGCGACATGGTGTCCGCTAACGGTTGGAGCTAATTTTCCATTCAAAAAGTCAAATGGCGCTCCCTCCCTTCCGGGCCCTGTCGATCCTGTTGCCGATGTGAAAATGAAAAACTGAGGCTAAAATAAAATTTTTGTGAAAACAAAGTACTTTTTTTGTTTTTATGGATCAATTTGTGAAGCACATGGGGGTTCAAAGTGCTCACTATGCATCTAGATAAGTTCCTTGGGGGGTCTAGTTTCCAAAATGGGGTCACTTGTGGGGGACCTCCAATGTTTAGGCACACAGGGGCTCTCCAAACGCGACATGGCAACCGCTAAATATTCCAGCAGATTTTCCATTCTAAAAGTTAAATGGCACTCTTTCCCTTCTGAGCCCTGCCGTGCTCCCAAACAGTGGTTTATGACCACATATAAGTATCGGTGTACTCAGGATAAATTGCCAAACAAATTTTAGGATCCATTTTATCCTGTTGCCCATGTGAAAATGAAAAAATTGATGCTAAAAAAATTTTTTGTTGGAAAAATTAAAATGTCCATTTTTTCCTTCCACATTGCTTTAGTTCCTGTGAAGCACCTGAAGGGTTAATAATCTTCTTGAATGTAGTTTTGAGTAGCTTGAGGGGTGCAGTTTTTAGAATGGTGTCACTTTTGGGTATTTTGTGCCATATAGACCTCTCAAAGTGACTTCAAATGTGAGGTGGTCCTTAAAAAAAATGGTTTTGTAAATTTTGTAAAAATGCGAAATCGCTGGTCAACTTTTAACCCTTATAACTTCCTAACAAAAAAAATTTTGTTTCCAAAATTGTGCTGATGTAAAGTAGACATGTGGGAAATGTTATTTATTAACTATTTTGTATCACATAACTCTTTGGTTTAACAGAATAAAAATTCAAAATTTGAAAATTGCTAAATTTTTAAAATTTTCGCCAAATTTCCATTTTTTTCACAAATAAACCCAACAATTATCGACCTAAATATACCACTAACATGAAGCCCAATATGTCACGAAAAAACAATCTTAGAATTGCTAAGATCCGTTGAAGCGTTCCTGAGTTATTACCTCATAAGGGGACACTGGTCAGAATTGCAAAAAATGGCCAGTTCATTAAGGTCAAAATAGGCTGGGTCATGAAGGGGTTAAAACAGTATCCTCAAAAAATAAAATAAATATATCACTGCAGTAATAATATCCCTTAATTAGCCCCTATGGTAATAATATCCCCCATCCTGGCCCCCGTGTGTCTCATTCCTGTATCCAGCCATATATTCTCCCATCCTGCCCTCATGAGTATTCATTCTGCCCCATATAATCTCCCCATCCTGCCCCATCTGTCTCCATCGTATCCATCCTGCCCCATAATCATGCATGATCTGTCTCCATCCTGCCCCAAGATCCTGCACCATCTGTCTCCATCCTGCCCCATGATCCTGCACCACCTGTCTCCAATCCTGCTCCATGTGTCTACAATCCTGCCCCCTGTGTCTCCAATCCTGCCCCCTGTCTCCATTCTGCCCCCTGTGTCTCCCATCCTGCCCCCTGTGTCTCCAATCCTGCCCCAGGATTGGAGACACAGGGGGCAGGATAGGAAACACAGAGGACAAAATGGAGACAGGGCAGGACTGGAGACAGGGCAGGATTTGAGACACGGGTGCAGGATGAAAGACATTGGGGCAGGATTGGAGACACGGGGCAGGATTTGAAACATGGGGGCAGGATTTGAGACACAGGGCAGGTTGAAAGACATGGGGTCAGGATGAAAGACATGGGGGCAGGATTGGAGACGCATGGAGTAGGATTCGAGACATGGGGCAGGATGAAAAACATGGGATGGGATGAAAGTGTTTCATCCCATCCCATGTTTTTCATCCTGCCCCATGTCTCGAATCCTACTCCATGCGTCTCCAATCCTGCCCCCATGTCTTTCATCCTGACCCCATGTCTTTCAACCTGCCCTGTGTCTCAAATCCTGCCCCCATGTTTCAAATCCTGCCCCCTGTGTCTCCAATCCTGCCCCAATGTCTTTCATCCTGCACCCGTGTCTCAAATCCTGCCCTGTCTCCAGTCCTGCCCTGTCTCCATTTTGCCCTCTGTGTTTCCTATCCTGCCCCCTGTGTCTCCAATCCTGTCCCCTGTCTTTTATCCTGCCCCCATGTCTTTCATCCTGCCCCTGTGTCTTTCATCCTGCCCCCATGTCTTTCATCCTGCTCCCATGTCTCAAATCCTGCCCCATGTCTCAAATCCTGCCCCATGTCTCAAATCGTGCCCCATGTCACAAATCCTGCCCCATGTCTCAAATCCTGCTCCCATGTCTTTCATCCTGCCCCCATGTCTTTCATCCTGCCCCATGTCTCAAATCCTGCCCCATGTCTCAAATCCTGCCCATGTCTCAAATCCTGCCCCCATGTCTCAAATCCTGCCCCATGTCTCAAATCCTGCTCCCATGTCTTTCATCCTGCCCCCATGTCTCAAATCCTGCCACCATGTCTTTCATCTTTCCCCCATATCTCAAATCCTGCCGGATTGCCGCTTTCAATATATAGAAAAAAACTTTTTCCTTACCTTGCCTCGCTCCTGCTGCAAGCGACCTTCCCTCAAGGCTGAAAGCGCGCACTCGCCGGCGAATGGCAAAGACGTCAGATGCCGGCGATGTGCGCGCTGACATCAGCTGCCAGCCTCTGATTTGCTGGCGGCTTTAACTATTGCCGTGCGGGCCCGGCAGTGGGGCCGAATGGGCAAAAGTGACGGGACCTGATGTGGGCCCCCTCTGCTGATTGAGCCCCATATGCCAGTCAGGGCAGTAATGTCCTGATGGTGGCCCTGGGTGGATGTATGCCCCGTACTCTGTTCAATCAAAAATGGAAAGAAAGTTGGCTTGCAAGCTAAGAAAAAACACAGAAAAATAAATGTGGAAAAAGTGAGGGAAAGGTAAGTATCTACAGACCTAATGTAAGGAGAGGGGGAAAAAATGACCCCAGCCCAATTAGTAAAGGGTCCACAGGAGACAATTAGTTAGAATGTGGAGCCACATAATAGTGACATCAACACAGACCAACAACATCTGTAAGATGCGAGGACAATTGATCCATGGGAGCCGGCGTGCTGCTGTCACGGGGCAGTTGAAGGAATACAGGGGACGAGGAACCTGGGCCCCTGAACTGCCCCTAAAGCTAAGGGAGGACCTGTCTTTCCTTAACTTGGGGGTACACTTAAAGGTAGCGAGGCCCAAGTCACCGACCTGTCCCTGTCTCCTGTTTAGACCTGAGCTAAACCCACCAACCCCCTCCCCAGGAGGTGAGACAGCGAATAATGTAAATAACACCAAAACAACCAAAAGGAAAGATAGACAACTAAGGGTTAAATCAACAAAACAATAACACTTAGCTTTCTCTGCTGCCAAGCTCCTAGCAGCAGAGTAAGGCACCAGAACAGGGAAATAGTAGAAGCACCACTGTGCTCAGCAGCTCCTGGCTCCAGCTTGGTTGGTTTCCAGAGGAAGCAATTTTACCAACACCAGCTGACAACTCAGGAGACCTTTTAAAGGAAGTGGGAGTGGACGCCACCTTCTCCTGACAAGTCAAGCAAAGCAAAAGGTGGCTACTTTGAAGAACCTAGAATATTAGACATATTTTCAGTTGTTTCACACTTTTTTGTAAAGTATAATGTATAATTCCAGATGTTAATTCATAGTTTTGATGCCTTCAGTGTGATTCTACAATTTTCATAGTCATGAAAATACAGAAAAATCTTTGAATGAGAAGGTGTGTCCAAACTTTTGGTCTGTACTGTACATGGGACAAGTGATCAGACCTATTATCACCACATAGTGACTGAATAATACCACATACTAGGGACAAATACCACCAAACTATGGGCGGACCAGATATTACCACCACATAGTGAACAAATAATACCGCATACAAGAGAGAAATACTACCACACCACGACCAGATCACATCATACCACCAAATAATGACCAAATACTATGATACATTTATAAAATCCACAATACTAATGTTACCACTGGTGACATTATACACAGGAGCTCTGTATATAGTATACAGTGTATAGTGTCAGTGAACAGGTAATTCAGTGATCACAAGTGACATTACATTATATGCAGAGCTCCTGTGTATATAGTATACAGGTAATACAGTTATCACCAGTGCAATTATACACTGGCGCTCTGTATATAGTGTACAAGTAATACAATGACCACCGATGGCATTATACACAGGATCTCTGTATATAATATACAATGTATAGTGTCAGTGTACAGGTAACACACTGACTCACAAGTGACATCATTCATCTTAGCTGTTCTTCACCCAGTGCAGACTGCCATCACTTCTTCCAGCCAGGACTAGTCTCTGCAGAAAATAAGACACAGTTATCTATAGCTGATCACTTCCTGAGCACATTCCCACTTTTTTCCCCAACTTCTACACTACATCATATCAAGAAAAAAAGCGACAAGGTACCACCCTGCACAGTAACAGATCCCTCCCCATGGAAGACAGTATTCTCAAAAGTAAATTAAATTACAGCAGTAATAATGTCCCCTGATTGGCCCCTACAGTAATTATGTCCCCACTTGCCACCATAAATCAATACTACATGTTCCTCAACCTGACCCCCATACAGTAATTTTGTTACCCCTTTATTTCATAAAGTCCCAGATCCTGGGCCCTTTATTTAATGCCCCCATCCTGGGCCCCTTTCTTCAATATCCCCATTCTGACCCCTAGGTTGCCCCCATGTCCAGTTTAATAGGGTCTCCATCCTGGGCATATTTATTTAATAATGTGCTCAACCTGGGCCCCTTTATTTAATAATGTCCCTATCCTGTGCCTCCATACAGTAGTATGGGCACCACATAGTACTCCATACAGTATTATGGCATGGCATTACATAGTAATCCACACAGTCCTTCAAACAGTATTATGAACATAGGATAGTCCTCCATACAGTATTATGGGCACCACATAATCTTCCATACATTATGATGGACATAGCATAGTCCACAAAAACAGAATTATGGGCACTACATAATCTGGAGATGCTAAGGGGAGCTGCACGGAAACTACAACCTTTACTACAAAAAGATGCCCGATTACAATCCATATTTCCAGACCCCCCACTACTATGTTTTAGGCAGCCCCCAAATCTAAGAAACATCATTGTCAGAAGCTCCCTGTCCTCCCCAACAGCTGCAGGAACCTTTCCTTGCAAACAGAAGAAGTGCAAAACCTGTCCATCTATAATGACCACGGACAAGATAAAGATCCCCAACTCCCATCAGGACTACAAGATCCCAGGTACTTTCAGCTGCATCACATCTAATGTGGTGTACCTAATTGTTTGTACGAAATGTCCAACTGGGGGTCTGTATGTGGGGGAGACCGGGCAAAAACTGAGAACAAGGATGAATTCTCATCGCCACACAATAAGAGAAAAAAGAATGGATCTACCTGTGGCCAAACACTTTTGTGTGCCCGGTCATAGCATGATGGATATGGAATTACTGGTATTAAAAGCTAACTTCAAATCTGAGAAAGATAGAAAGATTTGGGAATATAAACTTATGATGACCTTTGACACTCTTAGTGCTGGAATGAACGTGTCACATGGATTCATGTCTGTGTACATGAATTAAGGAATCTGCTTCTCTGACCTGGGGGCATCAAAACACAATACCAGACCCCAATCAGAGGGCAATAAAACTCTCACTCCTTATCTATGAACTGTTCCAATATTTATGTTCATCCCTCTGCCATAATGACAGTTCTGCTTCACGTCACATGTCTTACCTATTGCATTATTCCTGTGTCCTCTTGTGTATAAATATGTGATTCTTCAGTTTTTGTTTTAGTCTTTGCCTGATGAAGAGACCTGAGTAGTCTCGAAAGCTTGCAATTTGTTACCATCTTTTCAGTTAGCCATTAAAAGGTATCAACCACTGAGGACTCTCAAGTCTAAATATTTTTTTTTGGGCACTACATAGTCATTCCTACAGTATTATGGGCCCCATATATTGCTCAATACAGTATAATGGTTCCATGTTTTGCTCCATACGGTATAACTACCCCATATATTGCTCCATACAGTATAATGGCCACACATATTACTCCATACACTATAATGGCCCCATATATTACACAATACAGTATAATGGTCACACACAGTGCTTCATACAGAATAATAGCCCCATATACTGCTCCATACAGTATAATGGACCCAATATAATGCTCCATGCAATATAGTGGCCCCATGTATTGTTCTATACAGTATAATGGACCCCAAATATTGCTTCACACAGTATAATTGGTCCCATACAATGCACCATACAGTGTAATGAGCCCGACATAGTGCACCATACATTTTAATGGCTCCATACAGTATAATAGCCCCATATATTGCTCCTACAGTATAATGGGCCCCATATATTGCTCCATGCAGTATAATGGGCCCCATATATTGCTCAATACACTATAATGGTTCCATATATTGCTCTATATGGTATAATGGCCCCTTATATTGCTCCATACAGTATAATGACCCCGTATATTACTCCATGCTCTATAATGGTACATTATAATGGTTCCATATATTGCTCTATATGGTATAATGGCCCCATATACTGCTCCATACAGTATAATGGGCCCCATATAATGCTCCATACAGTATAATGGACCCTATATAATGCTCCATACAGTACATTGGCCCCATATATTGCTCTATACAGTATAATGGGCCCCATATAATGCTTTATACATAAAAAAAATCAAATACCTCTCCCATTCCTAGTAGGCCCAGTCTCCTCAGCAACTTCTGTCTCTCTACTGTGCTTAGCACAGACGGCGCACTGTAGTGATGTCATTGTGCCCTCTGACATGAGACATCACAGAGTCAAAAGAGCTGGAGTTGCTGAGCTGCAGGGAATGAGGAGAGGTGACTATTTGAGTGGGGACCTGGTGCAGTGCTTCTCACATTCCCCATGGTGCACTGTTGTCTCCAACGGCAAGTGGGCTCCCCTTTTTGGCCGGGGCTCCTGGTGTGACGGGTTGTGATGCCGGCCCTGGTCGTCTCAGTGGGTCAGGTTGAACCCTGTGTGTGTGCGCCCCTGCCTGCACTTTTAAAGGCCCATGCCCCTAAAAACAGTATTTTTTTCCCATCTTCTTTTTCACTCTCTCAAGCCTACCGCCATTTCATCGATACCCCGCCAGGCCAGTCTGACCCTGCATGCATTAGTGGCTCAATCTTGGACCGATGTGCACGGACGTCTAAATGCGCCTAATGGCCTCATTTAGACATCAGTGATTTTTCTTGCATGTATGAGAACAGACCGGTTTTCCTTTAATTTGTTCTACTCGCTGATATAATGCCATTAAAGGGAACCTATCACTAGAAAAAAAATGCTATTATCCTGCAGATATAGGGTTAATCTGCATGTTAGTAGTATTATTAACCTGCTCAGCGCCTCCACTTAGCTGAATGCTGCTGGAGAAAATGGAAGCGGTGCCGACGCGCGTTCAATCACAGTAATGAGTATATAGAGCAGGGTTCCCCAACTCCAGACCTCAAGGCCCACCAACAGGTCATGTTTTCAGGATTTCCTTAGTATTGCCCAGGTGATAATTGCATCACCTGTGCAATACAAAGGAAATCCTGAAAACATGACCTGTTGGTGGGCCTTGAGGACTGGAGTTGGGGAACCCTGATATAGAGCTCCGGCTGTATCCTCGCCCCCAACTCTAACTGATAGCTGGACCTAATGCTGAGCAAGTGTCAGTCAGGGCTGGGGGTGCGGTTACAGCCACTGCTCTCTATGCACATAGTGGTGACTGAATCAGCACTGGCATCGCTCCTGTGGCGGAAATTGGAATGGTGCCTGAGAGAAATAAAGTTCTACAGCGCTTTCTAGGGTTGAGTGAACCCGAACTGTAAAGTTCAGAATTTGTACTGGACTCTTAGTGTCCCGTCTTGAACTCCGTACACGGATTTCTCTTAGTAGTCCGTGTTACTGTTTGGAGTTTGGATGCTCAATAAAGCTTTTTGAAAGGCTGCAGCGCAACCAATAATCAGATTTTAAGTTGTGGGCATTTCCAGAGCCATTACATCTAGGCTAAGTATTGGCATGGCTGTGATAGGCCTGCTCATGTGAGGTACAGTGTAAAGTAAATAAATAATTTTAAAAACGACATAGGGTGCTATGTCACTGCTCTTCATTCCAGCTCTCACACTGTACTCCGCGAGACCCGGGTGGAGTACAGGGTGAAACCCAGCAGTGGATGCTGCTCTAGTCTATGGGGCCTCGTTCTCTGAATGGGACTCCATACACTGGAAGATGGAGACGGGGATCATTGTGGAACCTCCATGTGGACTACGGCAGACTGGCGTGGGACCTCCATGTGGACTACGATGGACTGGTATTTTTTTTTTTAATAAATGGGTGAAAGAGAGAAATTGTTGGGGAATTTTATTGTCAAATAACTTTTTTTTGTCTGTTTATTTCTTTTGACTACTAAGTTAGTAATTGCGGTGTCTGACAGATGCCTCTCCGTTACTAAGCTGTGGGCTTGATGTTAACGCAGGCCTGTTACGCAGTCAATAAACATGCGGAATTGGCTGTGAGTCACAGTAATGCCATAGCCATCTTGGTTGTGGCATTACTGTGATTGGCTGGCTGTGAGACATTATCAGAGATTATAAAAGGACAGGCGCCGCCCGACTCGGCACACTAACGCCATTGCACAGCTTTGTGACACTTTGTATTGGAGGGAGAGAGTGCTTGTTAAGGCCTGTGTGCACAGTATAATGAATCAGAGGCCTGTAGTGCTGATACTGGTGCTTCAGTTGAGCCATCATACTAACAGCCCTTCTAAGGGCTAATGTTTTGCAGCACATAAAATCTGCATTTAGCTTAGAGAGGGAGAGAGAGAGTGGCAGGAGCAGGAAGAGTGACAGAATCCAGTCTGTAGACAGGGATTAGACCTGTGCAGTCCATTGGCAAATATATAGCTGCAGTTTTTTTTGTAGGTGATTTAAAAATTTAATGTATTTTGATCCATCAAGTATTATGTGCTTTGAGGTCCTTTTTTGTAAAACTGTTAAAAAGCTTTTAAAAAATTTGTATTCCTCCATTTCTCAGACATAGTGTTACTTTGTCTATGAATATTTTTGTGATCTCTAAAAGTGAACAAAAGCTTTTAAAAATTTTGTAGGCCTCCATTTCTCAGACATACAGTGTTACGTGATCTGTGATCTGTGAAACTGCAAAAAAGCTTCTACCAATTTTGTAGGCCTCCATTTCTCAGACATACAGTGTTGCTTTTCCTGAATACTTGTGTGATCTCTAAAAGGGACTAAAAGCTTTTAAACATTTTGTAGGCTTCCATTTCTCTGATATACACTGTTAGGTGGTCTGTGAACATTTCTGTGATCTGTAAAACTGCTAAAAAGCTTTTAAAAATTTTGAAGGCCTCCATTTCTCAGACATACAGTGTTACTTTGTGATCTCTAAAAGTGAACAAAAGCTTTTAAAAAGTTTGAAGACCTCCATTTCTCAAACATACAGTGTTATGTTGTCTGTGAACATTTCCATGATCTGTAAAATTGCAAGAAAAAGTTTAAAGATTTTGTAAGCCTCCATTTCTCAGACATACAGTGTTACTAGGTGGTTTGTGAAAAATTCTGTGATCTGTAAAACTGCAAAAAAGCTTTTAAGAACTTTATAAGCCTCCATTTTTCAGATACACAGTGAATGGTAAATAGTCAAATGGTCACTAAACATTTCTGTAATCTGTAAAACTGCAAAAAAAACTTTTAAAAATTTAGTAGGCCTCCATTTCTCAGACATAAGGTTTTACTTTGTGAATATTTCTGTTATCTCTAAAAGTGAAAAAAAGCTATTAAAACATTTGTAGGTCTCCACTACTCAGACATACGTGGTATGTAAACATTTCTATGATCTGTAAAACTGCTAAAAATCTTTTAACCTCTTAACACCCAATGACGTGCAATGTCAGTCATTGGGTGCCCCTGTTTGGTGTGGGCTCCGGTGATGAGCCCGTACATTTTCCGGCACATGACATCTGATCTGATCAGCTGCCATATGCCCCTAACACCCTCGGGTGGAATCATTATCCACCCACCGCTGTTAACATGTTAAATGCTGCTGACAATCTCTGACAGCAGCATCTAACATGCATGCGCTGTTGGCGCGACGCAAACCACACCCATGGGTGCCCGTGTCACGTGACCGCGGGTTGCCGATGGGTTGGCATGCCAACCCAGGGCCTGCAGCCGGATTGCTATGAGCGCCTCCCAGAGGTCGGCGCTCTTAGCAAGTGAGCATTTCTGCTACATAGAGCAGGGCTGCAGCCCTGCTCCGAGTAGCACAGGCGATCAGATCATCGCTGCAGCTTGAAGCAATTAAAAAGCAAAAAAAATGGTTTTAAAAATATTTAAAAAATGTTAAAAATATAAAGTTTAAACCAACCTCCATTCAAGAAGCCATACTAACAAATACTTAATCAGAGCACCACATGAAGCACGAGAATATCATTAACTCAAAATTGAAAATAAAGATTAAACAACAATCACAAGACAGATTCTATCAACCAAGGTATCATTTTAATCAGTGTAACGGCCCCAACCTTGACACTGTCTATAGGTTACTATGCACATTCCTGCTGACAGGTTCCCTTTAAAAATCATTAGGCCTATTATTGGGGTGCAGCCACGAGGCCCGGTTATCTACTCCAAATTTTTTGTGATAAAACTGTGTTTCAGAGGCAAATCAGAAGGCCAGATTTCCACGTAAAGATCATTAGGCCTAATATTAGGGTGCAGCCTGGAGCACCAATTAGCTAATTTAAATCGTTTGTGATAAAACTGTGTTTCAGTGGCAAATCAGAAGGCCAGATTTCCACTTAAAAATCATTAGTTATAACAGTGTTGTTCAGGCACACTCTGTAAAAAAATAGTGATTGTTCATTTAGTGACAGGTAGTGTTGAGCGATACTGCTCGATATCTAAAAATATCGTATCGAAATAGTATCGCCGATATCACTAAATATCGTCGATATCCGATTCCGATACCGGAAGTTCCATGTAAGTCTATGGGAACAAAATATTGCAACTAAAAAAACCCTTTATTTCCTTGTAAACACTAAATATACACACATAGAATACATATATATATATATATACATGTCATTGTGACATATATATATACATATATGTATAGTTTATACACTTCTACATAGTAAAATATCCTCTGATTCAATTGCCGGGTAAAGCCGGCTTCTGTGAAAAGACAGAAGCACCCGACATGAAATGACACTTGGTGTACATAGGGTTAACCATGTCTTTTCATGTAGTTTGCAATCTGATTTGCACAAACAATTACATCAGTCTATGTGTGCAAAATTTCACACCTGTAGGGGTTAATTAAAGGTGTAAATTCGTTGTAAAAAAACCGGACTTTTTTGCTACGAATTTACACCTTTAATGAACCCCTACAGGTGTGAAATTTTGCACACATAGACTGATGTAATTGTTTGTGCAAATCAGATAGCAAAGGACATGAAAAGACATGGTTAACCCTATGTACACCAAGTGTCATTTCATGTCGGGTTCTGCATTTTCACAAAAGCCGGCAATTGAATTAGCGGCTATTATACTATGTAGAAGTGTATGAACTATAAATATAAATATATATATATGTGTCACAAATTCAATGACATGTATATATATATATATATGAGGTGTAAAATTGTTTAAAAAAAATGCGTGGGCTCCCGCCCTATTTTCGCAACCAGACAGACAAAGCCAGCGAATGGGGGCAGATAATAATAGCCCAGAGAGGGACCATTATTTTTGGCCCCCCTGGCTACTAACATCTGCCCCCAGACACCCCAGAAAAGACAAATCTATAATTAGATTCGCCCTTTCTGGCACTTTGCCCGTCTATTCCCATTGCCCTGTAGCGGTGGCGAATGGGTTAATAAGGGGTTAAAATGACCTTGCAATTGAAAGGTCACTTTAAGTAAGGTTAATAATTGAGAGCTGTCAATTAGACAACTATCAATTATTAATCCTATTGTATGAAAGAAAAATCAAACACACACACACTTTAATAAAAAAGAAGTTTAATGAAATAATCACACAGTTTTTGACCATATTTTATTTACCTGCTAAAACCATTTCCTGTAATAAAAATAAAATAATAAAGCAAAATTATTCTTACCTATCCCATGCACAGTCAGGTCCCACGGTGTAATCCTTCAGAAAGGGTTAATGTTTACTGCAGGGACCGCAGCTAATGCTGCAGCCTCACAGTAAACCCCCAAATGAATGAGCTCCTCTCCTGGCTGACAGGAGAGGAAGTGGAAAGCTTAATTGATTGCTTTCCACTTTCACTTCAGGTCAGCCAGGGACACCATCAGTGACGTCAGAGGGAACTGATTAACAAAAATAGGGGTTCCCTTCGAAAAAAAAATGGTGTGGGGTCCCCCCTATTTTTGTTAACCAGCCAGATGAAGCAGACCGCTGAGGCCTGGATTTTCAGGCTGTTAAGGAGCCAAGATCCATGGACCTTGCCAGCCTGATAATACCAGGCCACAGCAGTCTGCATATCTTGGCTGATTAACAAAATAGGGGATCCCCTCGAAAAAAATTGGCGTGGGGTCCCCCCTATTTTTGTTAACCAGCTGTCATGTGTGCATTGCCACGAAGATCGTCGCGGAGCACATTTTGACTTCTCACAGCTGAGCTGCTGTTTCTTTGTGTTTGGCAGCTAGGGAGTTAATTCTGTCTGTGCTCGGTGCTGGGACTGGGTGCAGTTTCTCCCGGCTGCAATTGATTATTTGTTGATTGGTTTCCTTTAAATTCCTGGTTGTCTGCTTGGGGAGTTGCCAGTGAAACCTTCATGCAGACCACAGATAGGAATGAATCTGTATAGACTTTAGTTGTGAGCTCCTTAGTTGTTCTAAGCTCAACTTGGTTAGAGTTTATTTCCCAGACCATTTATGTTCCTTTGGTGTTTGAGTGTGTATGCAAGCGAGTGTTATCCTGTCTGTCTTATATGTCTAATCTGTGTATTTAGCTGAGATCAGCCCATATCCCTTTGGTGGTAGTCAGGATCCTTCTTAGGACTGATTACAGGGTTCAGGGTCTGATAGGAGACAGGGTTAGGTTGGAGACTTGGACCTCTGAACCATTATCAGTACCTCCAAGGTGAGGGATTAGTTAGGACCCCAGTTTAGGGTCAGGTTAGATCCCGGTCCACCTCTTTCCTGTTTCAGCTCATCAAGTCCTCAAGATTAACCCTGAGTTCAGCAGATATCGTGTCAGGCAAATCTATTCTATACTTACATGCTGATGTTGCTATACTAGTTGTTGTATAGAGTGTTGTTCCTGTATTAATAGTTTACTGACATTGTATACATATCATTAGACAGCGTGACATTTTCACTGGCCATAAAAATTATCTCCAGTTACCATGGATCCAGTAGCCCAGCTGGCTCTGCAGTTGCAGGGATTATCCATGGAGCTGACGGACATTAAGTCCAAAGTTTTGTCTCCCCTGGAGCAAACCAGAGTTGAACCTAAAGTAGCTCTCCCGGACAGGTTCACTGGTGGGCGAGACAAATTTTTCACCTTCCGGGAGGCATGTAAATTGTATTTTCGGCTTCGGCCTCGATCATCAGGGAGTGAGGAGCAGAGAGTGGGAATTGTTATCTCACTTCTGCAAGGGGACCCTCAATCCTGGGCATTTTCCCTTCCTCCAGGATCCCCGGCTCTACTGTCTGTAGATCAATTTTTTACTGCCCTGGATTGGTATATGATGACCCAGATCGGGTCTCTCTTGCTGAGACAAAATTATGTAAGATACAGCAGGGAGATCGTCCGGCAGAGGAATTTGCTTCTGAGTTTCGTAGATGGGCCACAGATACTCAGTGGAATGACCCAGCTCTTAGGAGCCAGTTTTGTCATGGGCTTTCTGATAAATTAAAAGACGTTTTGGCTCAGTATGAGTCTCCTCCTTCTCTGGAGGCTGCTATGGCCTTAGCTATCCGTACTGATAGACAGCTTTGGGAGAGGGTGAGGTAACCCACTCCCTGTTGTTTCTCCACCTACCACTAAAGTCCCTTATGTTGAGGTTCCCCTTGTCTGTTCGGATGAGCCTATGCAGTTGGGAGGGACATCATTTCGTAGGAGGGGATTGGCGGTACGCCGCAGGACTAGAAGATGTTTTTTTCTGCGGGAAAGAGGGACATTTTGTTGGAGAATGTCCATCCCGTGCCTTGTTGAGCCAAAAGTCGCCGGAAAACTGTTAATCCCAGGTTGTGTGGTGGATGACAACCTGGGAGTATGTATTTCATCCGCCAGTTCTTCTCAGTTCCTTGTACCAGTGGAGGTGGTAGTTGGTACGAGAGTGGAGAGATTGTCTGTTCTTCTTGATAGTGGTTCCGGGGCTAATCTGGTTGACGCTCAGTTTGCTCAGGCTCAAGGTATGCATCTGAGTGTATTGGTCAAACCGATCCCTATATTCTCCATTGACGCCAGGCCTCTCGGCCAAGGTAGCTTTGTTCATGAGGTTCATAACATTGACCTTCGGGTAGGGGCAATACATTGGGAACAATTATCTTGTTATGTGTTGGAGGGTCTACCTACTCCCATTGTGTTGGGACTTCCTTGGTTGGTTAAACATAACCCTGTGATTAATTGGCAGTCCAGAGAAATAAGCCAATGGGGTGAGTTTTGCAAAAGCAACTGCATGAACACAGTCATCAGTGCGGTCGTGCCTAGTACATTGCCTCCTTTTTTGGAGGATTTTGGGGATGTTTTCTCTGAGGAGGGGTGTCAGGAGTTGCCTCCTCATCGCGTGTATGACTGCTCTATTAATCTCCTTCCTGATGCTAAGTTGCCTAAAGCTAGGTTGTATAATCTTTCTGGTCCTGAGAGGCAGGCTATGAAAGATTATATTTCTGAAAGTCTGGCCAAAGGGCATATTAGACCTTCATCTTCCCCAGTAGCCGCGGGGTTCTTCTTTGTTAAGAAGAAAGATGGAGGCCTACGCCCTTGCTTGGATTTCCGCAAACTTAATCGGATTACTGTTCGAGATCCGTATCCACTCCCTGTTATTCCTGATCTCTTCAATCAAATTGTTGGCGCCAAATGGTTTTCTAAATTGGATCTCAGGGGGGCGTATAATCTGATTAGGATAAAAGAGGGGGATGAGTGGAAAACGGCGTTTAACACGCCGGAGGGACATTATGAGAACCTAGTCATGCCTTTTGGTCTGACTACTGCACCAGCAGTATTCCAACATTTTGTTAATGACATTTTTCGTCACCTTGTGGGGCTGTTTGTGGTTGTATATTTGGACGACATTTTAATTTACTCGCCAGATCTTGTGTCTCATCAGGAGCATGTGAGACAGGTGTTGCAGATCTTTCGAGACAATAAACTATACGCCAAACTGGAGAAGTGTGTATTTGCCGTACAGGAACTTCAGTTTTTGGGTTTTTTGGTGTCAGCCTCCGGTTTCCGTATGGGCCCTGAAAAGGTGAGAGCAGTGCTTGAATGGGATCAGCCAGGGGATCTTAAGGCTCTGCAGCGTTTTTTGGGGTTTGCTAACTACTACCGGAAATTTATTTGTAATTTCTCATCTGTCGTCAAACCTCTCACTGACATGACAAGAAAAGGGACGGATTTTTCTAAATGGTCGGACAAAGCTTGCCAAGCCTTTTCCTCTTTGAAGAAATGTTTTGCTTCGGCACCCGTTCTCATCCAACCAGATGCATCTCAGCCGTTCATTGTGGAGGTGGATGCGTCTGACGTAGGGGTGGGTGCTATATTGTCCCAGGGTCCGTCCCCTGGTAAATGGCATCCGTGCGCTTTCTTTTCTAAGAAATTGTCGTCCGCCGAAAGGAATTATGATATCGGCAATAGGGAACTTTTGGCCATTAAGTTAGCTTTTGAAGAATGGCGTCACTTTTTGGAGGGGGCAGTCCACCCGGTTACCGTTATTACTGATCACAAGAACCTGTTGTATTTGGAATCTGCTAAGTGTCTGAATTCCAGACAAGCTCGATGGTCGTTGTTTTTTACCAGGTTTAATTTTGTCGTCACTTATCGCCCGGGGTCTAAGAATGTAAAGGCTGATGCCTTGTCTCGCAGTTTCCCAGGGGCCGGGAAAACGGATGACCCGAGTCCTATCCTTCAGGAGGGGGTGGTAGTGTCGGCTGTATTTTCTGAGCTTGAGGAGGAGGTGTTAGAGGCTCAGGGGGACGCCCCTGCAGGACCTCCAGGGAGACTGTTTGTCCCAAATCTGTTGAGACAAAAGGTTATTGAGGCACATCATAATTCTGCTCTAGCAGGACATCCAGGGAGTAAGGCTACTTTAGATCTCCTTTCTCGCCGGTTTTGGTGGCCTAATGCTAATAAAGATGTTATAACTTTTGTCGCGTCATGTGGGGTGTGTGCTCGCTCTAAAACCCCTCATACCCGTCCGTCTTGGACCCTTTTACCCTTGAAACTTCCGGAGCGTCCATGGACTCATTTATCTATGGACTTCATTACGGACCTTCCTCCGTCGTCAGGGAATACTGTCATACTGGTGGTTGTTGACAGGTTCAGTAAGATGGCACATTTCGTTGCTCTTCCTGCACTCCCTAATGCTAAAACTCTGGCGCAGGTGTTCATTAGGGAGATCGTTAGACTTC
The DNA here is from genome assembly GCA_033576555.1 of Oophaga sylvatica. Classification (NCBI taxonomy): domain Eukaryota; kingdom Metazoa; phylum Chordata; class Amphibia; order Anura; family Dendrobatidae; genus Oophaga; species Oophaga sylvatica. The sequence goes on along the minus strand of JARQOD010000006.1, from coordinate 285,498,562 downwards.
ATGGGTTGCCTTCTGATGTGGTGTCAGATAGGGGGTCTCAGTTTGTGTCCAAATTTTGGAGGGCATTTTGTTTACGTCGGGGGATGCAATTGTCATTTTCCTCGGCTTTTCATCTGCAGACCAATGGTCAGACAGAGCGTCTGAATCAGAGCTTAGAGACATATCTCCGGTGTTTTGTCTCAGAGAACCAAGAGGACTGGTCTTCTTTCTTGCCTCTGGCAGAGTTCGCTCTTAACAACAGGCGGAGCGAGTCCACTGGTAAGTCCCCGTTTTTTGGGGCATATGGTTTCCATCCCAAGTTTTGTACTTTCAATGGGGGGGGCCCTTCTGGGGTTCCTGAGGAGGAGCGTTTCTCGTCGTCACTTCTGTGTGGAGAGGTGTATTGAATAATCTGAGTGCGATGGGGAACCGTTACAAACGTATGGCTGATAGGAGGAGCGTTTCTGGTCCAGATCTGAATGTGAATGATCTGGTATGGTTGTCTACCAGGAATATAAAACTTAAAGTGCCCTCCTGGAAACTGGGTCCCAGATTCATCGGGCCGTACAGGATCAGTTCCATAATTAATCCTGTGGCATTTCGTCTGGACCTCCCTCCTACGTTTAAAATTCATAATGTGTTCCACAAGTCATTACTTAAAAGGTATGTGGCACCAGTCATACCGTCACCTCTACCTCCTCCTCCTGTGTTGGTCAATGGTAACTTGGAATTTCAAGTATCAAAGATCATTGACTCACGTCTGAATCGCCGGTCCCTTCAGTACTTGGTGCATTGGAAGGGGTATGGTCCAGAGGAGAGGACGTGGGTCCCTGCGTCTGATGTTAACGCAGATCGTTTGGTTCGGACCTTCCACAGAACTCACCCGGGCAGGCCTGGCCCTGAGGGTCCGGAGGCCCCTCGTAGAAGTGGGGGTACTGTCATGTGTGCATTGCCACGAAGATCGTCGCGGTTGCACATTTTGACTTCTCACAGCTGAGCTGCTGTTTCTTTGTGTTTGGCAGCTAGGGAGTTAATTCTGTCTGTGCTCGGTGCTGGGACTGGGTGCAGTTTCTCCCGGCTGCAATTGATTATTTGTTGATTGGTTTCCTTTAAATTCCTGGTTGTCTGCTTGGGGAGTTGCCAGTGAAACCTTCATGCAGACCACAGATAGGAATGAATCTGTATAGACTTTAGTTGTGAGCTCCTTAGTTGTTCTAAGCTCAACTTGGTTAGAGTTTATTTCCCAGACCATTTATGTTCCTTTGGTGTTTGAGTGTGTATGCAAGCGAGTGTTATCCTGTCTGTCTTATATGTCTAATCTGTGTATTTAGCTGAGATCAGCCCATATCCCTTTGGTGGTAGTCAGGATCCTTCTTAGGACTGATTACAGGGTTCAAGGTCTGATAGGAGACAGGGTTAGGTTGGAGACTTGGACCTCTGAACCATTATCAGTACCTCCAAGGTGAGGGATTAGTTAGGACCCCAGTTTATGGTCAGGTTAGATCCCGGTCCACCTCTTTCCTGTTTCAGCTCATCAAGTCCTCAAGATTAACCCTGAGTTCAGCAGATATCGTGTCAGGTAAATCTATTCTATACTTACATGCTGATGTTGCTATACTAGTTGTTGTCATCAGAGCCTGTCATCGCGACGCAGCACAGCTGATTACCTGCTTCCCCGGCGGTGACGTCATCGGACTGACTGCTTTACGGCCGGGATTACCCAGCAGTCACTGCAGTTATCGCGAGAAACTGCATGTGACCGCCGGGGAGAAGAGGATGGCGGCCATGAAGCAGTCCAGGCCGTGACCGCCGGAGATCTTCTGCCAGATAAGTGCGGCTGACTCCTGACAGACCCGACCGACGGACACTGACAGTGACAGACCCGACCGACGGACACTGACAATGACAGTGACAATCCCGATTCCGGTATCCGATATGACGAAAATATCGGTATTCGGAATCGAAAGGCCGATACAGCTAATATCGGCCGATATCCGATATTTGCAGTATCGTATCGCTCAACACTAGTGACAGGTGACTGACAGCCGTGGGCCTAAAGCTGTGAAACAGCAGGTTACAAGAGGGGAAGGCTACTTACAACATGAGAGGGAAAAAGTGAGGTCGTGGTAGAAGGGGGAATAGGCTTGGTGTTCAACGTGTACGTGGGTTAGGTGTAAATGTGAATGAAAGCTCAACTGAAAAAACACCATCTTGTCCTATCCAAAGACCACTGACAACATCTGTTAATGGTTGGGTTACTTGACTCCCTACTTTGGCAGCTGCAAAGCAGTATGCCTTGTAGATGAGGCTCAGAAAGAGCATGTGCTACAGTGGATGGCAAGCGCTGCAACAAGTGGCCACTCCTCTTCCTCCACCTTAACATCATACACAGTACAATCCTCAGAGGTGGCACCCCAATCATCCTTTTTTCCCCATGTCACAAAATTTTCAAACGCCCAACTGTGTTGTGAATGGGTTTGAGATGAGTTCTGAGCAGAGGCTCCCTCTGGTGGTTACAAGCGGTACTAGTG
>JARQOD010000006.1:285403590-285495952 GCA_033576555.1 Oophaga sylvatica | reverse complement strand
AATGAAACTTGTTCCAGAACACCAGTAGTCACAGGACCTTCCTGGCAGACCAGTAGGAGCTGCTGAAGTACCAGAGCATGTGACTCCTGATCTCCAATGAGAGATCTCACACTGGGCATGCTCAGAAGGGAAAAACAAGGACTTTGTCCTAAAGACGTCTGCTCGCCGCTAACCAGTACTGGCCACAATAGCAGAGTCTGGAGGAGCAGCAGTAATCCTCTGCACACTGCCAGACTGGGCGAGACGCTGCGACCGACGTCTAAGCTGAGCAGAGTCCACTGCGGCTGGAGACAAATGGGAGACCGCAGCTGGAATGGCTCGAGATTCCCCTTGTGCAGAAGCGGGAACTCGACCCCTAACAGTCTGTGACCAGTTGGGTTGTTAATGTGTTTGTACTGACACTCCTGTTTTTTCTGCCCCCCCAGTCTCAAGATGTTTTTCTGCCTCCCTCCAGTCTCAGGATGTTCCTGACTATATGACTTATTTTTCTGATGTGTTTAGTGAGAGTAAGTCTGCATCCTTACCTCTTCATAGGAGTTATAAATGCGCTATTGACTTAGTACCCGGTTGTAAATTTCCCAAGGGTCGGCTCTTTAATTTATCTGTACCTGAGCATGAGGCCATGCGATCTTATATCAAAGAGTCTTTAGAGAAGGGTCATATCAGACCATCCTCTTCACCCTTGGGCGCCGGCTTTTTCTTTGTGGCCAAGAAGGATGGCTCATTGAGGTCGTGTATTGATTATCGTCTCCTAAATAAGATCACTGTTAAATATCGATATCCATTACCCTTGACTTCTGACCTATTTTCCAGAGTGAAGGGTGCTTGTTGGTTTACCAAGCTTGACCTCAGGGGCATATAATCTTATTTACATCAAGCAGGGAGATGAATGGAATATGGCGTTTAATACCCCAGAGGGGCATTTTGAGTACCTAGTGATGCCTTTTGGGCTCACTAATACCCCTTCCGTCTTCCAATCCTTTATGAACGATATTTTCCGGGATTTCGTGGATAAATTTCTGATTGTTTATTTGGACGATATCTTGATTTTTTCCAATGACTGCGATTCTCATGTGGAACATGTTCAGACTGTATTCCGGATTTTGAGAGAAAACGCATTGTATGTGAAGGGATCAAAATGTCTTTTTGGCATACAGAAGGTTTCATTTCTGGGATTCTGGGTTTGCCAACCGACATAGGACTGATGGTCCTCGATTTAAAGTGGGTGACTTGGCTTGGTTATCCTCAAAAAATATCCCTATGAGGGTTGCGTCTCCAAAATTTAAGCCAAGGTTCATTGGACCTTATAAGATCGTGGAGATTATTAATCCCGTTTCCTTCCGTTTGCTTCTTCCAGGAACATTCAAGATTCACAACTTATTTCACAAATCTTTATTGTAGAGATTTGTCGAGCCAGTGGTTCCTATGGCTGCGCCTCCTGATCCTGTTTTGGTTGAGGGCAATTTGGAGTATGTGGTTGAGAAGATATTGGATTCTCGTTTGGCCAGGCGGAGTCTCCAGTACTTGGTGAAGTGGAAAGGCTATGGTCAAGAGGACAAATCGTGGGTGTTTGCTTCTGACATTCATGCTGAAAGATTGGTCCGTGCCTATTACCGAGGTCATCCTGATCATCCTGGTGGCACAAGTGAGGGTTCGGTGACCCCTCCTCAAAGGTGAGTACTGTTGTGAATGTTTTTGAGACAACTTCGGAGCTGAAGCTCCCTCTGGTGGTTGCTGAGGGTATTGAACCTATGTTGAATACCAAGAGTCCTACACCCGCAGATAACGAGTGGCTGTCAGGTGGTACTGACTGGCCTGATATAAGTGAGCTGATCTCCCATGATCCTCGCCGGTGATCAATTGTGCTTCCTGGTTTAGTTTGGAATTCAGCTTGCTTTCCTGCTGTCTACTGCTTGCGTTCAGATTAGTCTCTTTCAGTTTGAATTCTTTGCTTTTTGCTGCATTGCTTTTTGTCTTCAGCCGGGTCCCCTATGGGGGGCTTTGGCTGGTCTCCGTTCGTTTTTTGTATTTGTTCATTTGCTCAGTACTTGTGATATTTTTCTGCTGGGTAGCTACGTGTCCACACCAGAGATTTGATATAGGTGGTCGAGACCATGTGGTCTCAGTGTTTTTTGGATTCAGAAGTGTTGGAGTTTTTCCAAGGGTTTTGTTGGGTTGCAGACAGTATTCTCTCCTGTGATGTCCTATCTAGACAGATTTAGGCCCCAGCGTTTGCTCAATCTATTTTCTGTCTGTGTTCGTATTTTCATCTTGTCTAACCGCCATTATATGTTTGGGGGCTTCCTACTCTTTTGGGGTCTACTCCAGGGCAGTTAGCTTTCCTCTTTCCATCTTCAGGGATAGCTATCTCTCCGGCTGTGCCGAGGCATCTAGGACCACCGTAGGTACGCTCCACGGCTGCTTCTAGTTGTGCGGTTAGTTTAGGGGTCTGCAACCTATTAGTTTCCAACCTGTCTGGTGTTAGGCTGCCTATGCGGTTTTTTGCTCCTGCCTACTCAGCTACCATAACATAACAATTGTGGTAGAGTTGGAGGAGGACAAGTAGTATGAGGTAGAGCTTGTCTTGAAATCCAGATATGTCAGACGCCAACGTCAGTTTCTTGTTAAGTTGAAGGGTTGCGGTCTGGAGAACTCTTGAAAGGATGCTAAAGGCCTACATGCCAATCACCTAGTGAGGGAGTTCTACCTGCAACATCAGCCATTTGGGACCTTGGCAGGTTCAGTGGCCCCTCCTTGAAGGTGGTGGATAGTGTTGAGCGATACTTCCCGATATCAAGAATTATCGGATCAGATTGGATCGGACCGATACCCAAAAAGTATCGGGTATCGCCGATTCCGATACCGGAAACCTAATGCCAGTCAATGGGACAGAAATATCGTAATTAAAATAAACCCTTTCTTTCCTTGTAAACACTAGATATACACACATAGAATACATATATATATATATATATATACATGTCATTGTGACATATACAGGTCCTTCTCAAAAAATTAGCATATAGTGCTAAATTTCATTATTTTCCATAATGTAATGATTACAATTAAACTTTCATATATTTTAGATTCATTACACACCAACTGAAATTTGTCAGGTCTTTTATTGTTTTAATACTGATGATTTTGGCATACAACTCCTGATAACCCAAAAAACCTGTCTCAAAAAATTAGCATATCAAGAAAAGGTTCTCTAAACGACCTATTACCCTAATCTTCTGAATCAACTAATTAACTCTAAACACATGCAAAAGATTCCTGAGGCTTTTAAAAACTCCCTGCCTGGTTCATTACTCAAAACCCCCATCATGGGTAAGACTAGCGACCTGACTGATGTCAAGAAGACCATCATTGACACCCTCAAGCAAGAGGGTAAGACCTAGAAAGAAATTTCTCAACAAATAGGCTGTTCCCAGAGTGCTGTATCAAGGCACCTCAATGGGAAGTCTGTTGGAAGGAAACAATGTGGCAGAAAACGCTGTACAACGAGAAGAGGTGACCGGACCCTGAGTAAGATTGTGGAGAAGGACCGATTCCAGACCTTGGGGGACCTGAGGAAGCAGTGGACTGAGTCTGGTGTAGAAACATCCAGAGCCACCGTGCACAGGCGTGTGCAGGAAATGGGCTACAGGTGCCGCATTCCCCAGGTAAAGCCACTTTTGAACCATAAACAGCGGCAGAAGCGCCTGACCTGGGCTACAGAGAAGCAGCACTGGACTGTTGCTAAGTGGTCCCAAGTACTTTTTTCTGATGAAAGCAAATTTTGCATGTCATTCGGAAATCAAGGTGCCAGAGTCTGGAGGAAGACTGGGGAGAAGGAAATGCCAAAATGCCTGAAGTCCAGTGTCAAGTACCCACAGTCAGTGATGGTGTGGGGTGCCATGTCAGCTGCTGGTGTTGGTCCACTGTGTTTCATCAAGGGCAGGGTCAATGCAGCTAGCTATCAGGAGATTTTGGAGCACTTCATGCTTCCATCGGCTGAAATGCATTATGGAGATGAAGATTTCATTTTTCAGCACGACCTGGCACCTGCTCACAGTGCCAAAACCACTGGTAAATGGTTTACTGACCATGGTATTACTGTGCTCAATTGGCCTGCCAACTCTCCTGACCTGAACCCCATAGAGAATCTGTGGGATATTGTGAAGAGAAAGTTGAGAGACGCAAGACCCAACACTCTGGATGAGCTTAAGGCCGCTATCGAAGCATCCTGGGCCTCCATAACACCTCAGCAGTGTCACAGACTGATTGCCTCCATGCCACGCCACATTGAAGCAGTCATTTCTGCAAAAGGATTCCCGACCAAGTATTGAGTGCATAACTGAACTTTATTATTTGATGGTTTTTTTGTTTGTTTTTAAAAAACACTTTTATTTTATTGGATGGTTGAAATATGTTAATTTTTTGAGACAGGTTTTTTGGGTTATCAGGAGTTGTATGCCAAAATCATCAGTATTAAAACTTTAAAAGACCTGACAAATTTCAGTTGGTGATATCAATACCAAGAGCCCAAAACAAATAACTGCAAAAACTAAGTAATATCAATAACACAGAGATAAGTAGTCTAAATTGCAAAAGTGAAAAGAATTTTATTACAAATGACATAAAAACACATATATAAAACAATGTAATGACAATGATTAGGGAATCTGCTGAATCCAAGAAACGGGGAGCAAGAAAATGGCATGTGGTCCCTTTAAATATCTATGTAAGCGTAAAGCATTGACTGCATATGGGAGTAAGAAACTTCCCTAGAAGCAATGTGATTCAACACCGATGTAACATACTACTATTATCATCTGTCCATGCAGAAACCAGAAGTGTAAATAAACATTGCTAATACATGGTAACTATAGCGCATTGCTCAGGACACTTACATGACATGTATAGTACACTTGCTGCCCCGTCGCCCCAACGCACGTTTCGCTTCTTCGTCTCCTGACGAAGAAGCGAAACGTGCGTTGGGGCGACGGGGCAGCAAGTGTACTATACATGTCATGTAAGTGTCCTGAGCAATGCGCTATAGTTACCATGTATTAGCAATGTTTATTTACACTTCTGGTTTCTGCATGGACAGATGATAATAGTAGTATGTTACATCGGTGTTGAATCACATTGCTTCTAGGGAAGTTTCTTACTCCCATATGCAGTCAATGCTTTACGCTTACATAGATATTTAAAGGGACCACATGCCATTTTCTTGCTCCCCGTTTCTTGGATTCAGCAGATTCCCTAATCATTGTCATTACATTGTTTTATATATGTGTTTTTATGTCATTTGTAATAAAATTCTTTTCACTTTTGCAATTTAGACTACTTATCTCTGTGTTATTTAAATTTCAGTTGGTGTGTAATGAATCTAAAATATATGAAAGTTTAATTGTAATCATTACATTATGGAAAATAATGAAATTTAGCACTATTTGCTAATTTTTTGAGAAGGACCTGTATATATACATATATTTATAGTTCATACACTTCTACATAGTAAAATAGCCGCTAATTCAATTGCCGGGCAATGCCGACTTTTGTGAAATTACAGAACCACCCCATATGAAATGACACATGGTTTACATAGAGTTAACCATGTTATTTCATGTCGTTTGATATATGGTTTTCACTAACAATTACATGAGTGTATGTGTGCAAAATTTCACACATGTAGGGGTTAATTAAAGGTGTAAATTCGTTGTAAAAAAACACATTTTTTTCTACGAATTTACACCTTTAATTAACCCCTACATGTGTGAAATTTTGCACACATACACTCATGTAATTGTTAGTGAAAACCATATATCAAACTACATGAAATGACATGGTTAACTCTATGTAAACCATGTGTCATTTCATGTCGGGTCTGTAATTTCACAAAAGCCGGCAATTGAATTAGCGGCTATTATACTATGTAGTAGTGTATGTACTATAAATATATATATATATATATATATATATATATATGTGTGTCACAATGATGTATATATATATATATATGTATATATGAGGTGTAAAATTGTTGAAAAAAAATGCGTGGGCTCCCGCACTATTTTCTCAACCAGACAGACAAAGCCAGCGAGTGGGGGCAGATAATAATAGCCCAGAGAGGGACCATTATTTTTGGGCCCCCCCTGGCTACTAACATCTGCCCCCAGACACCCCAGAAAAGGCAAATCTATAATTAGATTCGCCCTTTCTGGCACTTAGCCCGTCTATTCCCATTGCCCTGTAGCGGTGGCGAATGGGTTAATAATGGGTTAAAGCCACCTTGCTATTGAAAGGTGACTTTAAGCCAGGTTAATAATTGAGAGCTGTCAATTAGACAACTATCAATTATTAATCCTATTGTATGAAATAAAAAAAAAACGCACACACATTAATGAAAAATCATTTTAATGAAATAAATACACAGTTTTTGACCATATTTTATTGTACTGGTAATCCTCGATTCCCTTGTTCTCCTGTAATAAAATAAAATAATAAAGCAACATTATTCTTACCTATCCAACGCACAGTCAGGTCCCCCGATGTAATCCTTGTGAAAGGGTTAACGTTTACTGCAGGGACCGCAACTAATGCTGCCAGCCTCGCAATAAACCCCCGAATGAATCATCTCCTCTCCTGGCTGACAGGAGAGGAAGTGGTTAGCTGGGAAGCATAATTGATTGCTTCCCACTTTCACTTTAGGTCAGCCAGGGACACCGCACAGCATCAGTGACATCAGAGGGAATCCCGGCTGACCTGAAGTGAACTGATTAACAAAAATAGGGGATCCTCTCGAAAAAAAAAATGGCGTGGGGTCCTCCCTATTTTTGTTAACCAGCCTAGCCTGATGAAGCAGACTACTGAGGCATGGTATTTAAGGCTGTTAAGGATCCAAGATCCATGAACCTTGCAAGCCTGATAATACCAGGCCACAGCAGTCTGCTTAGCTTGGCTGGTTAACAAAAATAGGGGATCCCCTCAAAAAAAAAAATGGCGTGGGGGTCCCCCTATTTTTGTTAACCAGCCAAGTAAAAAGCAGACTGCTGCGGCCTGGTATTAAAAGACTGTCAAGGCCCATGGATTTTGGCCCTCTACAGCCTAAAAATACCAGGCTGCAGCAGCCCCACAATTGGCGCATCCAAAGATGCGCCAATTGTGGCACTTTATCCGGCTCTTCCCACTTACCCTGTAGCGGTGGCAAGTAGGGGTAATAAGGGGTTAATGTAACCTTTGATTGAACAGTGACAATAAGCCCGGTTAATAATAATTTAGAGGCGTCAATAAGACACCGATCCATTATTAATCATAAAGTTTGTAAATTTTTAAAAAAAGACACAGCCAGAATAAAGTCTTTTAATGAAATAAAACACAACACAGTTTTCATTATTTTTATTGTACGCTCATCCTGCGACGCCATCGATCTCCTGTAAAAAAAACAAAATAACAAACCAACACAAATACTCCCTGTCCGACGCAGTCCAAAATAACGAGTGTCCCACGACGAGTCCAGCTCTGCTACATCTGGATGCCAGGCTGAGCCTGACATCCAGACACAGCAGAGCTGCTTACCATAGGAGATTCCCCGGCGGTGACATCATCCGGACTGCTTTACGGCCAGCTGTCGCGAGAGTACAGCTGGCCGAGATTACCCAGTACCCGGCAGTCACTTGCAGTTATCGCGAGAAGCTGCACGTGACCGCCAGGGAGAGGGTAATGGAGGCCATTCAGGACGTGACCACCGGGGATCTTCTGCCAGGTAAGTGCTGAGTCCTGACTCCTGACAGACCCGACCGACACTGACAGTGACACTTTCGGGAAATTCCTGTGTCACGTACTTTGTTCTGTGACACAGGAACTCCCCATAGACTTTACAGGAAAATTCCGATTCCGGTATCCGATATGCAAAAAATATCTGATCTCAGAATCGGAATTCCGATACAGCGAATATCGGCCGATACCCGATATTTGCGGTATCGGAATGCTCAACATTAGTGGTGGACTGTCATGATTCTGGATTCAAACTCTTGATTCTGTGTTCTATGGTTGCCGTCTCGTTCCACTGATCCACAACAGATACACATTTTCTCTGGATGTTTTAGTTCTGTTATCTTTGCTTCTGTCAGTTTGGGGCAACAGGTGTTTTTCATTTACTCTGTCTATCTGTCCTATCACCTATCAGATACAGCTTTAAATACCTTCCCCAACTGGTGTTTGCTACTAGTGATAGACTTTGTTGGATTCATTCACTATGCTCTAGTTTATGTTGGTTGCAGTTGTTTTGCGTGTGATTCCTTTATCCTTTAGAAGACTGCTACACTAGCAACCCTAGAAGCTGCTAAGGACATTCAGAGTAAGCCGCTATCAAGTGGGGCCACCATTACATCATCTTAGGATGTCAACATCCACGGTCAGGCAGGGACAGACAAGGGCTTTTCCTAGTCTGAACAGGGACCAGCCAGGTTCAGGTATTTGTCTCCCTGGTTTGTATGTTACCTAAGGGAATGTGCTATGGCAGTCATGACATGTTGCTGATTCTCTACTCCTTGCCTTTATTTTCGATTTGGGCATGCAGGTACACTGGTATATGTGCTTACATATACCTACAGTGGGGAACATACAGTTAGGTCCATAAATATTTGGACAGAGACAACATTTATCTAATTTTGGTTTTAGACATTACCACAATGAATTTGAAACAAAACAAATCAGATGCAGTTGAAGTTCAGACTTTCAGCTTTCATTTGAGGGTATCCACATTAAAATTGGATGAAGGGTTTAGGAGTTTCAGCTCCTTAACATGTGCCACCCTGTTTTTAAAGGGACCAAAAGTAATTGGACAAATGACTCCAAGGCTATTTCATGGACAGGTGTGGGCAATCCCTTTGTTATGTCATTCTCAATTAAGCAGATGAAAGGGCCGGAGTTGATTTGAGGTGTGGTGTTTGCATTTGGAAGGTTTTGCTGTGAAGGAAACATGTGGTCACAGGAGCTCTCCATGCAGGTGAAACAAGCCATCCTTAAGCTGCAAGAACAGAAAAAACCCATCCAAGAAATTGCTACAACATTAGAAGTGGCAAAATCTACAATTTGGTACATCCTGAGAAAGAAAGAAAGCACTGGTGAACTCATCAATCCAAAAAGACCTGGGAGCCCACGGAAGACAAAAGTGGTGGATGATCGCCGCATACTTTCTTTGGTGAAGAAGAACCCGTTCACAACATCAACTGAAGTCCAGAACACTCTCAGTGAAGTAGGTGTATCTGTCTCTAAGTCAACAGTAAAGAGAAGACTCCATGAAAGTAAATACAAAGGGTTCACATCTAGATGCAAACCATTCATCAATTCCAAAAATAGACAGGCCAGAGTTAAATTTGCTGAAAAACACCTCCAGAAGCCAGCTCAGTTCTGGAAAAGTATTCTATGGACAGATGAGACAAAGATCAACCTGTACCAGAATGATGGAAAGCCAAAAGTTTGGAGAAAAAAGGGAATGGCACATGATCCAAGGCACACCACATCCTCTGTAAAACATGGTGGAGGCAACGTGATGGCATGGCCATGCATGGCTTTCAATGGCACTGGGTCACTTGTGTTTATTGATGACATAACAGCAGACAAGAGTAGCCGGATGAATTCTGAAGTGTACCGGGATATACTTTCAGCCCAGATTCAGCCAAATGCTGCAAACTTGATTGGACGGCGCTTCATAGTACAGATGGATAATGACCCCAAGCATACAGCCAAAGCTGCACAGGAGTTCATGAGTGCAAAAAAGTGGAACATTCTTCAATGGCCAAGTCAATCACCAGATCTTAACCCAATTGAGCATGCATTTCACTTGCTCAAATCCAGACTTAAGAGGGAAAGACCCACAAACAAGCAAGACCTGAAGGCTGCGGCTGTAAAGGCCTGGCAAAGCATTAAGAAGGAGGAAACCCAGCGTTTGGTGATGTCCATGGGTTCCAGACTTAAGGCAGTGATTGCCTCCAAAGGATTCGCCACAAAATTTTGAAAATAAAAATATTTTGTTTGGGTTATGTTTATTTGTCCAATTACTTTTGACCTCCTAAAATGTGGAGTGTTTGTAAAGAAATGTGTACAATTCCTACATTTTCTAACACATATTTTTGTTCAACCCTTCAAATTAAACGTTACAATCTGCACTTGAATTCTGTTGTAGAGGTTTCATTTCAAATCCAATGTGGTGGCATGCAGAGCCCAACTCGCGAAAATTGTGTCACTGTCCAAATATTTCTGGCCCTGACTGTAAGTATTTGATACACTACCGGTTTTGCAAAGAATGGAGAGGTCTGTAATTTTTATTATTTCAACTGCAAGAGACAGAAACTTTAAAAAAAAAAACAGAAAATCACATTGTATGATTTTTACATAATTAATTTGCATTTTATTGCATGAAATAAGTTTAAAATAAATTTGATACTATAGAAAAACAGAACTTAATATTTGGTACAGAAACCTTTGTGTGCAATTACCTCTGTAATTCAGTCAGACGTTTCCTGTAGTTCTTGACCAAGTTTGCATACAGAAAAGCAAGGATTTTGGCCCACATCTCCAAACAGATCTTCTACAGATATTTCAGGTTTTTGGGCTGTCACTGGGAAACATTGAGTTTCAGATCCCTCCTAAGATTTTTCATTGGGTTCAGATCTGGAGACTGGCTAGGCCACTCCAGGACCTTGAAATACTTCTTACAGAGCCATTCTTTAGATGCTTTGGCTGTGAGTTTTGGGTCATTGTCATGCTAGAAGACCGAGACATGACCCATCTGTAATGCTCTTACTGAGGGAAGGAGGTTATTGGCCAAAATCTTGTGATACATGACCCCATCCAGCCTCCCTTCAATATGGTGCAGTCATCCAGTCCCCTTTGCAGAAAAGCACCCCCAAAGTGTGATGTTTCCCCACCATGCTTCATGGTTGGGATGGTGTTCTTGGAGTTTTACTCATCCTTCTACTTCCTTCAAACACAGCGAGTGGAGTGGATACCAAAAAGTTCTATTTTAGTCTTATCTGACTACATGACCTCTTATGCCTCCTCTGGATCATCCAGGTGGTCATTCATGAACTTCAAACAGGTCTGGATATGTGCTGCCATGAGCAGATGCCCTGCATGATTTTAAACGATGATGACGGTGTGTGTTACTAACGGTAATGTTTGAAAATGTTGTCCCAGGTCTCTTCAGGTCATTGACCATGTCCTCCCGTGTAGTTCTGGGCTGATTGCTGACCTTTCTAAGAATCATCATTTCTAAGAATCATCCTTACCCCACGAGGCGAGATCTTCCATGGAGCCCCAAGACCAAGGAAGATTGGCAGTCATCTTGTGTTTCTTCCATTTTCTAATAATTGTGCCAACAGTTGTTGCTTTCTCACCAAGATGATTGCCTTTTGTCTTGTATCCCACCCCAGCTTTGTGCAGGTCTACGATTTTGTCCATGGTGTCGTTTAGACAGATCTTTGGTCTTGGCCACAGTGCAGAGGTTGGAGTGTGATTGATTGAGTGTGTGGACAGGTGTCTCTTATACAGGTAAGGAGTTCAAACAGGTTGAATTAATACACGCAATAAGTGCAGAGTCGGAGGTCTTCATATAGAAAAACTAACAGGTCTGTGAAAGCAAGAATTCTAGCTGGTTGGTAGGTGATCAAATACTTATTTCATACAATAAAATGCTATTTAATTATTTAACATTCATTCAATGTGATTTTCTGTCTTTTATTTTTAGATTCTGCCTCTCTCTCTCCATTCTTTATAAGTGGGAAAACTTGCAAAATCGGCAGTATATCAAATACTTATTTTCCCCACTGTATGTACTTTACGCCTTGCCTTATTTTTCTTACTCGGGGGCATATGTATATCATTATATTTGGTTATGCTTTGTGAAACTTTACAGGCCAGTTCTTAATATATACCTACCATTTGTCCCCCATTCCTTTTATCTATTTTTCATATTTACCTGTGAAGTTTCAATGTTATTATATTATAAATGTATAATAGTTTTTTTGTGTCTTTATTTATATAATAATAAAAATCATTCTCTTTTATTTTCTTGGGCTTGCATTTTCCCATTATTACTAATGAAAAATATTGAAAATTAAAAAGAAAATACATATAGCACAAAAAACCTGATTTAGGCTATGTGCACACGTTGCGGAATTGCCATGGAAATTTCCGCGGCAATTCCGCACCTCCCTGCCGCGGGAAATCCGCATATTATAGGTATGCGTATTCCCGCTAAACACTAGCTTTTTGCCAGCGGAATTAGCTTGCAGAATGCTAGCGTTTTACAAGCGATCTGACAGGTTGGTCACACGAGTCAAACAAGTGTTTGACTCGTGTGACCAACTTTTTACTATTGATGCCGCCTATGTCGCATCAATAGTAAAAAGATCTAATGTAAAAATAATTTAAAAAAATAATAAATAATGATATTCTCACCTTCCGGCGGCCCCCGCAGCTTTCCCGCCTCTCAGCGACGCTCCCGGCAAGTTCTGTTCCCAAGAGTCCTTTGCGACAATCACCCCGATGACGTAGCATCTCGCGAGACCGCTACGTCATCTGGGTGATCTCGCAAAGCATCACTGGGAACGCGATTGGCGGGAGCGTTGCTGAGAGGCGGGAAAGCTGCGGGGGCCGCCGGAAGGTGAGAATATCATTATTTTTTATTTTAATTATTGTTTTTACATGGATATGGTACCCAGGGCCTGGAGGAGAGTCTCCTCTCCTCCAGACCCCGGGTACCATCCGCACATGAACCGCTTACTTTCCGCATGGTGGGCACAGCCACATGCGGAAAGTAATTGGTTCAATGCATTCCTATGGCGGCGGAATCGCCGCGGTTCCGCAAAAAAGAATGAGCATGCTGCGGATTCTCCCGCGATGCGATTCCGCCGTGGAAAAACCCGCAGCATGTGCACAGCATTGCGGAATCTCATAGGCCTTAATGAGTTGTATTGTGTAAGCGGTTTGTGTATTAATGAGTTGTATTGTGTAGCGGCAAAACCGCTAAGAAACCGCAACGTGTGCACATAGCCTTAAAGAATAAGTAATTTTCTTTTGACAGATTCCCTTTAAGCAGATGCTAGTAGACACTCAGGCTTCTGCTACACAAATTATGTAATGTTTATGTTCTGCCTTAGTGTTCCCCTTTATAGAAGTGTAACTTATCATAGTAAAACTGAGGATTGGGCTCAACTTACCTAAAATGATAACATCATGAAAAATAAAAGCATGTTTTTTTATCCTGGGGAAAAATAGGAACAGTATTTGCATCACAAGATTATACTTTTGCATATTTGTAAATTCCTTTCTTTGCTGCACAGATCACGGGGCTTCATGTGATATACAAACAATGTAAAATGTCATGTTAGTTGATGCGCAGTATTTAGGACCTAAAAATTATCTCCTGAAGATAACCTTTAGTAGAGCATATGGATGGCATACAGAGGGTTCCTGCTTTAATACCTCTTCTTGCACAGTGAGTCAGAAGAGAAAATTGTCCCATTATAGTAGAGTCAAGCTGTACTTGTAGTACATTGACAACCAATCATTTAAAATTGCTGCCATGTAATGCTACTCTCCTGGCACCATTCTGAAAATGGTTGTAGCAAACTGTCAAACATTGTATGTGAAGTGCTAATGATACTTTGAAAATTGGTAGTTTTACATGATTACTATTAGATGCTTCCATGTAATTTTGTTATGAAATTTTACATTAAAGTAACCAGTTTTTGCTCTTATCATGTTACTAGTGTTTTCCTGAGTCTGCCATTGTTATTTTTTTTTTTACTTGGCCATACGGTTACAAAGCTATGGCTATTTTTAATTAGTACTAATTTTTATGGTCTATACCAAGGGATCGTAGCTCACAGAATTATCTGGGGGGTGTCTTTTGGTTGCTCTGCATAAAAACCCTGTGAGCATTGCAGCTTTAGAAAAGAGTATAAAAATGAGCACTAAATAAAAATGCTCATATTTCTGGTACATGTTTTTTTTCAAATTCCATT
Organism: Oophaga sylvatica; assembly: GCA_033576555.1. NCBI lineage: Eukaryota > Metazoa > Chordata > Amphibia > Anura > Dendrobatidae > Oophaga > Oophaga sylvatica. The sequence goes on along the minus strand of JARQOD010000006.1, from coordinate 285,481,931 downwards.
CTCAGGAGATCAGTGGGAATAAAACAGCAAAAACTGACCACTTTTGTCATGGTGAAAAGTCTTTTTAACTTGAAAATATTCTATTATGTATGTGCATGTTTTTACAGCTAACATAGACTGTAGTAGACATCCTTGTATTGCCATAGGCTAGATTACAAGCTGTAAAGCAATTTATCTCTTGACCCTAAAGCTATGAAAGGGTTAAACAATATACTTCAATGATTGCATTCCCGAAGACTTCATCAATTATGTCAAGTCACTTGACCTGTCTGCCATAAGCTCCAGCTTACCTTGTATCAAGCTCTTGTCAGTTGCAATATAAATTTACATTACACATGTATTTAGTTAGCTCAGATGCAAGAGTCAGCTGATAAGTCGCATAGCAAACATGCACACATTATTATCTATGAAACAGTCTTACAGTATAAATGAAATCCTTTAGCCTCATAGTTGCTTTTATTTTGTTTTACAATGCAATATAAATAGTTCCTGCTGTGTATAGCTCTTTATGAAAAACAGGAGATCTAAAGCAAAATACATGTTCGTTGTCATATTAGAAATTTTCCTAAATCATAATCAGTCCTCAGTGGATGTCACCTTTGAGTGCTGTGTGAAGGACACAGCACTTATAGAAAGCAATTATATCCAGCTGGTGCTGCTGATCCTGCATGTGCAAGTATTGGGAAGGAATTCCAATGGATATAAGACATGCAGCTCCACTGCCATTTTCTCCTGCAGTGGAATGGAGTTGCAGGGATCCGTCCTCCGCTTCCTGCCCGGTGTTTTTTGTCTGACACAGTCGCACGGCTGGATGATGTCAGCATTCAACGCACACCTGTGTCAGAGATGGTGGTGGAGGAGAACAATGAGGTGGTGGAGAGGGCAATTATGGAGGTGGTGGGGGAGAACAATGATTTCGGAGGTGGAGAGGGCAGTGATGGAGGTGGTGAAGAGGACAACAATGGGGGTGGTGGAGGACAACAATGATTGGGGTGGTGGAGAGGGCAAAGATGGGATGTTAGAGGAGAACAATAATTGGGGTGGTGTAGAGGGCAATAATGGGGTGGTGTAGGAGAACAATGATTGCAGAGGTGGAGACAGCAATGATGTAGGTGGTGGAGAGGGCAATGATGGAGGTGGAGGAAAAGGTAATGATGGAGGTGGTGAAGAAGACAATGATGGAGGTGGTGGAAAGGACAATGATAGAGGAGGTGGAGGGGACAATGATGGTATGAGAGGGGGAGGAGGACTATGAGGGATGTGGGTAATTGGGATGAGAGGAAGGGGGACTTATAATAGCTTAGGATGAGGGCGAGGAGGACGTTAGATATGGATGTAAAATTAATTGGATGGTGTAGGAGGGTGCTAAGTCTCTGATAGCGTCCTCCCATTTTTCACAATTCATTGTGATGCTATCAGCGACTTAAAATTTATTGGGGGGTGGGAAAGGAGGCGATAAGCTGCATAAAACCCTTTATAATGAATTGAAAGCTTGGAGAAAATGCTGTCAGAGAGTTGTAATGAATTGGAAGGTGGCGGAGGATGGGCAATACCTGATAACGTCTTCTCCCACCCCCAAATTCATTATTTCATTATGATGCTATCAAGTACTTATAATGAATGGAGGGGACACAGAACAGGGACTAAGGCTATGTGTGCATGTTCAGGATTTGCAGGAGAAAATTCTGCTGCATATCCTAATGTGTTGGTAGGAAGAACACTGTGCAAAATACATTTATTTTTGTGCAACGTTTTTTACATTCTTTTGTTGTGTATTTTCCCCCATTCATTATAATGGGTGAAATAAGCTGCAAAGCTGCAAGAATTATGCAGGTTTGAATCTGCTACAAATCTGCAAGAAAATATATGTAATGTGAGCATGAGACTTCAGGGATCTCATTCACTTTGCTTGTACTGTAAAACCTTGCACATATTCCGCGTGCACATAGCCTTAAACTTAATTGGGGAGAGTCACAGAGACTTAATAATTTATATTTTTGGGTGGCGGAGATTATAGTTAATGGAGGACACAGTGCTGCTTATCACTTTATATTTTTAATGGTGGAGTACATATCTGTATTCAGGGGGGGAGACACATGTTTGTATGCAATGTATGCAACCTTGTTATTTTCAGGGCTGACAAGACGAATCGTGGCTGGGAGACGTTGACATGAAGGTCTGACCAGATGGAGCAGAAACAGCAGAAAACAGCTCTAATTAGACGAGACGTCAGCGGTAAGTAACTGGATGTAAATATTATAAATATTGTTCTGTATCTGTTCTGTATGACTTGGAGCAATAATGTTATCTGTAAAATCCCTTATTCTATATTTTCACATTTGCATGAAATGTCCGTGTGCTTCCAGGTTTTTTTATCAGATGGCACACGGACTCGTAGGGTTTTAAATGTCCATTCACACATCCGGAAAATCACGGATCTGAGAATGAGATCAGAGAATGTCCTTTTCTGATCCAATTTTGAAGATCAGAATAGGACATGCTTGATGCATATATAAAAGCGCACAGCACACTGATACTGAACACGGATACAAGAATGTAGCCTTATAATGTATAGCACAGTCCCTTAGTATGTAGGGTACTCACTTATTATGTAAGCACAGTCCCTTAGTATATAGTGTACTCAGTTATTATGTAAGCACAGTCCCTTAGTATATAGTGTACTCACTTATTATGTAAGCACAGTCCCTTAGTATATAGTGTACTCACTTATTATGTAAGCACAGTCCCTTAGTATATAGTGTACTCACTTATTATGTAAGCACAGTCCCTTAGTATATAGTGTACTCACTTATTATGTAAGCACAGTCCCTTAGTATATAGTGTACTCACTTATTATGTAAGCACAGTCCCTTAGTATATAGTGTACTCACTTATTAAGTATAGCGCTGTCCTTAGTTACATAGTTTCCTCATCTATTATGTATAACACCATCCCTTAATTTTACCATCCTCTCTAGTTATACACACGTGGTCAAAATTGTTGCCACCCCTCGTTTAATGACGGAAAAAACCCACAATGGTCACAGAAATAACTTGAATCTGACAAAAATAATAAATCAAAAATCTATGAAAATGAACAAATGAAAGTCAGACATTGCTTTTCAACCATGCTTCCACAGAATGAAAAAAAAAAATAAAACTCATGATATAGGCCTAGACAGAAATGATGGTACCCTTCACTTAATATTTCGTTGGTTTGAGGCAATCACTGCAATCAAACGATTCCTGTAACTATCAATGAGACTCGACAGGTATTTTGTTATAGGTCTCCTAATATAATATAAGCACTGCAGCAGAAAATATAATCATAAAGCAAATAAATGAGGCAGCAAATTAGGGAGAAGTGATTATTATGGGGGACTTCAGCTATACTAATATAAATTGGAAAACCAGCAGGTCCAGGAACGGAATCAGGTTTTTGACCATAATAACTGACAATTACCTCTCAAAACTGGTGTAGGACCCAACTGGAGGTGGCGCAATTCTAGACCTAATCTTAACCAATAGGTCTGACAGAATATCAAATGTATGGGTTGGGAATCACTTGGGTGGTAGTGATCATAAAATAATACATTTTCACTTATCTTTTAATAAGATGTATATTAAAGGGACTACAAGGGCAAAAAACTTCAGGAAGGCTAATTTCTAATTTCCATTGGCTAAGAGATGATCTTAGTGCCATAACCAGGGACAATGTCATTGAAAATAAAAGCACTCAAAGCAGATGCATCACTTTTATAAGGATCCTGAATAGTACCTGTGCCCAATATATACTCTATGAGAATTAAAAAGCTAGAAATAGGAGAAAACCCTTGGGCTAAATAAACATGTAAAGGGCCTAAAAAATGTCAAAAAGAAAGTGTTTATGAAATTTAAGCAAGAGGGCAGTGATGAGGCATTATGAGACAATTGGTGGATATAATCAATCCCTGACAACTGGGGGCAACCTCACACCCCCAGTTCCTGACATATTGGTGGCAGTGGGATATAATAAATCCATGACGACTGTTTACAACCTCACACCCCCAGTTCCTGACAAAGACCAAGCAAAATTTCAGTGAGAGCTGCTCTTAGGATTGCTAAAGAGGCAGAGAAGAACCCTCACTTGACTGCAAAAAGACATTCAGAAAGATTTAGCAGATTCTGGAGTTGTAGTACATTTTTCTATTGTTCAGAGACACCTGTACAAATATGGTCTTCATGGAAGAGTCATCAGAAAACCTATCTTACATCCTCACCATAAAATTCAGTGTCAGAAGTATGCAAAAGCACATCTAAACAAGCCTGATGCATTTTGGAAACAAATCCTGTGGTTAAAATAGAACCCTTTGGCCACAATGATAAAATGTATGTGTGGAGAAAAAAGGGCACAGAATTTCAGGAGAAAAACATCTCGCTAACCATTAAGCATGGGGGTGGATCAATCATACTTTGGGGTTGTGTTGCAGCTAGTGGCACGGGGAACATTTCAGAGGTAGAGGGAAGAATGGATTCAATGAAATTTCAACAAATTCTAGTATGCAAACATAATTCCATTTGTAAAAAAGCTGATGTTTAAAAGAGGATGGCTTCTACAAGTGTATAATGATCTTAAACACAAGTCAATATCCACAATACACTGCCTCAAAAGTCTCAAGCTTAAGGTCTTACAATTGCCCTCACAGTCTCCTGATCTGAACATCATTGAAAATCTGTGGCTAAACCTCAAAATAGCAGTGCATGTAAGGCTACTTTCACACATCAGTTTTTTTGAATCAGGCATAATCCGTCCTATGCCTGATAGGACGGATCCGGCGCTGATTTTAAAAAACTGATGCAACTGATCAGGTTTTTTGCCTGACCCGTCCTGACCTTTTCAACCCGGAAATATAAAATTTCCATGTTGAAAATGCAGGCTTGAATGTCCGGAGAGAGAGAGAGACTTTGGATTCCGGATGAGTTTTCTGACGGATTTGTCAAAATACTGGTCCGGCTCCATAGGTTTGCATTGTTTCCGGCCGCCTGAAGTGCCGATTCAGGCACTATCAGGCGGCTCCGGAAAAAAAAAAAACGTTGCAGCAACCGTCTTGTCCGGCCGCCGGAATGTACATTTCAGACGGATCCGGCCAAAAACGGATGCAACGCAGTGACATCAGGCGCAATCCGGCGCTAATGTAAGTCAACGGTAAAAAAACGCATCCGGTACCGGATGCGGTTTTTAAAAACACGCCGGATCGCGCCTGATTCAAAAAGCCTGATGTGTGAAAGTAGCCTAAGACGACCCAGAAATCTGACTAGAAAAAGTGGTTACAAGCTGTGATACATTTAAAGGTTGTGCTACTAGGTACTAATCATGCAGGGTGCCCAAACCTTTGCATTGGCCTTTTTCCTTTTTTATTTTTAAAATGGAAAAGATGACAATATATATTTATGTTTCCTAAAATACAAAAATGCATCATATTTAACTTTAGACCTTTTAGAGATCATTTAATGTTCAACTTGCGTACTGTTCACAATAGCAGTAATTTAGACCTGGGGTGTCCAAACTTTTACATGCCTCTGTACATTAAGGGACAGTATTTGGATTTGGGAAGGCATTTTTTCCCTCCTAGGGCAATTAGCATCTGCCTCATGAGGTTTTTGTCTTCCTTTGGTTTAACATGTTAGGTTATCGATTGAATTCAATATACTGTACTAATGTCTATCTTCAACCTTAAAAACTATGAAACTATGAGTTTATTAAACTACTTGAACAACATTAACAATATATATATATTTATTACTATCAATTTCTTTTTAGAGCCCACCCCTTATTAGCAAAATGTATTTGACCTCCAAATGGCTTTATGGTTAGATCTTAGTTCTGTTTGCAGATGCTGAACAGGTATTCATATAGACAGTACAGTGCTTAGTGGTGCTGGTAATTTCAACATATGCTTAACGTTACTAGTGCATTAGTTTTTATGACATATGTAACCTTAGATTTTTATATTTTTACCTCTCAGATTATATTGACATATTAAGGCATTATATAACTAATAAAAATTAGTATTATTTTACTCTTTTGTATACTGCAATCATAGATTTAAGTTATAATTAGAGTTGAGAGAAACAGGTCGGTCAGATTCATAAGTCGCAGACTTTTGCCAAAGTCGGGTTTCGCCTGCCGAAACCCGACCATAGCGTAGGGTCGGCCATGCGTTCGGCAAAACGAGCGCCAAAGTTGGATTTCCTAGAATCCTTGCAAGTGCCTTTTTTAAGCCAATGAGCAAGGACGTACACTGTGGGCAACGAGATGACATGTGCAGCGTCCACCACCATCGTAGAGAAGGGCATTGCAGTGATTGGCTTGCTTTGGGGGGCGTCATAGTGTCTATAAAAGCCCTGACCGCCGACCTCCATTTTACTTCTAACGATCTTAACAGTAGGGAGAGGTTGCTGACGCTGTTTATCAGTAGGGAGAGAGTTAGGGCTGTAAAGAGAAGTTCTTATGTGCTTGTGCTGATAGCAATTTTGCTGTACAGTTAGTGTGCAGCTACAGAGGAGGATTTTCTTGTGTGCAGCAGCGCTGGTTATTAGGCTACCTGATAGCTGTATTGCTGTGTGTACACTGCTGTACAGACTGCTTTTTATACAGCACTAATACTTTTATTCTTTTTTTCTGCACTGTTACCGACTGTTCATTTTTTCCCACACCGTAAAGAGCTGTACGCTCCTCACACACTACCGTGTACCGGCTGGTATCACGGACAAATACATGCTAACTGTGTGTGACTCCGGAAATAAATACGGAGATTGAAATTTTCCCCTACACCGTATTCAGCTGTACGCTGCTCATACAGTACTGTATATCTGCTGTTTGTATTACGGTCAAATCCATACTGAGAGAGCATCTGTGTGTGACTCCGGAAATAAATACAGAGATTTAAATTTTCCCCTACACCGTATACAGCTGTATGCTCCTCATACAGTACCGTATATCTGCTGTTTGTATTACGGTCAAATACATACTGAGTGAGCGTCTGTGTGTGACTCAGGAAATATATACAGAGATTTAAATTTTCCCCTACATCGTATACAGCTGTATTCTCCTCATACAGTACCGTATATCTGCTGTTTGTATTACGGTCAAATACATAGTGAGCGTCTGTGTGTGACTCCGGAAATATATACGGAGATTTAAATTTTTCACTACACAGTATACAGCTGTACGCTCCTCATGCAGTACCGTATATGTGCTGTTTGTATTACGGTCAAATACATACTGAGTGAGCGTCTGTGTGTAACTCCGGAAATATATACGGAGATTTAAATTTTACCCTACACCGTATACAGCTATATGCTCATCATACAGTACCGTATATCTGCTGTTTGTATTACAGACAAATACGTATTGAGTGAGCGTCTGTGTGTGACTCCGGAAATATATACGGAGATTTAAATTTTTCACTACACTGTATACAGCTTACGCTCATCATACAGTACCGTATATCTGCTGTTTGTATTACGGTCAAATTCGTATTGAGTGAGCGTCTGTGTGTGACTCCGGAAACTTATACGGAGATTTAAATTTTTCACTACACCATATACAGCTGTACGCTCCTCATACAGTACCATATATCTGCTGGTATTTTTGGTACATTTTCCCAAACATGAGGAAGTATGGTGGAAGAGGCCGCGGATGTGGGCGGGGGGGCCAGCTGGTACTGATGGTGGTGGTGGTGCATCTGCTGGTAGTGCCAAAGCACAATAGCACCTAAGGCAGGAGGTGTTGAGCCTGCGTCATCGTCTGGCTACAGAAGGCCTGGAAGGCTCCCTTTTCTGGGAGTAGGTAAACCACTTTTAAAGCCAGAGCATCAGGAACAGGTTTTGGCTTATATTGCCGAAACAGCCTCCAGCTATATCGCCTCCTCTTCTGTAGTTTCAAAAACTGCAAGCACTGAGTTGTCAGTGCAGGCTCCTGGTCAGGAGCAACACCTTTCCTTGTGTCCTTCACCCCCACCAAAAGTGAAGGATGCGACAGGGCACACTTCAGATTACTCCCTGGAGCTCTTTTCACATACCATGCCTGGGTTATAAAGTGAAATTCTGAATTCCCCAGTCCAAGATGAATATGACATGGAGTGCACTGATGCACAGCCACAGCTATATGATTCTGCTGGTACATTCACCCAGAGCACTGCATTGCCCTCACAGTCTACTGAGCCAGATTCTGACCCTGATGAAACTCAGGTGCACCTTCCCGCATACTATACCACCTTACACGGTGACACAGAGGAAGGTGCAGATGAAATTGAAGAGGAGGTGATGGATGACCGAGTTGTTGACCCGGATTGGCATCCATTGGGGGAAGAGGGTGCCGCTGGCAATAACTCAGAAGAGAAGGTTATATGGCTGGCCCGTAACAGTCCAAAAACGTGTTAAAAAAACAAAAAGTGTTGCAGGACAACTTGGCCAGATGGTCAAATTAGCACAGTGTGCAAGCCCTGAAAAGTTTTCCCATAGTAGGTAGAGTCCAGTGTGGTACTTTTTTGACCAAAATCCTATTGTTGAGGCAAAGGTTATCTGTAGGAAGGACTTTTAGCCGAGGGAAAAATGTCTGAAATTTGAATACCAGTTGCACGCTTAGACATGTAAAAACCATGCACTAGCAAGCATGGACGGACTACAAAACCTCACTGGCTTTGAACGCCTACATTGCCAAACTGATCTCAATAGAGATGGTGCCCTTCTGTTTGGTTGAAAGCGCAGCGTGCCGAGAGCTCATGGCCTATGCTGTCCCATGCTATAACCTATCCAGTCAGCACTTCTTTTCTAGAAAAGCCATCCCTGCCCTCCACCTGCATGTGAAAGACCGCATTGTCCATGCACTCAAACAATCAGTGAATGGAAAGGTGCACCTCACAACAGATGCATATGCCAGTAGACATGGCCAGGGCCATTACGTGTCCATCACTGCGCACTGAATTAATGTGGTGGATGCAGTGTCCACAGGGGACAGCGGCGGTGGGACAATGCAGCCTAGCCCACGTTATAGGCAACAGTTGACTGTAGGCATTCGACCCTCCTCCTCCTCCAGAAGCAATAGCTCGTCGACAGAGTGCAGTCGCACGAGCACTCCATCCGCAGCTACCAGTGTTGCACACGAGGTGTCCCACTATCGAACAGCTAGTGGTAAGTGTCAGGAGGCTGTTTTAAATATGATGTCCTTGGGCGACAACAGACACATCGCGGCGGTACTGGCCGACTACTTGCAGCTAGAAACTGAGTCATGGCTGGGCAGTCTACATCTTGAGCCAGGCAAGGTAGTCAGTGATAATGGACGTAATTTTGTGGCGGCCATAGAGCTGGCAAAACTCAGACACATACCTTGCCTGGCTCACACCTTGAACCTGGTGGTGCAGTGCTTCATAAATAATTACCCGGAGTTACCAGCCCTGCTCCATAAGGTGCGAAGACTGTGCTCGCACATCCATCGCTCGCCTGTAGACTCCAGTCGTATGCAGAGGCTGCAGCGATCGCTCCACCTCCCCAAGCACCGCCTAATCATAGACGTTGCAACAAGGTGGAACTCCACCATGCACATGGTTGAGAGGCTGTGCAAACAAAGGCAGGCTGTAATGCATTTATGGGAGGATACACGGCAGGCAGTTTGAGAGCAGACATCGAGTTGTTGGGTGTGCAGTGGTCAAAGCTGAAAGACCTCTGTAAAGTCCTTCAGTATTTTGAGGAATGCACATGGCTGGTAAGGGCAGACGACGCCATCATAAGCATGAGCATCCCACTTATGCGTCTGCTCATGCAAACTTTGACGCACATAAAGGATCAGGCATCTGCAGCGGAGGAGAAGGAGGAGGAGGGAAGCCTTGATGACAGTCAGGCATTGTCTGCTCAGGAAACTGTCCTGGATGAGGTGGAGGAAGAAGAGGAGGATGAGGGGGATGAGTATTTTGGGGAGGAGGATGCTTCTCAGGGGCAAGAGAAAATGTTGGCTTGCCAAGGTCAGGTACAGGGTTTGTGCGTGACTGGAGGGATGTTGATTTGGCAGAAAGTGCTCTTCCACCCACCACTGGCAGTGCATCATTGACACCTGGAACATTGGCCCACATGTGTGATTATCTCTTGCGGATCCTAAAAAGGGACCCTCGCATTGCCAAAGTTATGAAGGATGACGACTACTGGTTGGCCAGCATCCTCGATCCACGCTATAAATGCAAATTACAGAACATCATGCCACAGGAGAACCTAGAGCTAATATTGGCGAACAAACAAGCAACTCTGGTAAACTGTTTGTTAGAGGCATTCCCAGCACACAGCAGCGGTGCAGGTTCTACAACGAGCCGTACTGGGCAACATGGAAAAGGTGTTCGTGGTGCACACAGCCGAAGTGGCATTGGAGACGGGTTTCATGACCATGTTGTGGACTGATTTCTCGAGTACCGCTCACATGACTGTTAATACTGAATCGATTGCAACAGACAGGAGACAGCAGTTGCCAACTATGGTTCAAAATTACCTCTCCTCCCCTATCGATGTTCTCCCTTACAGTTCATATCAAAAAACTGACCGGCACATCCAAACTTAGATTCAGTGTGAACAGGTGCTAAACCTAGAGTCACCAACTCATATACATACAAGAAGAAAAGGTAGCACACTGTAGCGCTATAGCTTGCAAACACGAAATATGAAAAATATGAAAAATGAATTACATCATTACCTTAGAAATATGAAAAATTGAGAAGTCTTAGCGCATAAGATGGCCAAATTATGTGAGCCTGATAGCCACGTCAAGGCTCTTCTCGTATATCAGGTCCCTAACTAATGCCTATCCTCACTTTAGAAAAGTCTGTCTGTATGGGAACCTATGAATCCTCTTTTCAGACTAAAATCTACATCTCTGTGGAGGGGTGATGAACCTGCTGTAATTAAAAGGCCTGTGACCACCAGGTGGAGTGCTCAGGCAGAAGGTAAATGAATACATATCAAAAAACTGACCGGCACATCCAAACTTAGATTCAGTGTGAACAGGTGCTAAACCTAGAGTCACCAACTCATATACATACAAGAAGAAAGGTAGCACACTGTAGCGCTATAGCTTGCAAACACGAAATATGAAAAATATGAAAAATGAATTACATCATTACCTTAGAAATATGAAAAATTGAGAAGTCTTAGCGCATAAGATGGCCAAATTATGTGAGCCTGATAGCCACGTCAAGGCTCTTCTCGTATATCAGGTCCCTAACTAATGCCTATCCTCGCTTTAGAAAAGTCTGTCTGTATGGGAACCTATGAATCCTCTTTTCAGACTAAAATCTACATCTCTGTGGAGGGGTGATGAACCTTCTGTAATTAAAAGGCCTGTGACCACCAGGTGGAGTGCTCAGGCAGAAGGTAAATGAATACATATCAAAAAACTGACCGGCACATCCAAACTTAGATTCAGTGTGAACAGGTGCTAAACCTAGAGTCACCAACTCATATACATACAAGAAGAAAAGGTAGCACACTGTAGCGCTATAGCTTTCAAACACGAAATATGAAAAATGAATTACATCATTACCTTAGAAATATGAAAAATTGAGAAGTCTTAGCGCATAAGATGGCCAAATTATGTGAGCCTGATAGCCACGTCAAGGCTCTTCTCGTATATCAGGTCCCTAACTAATGCCTATCCTCGCTTTAGAAAAGTCTGTCTGTATGGGAACCTATGAATCCTCTTTTCAGACTAAAATCTACATCTCTGTGGAGGGGTGATGAACCTGCTGTAATTAAAAGGCCTGTGACCACCAGGTGGAGTGCTCAGGCACAGTGCTCCCTTACAGTTCATTCCCCTTTTCTACTGGGCCTGTAAACTGGACACCTGGCCTGAATTGGCACAATATGCCTTACAGGAGCTCGCTTGCCCTACTGGTAGTGTGCTATCAGAAAGAGTCTTCAGTGCTGCTGGATCAATCCTGACAGAAAGAAGAACCCGGCTGTCGACCCAAAATGTAGGTGATCTCACCTTCATTAAAATGAACCATGCCTGGGTTTCAAAGGATTTTGTACCACCTTCCCCTGATGACACATAGGTTGCCAGCAAAATGGCTCGCTTTGTCCTCCTCTTCCTACGACTTCTCCAATTCCTCCATTTGCAGCTGCTGAACATCCAGCCTACACCTCAACATATGCCCGTTTTTCCACCTCCTTAACTGGGCTGTACCCCCCCCACAACTTTAGCCAAAACACCCCCAGTTTTCAATGCTTTACTATTTATAAAGTAAATTAAGGTTGACAAGCTTAAGTAATAAGAATTTATGTCGTTGGCAGTGAAATGGGCACTGTAGGTGTGTTTACTGTCCTCCACTCACTGCTTACTTTTATTCCCCAATTGAGTTGCATTGGGGTCGGGTTTCGTTTTTGGGCAAAACTCCGACTTTTGCAGTTAGTCTGCCGATCTCGTTCGACTCGACTTTTGGTAAAGTCGGCTGCTCCGAAACCCGACTCGACCCTCCCGGAGGCAAAGTCGCTCATCTCTAGTCATAATAAATAAGACCACCATATAAAGTTATATTAATATTATTTAGTTACTCTATGTTATACTATTATAACAGTACTATATAGTTACTAAATAATGCGAACATACTTTGACTGAATAATTCCATTGTTCTACGATAAACACCAGACCCATACAATTAATGTTGTGTGTATACAGTGACATAGTCAGAGGGCCCAACAGGTGGTCTGAAAGGTATGATCACCCAATAAAAAAACTGTATAAAACAGGTGAAGTCAAAAGAACAGTAAACAACAGTAAATTCCATTGATACAAGGCCTAGCATCATCTGAGTTTGTAGTAATTTAGGAGGTGGTGTTGTTGCCTGACCCAATGTAACATTACTATTTGTCTGATATTATATAATAACTATTACATTTTTCAATAATTTTACACAAGTTAGATACATAAACGTGAGTACAAATATTATCAATTTTTTTTTCCTGAAAACATTCAATGAAAATGTTGGCTATGAAAAGGAAAGTGGGGCAGAAAGTAAGGTTCCCTACAGTAATATTTCCAGAGAACATGGAAAACCCCATTGGTCTCCATTAATGCTAAGCAGAGATGAGAAGATCTGGAAAAATTCAAATTCAGCAAATTGCACAAATTTTCCAGAGAACTTTGTTTCACAGTGAAGTTATTCTCAGCACATTGATTGTTCCTTACTATAATTTGAAGTCTTGTGCATTCGGAAGTCCTGTTCCAGAGTAAGTATTCGTTTTTTGGGATTTTTTACAGTTCAGCAAAACGGAGACCAGGTGGTCACTATTTTGCTAATTTCATGGGGAACAAATTACAACGCATGCAAATTATGGAGAATGTAGATTTTTGTAAAATTCAAGTAGTATTCAATTCTACTCGAATAAATTCAGCCTCTCTAATGCTAAGTTCTCTCTTTACAGGCCTCGAGCTCTAACTAGTATAAATAATAAAAAACAAAAGGGATTGTATAAACCTGTGGAAATACATTCATTTTATACGACAAAAATGTTTCATACATTAGCACTTAGTTCTTATAAAATTAACAACTATCAAAGAAGTTGATGCATTATTGCATAAAAAAGACAGGAACTGCTAGAAAAAAAGGAACAGAAAGCAGTAACAGTAAAGTAGTCACAGAAAGACTTTCAACTACATAGCAAAACTGGGTCGGGAACAAAAGATCCAATAAAACAGGAAAAAAGAAGGGATGAATAAAAAAGAATTCTGAGCAGTCTGAATAGGTAACTAGGAAATCAAGAAAACCAAGAGTACATAGGATCAGAAACCAGGTCAATGAATGTCCAATCCAATGGCAACCTGCCAACAAACAAGATTGTTGTTTACCCCAGTTTTTCACTAAGGAACTTTCTTTAACAAAAGGATAATCAGGTGGCATGCTGGTAGAAGTTCAGGCAAGAATAGCAAAGAAAGAGCCAGCTGCAAACTGCCTATGGCTTCAGCTGGTATATAGCATCTACTTAGCCATGGGGCTATGGCTCAAATTATTGCAATTATGATGTTATATGTTTTGTTCTAAATATGAAAAGTATCTTCTTAAATAACATCTTTCATAAGTACAGTCATTGCTGTATTTTAACTGGTGCAGGTACAGTATGGGGTATTTTTGCCTTCAGGACCAGACACAGTCCCACTAATCTTAGTATACGTTTAATCCCTATAATTTTTATTTGCTGGGATAATAATCAGTTTTTGCAGCTTTTTTGTGAGAAGTGCTGAAGTGTTTTTGAATTTATTTTAATTTGTTGGTATTGTTGGCATTTTTATGGTTATTTTATAATCTGTCCCTCGAATTCCAGAAAAGTCAAGTGGGAAAATCCTCTTATAGTTACTATGGTCACTGTTGGTGCCAAGCTGACTCCAGTTAGACCAAAGTAGCAACTTGCAGCAATAAAGATCACGATGATCACATGACCAGTCACATTAAGACCTCTAAGATTAATATAGGTATTGGTACTGGTACTTATTGAGTAAAAATAGCTCCTGTCTTTTCCCTATGGTTGCTGACAGCATCGCAATGTGAGGCACCCAACATTTAGCTGCTTGTTAATTCGGGCAGTGAGCTCAAACTAGTGCCATAATTATGGATCAGAGCATTGGAAAGTGCCAGTAACAAGACTATCTTTAAACAGTTAAAAATAATCACATTTAGAGCTATGGGCATACATACAAAAAATGTGAAACAGCGCTTTAATGTATTTGTAAACACTGAATATATGAATTTTGAACTGATATTTATTCTATTCTTATACATTTAAAGCTCTTATTGCTCATTTTGATCAAATTGTGTATCCTCATCTGACAACAATGTAACCTCTTCAGATAGGACCCTACAATAACAGATTTATCTTTCCTGGGCTTATGCCTTCAAATTTAATAGGTAAGTAGGATCTAGCTACTGTAGATTGATCATTATCTTTAATTAAAAACAGCCACGGATAGATATGAGAAATGCAAATGCTTCAAGTTTGAGGCAGCCCACACCCCAAATCTACAATCCGACAGATGAAATTGATCAGCACATTTTAGCAAAATAAATTAAATGTACTGGTGAAAGTTACATATACTATAGAGCACTCAGAGTCCTGTTGCACATGTTTGTATCATACTGCAATACGGTCTCATCAGCTTGCATTTTTAGATTTATTTCATTTTGCTAGGATGCGCTAATCAATTTTTTCTGTTGCCTCTTTAAAGGGAATTTAGCTCTGCTAAACCATATTTTATTTCCTGGACGATGAGATTGTGCAGGACTAACCTCTCCAGAAGAACTGCACTGTAGACAAACCAAACTTTGAGGAGGGACTGGTGGAGCCTGTTTCTATGAGGAAATAAATTTCAGACTGGACCATGGTAGAAACATGAATGTCATCTATCTGATCTTTTAAAAAGGCATTCGATACAGTGCCACAAAAAAGGTTTGTACATTAAATTAGAACAAGTGGATTGGAGGGTGGTTATTAATGGAACACACACTTTTTGGGTACCACAGGGTCAGTATTGAACCCTTTTCTTTTTAAGGCATTAATTAAGACTAGAGATGATCAAATTGATTCAATTCAAATTTAATTCATGTTGAATTATGGGAAATTTGCTGAACTCATGTCACGACCCAGCTGTCGGGTGACTTGGGACCAGATGTTAGAACCCTCTTGTTAGGTTTTGTTTCAGTTTGCTGGTCACATGACCTTTTTTTCCCTATTTAGTCTGGCTCCGCCCTTCTGGCTTTGCTGGACTTCATTGTATTACCTACTCTTAAGCTAGCCAGGTGCTTAGGTGCCTTACTCAGTCAGTTTTGCTTGTTCTTAGGATCTCTAAATAATTTGTTTTCTGTTTTATTTTTCCCTGCTACAATTTCTGTTAGGAGGTGTCCACCTTTTCTCCCAGTCCCTAGATCTTGTAGGGATTCCTCCCTCGCAACTATAGGTCTTCGTTCAGACTAGCTGAGGACTTTAGCGGGTCTGGTCGCAGGATCAGGTTCCCCGTTACATCGTAGGGATCCAGCTTAGTTCTATTGTAGGGACAGAATTCCCATCTTTCCTTAGTGCTTGTAGCAGATCATAACAGTAAGTCCAGCCCAAAAGAAAAAAAAAAAAAAAAATCACTAAGGAAAGATTTTCTGTTTCCATCATGGTGTCGGTTCAGGATTTGGCTCAACGCCTGCAGGGACTTTCTCTGGAGGTGGCTGAAATCCAGCAACACGTGAGTAGTTGTTCTGGAGCACATTTCGTGGAGCCAAAGGTACGTTTGCCTGATTTATTTTTTGGTGAACAACAAGATTTTTTTTCTTTTAAAAATGCTTGCTTGTTGTATTTCCGTTTGAGACCCAGATCCTCTGGTGATGAATCACAGCGCATAGGGTTCATAATGTCACTTTTGCGCAAAGAACCTCAGGACTGGGCCTTTTCTATGCAGCCTAGTGATCCATGCTTTAGATCAGTGGATAGTTTTTTTTCTGCTTTGGGGTTATTGTATGATGATCCGGATCGTGTTTCATCAGCTGAGACAGAATTGAGACGTTTGAGACAGGGATCAGGTAATGTGGAAAAATATTGTACTCACTTCCGAAGGTGGTCCACTCAGGTAGGGTGGAACGATTCAGCTTTGAAAAGTTTATTTATTGCAGGGTTAAGTGAAAGGGTTAAAGATTTGCTGATTGCTTATCCTATACCTGGTAACTTGCAAGAGGCTATGCAATTAGCCATACGGGTGGATAGGAGACTGCGTGCAAGGGTTAAAGAGAGTAAATCTGCCTTGTCATCTCCAAGTTTGGAAAGGGACTGTACTGACATTGCAGAGCCGATGGAAATTGGAGCAATGACACCTCACTCTCGGGAAAAAGACCGTAGATTTGCTGAGGGCTTGTGTTTCTATTGTGGCAAATCTGAGCATTTTATTAAGAACTGTGCGCTTCGAATGAATAAAGAGAGAAAAAAAATGAGGTCAGTTTCGCCCGCATAGCTTGTTTAAACAATAAAGGTGTCTTTCTTTCTGCTACCACTGCTGGTGAGGAGGAATTAATGGGGTTTCGGGTATTTGTGGATTGTGGTTCAACTCTCAATGTCATTGATGGGAAATTTTTGGAAAAACTAAAATTAAAACCCAAACTTCTATCTTCCCCTATTAATATGGTGTCTGTGGATGGTTCTCACTTGAAAAATGTTACTCACCATATCTGTGAATTTCCTCTTACTATTAATGATGTTCATCAAGAGAATTTGGATTTGGTAGTTTTGAATAATTTGCCCTCACCAGTGATTTTGGGGTTACCCTGGTTAAAATTGCACAATCCGGTACTGGACTGGTCTACCAATGAAATTAAGTCCTGGAGTCCTAATTGTTATGACAAGTGTTGTAACGGGCAGTTTGCTGCTGTAGTTAAGGGGGAGTTACCTGTACCTATTCAGGATTTTTGGAAAGTTTTTTCTGATAAGGAATCGCAGGTATTGCCTCCTCATAGAGATTATGATTGTGCAATTGAATTTGTCCCTGGAGCAACTCTTCCTAAAAGTCGTTTATTTCATTTGACTATTCCTGAGAGAAAGGCTTTGGAGGAATACATACAGACAAGCTTGGCCGCCGGTCACATTAGGCCTTCCAAGTCTCCTGTGGCTGTTGGATTTTTTTTTGTTAAAAAAAAGGACGGCGGTTTACGGCCTTGTCTAGACTTTCGTGAGATTAATAAGATTACTGTACACAATCCTTACCCACTGCCATTGATTCCTGATTTGTTTAATCAGTTAGTGGGGGCTAAGTGGTTCTCAAAAATTGATCTTCGAGGGGCATACAATTTGTTGCGCATGAAGGAGGGGGATGAATGGAAGACTGCGTTTAACACTCCACTGGGTCATTTTGAGAATCTGGTCATGCCTTTTGGGCTTTCCAGTGCTCCGGCATTTTTTCAGAATCTTATTAATGACATCCTTAGACCTTTGATCGGCAGAAGTGTGGTTGTGTATTTGGATGGCATTTTAATTTATTCACTGGATTTGGAGTCTCATTGGAGGAGTGTGCGTGAAGTATTACAGTTACTGAGTGATAATTCACTTTTTGCCAAACTAGAAAAATGTGAGTTCGCTGTACAGAGACTCATTTTTTTGGGCTACATTGTCTCCAGTGAAGGTTTTGACATGGACCCGGTGAAAGTGCAAGCTGTGCAGGAATGTCCTAGGCCTATTGGTGTGAAATCAATACAGAGGTTTTTGGGGTTCGCCAATTATTATAGAAAATTCATAAAAAAAATTTCTGTGATTGCCAAACCTCTGACCAATCTCACCAGGAAAGGTGCTGATGCGGTTCAGTGGACTACTGAGGCCATTGAGGCTTTTGTGTTGCTAAAGGAGAGGTTCAGCTCTGCTCCCATCCTTACTCAGCCTGATGTGACTAAACCATTTTTGGTTGAGGTTGATGCTTCTTCTGTGGGGGTCGGCGCGGTGTTGTCTCAGGCAAAGACGGATGGAGTACATCCCTGTGCTTTTTTTTCAAAGAAATTTTCTGAGTCTGAACTAAATTATGATATCGGTAATCGGGAATTGTTGGCAATTAAACTCGCATTTGAACACTGGCGTCATTTTTTGGAGGGAGCGGAATTTCCCGTTTAAGTCTTCACCGATCATAAAAATCTGATCTACCTTGATGCTGCCAAACGCTTGAATGCCCGTCAGGCTAGGTGGGCACTGTTTTTCTCACGGTTTAATTTTACCGTTACTTACATCCCAGGAACTAAAAATGTTAAAGCTGATGCTTTGTCTCGCAGCTTTTCTCCTATGGTGGGTACTGAGGAGGAGGAAGAAAACATCTTGCAAGAGGGGGTTGTTATTGCTGTTTTGGACTCCGTGTTGGAAGATGAGATTCTTAAAGCACAGGAGAATGCCCCATCTAACACGCCGCATGGGAGGTTGTTTGTGCCTGGTACCCTGAGGAGAGATTTGTTTGATGAATGTCATGACTCTTGGTTGGCAGGTTATCCTGGAATCTCTGAGACCAAGAGACTTGTGGGTCGCAGTTTTTGGTGGCCAGGATGGCAGAAGGAAGTCATTAAGTGGGTGCGTCAATGCACTGTGTGTGCTAGATCTAAGTCTTCTCATACTCCTGCTGCGGGGTTGCTTTGCCCTCTGGAGGTTCCTAGTGCACCTTGGACACATTTGGCTATGGACTTTATTACTGACCTTCCCCCCCTCTGAGGGTTTCACTGTCATCTGGGTGGTCGTGGACCGTTTTAGCAAGATGTGTCACTTGGTTCCTTTCATCAAACTGCCTGCGCTAAGACTCTCGCTAAGGCCTTTGTCAAGGAAATAGTCAGACTACATGGTGTTCCTACTGACATTGTTTCTGATAGGGGAACTCAGTTTGTGGCTCGTTTTTGGCGCGCCTTTTGTGACAGGTTGGGAGTTCATTTGTCGTTTTCATCCGGATATCATCCTGAGTCTAATGGCCAGACAGAAAGGAAAAACCAGGATGTTGAGCAGTTCTTGCGTTGTTTTGTGACTGATAATCAAGAGGGGTGGTCTGAGTTTCTGCCACTTGCTGAGTTTGCTCTTAACAACCATACATCCGCTTCTGCTGGTTGTTCGCCTTTTTTTTGTTGTACTGGGAGACATCCGTCGTCTGGGTCATTTTCCAAGTTGGGATCGGCTGTACCTGAAGAGGAGAATTTTTCTGGTGTTTTGGAGAGAGTTTGGACGGAGGTGCGTGGTAATCTTCAGGAGGCTAACAAAAGATCCAAAGTGTATTTTGATAGAAAACGACAAGAGGTTTTGTTTGCTATTGGTGACATGGTTTGGTTGTCCTCTAAGAATCTGTGCTTGAGGATTCCGTCTAAGAAATTGGGTCCCAAGTTTGTAGGGCCCTTTAAGGTGCTTCAGGTTATTAACCAATCTGCTGTTAAGTTGGAGCTTCCCACCTCCTGGAAGATTAATCCGGTGTTTCATGTTTCTCTCTTGAAAAAAGCTGAGGTCTCAGATGGAGACGTCTCGGCCACTGTTCCCCTGGTGGTGGAGGACGGGCAATATGAGATTTTCCGCATCCTAAATTCTAGATGGTATAGAGGGAGTTTACAGTACCTCGTCGCTTGGAAGGGTTATGGACCCGAGGATAACTCATGAGTGAGGGCGGATGATGTTTCTGCGTCTAGACTTGTCAGAGCGTTTCACAAGAGGTTTCCGGATAAGCCTAAGTCCTAGGGGATCCGAAGGATCCTCTTAGAAGGGAGGGTACTGTTAGAACCCTCTTGTTAGGTTTTGTTTCAGTTTGCTGGTCACATGACCTTTTTTTCCCTATTTAGTCTGGCTCCGCCCTTCTTGCTTTGCTGGACTTCATTGTATTACCTACTCTTAAGCTAGCCAGGTGCTTAGGTGCCTTACTCAGTCAGTTTTGCTTGTTCTTAGGATCTCTAAGTAATTTGTTTTCTGTTTTATTTTTCCCTGCTACAATTTCTGTTAGGAGGTGTCCACCTTTTCTCCCAGTCCCTAGATCTTGTAGGGATTCCTCCCTCGCAACTATAGGTCTTCGTTCAGACTAGCTGAGGACTTTAGCGGGTCTGGTCGCAGGATCAGGTTCCCCGTTACATCGTAGGGATCCAGCTTAGTTCTATTGTAGGGACAGAATTCCCATCTTTCCTTAGTGCTTGTAGCAGATCATAACACCAGAGGCTTCTTCCCTGTCCCTGCCACTAGGGAGCGCCCTGGCTATTCCTCGGGATACTTCTGAAGGTGAAGATGCTAGATCTGCCACCCGTGCCTTATCTCCCGAATCAGCCCTCCATCTGTTCTCTTCCCCACCCAGGTAAGAGGGGCGCTACTGTGCACCGCAGTATACCAACCCCAACGAACAAGGCAACACAAACAAGGATAAAATGAAAATGCCAAGCACACAAATATTCACTCACATATAACAGAGGAATGCACCGATGAGTGGATGATGGGGGAATAACCAAAGTAAGACGAGGGTAGGGAATTACCACACTTACAAACCATGCAACAGTCACAGATAACTCCTCCAAAACTCCTGATATAAACACATCTCCTCCAAGCCATGCAGCAAAAACTATCTCTGACATGAGTTTTAATCAGGACCCAGATTATAAAGAGGATGGGAGTGACTAACCAAGCTCAGCAGAGAGCTCATACTCCCAGAGTTTCCAACATGGCCGATTAAACCCTGTTCTGCCAAAATAAATAAACACCATTTAAAAAGAAGGAGAAGTGCTTCTTTTCAGCACAGCAATCAGATGCTGCAGACTTCTGGCTCCTCTCTGTTGCGGTAACCCTGTGACACCCAGCTAACTTACATCAGTTTACTCATAGACAATATATGCGAAGATAACTTTGACATTCCTAAGGCTGTATTTGCATTAAAGAGCTTGAAAGTAATTGGATTTGGTACTAGAAGACCTGATAGTATGATGAACATCTAGATATGAGCAGCTCAGGCAAAATTTTAATTTGTCTGATAGCACGATTTTTCCTGCGAAAATCCATTTACAGTGAAATTATTCTCCATGAATTTAATATCCCTTATTATGCTCTGTGGTCTCTTCAGTCTACAGAGCATAATAAACATAATTTGGAAAAAAAAAGTTAAAAATTGTTATATTCACCTTAGCACTGACTTATCTGGCCCTGTCACGAGCCCACCAGGGGGTTGGTCAGCGGATGGCACAACACACACTCAATGGGATGGTAAAGGGGAGAGGAAGGCCCTACCGATAGTGAATGAGGGATGGGACACCTCCTGAGCTCCAACCTGAGTCTGTCCCTGCACTCCCCTAATGCCCTAAGCGGGTCCTTCCCTCCACCGCCATCACGAACCTCATCCCTCGCTGTCACCTCACACTGCCCTGGTTAGTGCACTGGCCAGCAAGAGTGCTAGTCTCACCACTGCAGATGGTACAACACAGAGGATGATGATAAGCACGAGACAGGGGAAAAACACAACATTTAGCTTCCAGACTCCGCTGCCAAGCTCCACACTGCAGAGGACAGAGAAACAGAACCTCAAACTCCACAAGTAGCTGATACAGCACTGACACCTGAGATCTGCAACTGAAAGGCTGGTCTCCAAAGAATAACTCACCAACAGTCAGCTGATGTATTAGGCGACTATTTAAACGATGATGGGAGTGGTCAGCACCCACATCAGCTGACCTAGCAACTCAGCAACTGCAGCAAGGAAAACTGACATTAACTTATGCTGGCCTGAAAGGAAAAAGGCTACATTTAAATTATAGTGGAACCAGAGCTGTGCTAATCCAACAATGGATTGTGACAGGTTCTTACTGAAACTTCGTATCTTCCACACTGTGCTGGGACTCCCAGATGTCATGCGTTTGAGATGGTTCTGCATATATGCACAGAAGGTGCCATTACACCCAGAAGACACCTGGAAGTCTTGGCACAGGGGGATACAAAGTTTCCATCGCAAGCGGTGTAGGATTAAAGGATGTGGTGAACACCGAATGTGTGCGGCTGAGTAGGGGAGGGTCCAGAGAGGTCTGCAGTTAGGTTAGTATAGCCATTTTTTTATTTTTTAACCATGGTAGCCATTTTGCTGAATTCGTACAGAAGCAAATTACAAAAATCTGCAATTTAGCGAATGCAGGTTTTTGTAAAATTAAAGTAGAATTCATTTCTACTTAAATTTATTCACTTATCTCTATACCCACCTTTTTGGGGCTCTTGGAGTAATTTGCTGTGAATTTATACATCTCAAATTATATTTTTGGGGAATAAAAATTGCCTATGCTGGCAAATTTTAATTTTTAAATATTTGATTATCTCCATTAATGACCATGTAGAGTGTACTCAGGTAGTGCTATGGGTCTGCAACTTAGGAATAGAGCGGGGGGGAATCTGACCCTTCACTCTATCCCTACGATGGAGCGAGCGACTTGTTCCTTGCGAATAAACCCACTGACGATCCTAGTCTATACTCAAGCGAAGACCTGAAGGTGGGGGAAGGGGATCCCTGAAAGATCTAGGTACTGGGAACAAAACACTGGTAACCTCCTAGCAGGGAAATAGAGGAAGATGCAGAAACAAAGTTAAAAAAAACAAAAAGACTAAGCAAGCAGAACTAGAGTTCCCAGAACTGCACAAAGTATAGCACAAAGCTATCAAGGCTCCTAGCCAGAACTCAAGCGGATTAGCACTGATGTCCAGCAAGGACTGGGAGGCAGGTGCAGGGTAAAAATGGGTGATACAGTCACCTGACCAACGACAAGCCCAGCACCAGGGGAAAAAGACCAGCAGCAAGAAACCACAACAAGATGGCGGATGGTCAAACTGAATAGATTCTAACAGTACCTCTCCTTTTACGAGGATCCTCCGGATCCTCTTGGCCGAGCCTTATTCGGACATCTCCTGTGAAAAGCCTTAATCAGCCTTGAGGCCGAGACATCCTCAGCTTTCACCCAGGAATTATCCTCGGGACCGAAGCCCTTCCAGGAAACGAGATACTGCAACTTTCCTCTGTGCCACCTGGAATCCAATAGGCGAGAAGTCTCAAACTCGCCATCCTCATCAATTGGAGGAACAGTCGGCATCGCCTCCTTATCTGGCGTGTCAACTTTCTTCAGTAAAGATACATGAAAAACTGAATTAATTCTCCAGAAGGAGGGTATGTTTAATCTCACAGCTGCAGAGTTGACAACCTGAACCAATTTGAAGGGTCCTACAAATTTAGGCCCCAGTTTTTTTTATAAGGGATCTTCAAACGCAGATTCCTAGAGGACAACCAGACCATGTCCCCAACTGTGAACAACGCCTCCCTTCCATTCCTGTCAAAATATTTCATAGACGTCCTATTCGCCTATTTCAAATTATGGCGTACATTGGTCCAAACCCTTTCCAAACTTCCAGAAAAACTCTCCTCCTCAGGCACAGCCGCCCCAATCTTTGAAAATGGACCGAAAGATGGATGTCTCCCTGTACAGCAAAAAAAAGGAGAACACCCAGCCTAGGCAGACGTATGATTATTAAGAGCAAACTCGGCTAGTGGTAAATATTCCGAACACATCTCCTGATTGTCTGCTACAAAACATCTCAAAAACTGCTCAACGTCCTGGTTCTTCCTTTCGGTCTGTCCATTGGACTCCGGATGATAACCTGATGAAAATGACAAATGAACCTTTAATCTGTCACATAAAGCACGCCAAAAGCGAGCCACAAACTGTGGCCCTCTGTCAGAAACAATGTCCATGGGAACACCATGGAGCCTGACAATCTCTTTCACAAATGCCTTAGCTAGAGTCTTATTGAACGGGATCAGATGACACATCTTGCTAAACCGGTCCACAACCCAGATGACAGAAAAACCTTCAGAAACCGGCAGATCGGTGATAAAATCCACAGCAAGATGCGTCCATGGCGAGCTAGGAACCTCCAAAAGGCACATCAATCCTGCAGCCGGGGCATGAGAGGCCTTCGACCTAGCGCACACTGTACACTGACGCACCCACTATGCCACCTTGGCCACCAGAAACTTCGACTGATTGACTTTCTAGATTCTGAAATCCCTGGATGACCCGCCAACCGAGACTCATGACATTCAGCAAACAAAGCTCTCCTCAAGGCTTTGGGCACAAATAATTTACCATACGGAGTGTTTGTTGGTGCAGAATTCTGGGCTTCTAGGATGTTATTCTCCAACTCAGAACCCAATGCTGCCACCACCACCCCTCTCTGCAAAATACATTCCTCCTTCTGAGTATTAAATGCTGGAGAGAAACTATGAGACAAAGCATCCGCTTTAACATTCTTTGTGCCAGGGATATATGTTATGGAGAAATGGAACTGGGCAAAAAACAGTGCCCACCTGGCTTGACAGGCGTCCAAACGTTTAGCAGCATCCAGATAAATCAGATTTTTATGATTAGTTAAAACCTGTATCAGATGTCTAGCCCCTCCAAAAAATGTCGCTAATGCTCAAACGCGAGCTTAATAGCCAGTAACTCTCAGTTCACAACATCATAGTTGAGCTCAGTCTCCAAAAAGTTTTTAGAAAACAAAGCACAGGGATGCACCTCATCCTCTCCCTCCTGGGACAGAACTGGCCCCACCCCTACTGATGAGGCATCAACCTCTACCAGAAAAGGCTTGGTCTCATCTGTCTGGATCAAAACATTAGCAGAGCTAAACCTCTCCTTGAGATGCTCAAATCCTCCACTGCCTCAGTGGACCATTGGACAGTATTAGAACCCTTCTTGGAGAGATCAGTTATGGGTTTACCGATAACAGAAAAAATCTTTATGAATTTTCTATAATAATTTCGCAAACCCTAAAAATCTTTGGACAGATTTTAAACATTCAGGCCTAGGCCAATCCAGTACGGCCTGAACCTTCACCAGGTCCATCTCAAACCCATCACTGGAGACCAAGTACCCTAAAAAACTCATTTTCTGTACCGCAAACTCGCACTTCTCCAATTTAGCAAAGAGGTTATTTTCGCTCAAAATCTGAAGAACTTCGCGTACTCTCTGCCAATGCGAGTCCAGATCAGGTGAATAGATCAAAATATCATCCAAATAAACAATAACACTCCTACCGATCAACGGCCTCTAAATGTCATTAATGAAATTTTGAAAAAATGCAGGCTCATTAGTAAGGCCAAAAGGCATCACCAGACACTCAAAATGACCCTCCGGGGTATTAAGGCTGTCTTCCATTCATCGCTCTCCTTTACCCGCAGCAAATTATATGCCCCATGAAGGTCAATTTTAGAGAACCACTTAGCTCCGGTTAGTTGCTTAAACAAATCGGGAATTAACGGCAACTGGTAAGGATTGTGCACAGTGATCTTATTAATTTCCCAAAAATCCAGACACGGTCTAAGGCCTCCATCCTTCTTTTTGACAAAAAAAAATCCTACTGCCACAGGAGACTTAGAGGGTCTTATATGACCTGCAGCCAAACTAGTCTGTAGGTATTCCTTTAAGGCCTCCCTCTCGGGAATCGTCAGATTAAATAAACGACTCTTAAGGAGTGTTGTGTATCTTCGTACCGTGTTAGCCAGTAGATAGAAAAATATTTAGACTTGAGAGTCCTCAGTGGTTGATACCTTTTAATGGCTAACTGAAAAGATGGTAACAAATTGCAAGCTTTCGAGACTACTCAGGTCTCTTCATCAGGCAAAGACTAAAACAAAAACTGAAGAATCACATATTTATATATACAACAGGACACAGGAATAGTGCAATAGGTAAGACAAGTGACGTGAAGCAGAACTGTCATTATGGCAGAGGGATGAACATAAATATTGGAACAGTTCATAGATAAGGAAAGTTTTATTGCCCTCTGATTGGGGTCTGGTGTTGTGTTTTGATGCCCCTAGAAGGTCAGAGACGCAGATTCCTTAATTGATATAGAATGACATGAATCCGTGTGATATATTCATTCCAGCACTAAGAGTGTCAAAGGTCATCATAAGTTTGCATTCCCAAACCTTTCTATCTTTCTCAGATTTGAAGTTAGATTTTAATACCAGTAATTCCATATCCATCATGCTATGACCGGGCATACAAAAGTGTTTTGCCACAGGTAAATCCATTATTTTTTCTCTTATTGTGTGGCGATGAGAATTCATCCTTGTTCTCAGTTTTTGCCCGGTCTCCCCCACATACAGACCCCCAGTTGGACATTTAGTACATATAATTAGGTACACCACATTAGATATGATGCAGCTGAAAGTACCTGGGATCTTGTAGTCCTGATGGGAGTTGGGGATCTTTATCTTGTCCGTGGTCATTATAGATGCACAGGTTTTACACTTCTTCTTGTTGCAAGGAAAGGTTCCTGCAGCTGTTGGGGAGGACAGGGAGCTTCTGACAATGATGCTTCTTAGATTTGGGGGCTGCCTAAAACATAGTAGTGGGGGGTCTGGAAATATGGATTGTAATCGGGCATCTTTTTGTAGTAAAGGTTGTAGTTTCCGTGCAGCTCCCCTTAGCATCTCCAGATTTGGATTGTAGGTGACCACTAGAGGCACCCGGTTATTTTCTTCTTTAGTTTTGTAATGTAGCAGGTGATTCCTTGATATTCTGGTGGCTCTTGTAATTTGGTTTTCAATTGTTCTTGGATGGTAGCCCTGGTTCAAAAAAGTCTTTCTGAGGCGAACAAGGTGTTCATCTCTATCCATGGGGTTGGAACATATACGGTTGTATCTGATGGCTTGGCTGTAGACAATAGAGTTTTTTATGTGTTTTGGATGGAAACTGTCCCATTTAAGGTATGTTGGACGGTCGATTGGCTTCTGATACAGGGATGTCTCTATTTCATTGTTCTTTAGCTTAATGGTGGTGTCTAAAAAGTTAATTTCAGTGCTGGAGTAGTTGAGTGTTAAGTTGATGGTTGGATGAAATTGGTTGAACTGTTCATGGAACGTCTTTAGCTGTTGTTCAGACTCCGTCCAGATGATTAAAATGTCATCAATGTAGCGGTAGTAGGCCCGAGGCCTGATGGGACATGAGGACAAAAAGTCGCTTTCAAGCTTGGCCATGAAAAGATTTGCATACTGTCATTCTATATCAATTAAGGAATCTGTGTCTCTGACCTTCTAGGGGCATCAAAACACAACACCAGACCCCAATCAGAGGGCAATAAAACTTTCCTTATCTATGAACTGTTCCAATATTTATGTTCATCCCTCTGCCATAATGACAGTTCTGCTTCACGTCACTTGTCTTACCTATTGCACTATTCCTGTGTCCTGTTGTATATATAAATATGTGATTCTTCAGTTTTTGTTTTAGTCTTTGCCTGATG
This sequence comes from Oophaga sylvatica, assembly GCA_033576555.1. Lineage (NCBI taxonomy): Eukaryota > Metazoa > Chordata > Amphibia > Anura > Dendrobatidae > Oophaga > Oophaga sylvatica. Next base: position 285,454,134 of record JARQOD010000006.1, on the reverse strand, counting down.
AAGAGACCTGAGTAGTCTCGAAAGCTTGCAATTTGTTACCATCTTTTCAGTTAGCCATTAAAATGTATCAACCACTGAGGACTCTCAAGTCTAAATATTTTTCTTAAGGAGTGTGGCACCTGGGACGAACTCAATAGCGCAATAGTAATCTCTATGGGGTGGTAGAGCTTGCGACTCAACTTCTGAAAATACCTTCCAGAAATCCTGAATGGCTTCAGGTAGCTCTTTCTTAACAACAGCAGCAATGTGAACATTACATTTACCATAACACCTTTGACCCCAGGACCTTATAATACCAGACGTCCAGTCCAGCAAAGGGTTGTGCATTTTTAACCAGGGTGAACCCAGGATGACTGGAACAGGCAATTTATCCAGTACAAACAAGTCAATGCACTCCTGATGTTCCATATTAATAATAAGTGGAAACTCATTGACTTTTAGAGACACGCTCCCATGCTCCAAGGGAGTGTTATCGATCGCCTCAACAGGGAAAGAAAATGACAATGGTTCAGAATCAAATTTATATTTGTCTAGAAATTGTTGATCAATCAAATTCAGTGCAGAACCACAATCCACCATGACCTGAAAATCAATGGAATGACCACGATAGGTGGAATTACCAGAAAAAAAACTCCTGTGGACTGTAAAAATGCAATACGAATGGGAGTGTTGCTCCTACTGACCTTTTCTTCTTTTGTTTCTTTATGCGAACCTCGCATTGCTTAATCAAATGGTCAGCCTTACCACAATACAAGCATAGCCCCTCAGAGAACCTCCTCTCCCTCTCCTGGGAACAAGAGGACATCGCACCAAGTTGCATAGTCTCCCCTCTGTCGACAGGGCTATCCTGAGAGACTGGGTCCAACCATTATAGGAGGCTTCTCATTGTTCAGCCTGTCTCTCAATCTTCTATCCACACAGATAGCTAACTGCGTAGCAGATTCCAAAGTATCAGGTGCAGGATAAGCAATGAGCAAATCTTTAACACTTTCACTCAAACCTGCTAAAAACTGACTCTTGAGCGCTGGGTCATTCCACCTGACCTCGGCTGACCATCATCTAAACAGGGTGCATACCTCTCAGCATCACCAGAACCCTGTTTAAGCCATCTGAGCTCTGCCTCAGCTGTGGTGAATCGATCCAGATCATCATATAACAACCCCATAGCAGTAAAAAATGCTTCTACTGACGTCAAACAAGGATCATTAGGTGGTAACGAAAATGCCCATATTTGGGGATCACTTCGCAACAAAGACATAATAATCCCCACACGCTGTGATTCACTCCCTGAGGATCCAGATCTAAGCCGAAAATATAGTAAACATGCATTTTTAAACGTAAAAAATTCTTGCCGTTTACCAGAAAAAAACTCAGGTAATCCTACCTTAGGCTCTTCACAGCATACTCCAGGACAATTACTCACATGCTGTTGCAGGCTGGCTACCTTCAAAGTTAACCCTTGTAAGTTCTTGGACGCTGTTCATATTGAAGGACTCTGGGAGAAAAAAAAATATCCTTTTCGGTTTTTTTTATTATTTTTTTTTATATGTGCTGGCTGGACATACTGTTAAGGGTCTGCAACTCAGGAATAGAGTGGGGGGGGGATCTGACCCTGCACTAGGACTAGACTCGATCCCTACGATGGAGCAGGTGACCTATTCCTTGCGAATAAACCAACCGACGATCCTAGTCTAGACTCAAGCGAAGACCTGAAGGTGGGGGAAGGGGATCCCTGAAAGATCTAGGGACTGGGAACAAAACACTGGTAACCTCCTAGCAGGGAAATAGAGGAAGCTGTAGAAACAAAAGGAAAAAAACAAAAAGACTAAACAAGCAGAACTACAGTACAGCATCCTGGTCAATACAATAGCAGTTTGAAATTTTCACTCAGCAACATCCACTACTGCTTGTTTCTGGAAAACACTTATGGAATCAAAATTATCACACCTGTAGATAAATTCCCAAAGGGGTGTAATTTCCAAAATGTAGTCACTTGAGAGGGGATTCTGCTTTTCTGGCATTAAGGGGCCCTTTATATGGAGTCTGGAAACTATTCTATAATAATTTGTTCTCCAAGAGTTAAATAGCGCTACGTCCCTCCTGAGTCTCGCTGTGTGGCTAAGCAGTACTGTACAGCCACAAGTGAGGTACTGCCAAGTTCAGCACAAATTGTGTGACACATTTTGGCACCATTTTTACCCATTTCCCAGAGTGAAAATGTAAAATCTGGGGCTAAAAAATTTTTTTGTGGTAAAAATGTAGTTATTTTTTCTTCACTGCCCAATGGTATAACATTCTGTGATACACTTGTGGTGTCAATATGATCACTGCACCCCTAGATGAACTCATTGAGAGGTGTAGTTTGTAAAATGGGGTCACTTTCCGGGGCTTCTGCTGTTCTGGCACCTCAGGGGCTCTGCCAATGAACTGTATCTGAACATGAACTGTAATATGGCGCTTCTTCCCTTTTGAGCTTTGCACTGTGCTTTCCACTGTGCCTATTGATCTAATCAGGAAAAATTGCATATCAAATTGTACTGTTCGATTTCTCCTATTACCTCTTTTGAAAATTGCAAACTTGGGGTCAAAGCGACATTTTAGTGGAAAAAATAGTAATATTTCATTTACTCAGCCCAATTTTATACATGTTTGTGAATCGTGTGAGGGTTAAACATACACACTACTCCCCTAGATGAATTCCTTGAGAGGTCTAGTTTACAAAATGGGATCACCTGAGTGGATTTCTGCTGTTTTGGCATGTCAGGGGAACTTCAAATGTGACATGGTGTCCGCAATCTATTGCAGCCAAAATAGCGCTCATTCTCTTTCCAGCCCTACCATGCGCCCAAGCAGTCATTTTTCAACAAATATGGGGTCCCTGCAAACTTTGGAAAAATTTCACAAGTTTTGGCATACCTTTTCTCCAGTTACCATTGTGAAAATTAAAAAATTGAGGTTAAAATAACATTTTTGTGGAAAAAATGTGTTTTTTAATTTTCACGGCTCAACATTATAATATTCTGTGAAGCCCCTGAGGTTTCAAGGTGCTCACCACACATCCAGCTAAAGTCATTGAGGGGTTTATTTTCAAAAATGGGGTCATTTTTGTGGGGGGTTCTGCTGTTTAGGCACCTCAGGGGCTCTCCAAACGCGACATGGCGTCGGTTATTGATTCAAGCCAATTTTGTATTCCAAAAGTCAAATGCCGCTCCTTCCATTCCAAGCCCTGCCATGTGCCCAACCAGTAGTTTTCCACCATATATGTGGTATCGGCATACTCAGGAGAAATTGCACAACAAATTTAGGGGACCATTTTTTCTTGCTACCCTTGTGAAAATAAAAAATTGAGGCTAAAATAACATTTTTGTTGACAAAATGCGTTTTTAATTTTCACGGCTCAACATTATAAAATTCTGTGAAGCCCCTGAGGTTTCAAGGTGCTCACCACATATCTATATAAATACTCTGTTGTAAAAAAGTAATAGTAAATAGTATTTTTACTTTTCTGATACGGGTTACCTTGACGTTTGGTAGAGTGGCTTAGAATACATTTTTTGCAAAAAAACGTATCAACCAAATACCCTGTTTTTTATCATCTTTTTACTTGCACTTGCTGTTTACTGTTACTTTTTTACAACAGAGTATTTTTACTGCTCTGATACGTGTTACCTTGACGTTTGGTATAGCGTCTTAGTATACATTTTTTGAAAAAAAAAGTATCAACTAAATACCCTGATTTTTATCATCCTTTTACAAGCACTTGCTGTTTACTGTTATTTTTTTACAAGAGTATTTTTACTGCTCTGATACGGATTACCTTAACGTTTGGTAGAGCGGCTTAGTATACATTTTTTGTAATAAACACACCAGGCCTGAAAAATTAGTTTTGGAGCCTAGAAATGACAACGACATGACTGATGCGATATAATCATTTGACAAAGTACCTATATTCTCGAGTATAAGCTGACCCGAGTATAAGCCGAGGCACCTAATTTTACCTAAAAAAACTGGGAAACCTTATTGACTCGAGTATAAGCTGGGTATGCATTGTCGCCTCATCCCCATCCTGGTATGCACGGCCTCCTCATCCCCATCATGGGCTCGTCATCCCTATCCTTGTATGCAAGTCTCCTCATTCCTATCCTTGTTTGAAAGGCTCCTCATCCCTATCCTTGTTTGCATGGCTCCTCATCCCTATCATTGTATGCATGGCTCCTCATCCCTATCCTTGTATGCAAGCCGTCTCATCCTTATCCTTGTATGCAAGGCTTCTCATCCCTATCCTTGTATGAATGGTTCCTCATCTCTATCCTTGTATGAAAGGCTTCTCATCCCTATCCTGGTATGATTGGCCTCCATCCCTATCCTTGTATGCATGGCTCTATCCCTATCATTGTATGCATGGCTCCATCCCTATCCTTGTATGCATGGCTCCATACCTATCTGTGTTTGCATGGCTCCATCACTATCCGTGTATGCATGGTTCCATACCTATCCGTGTATGCATGACCCCATTCTTATCCTGGTATGATTGGTCCCCATCAAAAAACATAAAAAAATAAACCATTACACTTACCTTCCTGTCCTCCCTCACAGCATCTTGCTCTGATGCCAGCAGTTTTTAATTTTTCTAAGGGCTAATAGAAAAAAATGGACCTTAGTTTGTTTTAAAAATTTCTCCTGAGGGTGATAATACCCTAGAAGTAAACAGGAAATTGTTATGAATGTGCTAGAGATGGTTTCTGAGCAGAGGCTCCCTCTGGTGGTCACAGACAGTACTGAACCTTTCAGCGAGGAATGGCAATCTGGGATCACAGACTTGGCTGATATAAGGGAGGTTCCCTCCCATGATGGTTGCCGGTTATCAATTGTTCTTGTCTCAATTGTGGTTCCTGGTTCATGTGGAAGATTGCTGAGTCTTGTCTGCATCTTCTGCTATCAGATAAGATATTTTCTGCTTTTATTTTTTGTGCTTGCTTTTTGCATTGTTCCCTACACTTCTGTGGAGGTCAGCCAGGTCCCCTCCAGGGGCTTGTGCTCCTCTCAGTTTATCTGAGCCACTGTTATTTGTACATTTGCCTTTTCCAGTTTTTTCAGTGGCTGCTGCTTAGTTTTGTTACACCAGAGATCTGATTTAGGTGGTAGAGATCGTGTGATCTCTGGTGTTTTTGAAATCAGAAGAGTTGGTATTTTTTAGTGTTTTTTTTTGGATTGCAGTGAGAATCCTTTCCTGTACTTTTCTGTCTAGACAGATTAGGCCCCAGCATTTTCTCATTCTATTTTCTGTCTGTGTCCGTGCTTCTTCTTGTCTAACCGCCATTAGATGTTTGGGGGCTTCCTATTTTCTTTGGGGATCTGCTCCGGGGCAGATAGCTTTCCTCTTTCTGCCTTTAGGTGTAGTTATCTCTCAGGCTGTGATTTTTTTTTTCCTGTTTGTTGCATTTTTTCCCTCTTTTTCTCTGGGTGCTGAGGAGGATTTTTTTTTTTTTCTCTCAATGGAGCTTGCACAGTTGTCTGGCCGTGTGGATCAGCTTACCACTGAGGTTCGGAGTATTGCTACCTATCTTGCTAGGTTGCCGGTTGTGGAGCCTAGAATTCCCATGCCAGATTGGTTTTTGGGGGATCGGGCTAAATTTCTGAATTTCAAAAATAACTGTAAGTTGTTTTTTGCCTTAAAGCCTAAGTCCTCAGGGAACGCAGCACAGCAGGTTCAAATTGTCATCTCTCTCCTGCGCGGCGACCCTCAGGATTGGGCTTTTTCCCTGTCACCAGGGGATCCTGTTTTGAATGATATTGATGTATTTTTTCTGGCTCTGGGGTTATTGTACGATGAACCTAATGTCACTGATCAAGCTGAAAAAACCTTGTTGGCATTAAATCAGGGTCTTGAAGACGCTGAGTTGTACTGTCAGAAATTCCGAAAGTAGGCAGTCCTGACCAAATGGAATGATGATGCTTTGGCAGCCCTTTTTCGGAAGGGTCTGTCAGAAAATGTAAAAGACGTTATGGTGGGATTCCCTGTTCCCTCTGGTCTCAATGATTCTATGTCTTTGGCTATTCAAATTGACAGACGTTTGCGTGAGTGCAGAGGTATGCATGAGATAGTGTTGCCTTGTGAGACAGTTCCTGAGCCCATGCAGTGTGATGGAGTGACTTCTGGGGCTCAGCGTCATGAGTTTCGAAAGCGCAATGGGTTATGTTTCTACTGTGGTGACGCTTCTCATGCTATTTCCGTCTGCCCAAAGCGGGGAAGACGTTTTGCGCGCTCAGTTGTCTTGGGTAGTGTTCAGACTAAATTTCTGTTGACTGTTACCCTGATTTGCTCTCTGTCCACATTTTCAGCCCAGGCTTTTGTTGATTCAGGAGCAGCTATTAACCTGATGGATTTTGACTTTGCCAAACGTTGTGGGTTTCCCATGATACCCCTGCGGAAGTCTATTCCTTTACTGGACATTGATTCTACCCCTTTGGCGGAGAATAAACCCCAGTTTTCTACTCAGGTGGATTGGAAATCTGTGTCTGTGACCAGTTGGGGCCAATGTGTTAATACTGACACTCCTGTTTTTTCTGCCTCTCCCCAGTCTCAGGATGTTCCTGACTTTTTGACTGATTTTTCAGATGTATTTAGTGAAAGTAAATCTGCATCCTTGCCCCTCACAGGAGCTATGATTGCGCTATTGAATTATTGCCTGGTGGTAAATTTCCTAAAGGTCGCCTTTTTACCTTGTCTGTACCTAAACACGATGCTATGCGATCTTATATCAAGGAGTCATTGGAGAAGGGTCATATCAGACCATCCTCTTCACCCTTGGGTGCCGGTTTTTTCTTTGTGGCCAAAAAGGATGGTTCATTGAGGCCGTGTATTGATTTTCATCTCTTGAATAAGATCACTGTGAAGTATCAATATCCGTTACCCTTCATTTCTGACCTGTTTTCCAGGGTGAAAAGTGCTAGTTGGTTTACCAAGCTTGACCTCAGGGGGGCGTATAACCTTATTCGAATTAAGCTCGGGGATGAATGGAAGTCGGCGTTTAATACCCCAGAGGGGCATTTTGAGTACCTAGTGATGCCTTTTGGGCTCACTAATGCTCCTTCCAACTTCCAATCCTTCATGAATGATATTTTCAGGGATTTTGTGGATAAATTTCTGATTGTTTATTTGGATGATATCTTGAATTTTTCCAATGACTGGGACTCTCATGTGAAACATGTTCGGACTGTGTTCCAGATTTTGAGAGAGAATGCACTGTATGTGAAGGGATCAAAGTGTCTTTTTGGCGTACAGAAGGTCTCATTTCTGGGATTCATTTTGTCTCCGTCTGTTATTGAAATGGACCCGGTCAAGGTTCAGGCCATCTGTGATTGGGTCCAACCTACTTCATTAAAGGCTCTTCAGAGATTTTTGGGCTTTGCCAATTTTTATCGTAAATTTATTGGTAGTTTCTCCGGTATTGTGGTGAATTGGCCTCCTGAGGCAGTTTCTGCGTTTCAGGAACTTAAGCAGAGATTCACTTCTGCTCCTGTTCTACGGCAGCCTGATGTTTCTCTACCGTTTCAGGTGGAGGTTGATGCCTCTGAAATTGGGGCAGGTGCCGTTTTGTCCCAAAGAGATCCAGAGACCTCTAAGAGTAACCCTTGTGCCTTTTTCTCTCGAAAATTTTCTCCAACTGAACGTAATTATAACGTGGCTAATCAGGAGTTATTGGCCATGAAGTGGGCCTTTGAAGAGTGGAGACATTGGCTGGAAGGAGCCAAACATCAGGTGGTGGTCCTCACGGACTATAAGAATCTGGTTTATCTCGAATCAGCCAAGCGACTTAATCCTAGACAGGCCAGGTGGGCCTTGTTTTTCACACGTTTTAATTTTGTGGTTTCTTTTCTTCCTGGTACTAAGAATGTTAAGGCGGATGCCCTCTCGACGAGTTTCTTTGCAGACTCTCCTGAGTTATCTGATCCTACTGTTATTTTGAAAGAGGGTGTAGTTCTTTCTGCCATCTCGCCCAATTTGAGACTGGCTCTGGAAGGGTGTCAGGAGGATAAACTTGAGCGCTGCCCTATTGGGAAATTGTTTGTCCCAGACCAGTGGAAGAAGAGTGTGATGTCTGAGATTCATTGTTCCGCGTTGGCTGGTCATCCTGGGATTTTTGGTACTATTTTTTATCTGGGTAATCTGTGATAGGTTTTCCAAGATGATACATCTTGTGCCATTACCTAAGTTACCTTCCTCCTCCGAATTGGTGCCTTTGTTCCTTCAGCACGAGGTTTGGTTACATGGCATTCCGGAGAACATTGTGTCTGACAGAGGAGTCCAGTTTGTTTCCAGATTTTGGAGGACATTTTGTTCTAAACTTGGTGTTCAATTATCTTTCTCCTCTGCTTTTCATCCTCAGACCAATGGACAAACCGAGAGAACAAACCAGACCTTGGAGACTTATTTGAGATGTTTTGTGTCTGCTGATCAAGATGACTGGGTCTCTTTTTTGCCTTTGGCTGTTTGCTCTTAATAATAGGGCTAGCTCAGCCACCTTGATGGCTCCATTTTTCTGCAATTTTGGGTTTCACCTCGATTTTCTTCGGGACAGGCGGAGGCTTCTGTCTGTCCGGGTGTTGACTCTGTTGTGGAGCAAATGCAGCAGATTTGGGACCAGGTAGTGGAGAGGTTGTCTCTCTCTCAAGAGAAGGCCCAACGGTTTGCCAACCGGCCTAGGACTGATGGTCCTCGGTTTAAAGTGGGGGACTTGGTTTGGTTGTCCTCAAGAAATATCCCTATGAGGGTTGCTTCTCCAAAGTTTAAGCCTAGGTTCATTGGACCTTATAAGATCATGGAGATTCTTAATCCTGTTTCCTTCCGTTTGCTCCTTCCAGGGACATTTAAGATCCATAACGTGTTCCACAAGTCCTTATTGAAGAGGTTTGTCGAGCCAGTGGTTCCTATGGCTGTGCCTCCTGACCCTGTTTTGGTTGAGGGCAATCTGGAGTATGTGGTTGAGAAAATATTGGATTCTCGTTTTTCTAGACAGAAACTCCAGTATTTGGTTAAGTGGAGAGGTTATGGTCAGAAGGACAATTCTTGGGTGTTTGCATCGGACATCCATGCTAGGAGACTGATCCGTGCCTATCACCGAGCTCATCCTGATCGGCCTGGTTGCACAAGTGAGGGTTCGGTGACCCCTCCTCAAGGGGGGGTACTGTTATGAATGTGCTAGAGATGGTTTCTGAGCAGAGGCTCCCTCTGGTGGTTACAGACAGTACTGAACCTTTCAGCGAGGAATGGCAATCTGGGATCATGGACTGTTCTGATATAAGGGAGGTTCCCTCCTATGATGGTTGCTGGTGATCAATTGTTCTTGTCTCAATTGTGGTTCCTGGTTCATTTGGAAGTTTGCTGAGTCTTGCCTGCATCTTCTGCTATCAGATAAGATATTTTCTGCTTTTATTTTTGTGCTTGCTTTTTGTACAGTTCCTTGCACTTCTGTGGAGGTCAGCCAGGTCCCTCCAGGGGCTTGTGCTCCTCTCAGTTTATCTGAAGCCACTGTTATTTGTTCATTTGCTTTTTCCTGTTTTTTCAGTGGCTGCGGCTTAGTTTTGTTACACCAGACATCTGATTTAGTTGGTAGAGATCATGTGATCTCAGGTGTTTTTGCAATCAGAAGAGTTGGTATTTTTTAGAGGTTTTTTTTGGATTGCAATGAGAATCCTTTCCTGTACTTTTCTGTCTAGACAGATTGGGCCCCAGCATTTGCTCATTCTATTTTCCGTCTGTGTCCGTGCTTCTTCTTGTCTAACCGCCATTAGATGTTTGGGGGCTTCCTATTTTCTTTGGGGATCTGCTCCGGGGCAGATAGCTTTCCTCTTTCTGCCTTTAGGTGTAGTTATCTCTCAGGCTGTGACGAGGCTTCTAGGATCAACGTAGGAACGCTCCACGGCTACCTCTAGTTGTGTGGTTAGTTCAGGTTACTGCAATTCAATAGGTTCCAGCCTCTCTGGTGTATTGCCGTATTTGCTTTTTCTCCTCAGCTACCAAAACACAACAGGAAATACTTTCAGGCACAGTGCAAAGCTCAGAAGGGAAGGAGCACCATATAATTGTGCAGATTTTACTGTTATGGTTTGTGGATACCATGACCCACTGGAAGAGCCCCTGAGGTGCCATATCAGCAGAACTCTTAATAAGTGGCCCTATTTTATAAAATAAACCTCTTGATGAATTAATCTAGGGTTGTAGTGATCATATTGACACCCCAGTTGTGTCACAGAATTTTATGCCATTGGGCTGTTAAGAAAAAATAATTACATTTTTACCACAGTAAAATTGTTTTAGCCCCAGATTTTACATTTTCACAAAGAGAAATTGTAAAAATGACACCAAAATTTGTATGACAATTTTTGCTGAATGTAGAAATATGTTGCTTTTCAGTACTGCTTAGCCAAACGGAGAGACTCTGGAGGGACAGAGAGCTATTTGCCTCCTGGAGCGCAGATTTTCCTAGAATATTTTGCGGACTCCATATACAGAGCCCCTAAGTGCTAGAAGAGCATAATCCGCCCTCAAATGACCCCATTTTGGAAATTATACCCCTTTGGGATTTTATCTACAGGTGTAGTGAGATTTTGACTCCATGGATGTTTTCCAGAAACAAGCAGCAGTGGATGTTACTGAGTAAATTTCAAACTACTTTTGTAGTGACCAGTACATTGTAGTGACCAGTACACTGTAGTGACCAGTACGTTGTAGTGACCACTACATTGTAGTGACCAGTACGTTGCGGTGCCGAGCTCATACTTCTGGAGACACACACCTGTACATTAGGCAGGCTGTCCTCGCTACAGAAATGTCAAACATTTGGATGCTAAATGTGGTTAAGGCACACAGGGGAGAAGAGAAGGGGCATTTGGATTTGGGAGCGCAATATTCACTGGATTTCTTTTGGGGTACGAGAAGCCATAGCACTATTCCAGAGCCTTTGTGCTACCAGAAATGTGGAAGCCCCCTATATTTCCATTGACAGTTGATGGACCTGAGTGGGGACTTGCTATTTTTGTGGATTGAGTTAAAGCTTTTATTGGGAACATTTTATATCACATTTATCCTGCACTTTAAGTTGAGCACTTACTTTGGGGTTTCCATCTAAATCGCCGAGTGACATGATTCAGATGAAACCCCGAGGGATCCACTCACTATAATGAGGCAGCAGAGTTACTCTGGACTCTGACGTCTTTTCAGCAGATTCTTTCTTTTCAGAAGTGCACAAAACTGTGCGGGACTACGTTTTTTTGCAGACCTAAAGAGACGTACACCGCCAGATCATAGGCCAGACATTGTCCACAGTGCCTCCATCTGCTTGTTATATAAAATCTTCTGCTGGGAGTTCCAACTGAATCACATATATCAGAGAATTACATGAAAATCCCACGGTAAGCACTCAGCGCAGAGCACAAGAACATGTGAGCCGAGCCTAAGGCCTCATACTCACTGGCGCCGAAAACGGATGATAATCAGAGGAAAAAAAATCGGATGCAAATCTGACCAATGTTAGTCAATGGGTGAATTCTCATTTGCGATTTTTTTCTCATCAGATATTGTTGTGAGAAAAAAATCGCAGCATGCTGCGATTTGATGCGATTTTGGGATGAAAATCGCCAATGCAAGTCAATGGGTGCGATTAAAAAACGAACAGCACTCGCACCATGCACGTGCTGTCCGATTTATATGCACCAGTCTCCTTTGAAAAGCCGGCAATTCATCCCGGCTACTGTAAAATCACACTGACAGCTCACAAAACAGTAGATACATACACATAGAATACATATATATATATATATATATATATATATATATATATATATATATATATATATACACATGTCATTGTAACACATACATATATATATATTTATAGTTCTTACACTTCTACATACTGTAATAGCTGCTAATTCAATTGCCGGCTTTTGTGAAATCACAGAAGCCGACATGAAATGATTAGTGTTGAGCGATACGATAATGCAAATATCGGCTATCGGCCGATATTAGCTCTATCGGCCTTTCGATAATTCGTTTCGATATTTTCGTCTTATCGAATACCGGAATCGGATTTGTCACTGTCACTGTCTGTGTCCGTCGGTCGGGTCTGTCACTGTCAGTGTCCGTCGGTCGGGTCTGTCAGGAGTCAGCGGCACTTACCTGGCAGAAGATCTCCGGCGGTCACGTCCTGGACTGCTTCATGGCCGCCATCCTCTTCTCCCCGGCGGTCACATGCAGTTTCTCGCGATAACTGCAGTGACTGCTGGGTAATCCCGGCCGTAAAGCAGTCAGTCCGATGACGTCACCGCCGGGGAAGCAGGTAATCAGCTGTGCTGCGTCGCGATGACAGGCTCTGCCTGTCATTGCGATGTAGCAGAGCTGGATCGTCGTGGGACTGTCGTTATGGACTGCGTCGGACAGGTGGTATACTGTTGGTTTGTTTTTTTTCTTTTATTACAGGAGATCGATGGCGTCGCAGGAATGAGAGTATAATAAAAGAAATGAAAAGTGTGTTGTCTCTTTTATTTCATTAAAATACTTTTTTCTTGCTGTGTCTTTTTTTTATGCATTTAATAACTTTGGGATTAATAATGGATCGGTGTCTTATTGACACCTCTCCATTATTAACCGGGCTTATTGTCACCGTGCAATCAACGGTGACATTAACCCCTTATTACCCCGCTTGCCACCGCTACAGGGCAAGTGGGAAGAGCCGGGTAAAGTGCCACAATTGGCACATCTTTTGATGCGCCAAATGTGGGGCTGCTGTAGCCTGGTATTATCAGGCTGTTGAGGGCCAAAATCCATGGGCCTTGACAGTCTTTTAATACCAGGCCGCAGCAGTCTGCATTTTACTTGGCTGGTTAACAAAAATAGGGGGACCCCTACGCCGTTTTTTTTTTCGAGGGGATCCCCTATTTTTGTTAACCAGCCAAGCTAGGCAGACTGCTGTGGCCTGGTATTATCAGGCTTGCAAGGTCCATGGATATTGGATCCTTACCAGCCTGAAAAACCAGGCCTCAGCGGTCTGCTTCATCTGGCTGGTTAACAAAAATAGGGGGGACCCCACGCCAATTTTTTTCAAGGGGATCCCCTATTTTTGTTAATCAGCCAAGATATGCAGACTGCTGTGGCCTGGTATTATCAGGCTGGCAAAGTCCATGGATCTTGGCTCCTTAACAGCCTGAAAATCCAGGCCTCAGCGGTCTGCTTCATCTGGCTGGTTAACAAAAATAGGGGGGACCCCACGCCAATTTTTTTCGAGGGGATCCCCTATTTTTGTTAACCAGTTCCCTCTGACGTCACTGATTGTGTCCCTGGCTGACCTGAAGTGAAACTGGAAAGCAATCAATTAAGCTTTCCACTTCCTCTCCTGTCAGCCAGGAGAGGAACTCATTCATTTGGGGGTTTACTGTGAGGCTGCAGCATTAGCTGCGGTCCCTGCAGTAAACATTAACCCTTTCTGAAGGATTACACCGTGGGACCTGACTGTACATCGGATTGGTAAGAATAATTTTGCTTTATTATTTTATTTTTATTACAGGAAATGGTTTTAGCAGGAAAATAAAATATGGTCAAAAACTGTGTGATTATTTCATTAAACTTCTTTTTTATTAAAGTGTGTGTGTTTGATTTTTCTTTCATACAATAGGATTAATAATTGATAGTTGTCTAATTGACAGCTCTCAATTATTAACCTGGCTTAAAGTGACCTTTCAATTGCAAGGTCATTTTAACCCCTTATTAACCCATTCGCCACCGCTACAGGGCAATGGGAATAGACGGGCAAAGTGCCAGAAAGGGCAAATCTAATTAGAGATTTGCCCTTTCTGGGGTGTCTGGGGGCAGATGTTAGTAGCCGGGGGGGGCCAAAATAATGGTCCCTCTCTGGGCTATTATTATCTGCCCCCACTCACTGGCTTTGTCTGTCTGGTTGCGAAAATAGGGCGGGAGCCCACGCCTTTTTTTTCAGCAATTTTACACCTCATATATATATATATATATATATATATATACATGTCATTAAATTTGTGACACATATATATATATATATATATATTTATATTTATAGTTCATACACTTCTACATAGTATAATAGCCGCTAATTCAATTGCCGGCTTTTGTGAAAATGCAGAACCCGACATGAAATGACACTTGGTTTACATAGAGTTAACCATGTCTTTTCATGTAGTTTGATATCTGATTTGCACAAACAATTACATGAGTGTAAGTGTGCAAAATTTCACACCTGTAGGGGTTAATTAAAGGTGTAAATTCGTAGCAAAAAAGTCCGGGTTTTTTACAACGAATTTACACCTTTAATTAACCCCTACAGGTGTGAAATTTTGCACACATAGACTGATGTAATTGTTTGTGCAAATCAGATTGCAAACGACATGAAAAGACATGGTTAACGTACACCAAGTGTCATTTCATGTCGGGTGCTTCTGTCTTTTCACAGAAGCCGGCTTTACCCGGCAATTGAATCAGAGGATATTTTACTATGTAGAAGTGTATAAACTATACATATATGTATATATATATGTCACAATGACATGTATATATATATATATGTATTCTATGTGTGTATATTTAGTGTTTACAAGGAAATAAAGGTTTTTTTTAGTTGCGATATTTTGTTCCCATAGACTTACATTGGACTTCCGCAATCGGAATCGGATATCGACGATATTTAGTGCTATCGGCGATACAATTTCGATACAATATTTTTAGATATCGAGCAATATCGCTCAACACTAGAAATGATACATTGTTTCCACACAGTTAACCATGTCATTTCCTGTATTTTGATATATGGTTTGAACTTACAATTACATGAGTGTATTTGTACAAAATTTCAGACATGTAGGGGTTAATTAAAGGTGTAAATTCGTTGAAAAAAAATGCGTGGGCTCCCGCTGTATTTTCTCCACCAGACAGACAAAGCAAGCGAGTGGGGGCAGATAATAATAGCCTAGGGAGGGTACATTTTTTTGTGCCCCCCCTGGCTACTAACATCTGCCCCCAGACACCCCAGAAAGGGCAAATCTATAATTAGATTCGCCCTTTCTGGCACTTTGCCCGTCTATTCCCATTGCCCTGTAGCGGTGGCGAATGGGTTAATAAGGGGTTAATGTCACCTTGCTATTGAAAGGTGACCTTAAGCCATGTTAATAATTGAGAGCTGTCAATTAGACAACTATCAATTATTAATCCTATTGTATGATAGAAAAATCAAACACACAGTTTAATAAAAAATAAGTTTAATGAAATAATCACACAGTTTTTTGACCATATTTTATTTTCCTGCTAAAACCATTTCCTGTAATAAAAATAAAATAAAAAAGCAAAATTATTCTTACCAATCCGATGTACAGTCAGGTCCCACGGTGTAATCCATCAGAAAGGGTTAACAGGTTACAGCTTGCAAATAGCTAATAATGCTGTCTCCGAGCTGTATTCCCATGAATGAATAAGTTACTCTCCCAGCGAAAGGAGAGGAATAGATTCATGAATGGAGCTTAATTGATTTATTGCCACTTTCACTTCAGTGACCTGACCTAACGTGAAAGTGGGATACAATCAATTAAGCTTCATTCATTAATCACATCCTCTCCTGTCGGCAGGAGATAAGCTCATTCATTCAGGAGCTATCAGATGAGCACGCAGGATTACTTGCGCTGCTTATCTGATTGCTAGTTAACCCTTTGTGAAGGATTACATCGTGGGACGTGACAGATCGCCAGATAGGTAAGAATATAGTTGTTTTATTATTTTATATTTATTTTAGAAGAACAAGGGCTTCGAACGGATTAAGAGTTAAATAAAAGATGGTCAAAAATATGTGTTTTGATTTCATTAAAATTATTTATTCTTAAAGTGTGTTTGTGTTTTTTTATTTACTTCAATAGGATTAATAATTGATAGTTGTCTAATTGACAGCTCTCAATTATTAACCTGGCTTAAAGTGACCTTTCAATAGCAAGGTGACATTAACCCCTTATTAACCCATTCGCCACCGCTACAGGCAATGGGAATAGACGGGCAAAGTGCCAGAAAGGGCGAATCTAATTATAGATTTGCCCTTTCTGGGGTGTATGGGGGCAGATGTTAGTAGCCAGGGGGGCACAAAAAAATGTACCCTCCCTAGGCTATTATTATCTGCCCCCACTCGCTTGCTTTGTCTGTCTGGTGGAGAAAATACAGCGGGAGCCCACGCATTTTTTTTCCAACTAATTTACACCTTTAATTAACCCCTACATGTCTGAAATTTTGTACAAATACACTCATGTTATTGTAAGTTCAAACCATATATCAAAATACAGGAAATGACATGGTTAACTGTGTGGAAACAATGTATCATTTCATGTTGGCTTCTGTGATTTCACAAAAGCCGGCAATTGAATTAGCAGCTATTACAGTATGTAGAAGTCTAGGAACTATAAATATATGTATATATATATGTCACAATTACATATATATATATGTATTCTATGTGTGTATATGTATTGTTTCTATTCTTTATTAAAGCTGTCAGTGTGATTTTACAGTAATGCCAGGGATGAATTAGCGGCTATTATACTATGTAGAAGTGTATGACCTATATATATATTATATATATATATATATTAGATGTATATATATATATATTATATATATAATTATTTGCTTTTTGTGTAAATTTTTTTGTTACAATGTGATTTTTACATGACTTTTTACATAGAGATAACTGCTCTATGTAAAACTTCATGTTAAAATCGCATTGCATACAGATGGAAAACTGATGGAAAACTGACAGAAACGCATGGTGCGATTTAAAATCGCATCAAAATCGCATGCCTTTTTACAACAAATGTACCGTTTTTTTCCTGCAGAAAACGGACCGATTTTTTTCCAGCCAGTGAGTATGAGGCCTTACTGTGATCTTTGGGAGGCAGAATGAACAAATCAACAGCAGGTGAAGAATTGGCATAATTTATTTTTTACGCCGTTCTTCGGCTTCATTGCAATTACAGCAATACCAGATTTATGTAGTTATTTTATGTTTGGCTGCTGTCACTCAAGAAAAGACGATTTTTGTATTGCCATATTTTGAGAGCTATAATTTTTCAATATTTTATCCAACAAAGTCATGTAATGGCTTGTTTTTTGCTGGATGAGTACAAGTTTTTATTGGCACCAGTTTCAGGATAATCAGCTGTTCAGCTTCGCAGTTGCATGTGTCGACACAACACATGCACGGACTGTCACACAGCCCCAACACATGCAGCTGCGGCACCAAACTGCTGATTATCGGGAGCCCTCTAGGTATCCAGGTTCCCATTGCAGCTATTTGGTAAGCTCTATAGCTACTCAGATAAGTAGTTATCTGAAGCTATTCGCTCATCCCTACAAATAACATCTTTTGATTGCTTTCTATTGTGATTTTTGGGAGACATAATGAATAAAAACCAGCAATTCAGGAATTGTTTTTTGGGGATTTTTGTTATGCCTCTCTGCGTGTGGTAAAATTGATAAGGTATTTTTATTCTTCGGGTCAGTTTGATTACAGCAACAACACGATTATATCGTTTTTTATGTCTCGGTGCTTTTACATAGTAAAAACTATTTTATAGAAGAAATAATTATTTTTGCATTGTTTTCTGAGATCTATAACTTTTTTTTATTTCTCCCCTGTTGGAGCTTTGTGGTGGCTTATTTTTTTTTATCAATAGCATTTTTATTTACTTTCATCTTTTTGATCGTGTTTTATTCTACTTTTAGTTTAGGGATATAATGAAAAAGCATGGTTTCCTCCCCCTTTTTTTTCACGGTGTTCACTTAAGGGGTTAACTTGTGTGACAGTTTTATGACAGTTTTACGGGATGGGTTGCAACGGATGTGGTGATACCAAACATGTTTCCTATTTTTGCTTTTTTTACATAAAGATAGAAATTTATCAGTACTATATATATACCGTACATATATATATATATATATATATATATATATATATATATATATTGTTGTTCTCTGATTTTTTTTATATTTTTAAAATTTTTCTTTTTATGTTTTTTTTACTTTTTTACTTTGTCCTACTATTAGACTTTCACTTTCACCAGCCTCCTCGCAGTTATAATCCATTGCAATGCACAAGCATTGCAATGGATTATAACTGTCAGTGCTGCACTGACACTAGCCCCTGAGACAGTGCTCTGTGCATGGTCTGAGAGGTTTGCTGTAGCCTGGTCACCCAGATGTCATCATGACAACATCTGGTCACCATGGCAACAATCGGACCCCCACGATGATGTCGCGGGGCGCCGATCGGAGTGCAGAGGGTGCTCCCTCTCTCTGCATGCCTGCCAAATTCTGCTAGCGATTGCAGTATTTAAGTGGTTAAAGTGTCTGGAGAAGTGCAGACATTGCTCCTGCACTGAGTGTAGGCTGTCAGCTGTCAGAACTAGCTGACACCCAGCAGAGATCGCGCTCCCACAGCCTCTGTGTGCGCAAAATCGCCTGGACATACTCAGTATGTCTTAGGCCGGTAAGTACCAGCCAACCAAGATGTACTGATTATGTCCATGGTCGGTAAGGGGTTAAAAACTCAGTGGAAAAAAAAACTCAAAAAAGCTCACTGCATGATTTTCCATTGAAATAAATAGTCAGAATATTCAAAGAGTATTTCAAGCCATTTTTGAAGAGGATTTTGGAGTGGATCATAGAATCATAGAATCATAGAATGGTAGAGTTGGAAGGGACCTCCTGGGTCATCTGGTCCAACCCACTGCTCAAAGCAGGATTCTCTAAATCATCCCAGACAGATGTCTATCCAGCCTCTGTTTGAAGACTTCCATTGAAGGAGAACTCACCACCTCTTGTGGCAGCCTGTTCCACTCATTGATCACCCTAACTGTCAAAAAGTTTTTTCTAATATCTAATCTGTGTCTCCTCCCATTCAGTTTCATCCCATTGCTTCTAGTCTTTCCTTGCGCAAATGAGAATAAAGATGATCCTTCTACAATGTGACAGCCCTTGAGATATTTGTAGACAGCTATTAAGTCTCCTCTCAGTCTTCTTTTTTGCAAGCTAAACATTCCCAAATCCTGCAACCTTTCCTCATAGGACATGGTTTGCAGACCGGTCACCATTCTGGTGGCTCTTCTCTGAACTTGCTCCAGTTTGTTGATGTCTTTTTTAAAATGTGGTGCCCAAAACTGGACACAGTATTCCAGATGAGGTCTGACCAAAGAGGAGTAGAGGGCAATAATGACCTCACGTGATCTAGACTGTATGCTTCTGTTGATACATCCTAGAATTGCATTTGCCTTTTTTGCTGCTGCATCACACTGTTGACTCATGTTAAGTCTGTGATCAATTAGTATACCCAAGTCTTTTTCACATGTGCTGTTACTTAGCCCTATTCCTCCCATTTTGTATATGCTTTTTTCATTTTTATTGCCCAGATGTAGTACTTTGCATTTTTCCCTGTTAAAATCCATTCTGTTAGTTGCTGCCCACTGCTCCAGTTTATGTATATCTTTTTGAATCCTCTCTCTCTCTTCTCTAATATTAGCTACCCCTCCTAGCTTTGTGTCATCAGCAAATTTGATCAATTTACCCTCAATTCCTTCATCTAAATCATTGATAAAGATGTTGAACAATACAGGGCCCAAAACAGAGCCTTGTGGTACCCCACTTGAGACATTCTTCCAACTGGATGTGCAGCCATTTACAACCACTCTTTGGGTCCGATCACTAAGCCAGTTATGAATCCACCTAACAGTTGCCTTGTCCATTCCATACTTAGTCATTTTTTCAATAAGGATTGTGTGAGATACTTTGTCAAATGCTTTGCTGAAGTCAAGATATACTATATCTACAGGATCTGTTTGAAAAGCATCTTTAAAAATCTTTGAGTGAATCTACCCTAAAACTCTCTCTAGTCTCTTGAAATGCACACCATTAAAATGCCTTCAAAAGGCTTCTTATGCTATATTCACATGTCTAACAATCATCAGAAAGGATCCAAAAGCAATGTATTGACAAAAAATCAATATGTTTTTTTACATTGAAGTCTATGGAGATCTGTTATATAGAAATCCGTTTTTCTCCCATTTGAAAAGGATACAATTTTTTTACTTGACCAGTTTCAAATAGATGATTACTTGAAAGATCACATGTTTATTACTATAGGTTAAATATGTATATTTTTTGCATATTTTTCCAATTACACTCCTGGAAGAGCATAAACCGTCATAGAACTATACAAATTCGTAAAAGAGTGTACTGATTAGTAGATAAAATTGCATAAAACAGTTTGGTTAGTTTGATCAATGGCTGAAGGGTATGTTCAGAGGTAGTTGATATGTTTTGGATTTTTGATTTAAGTTTCTAACTATAGCTTTAACAATTATTTCAGTGATATACTGTATATACATACTGTAGTGTTACCTCTATACACAGCTGATAACACAAGATCCACCAGTCACAATGAGTGGATGTCACAGATGACCCTGCTCTCCTTCCTTTATAATAACTTTTGCTCATGCTCATTAGATAGTTTAATATAAAAGACAAGATCTGAGTTGAGTCTGCTCATTGCTGCAAATGTAGATGTGGATTTCCTGAAATAACACTCAGTATGAGTCTAAAAAAGCCCCAGTGGCCAGTGTGAAAAGTGCAATATTACCATATATTTGTTTTGTTATAAAGATTGTGATTTAGAAAACAAACATTGGCCAAACAATTGTAAAAAATAAATTTAATATAAAAACCTGATTCAAACAATCATTTACTGATGACACATTCCCTTTAAATTGAGTCCGTCTCCCCCAAAATGCATTTTAAAGGTGCTATTGTGCTGTTGTAGAGGTCTTAGGCCCTATAACAACCATAATAGCACTATACTTGTTACTGTTACAGTGTTGAGAAAATAAGGCTTGGGAGTACCCTTGTCGTGGGCAAGAGTTTAGGGCACCTTTCCACCTCATCATTTGCTTAGTGGAGCCCTTTCTCTGTTTTTGTTTGACAGTGCTCTCTTACCAGATCGAGCATTGTCTGAATGCTGCTAGCGTGTGTAAGTGACATCACGTTTGGGTGTGGGCCTAGTCTCTGTTCACCTGGTATTCTTCTTACAGTGCGCACTGACAGTGCACTTTCTTACTGGCTTTTCACTTCCCACAAGAGCCAGTGAGAGAGTGCATTGTCACTGCATTGAAAAGAATAATACACAGGATGCTACTGAGCGAGCATACGTCGGAATTTACAACTGACGCATGTTCCCTAGAGCAGAGACTAAGGCCAGTTTCACATTAGTGTTTCTGTGCATAGAGTAGGCCTGCGTACTTCTTTCCTTAAGATCCGCAAGATCTGCATGCGTCTTGCATACCTATATTTAACATTGTGTACGCATGTCCGCCGGAAGGTAAGAATATCACGATTTTTTATTTTTTTAATTATTTTTAACATTAGATCTTTTTACTATTGATGCGACATAGGCGGCATCTATAGCAAAATGTTGGTCACACATGTCAAACACGTTGTTTGACTAGTGTGACCAACCTGTCAATCAGTTTTCCAAACGATGCTACAGATCGCTTGGAAAACGCTAGCATTCTGCAAGCTAATTACGCTTGCAAAATGCTAGTTTTTGGCGAGAATACGCATAACTATAAAATGCGTATTTCCCTCGGCAGGGAGGTGCGAGATTGCTGCGGAAATTTCCGCGGCAATTCTCCTAAGTGTGCACATAGCCTAACAGAAGAATGTAAACAATCAAAGATGCAACATGCAATGCGTCTAAGGTGCACAATAGAAAAAAATACATATATATTCCAATGATGCAGGGGAGTTTTGACTTTTTAAGTTTTGACTTTTTTTTCCTCCTCTTTTTTCACTATATTTAACATTGTGTTTGCAGGGACATGCGTTGTATGCGAATGCATCCCCGTGCATCGTTTTGACGTGCCCGCCGAACGCAACATGTTGCATTCGGCGTGCACGTCAAAACGACGCACAGGGACGCATCTGCATACAACGCATGTCCCTGTATACACGATGTTAAATATAGGTACGCAAGACGCATGCGGATCTATGTGGATCTTAAGGAAAGAAGTACGCAGGCCTATACTATGCACAGAACCGCTGTCTGAAAGCGGCCTAACTAAGCCCCTGAATAGGACGTCACTGATGACACTGCATATCAGGATGGGGGCAGAGGCTGCAGCAATTCCCCCTGATGACTCATTTGAGTATCCCAGCATGCAATTGGGATTCTCAAACAAAGCAACATCAAAGAGGAAGTATTAGAAGAAAAAAATAAAGCAGTTAGTGTAATTAGAGAAGGATAGAGACTTTTTAATTAAAGTGTATTAGAAAGGAGATTAGATTCTAACATTAAATAGCCAGACATTTAGAATTAAATTAAACGTTAGTTTCGGACCACCCCTTTAAGCAATGGAATGAACACGATGTGTTTTTAATTCACAAAACTTAATTCAAAGCTCACACTCTTTAGAATAGCTTAACTTCATGCAAGATACAGTATATAGTTACATTTTCCCATTATTATTGGTCGAACACCAATATTTGTTGCAAATTGTGAATGTTTCCAGTAAGTTTCTCATTTAAACAAATTATTTTATTTCTCTTTATTTACTCCATTTTAACTACCTTGGTGCACGGAGTTCTGTGCAGGTATTTTCCCATTTTAGTTCGCCATTCAAGTTGGTGATATCCCTGCCAGATTCCTTAGAAAGGGAACATTTGAATGACAAAAGCAGTAATGTAAAGCATCGCAAGAAATCCTAATTCTGCTAGTCTACATTAGTCACAACCACAGGACGGCGTCCCCAAATGGTAGCGCAATTGTGTGATAAATGAAGAGAAAGCCTCAGAATACTTGGGGGTGGGTAGACTAGGCGTGAATAAGGGATGCCTTGAGAAACTCAATTTCCAACTCTCCTACCAAAAGCAGGAGTTAAATCCTATTTTCTGCTCTCCTCCACAGGCTCCCTATCTTCTAGGAAACCATGAATGGCATGTACTTTTCTCAGAGGTCAATCATTAACCTGCCCTAACAAGATTTTGTAGAATGATTAAAAATCAAGCAAGAGGCTAGGGAGACCGATATAAAGAGGGTAGGAGGGGACTGGAAGTAGATTTGCAGGACTTAGGGCTGAATGTATGCATATATTCTCAGCGTACAAGAAGAATACGTATGGCTTTTTACTAACGTGCTAAAACAAAGCAGTCCAACACATTCCAATGAACGTCACGTCATCCTGGCAGCGATGGGGTTCATTTTAAATGCAGTTATCCCTCATCTGGTATAATGGCATGCTTTGCTTTTCCCAGAGATGTGACCTCAGGTTTATTCAGCCCTCACAACCACAGAAAATTTCATAAATTATAAATGCTGCTCATGTGTATGGAGGTACTGTCAAGCCAGCCTGGTAATGCTACCTTGTACTTGAGACATACCCTTATGAATAAATGATAGAATTGACTCTGGGAAATAGATGCCTGTAGGGAAAAGAATATATGATCATCATTAAAAAAAAAATCCAGATCATTAAATTATAAAATAGAGGAAGGAGCGGTGCGTATAGGTAGCTGCTGCTTTTCCTGCTTGCGGCTCGCGCTCGTACACATCATGCAAATAATATATGTAAAAATAAAACAACAAAAGAAGAAATCCTAGCTCTTGTGTGCATAAAGCCATCACAAAAGCCGAGATAGATGTAGTGCAAGGGATATGTTTGATGAAGTGAAGTGCATCCAAGTGTGCATTAAAAGCTATAATTTATTAGAGGGACTGTGGTGACATTTATAAACCACCAAGCGAGACTTAGGTGATTTATATTTGTCACTAAAAGCCAGGAGATAGATTGCTTTCTGTGATGTAGGGTTTTCTACCCTTTAGACAATACAAGGAAACAGCATGCATCTATGCTGCCTTTCATTTCTGGGAAAAAAAAATACTAAATTGGATCATTGCATATCATTTACATATACAGTGCTTCACGTACATTTGCATATACATATATATAAATATATCTATATGGCATACTAGTCTCAACATGCTAATGAGGATGCCTCCTGAAAAACATTTGCATATTTTTATGCTTTGTTTCCGGATCGATTTAATAAGAGGTATTGCAGATGTGGTCTATTCTTCAGCTTGTATTATCAGACACAGTCGCGTCTATTACAATTTTCTTGCCACTAATGGCCTAATAGTCCTGTGATAAGATGAAAAAAAAAAACCTTTTAGTATAAGCACTTCATACATATTCATCTGACGTGTATGGGAAGCATAAGTATTTTATATTCCATTACTGCTGGGAAAGTTGCGCATTACATAAAAGTCATTTTTTTTATTTGGATAAAATATTCTGATTTTGAAAAAATAAATAAAAAGCAGAAAAAAAAAGGGAAAAAAATACCTTTGTCCAAACTGGACTTTTAATTCACCATTTACAGGTGGAGCGAAGAATTTTCTGTATCGCTAATTCTAAAACGTTTCCCGTCCTTGTCATACAAAAGCGTAGATACATTGTCTATTTTTTTTACTGCAGTAAAAAATGATAACTGTGATCTTTGGCGTTCTCCTGAGTCTTGTTTCTGTAATTCTTGGCTGCTTTTCATCTGGTGAGCCTCTTTTGGTGTGACGTTGAGTGGGTACTTGTTGGTGCACTTACTTCTTGCAATTAGGAGCCATCAAATTGTTACAATACTTTTCAGATCTTTAATTGTGAGATCTTATACTGAGAATTCTGCAGCTCTACCGGTCGCCCATGCTAATGAATCTGGAATCATTGCCCTAATGGGCTTTGTAGAAGAAATGGCGCATAATTTGCTATATCTCATAAAAACACATGTAAATATACTAGTAAATATGTAGAGATACCTGTTCGCTTAAGTATGTTCTAATGGGACTCAATGATGTGGTATTTGTTCCGCTTCACAAAGGATACTGAACTCTAACTATGGTGACAAAGCCATAAAAATGAGTAAGACTGCTTATATATCACAGTATGACAAAGAGCATGATGAATATAGCTCTGTGAAAGGCTGATATATCTCTACAGTCTTCCAATATTGGAATGATGATAAAAAAATATATATTTATGTAGTATATGTGGAAAAAATGTCCAGCAACAAGGCATGAAGAATATTTGATATAAAGGTAATAATAAGCAATAGCATATATGATATACCGTAAACATAATGTAATGGATAGGGTAAATTCATTAAAACAGAAAACTGTTCTATATTCATTTGCAATTTTCTCAGCCTGTCTTACAGTGCTAAGCGTAACAAGCATATCTGCTTTAATAAAGATTACCACTCCTATTCATACATACAATTCTATCAAATACAGATGTTGCAATTAGCATTCTGAATGCCAGTGCTTCATTTTCCTATGGATCCTCACTAATAAATGTTTTCAATGATAAGAGTACGGTATGTAACATTTATACGGCCACCTGACCTGAAGCATATTGTCAGACTGATTCTAAAAGCTATACCTTCAAATACTGAGAATGGATTTCCCATACAGATCTAATATGTATAAGAAACACTAAATCTGGGGAATTTCCTTCTATCCCTAATTACCCACACAAGGGTCATTTCTTACTGCTGTCAGTGCTGGGAGATTGCAATCATGTTTTATTAAATTGTGTTATGAGCTGTTCAGCACTAGAAAGGGATTTTATAGCGTTAGAAGGCGACGTTTATTGTAGTGGGGTTTTGTATGTATGTTTTGTTAAAAAAGAAAAGATTAATTTCGGTGCAATAAAATAAGTTCTTATCGGTTCAATAAGGATCTGGGATTTTTTTTCGGATAAAAAAACGATTTTTACATATTTGGTTTTTCAGCATAGAACGAGATAAAAAAAAAAGATAAATGATCCAATATATATCTATATATAGATATAGATATATAAATATAGATACATATATAGGAGCTGAGCACGTGGACTTTAAGTTATCCACATATATATCTATACATCTATATATTGATATATTTCTATATATATATATATAGATATACATGGATAGCTTAAATTCCACGTGCTCAGCTCATTACTGACCATTGTAATCTGCTTTATTAATGGCCATAAGTAGATATGGGTTTAAACCTCTAAATAGATCTTTTCTAGTGCATGTCTGTGTTTCGTTACAATGGTTTCCAGTTCCTGTTTTGACATTAGCACCCATTCTGCACTCATGTTAGTTTGGTACAGATAACATTGAGTGGTGCCATGATTTTACTTATCTGCTTGCTTAATGTTGGTTTAGCTAATCTTGGATGGGAGACAGCAGGGGTCCATGTACCAATACCTACTGATGATGTGAAAAATATTTAGAGTTGAGAGTCCTCAGTGGTTGATACCTTTTAATGGCTAACTGAAAAGATGGTAACAAATTGCAAGCTTTCGAGACTCTTCATCAGGCAAAGACTAATACAAAATCTGGTAGTGGTCTCGAAAGCTTGAAATTTGTTACCATCTTTTCGGTTAGCCATTAAAAGGTGTCAACCACTGAGGACTCTCAATTCTAAATACTTTTCTATCTACTGGCTAATAAGGTACAAAGATATACATCTTTCCTGTACTGATGATGTGATCATTTTATTAAAAATACTGCATTTGTTTCTGTTATTTGCCATATGTAACAAACACATGAATATAAGTAACCTAAAGGTACCCAACCCAGAAGGTTAGATTAGTTAATAATGTGCTACATATATGAAATAGCATGTCTTAATATTAAACAGTATGCACATTTGTTATTAACTAATCATGCTTAATTAAACTGAGACCCATCAAGGTGGATTGTTTTTATGATGTTACTTGCATGACGAAAAAAAAAAAGCACTGTGGCAAAATTATTTTTACCCCATAGTGTAGAAGCCCTGGAGGTCTGCTGTGACAATAGTGGCATCGAGTGGACACAATTATACGCACATATTTAATTTACCAAATGCATAAATTTCACCACCCAGAATAAAATCACAAGTGCATGCCGAATTCCTACAGGAACCAGTTCAGATGATCTGATCATAGTAGATAGCAGTACAAAGGAGGATGTAAATTGAGCAACTAGAGGATGTAATGTGATGCTTCGTTTATCTCAGGACATGTTCGAGAACATAGAGACAGTAGAATGGATACATAGGACAAGTGTAATTTATTTACAATTTGTCACATACGATATAGCAGCAAAAGGAAATTGATGCATAATGGAAAAAGTAAAAAAAAATGCTTAATTACATCTTCCATGAGCAGAGGTAATGAAGGAGCATATCCCAATCTTTTACTTGAGGAGAAGCCTTTAGGGTCATGTTTGCAATGAGATATCGTACCTACTTCGGGGATCAATAAATTGATGGATTCCTGCTGCAGACGTCCATTGTCTTGTTTCTCATTATCACTCTCACTTATCTGTTGTAAATCATACAGCTGCAATAAGTTAATGTTCATTAGGTGAATTCATTTCACTTACACCTTTTATAGTTTTTTTCTCTATACTTTCTCTACTATTGAATTAATACTGTGACTATACTGTTGTCTTTCAAAACTAGTTGTCTATCCTAAAAATATTATATGCCTGTCAGAATGATATATATTATTATTATTATTATTATTATTTATATAGCACCATTAATTCCATGGTGCTGTACATGAGAGGGGGTTACATACAAATTACAGATATCACTTACAGGAAACAAACTTTCAATAACAGACTGATACAGAGGGGAGAGGACCCTGCCCTTGCGGGCTTACATTCTACAGGATGATGGGGAAGGAGACAGTAGGTTGGGGGGTTGCAGCAGCTTTGATGTTGGTGAGAAGGTAGCTCCGGTAGTGGTGAGTAGACAGCGGGGTCATTGCAGGCTGTAGGCTTTCTTGAAGAGGTGGGTTTTCAGGTTCCGACTGAAGGATCCGAATGTGGTTGATAGTTGGACGTGTTGAAGCACAGAATTCCAGAGGATGGAGAATATTCGGGAGAAGTCTTGGAGGCAATTAGGTGAGGAGCGAATAAGTGTGGAGGAGAAAAGGAGGAGGTCTTAGAGGATCGGAGATTATGTGAGGGAGGATATCGGGGGATTAGTTCAGAGATATATGGAGGAAACAGGTTATTGATAGCTTTGTAGGTCAGTATTATTAATTTGAACTGGATACACTGAGGGAATGGGAGCCAGTGAAGAGATTTGCAGAGGGAAGAAGTGGAGGAGTAGCAAGGAGAGAGATGAACTAGTCGGGCAGCAGAGTTAAGGATGGATTGGAGAGGTGCGAGTGTGTTAGAAGGAAGGTCACAGAAAGGGATGTTGCAGTAGTCGAGGCAGGAGATGATGAGGGCATGCACAAGCATTTTAGTAGATTGAGGGTTGAGGAAAGGATGGATTCTGGAGATATTTTTGAGCTGAAGGTGACAGGAGGTGGAAAGAGCTTGGATGTGCGGTTTGAAGGACAGGGCAGAGTCAAGAGTTACTCCGAGGCAGCGGACTTCCGGTCCGGCGAGAGCGTGATGTCATTAATTGTGATAGCTAGATCAGGTAAGGAAGATCTGTGAGATGGAGGAAAGATGATGAGTTCAGATTTGCCCACATTGAGTATGAGAAAGCGAGAGGAGAAGAAGGAGGATATGGCTGATAGACAATCCGGGATTCTGGACAGCAGAGAGGTGATGTCTTCTCCAGAGAGGTAGATCTGAGTGTCATCAGCATAAAGGTGGTACTGGAATCCATGGGACTTTATGAGTTGTCCCAGGCCAAATGTATAGATTGAGAAGAGTAGGGGTCCTAGAACAGAGCCTTGGGGGTCTCTAACAGAGAGAGGGTGGGATGAGGAGGTAGTGTGGGAGTGGGAGACACTGAATGTGCGGTTGGAAAGGTATGATGAGATCCAGGATAGGGCGAGGTCTTTGATGCATTTATGTATCTATTATTGTTGTGAAACAGAGCCAATATAGTTGATCTAACCGAGCCAATATAACTGATACCTTCCAGTAATCTGCACATGTATAGTGATAAAACATGTCATCATGTTCCTAGTCACCTTATGGAATCAGTACTGTAAATGGTATTTGTTAAAGGGAGATTGTCACCTTCAAACTAATGAAATCACAGGTATGTTGGGGACTTAGCACATATACAAAACATACCTGTAATAAAGCTTTAAGTGGTTTAGTTGACGTAAGAAAAATATTTTGCATGCAAATTAGGAGTTTTGGTGCACTCTTGGTGTGGCCAAGAGCTCAGTGCCACCATCAATTTGGATATCTTGATTGACAGTTCACTCTACACCCGAGCTCTTGTAGTTTTACTGCTGACTCTCATTGCTCGCTCCTGGCTGCAGTACAATTCCATATGGTAGTAACAGATAGGAGCCAGCAATGAGAGATGGCAATAACATTATGTGAAGTTGGCTGCATAGTGCACTGTCAAGATATGTGTTCAGTAGGCAAATTAAAGAGGAATAAAGGCGCTTTGAGCCATTTGGCCAAGTCAATGGTGCATAAAAGCCACCCTTATTTGCACACAAAATAAATTGGATTTTTGTTATGCCAACTAAACACTAAATTCTAGGTATGTTTTTAATAAGGTATAAAGCCTCTAAATATATGTATAACAGGTTTAGTTAGCATTTTGACAGACTTCCTGTAACTGTAGTTTCACTCCTTGTTTCAAGAGAAGGTCCTTGGAGTCCAGCACAGGGTTTTGGTGATTTGCCTGGTATACTATATAACATTAATACTCAAAATTTTGTTTTCACTGATCTAAGCAAAATTAATAAAAGCTATATCCTGGACACATTAACTTCTAAAAGCAGTGACAAAGCAACCAATATCTTGCCATTTGTCTTGTATGATTCAAGATTAATTTAACCTTAATCATGGTAGAGGAAATATTTTATTGGTTCTCTGCCCTTCTGAGCATCATACTATACAATAGGTCGAAAAACCTTGTTGTTACTGTCACGGGTGTGTCGCGGCGGAGATCGTCGCGATTGCACACCCTGACTTCGCACAGCTGAGTTTCTGGTGCTGGGTGTTTTTCAGCACTGAGGGAGTTAATTCTTTCTCTCTCGATGCTGGACAGACCAGCCTCCCCCAGCTGCGATTGATGTTTTCTTAATTAGCTTCCTTCATATACCTGCTGGTCTGCTGGGGAAGATGCCGGTGAAAGCATTCATTCAGACCAGCAGAGCGGATCGTTTCTGAGAAGACTTAAGCTAATAGTGCCTGTTGTGGTTTTTCCTCTCCTCGCTTATTGTTTATCTTCTTAACCTTTTGTGTTCCTCTGTAGTGGAAGTTTTGTATGCAAGGCAGTGTTTTCTTTACCCCCTGTCTGTCTCGTTTGTATTTGACTGTGTGTAAGCTGTTGCCTGCCCATTCCCTGTGGTGGTAATCAGGGTCCTTCTCAGGACTAGATTACAGTGGTCAGGGATCTACAGGAGACAGGGTTACGCTGGCGGCCTGGACCTCTGTACCATTAACAGTACCTCCAGGTAGAGGGACTAGTCAGGACCCCAGTTCAGGGTCAGCATAGACCCCGGTCCACCTCTATCCTGAGACAGCGTTTCACGTGCACAGTATAGACCCACTATACATTGGATATTATGTCAGGTAAGACATTGCTGGCAGATTCTACGTATACATGTTGATATTTTCTATAATATGAAATATAGAGTGTTGTCTCATTAGATATATGTTACTATCATAGAATATATCTGTTATACGTCGTGACATTTTCACCGGCCACTTCTAAAAGATTCTCCCCAGCTACCATGGATCCAGTAGCCCAGTTAGCTCAGCAGTTGCAGAGTTTGTCCATGGAGCTGACGGACGTTAAGTCCAAGGTTTTGTACCCCCGGGAGCAAACCAGATCTGAACCTAAAGTGGCTCTCCCGGACAGGTTCACTGGTGGGCGAGACAAATTTTTTACCTTCCGGGAGGCTTGTAAATTATATTTTCGGCTACGGCCTCGGTCTTCGGGGAGTGAAGACCAGAGGGTGGGAATTGTCATCTCGCTCTTACAAGGGGACCCTCAATCCTGGGCGTTCTCTCTTCCTCCAGACTCCCCGGCTCTCCAGTCAGTAGATCGATTTTTTACAGCCCTGGGTCTGGTATATGATGACCCGGATCGGGTCTCCCTTGCTGAAATGAAGTTACGTAGATGGGCCACAGATACTCAGTGGAATGACCCAGCTTTTAGGATCCAGTTTTGTCAAGGATTATCTGACAAATTAAAAGATGTGTTGGCTCAGTATGATTCTCCCCGTAACTGGAGGCCGCTATGGCCTTTGCGATTCGCATTGATAGACGGCTTCGAGAGAGGTGCGAGGTAACTCCGCCCCCTGTGATGACTCCACCTTCTACTATAGTCCCTCATATTGAGGTTCCCCTGGTTTGTTCTGAGGAGCCTATGCAGTTAGGAGGGACATCGTTTCGAGGGAGGGGATCGGCGGTGCGCCGCAAGACAGGAAAGTGTTACTTCTGCGGGAGAAAGGGACATTTTGTTGGGGGGTGTCCATCCCGTACTTTGCTGAGCAAGGAGTCGCCGGAAAACTGTTGATCCCAGGTTGTGTGGTGGACGACAATCTGGGAGTATGTATTTCGTCCCCAAGTCCGTCTCAGTTTCTCGTGCCAGCGGAGGTGGTGGTAGGTACAGGAACTGAGAGGATTTCTGTTCTTCTGGATAGTGGGGCCGCGGCTAATCTGGTGGACGCTCGGTTTGCCCAGGTGCAAGGTATGCAACTGAGTGTATTGGCCAAACCTATCCCTATATTCTCTATTGACGCCAGGCCTCTCGGTCAAGGTAGCTTTGTGCAAGTCGTGCATAACATAGACCTTCGAGTGGGGGCAATACAAAAAGAACTATTGTCTTGTTATGTGTTGGAGGGCCTTCCCACTCCTATTGTGTTGGGACTTCCTTGGTTAACTAAACATAACCCAGTTATTAATTGGCAATCCAGAGAGATAAACCAGTGGGGTGAATTTTGCCATAGTAACTGCATGAACACGGTCATCGGTGCGGTCGTGCCTAGAACCTTACCTCCTTTTCTGGAGGACTTTGAGGATGTGTTTTCACAAGAGGGGTGTCAAGAATTACCTCCTCATCGCGCGTATGACTGTGCTATAAAATTGCTTCCTGATGCTAAGTTACCTAAATCTAGATTATATAACCTTTCTGGTCCTGAGAGGCAAGCTATGAAGGATTATATTTCGGAAAGTCTAGCCAAGGGGCATATTAGACCTTCATCTTCCCCAGTGGCCGCGGGGTTCTTCTTTGTGAAGAAAAAAGATGGAGGCCTACGCCCTTGCTTGGATTTCCGTGAGCTTAATCGGATTACGGTCCGAGATCCGTATCCGCTCCCACTTATTCCTGATCTCTTCAATCAGATTGTGGGCGCCAAATGGTTCTCTAAGTTGGATCTCAGGGGGGCGTATAATCTGATTAGGATAAAGGAGGGGGATGAGTGGAAGACGGCGTTTAACACTCCGGAGGGACATTATGAGAACCTTGTCATGCCTTTCGGTCTGACTACTGCCCCGGCGGTGTTTCAACATTTTGTTAATGACATCTTTCGCCACCTAGTGGGACAGTTTGTTGTCATTTATCTAGATGACATCTTAATTTACTCGCCGGATCTTGTGTCTCATCAGGAGCATGTGAGACAGGTGTTGCAGATCTTGCGAGACAATAAACTGTACGCCAAATGGGAGAAGTGTGTATTCGCCGTACAGGAACTTCAGTTTTTAGTATTCCTGGTGTCAGCTTCTGGTTTCCGTATGGACCCTGGGAAAGTGAAGGCAGTGCTTGAATGGGATCGGCCAGAGGATCTTAAGGCACTGCAGCGTTTCCTGGGGTTTGCTAACTACTACCGGAAATTTATTCGTAATTTCTCATCCGTTGTCAAACCTCTCACTGACATGACAAAAAAAGGGACGGATTTTTCTAGGTGGTCTGACAAAGCTTGTCAAGCATTTTCCTCCTTGAAAAAATGTTTTGCTTCAGCACCCATACTCATCCAACCTGATGCATCACAACCGTTCATTGTGGAGGTAGACGCATCTGACGTAGGAGTGGGTGCGGTATTATCTCAAGATCCGTCCCCTGGTAAATGGCATCCGTGCGCTTTTTTTCTCTAAAAAATTGTCGTCCGCCGAGAGGAATTATGATGTCGGCAATAGGGAACTCTTGGCCATTAAGTTGGCTTTTGAAGAGTGGCGTCACTTTTTGGAGGGGGCAGTCCACCCGGTCACCGTCATTACTGATCACAAGAACCTGCTGTATTTAGAGTCTGCAAAACGTCTGAATTCCAGACAAGCTAGATGGTCGTTGTTCTTTACCAGGTTTAATTTTGTCGTCACATATCGTCCTGGGTCAAAAAATGTAAAGGCTGATGCCTTGTCTCGTAGTTTCCCGGGGACCGGGAAGACGGATGACCCGGTTCCTATTCTTCAGGAGGGAGTTGTGGTGTCGGCTGTATGCTCTGAGCTTGAGGAGGAGATATTGGAGGCTCAGGGGGACGCCCCTGTAGGACCTCCAGGGAGACTGTTTGTTCCAGATCAGTTAAGACAAAAGGTTATCGAGGCACATCATAATTCTGCTTTGGCAGGACACCCAGGGAGTAAAGCAACTGTGGATCTCGTTTCTCGCCGGTTTTGGTGGCCTAACTTAAATAAAGAGGTGGTAACTTTTGTCGCGTCCAGTGGGGTATGTGCGCGCTCTAAGACCCCACATACCCGTCCGTCTGGGGCCCTTTTACCGTTGAAAATCCCGGAGCGTCCATGGACCATCTGTCTATGGACTTCATTACGGACCTCCCTCCGTCTTCAGGTAAAACTGTCATACTAGTTGTAGTTGACAGGTTCAGCAAAATGGCACATTTTATTGCTCTTCCTGCTCTTCCTAATGCTAAAACTCTGGCGCAGGTGTTCATTGGGGAGATTGTGAGACTTCACGGGTTGCCTTCCGATGTGGTGTCGGATCAGGGGTCTCAGTTTGTGTCCAAATTCTGGAGGGCATTTTGTTCTCGTCGGGGGATGCAGTTGTCATTTTCTTCGGCTTTTCATCCGCAGACTAATGGTCAGACAGAGCGTCTGAATCAGAGCTTAGAGACATATCTCCGGTGTTTTGTCTCAGAGAACCAAGAGGACTGGTCTTCTTTCTTGCCTCTGGCAGAGTTCGCTCTTAACAATAGGCGGAGCGAGTCCACTGGTAAGTCCCCGTTTTTTGGGGCATATGGTTTTCACCCCCAGTTTTGTACTTTCAATGGGGGGGGCTCTTCTGGGGTTCCTGAGGAGGAACGATTTTCGTCGTCACTTGCTTCAGTGTGGAGAGGAGTGCTTAATAATCTGAGCACTATGGGGAACCGATACAAACGTATGGCTGATAGGAGGAGAGTGTCTGGTCCGGACCTAAGTGTGAACGATCTGGTATGGTTGTCTACCAAGAATATAAAACTTAAGGTTCCCTCCTGGAAACTGGGTCCCAGGTTCATCGGGCCATACAGGATCAGTTCAATAATTAATCCGGTGGCTTTCCGTCTTGACCTCCCTCCTACGTTTAAAATCCACAATGTGTTCCACAAATCGTTGCTTAAGAGGTACGTGGCACCAGTTATACCGTCACCTCTACCTCCTCCTCCAGTGGTGGTCAATGGTAATTTGGAGTTTCAGGTATCGAAGATCATTGACTCACGTCTGAATCGCCGGTCCCTTCAGTACCTTGTTCATTGGAGGGGGTATGGTCCTGAGGAGAGGATGTGGGTTTCTGCGTCGGATATTAACGCAGACCGATTGGTTCGGGCCTTCCACACTACTCACCCAGATAGACCAGGTCTTGAGGGTCCAGAGGCCCCTCGTAGAAGGGGGGGTACTGTCACGGGTGTGTCGCGGCGGAGATCGTCGCGATTGCACACCCTGACTTCGCACAGCTGAGTTTCTGGTGCTGGGTGTTTTTCAGCATTGAGGGAGTTAATTCTTTCTCTCTCAATGCTGGACAGACCAGCCTCGCCCAGCTGCAATTGATGTTTTCTTAATTAGCTTCCTTCATATACCTGCTGGTCTGCTGGGGAAGTTGCCGGTGAAAGCATTCATTCAGACCAGCAGAGCGGATCGTTTCTGAGAAGACTTAAGCTAAGAGTGCCTGTTGTGGTTTTTCCTCTCCTCGCTTATTGTTTATCTTCTTAACCTTTTGTGTTCCTCTGTAGTGGAAGTTTTGTATGCAAGGCAGTGTTTTCTTTACCCCTGTCTGTCTCGTTTGTATTTGACTGTGTGTAAGCTGTTGCCTGCCCATTCCCTGTGGTGGTAATCAGGGTCCTTCTCAGGACTAGATTACAGTGGTCAGGGATCTACAGGAGACAGGGTTACGCTGGCGGCCTGGACCTCTGTACCATTAACAGTACCTCCAGGTAGAGGGACTAGTCAGGACCCCAGTTCAGGGTCAGCATAGACCCCGGTCCACCTCTATCCTGAGACAGCGTTTCACGTGCACAGTATAGACCCACTATACATTGGATATTATGTCAGGTAAGACATTGCTGGCAGATTCTACGTATACATGTTGATATTTTCTATAATATGAAATATAGAGTGTTGTCTCATTAGATATATGTTACTATCATAGAATATATCTGTTATACGTCGTGACAGTTACCTCGTCTCACTACAGCATCCAAATAAACAGATATCCCTTCTATTAGGCTATAATATAGAAAATATTGAGTTTGTTAGTACTTTTACAAGGGGACAGGGAGAGATGGGGGTCATTAGGGCATTCTTAAGACTCTGCGTCACTATCAAGAACAGCAACTATTCCAGACTACAGGAAATCTTATTTTATTCTCCTACAGCCTTTGTGGCCTCACCACCATTATTGACTAGACATATGATGTAAAGGTCAAGAGAAGGTGCTTTATAGCATCAATGATAAATTAGTTCTTCTATGATGCATCTTACTGGATCTCAAAATAAGCTATAGAATACTGTCCTCTGGACCAAAATTCAGTACTTTGTGTGACCGTAGACATTTGTTCTTTGAAATACAAACTGCCCTTAAAAGGCCATGACTATTCACACTGCCCTAAGAACTTGTGACCTGAAATGGAATTCATCGATGCTATCAGCATTTTTGTCTGGGACAGACTGAGACCAAAAATATATATCTTAGGGTAAAGGTACATTTACACCTGACGACTAGTGAAACTTAACTATTAGCTGATTGACATTCGTTTAATCGTCTGTTCACATAGAAAGAGCGCTCTTCAGATGGTCACAAAACGATCGGTAATAAATCATTCAGTGCAGTAGGCTGCCATGGTTCTCGGAAGCGCAGTTCCTGTTTAAAAAATGACTAGAAAGATTAGAAATGATCTCTGCCTTCCAATATAGAAAGTATATACCGAAAAGAGATTATTAGAGTTGTTGTCAGTACTATGATTAAAAAACTTCTGTTTGTAGGTAGAAGTTATGTATGGTTAGAATATGTTGAAATAAGACTTAAAGGGATTGTCCGGTTAAAACAAATTATCACTAATCGGTGGATGTCCCGCTGAGAGATGCACTAGTCGGCAGATCAGGGAATTTTGATTCCAGATGGAGAGCTTTTATTGCCGTTAAAAAATTTCACGTCAGTTCAAACACCCAACCACCATTACATTAATTCTCTAGTAGGATACAGGAAAAAGCCAAATAAAGTGATCAGCAGCACCATAGGGAATGAATGAATGGAGTGCAGTCGAGCACGTGCACTGCCGCTATATTCCGGATAAGGCCATGTTCACACAATGAGTATTTGGTCAGTATTTTATATAAGTATTTATAAGCCAAAATCAGGAGTTGAAAAATCAGAGAAAAAATATAATAGAAGCCTCCCTTTTCTGGACATTACGTTTATATAGCTCCCTATGGTTGTGTGTCTAATACTCGGGACCTCTGTCCTGCTCGGTCCTTTTTCATATTTATGTCATTTGATATTTGGTAAGGTTTTAATACTAGAGGTTGTGAATAGGGTCACGTTGATGTGGTGGGATGGCTTTGACATTTTTTTAATCAAAATTATGGTAACCAAGTACCCTATGTAATTTTCATGCACTATTGCTATTTATTTATTTACTGCAGTGTATTTGATTATTTTGTTTTATAGGCTTCATCTAACAAATACTGATGTTGAATTGTTATGACTTCCAAAGCACATTCACACAGGTAACGTGCAAAGTAAGAAGTCAAATACCTGAATCTGACAGGTCCCTGTTCAGACTAGGAAAAGCCCTTCTCTGACTATGGTCTGATCCTGCCTAACCCTGGAGGTTGTCACTTTAAGGTAACGCAATGGTGCTTACCCTGAATGTCCTTAGCAGCACCTAGGATCCCTAGAGTAGCAGTTCCCTAAGGAGAAAAGGAAACACACACAAAGCAACTGCAACCAACAAAAGCTACAGCACACTGGATGAATCCAAAAAAGACTATCACCAGCAGGAAACAGCAGTAGGGGAAGGTATTTAAAGCTGCACTGGAAATGTGATCGGACAGACAAACAGAGTAAATGAAAAACATCTGTTACCCTGACAGAAACACAGATAACAGAACTAAAACATCCAGAGAAAATGTGTATCTGTTGTGGCTCATCAGAAAGAGACATAGAACACAGAATCAGGGGTTCGAATCCAGAACCATGACAAAAATACTGACGAAATACTGATCGTATGAACATGGTCTAATAGTGCCCAGTTTTGCAGATCGGTGTTGGACCCTCACCACTTAACAAGTTATCACCTATCCTGCCAATAGGTAATAACTTGTTTTAACAGGACAACCACTTTAAATAAGTTAGCAAAGGTCCAGCATACATTGCAGTATAAGGTTATGTGCACATGTAGCGTTTTTTTAAGCTTTTTTTCCACATTTTTACGAGGCGTAATTGCTTAAAAAACGCTTAGAAACACATCCCATGCAATCCTATGGGATTACACATTGCTGTGCACATGCTGCGTATTTTTGCGGAGTGTAATCGTTTTACACAAAAATAAGTAGCATGTTCATTCTTTTTCTGGAATCGCGGCGAATAAGCCGCCATAGGAATGTATTGAAACGCGCACTTCATGCATGTGGCTATGCCCACCATGCTCCAGGCACTGGGTACCATATCCCTGTTAAAAATAGAATTAAAATAAAAAATATTGATATTCTCACCTCGTCCCCCGCAGTCTTCCTGCCTCTCAGACAAGGTGAGAATATCAATATTTTTTATTTTTTTATTTTTACATTACTCATTATTACTAAAAAGGTGGTAACACTTGTCAGCACTATGCGTGACAAGTGTGACCAACCTGTCAATCAATTTTCCAAGCAATGCTACAGATCACTTGGAAAACGCTAGCATTCTGCAAGCTAATTACGCTTGCAAAATGCTTGTGTTTTGCGGGATAACGCATACTGATTACGTATGCGTTTTACCCGCGGTGGGGAGTTGCGCAAATGCTCTGCAAAATTGCGGAGCATTTGCTCAACGTGTGCACATAGCCTAAAACTGATGCAGATATTAAAACATAGATTCCTTACTGAGTTCTGTGACTTCAATAAATATGCCCAAAACCAATAAACAAGAACAATTTCAAAAAGCTTAAAAGGGTCATCCCATAATTACAAATAATCAAGTTGGGTCCCATAGCTGACAGTACACTGTCCATTTAAAAAGGCAACTTTGGATCCTTATTCTTGTGACAGTTGGACATGCCACCCAAAAGCCAATTTAATGGGGCAGATTTACTAATACTGTAGACTACACAGCTTAATGCTAATCCAGGTAGATCTCCTCCTACCTGCTGGCATCTCTGGCGTCTCTTGTGATTTATGGGCCGGTAAGACATTTTACATACATTATGCCACAACGAAGACATTGCACTGGACCTTCTAATGAGAAGAAGCGCCCGAGAATATGGCCCATAGGAGGAGGTACACAGGGTTCTGCTACGGCAGGAACAGGCTACCAATGTGGCCACTGAACCTGGCTTCTGAGAATCTTTTGGTCATTAATAAATATATAATAATGTCACTCTTTTTAACCTCTTCACCACCACGGGTGGTTTGCACGTTTATGACCGGGCCAATTTTTACAATTCTGACCACTGTCTCTTTATGAGGCTATAACTCTGGAACGCTTCAACGGACCTTAACGATTCTGAGAATATTTTCTCGTGACATATTGTATTTCTTGTTAGTGGTAAAATTTCTTCGATATAACTTGTGGTTATTTATGAAAAAAATGGAAATATGGCGAAGATTTGGAAAATTTTGCTAATTTCAAACTTTTAATTTTTATTCCCTTAAAACAGAGAAATATGTCACACAAAATAGTTACTAAATAACATTTCCCACATGTCTACTTTACATAAGCACAATTTTGAAGCAAATTTTTTTTTTGTTACGAAGTTATAAGGGTTAAAAGTTGACCAGCGATTTCTCATTTTTACAACAAATTGTACAAAACCATTTTTTTTTAGGGACCACCTCACATTTGAAGTCACTTTCAGGGGTCTATATGGCAGAAAATACCCAAAAGTCACACTATTCTAAAAACTGCACCCCTCAAGGTACTCAAAACCACATTCGAGAAGTTTATTAACCCTTCAGGTGCTTCACAGGAGCTGAAGCAACTTGGAAGGAAAAAATTAACATTTAACATTTTAGTTACAAAAATGATCTTTTACAAACAATTTTTTTTATTTTAACAAGGGTAAAAGGAGAAAATGAACAGAAAAAGTTGTTGTGCAATTTCTCGTGAGTACGCAGATAAACCATATGTTGGGGAAAACCACTGTCTGGTCGCACGGCCGGGCTCGGAAGGGAAGGAGCGCCGTTTGACTTTTTCAAACCAAAATTGGCTGGAATTGAGATTGTATGCCATGTTGCGTTTGGAGAGCCCCTGATGTGCCTAGATCTGTTGTGAGCACTTTGAACCCCCAAGTGTTTCACTAAAGTTTATAATGCCTGGGTGTGAAAAAAAAAAAATTCCACAAAAATGATTTTTTAGTACCCAATTTTTTATTTTTCCCAAGGAAATTGGACCCCAAAAGTTGTTGTCCAATTTGTCTTAAATTAAATATGTGGGGGAGAAATACTGTTTGGGTGCACCACAGGGCTCAGAAAGGAAGTAATGATGTTTTGGAATGCAGACTTTGATGGGTGTCATGTTCAGTTTGCAGAGTCCCTGATGTGCCTAAACAGTGGAAACCCCCCACAAGTGACCCCATTTTGGAAACTAGACCCCCTAAGGAACTTATCTAGATCTGTGGTGAGCACTTTGAACCCCCTAGTGCTTCACACAAATTTATAATGGCCTGGTATGAAAATAAAAAATCCTATTTTTTTCCCACAAAAATGATCTTTTAGTCACCAATTTTTTATTTTCCCAAGGGTAAGGGGAGAAATTGGACCCTTAAAGTTGTTGTCCAATTTTTCCTGAGTACGCTGATACCCTATATGTTGGAGAAAACTACTGTATGGGCACACGTCGGGGCTTGGAAGTGAAGTAGTGACGTTTTGCATTGCAGACTTTGATGGAATGGTCTGCGGGTGTCATGTCGCGTTTGGAGAGCCCCTGATGTGCCTAAACAGTGGAAACCCACACAAGTGACCCCATTTTGGAAACTAGACCCCCAAAGGAACTTATCTAGATGTGTGGTGAGAACTTTGAACCCCCAAGTGCTTCACAGAAGTTTATAACGTAGAGCCATATAAATAATAAATCATATTTTTTTCCACAAAAATTATATTTTTGCCCCAATTTTTTATTTTTCCAAGGGTAAGTGAAGAAATTGGACCCCAAGAGTTATTGTGCAATTTATCCTGAGTATGCTGATACCCCATATGTGGGGGTAAACTACTGTTTGGGCGCATGGCAGAGCTCAGAAGGGAAGGAGCACCGTTTGACTTTTTCAACGTCGAATTGGCTGGAATTGAGATCAGACGCCAAGTCACATTTGGAGAGCCCCTGATGTGCCTAAACAGTGGAAACCCCCAAATTCTAACTCCAATCATAATCCCAACACACCCCTAACACTAATTCCAACCCTAATTATAACCCTAACCACAAACCTAACCCTAACACACCCATAACCCTAGTCCCAACCCTAACCCTAACTTTAGCCCCAACTCTAACCCTAACTTTAGCCCCAACCCTTACCCTAACTTTAGCCCCAACCCTAACCCTAATGGGAAAATGGAAATAAATACATTTTTAAAATTTTATTATTTTTCCCTCACTAAGGGGTTAATAAAGGGGGTTTGATTTACTATTTATAGCGGGTTTTTATGATTGGCAGCTGTCATGTATAGTGTATAATTCCTATAGCGTCTTGTGCTTGGGTGCGAGGAAAACACATGAGACATAGGTTGATATGAAATGACTTGTATTACTTCATACAAGCATGCAGAAAAGGTCACACAGTTTGCATGAACAGAGGCAGAAGACACAGCAGGCCAGAGTAACTTTAAGCTCTACATAACTCTCCAAAGCAGGTTCAGGATCTCTTCTCTGTACCGTAATTCCTCTGCAAACATGGATTCACCAGACAGCAGGTTTCCAAAGTCCAAAAGTGTTCCAAAGTTCCTCAGTAGGAAATAGCTGGAGTCCAAAATCCTAGGTTTCCAGGAGTCAGGTCACAGGCTGACTGAAGCTTGATTCAGGAGCACTGATTGTTCAGCTGAGGCTGCTTAAGAAGCAAGAGGGAGAGAATCAGGGCGGGAACATGAAAACTGGAAACTCCATATTAACTGAGGGCAAGAGCTGCAGAAAGACAGAAAGCAAAATGGCCGACGGAAAACTGAGTTTCAAGGAACATGTCAAAAGAGACAAAGAACCTTACATTACTCCCCCCTTAAGGACAACCTCCGGTTGACCTCAGACCAGGCTTGTCAGGGTACCTCTGATGAAACTGGCGGAGCAGGCGAGGAGCATTTACATTATTGACTGGTTCCCATGAGTTGTCCTCCACTGGGTAGCCCTGCCATTTAATCAAATATTGCAACTGATTTCTGTACAACCTGGAATCTAGAATCCTTTCCACCATAAATTCTTCCTGACCATCGACCAGCACTGGGTCAGGGCAAGGAGAAGAGCGTCCAGGAAACGTATTGGGTGTTGCAGCCTTTAGTAGGGATACATGAAAGACAGGGTGGATTCTCATAGTTCTGGGCAGTTGAAGACGACAAGCAACAGCACTTATAATCTTACTGATCTTATAAGGTCCAATGTACTTATGTCCCAATTTAGACGATGGAATCTTTATTTTAAGATTTCTGGGTGACAGCCAGACCAAATCTCCTACCTTGAAAGCTGGTGCAGGTTTACGAAATTTATCTGCTGCTTTCTTGTACCTTTCCTGAGCCAATTCTAGATTTTCCTTTAGAAGATCCATATTCTTTTGTAAAGAAGTGATTCTTTCAGCCACTGCCGGCAAGGGCGTATCTATGGGAAATCGAGGAAGAATGTTAGGATGATAACCTAGATTAGAGTAAAAAGGAGACTGCTTAGTGGAGGCACTCTGAGAGTTGTTATAAGAGAACTCAGCTAATGGAAGTAGATCCACCCAATCATCCTGTAGGTGGCAGATAAAGCAGCGGAGATACTGCTCCAGGGTCTGATTGGTTCGTTCTGTCTGTCCATTAGTCTGGGGATGAAAAGCAGAAGAAAGGTTTACTTTAATGTCCAATGCGGCACAGAAATTTTGCCAAAACCTTGAAGTGAATTGCACCCCTCGATCCGAAATGACCTCATCCGGTACTCCATGTAAGCGAAACACATTCTTAATCATCAAGTCTGATGTCTGTTTTGCAGTGGGGTAAGCCGACACAAGGGATAAAATGAGCTGCCTTTGTTAGACGATCAACCACCACTAGAATGGTGTTCTTCCCTTGAGAGGTTGGTAACTCCACAATGAAGTCCATAGAAATGGATCCCCACGGGCGGGACGGGGTGGGAAGAGGTTGTAACAGACCAGTTGGTGAGGAGCGAGGTGTTTTGCATCTTGCACAGACTTCACATGAAGTGACATAGTTTAAAACATCTTTCCTGTAAGTGGGCCACCAAAAGAAACGAGAAAGAAATTCTTGTGTCTTTAGAATTCCCCTATGCCCGGCTATCTTGGAATCATGGATGAGTTGCAATACTCTCAATCTGACTGTTTCAGGTATATACAGACGTTGTCCCTGAATCCACACACCATTCTTAAAGACAAGACTTACGTCCCTTGGGGGTTGAGCCAACAAAGAATCCGCATGGTATGCTTCCTTGATGTCCTTAAGTAGGTCTTGATTATGAATCACTCCCAGGAATCTAGAGTCAGGAAGAATAGTCTTAGGAGGAGTAAGTGGACGTGTCTCTGCTGAATGAATCCTAGAGAGTGCATCAGCCTTTCCATTGCGCAATCCTGGTCTATAAGAAATTACAAAATTAAATTGGTTTAGGAAAAGATTCCAGCGAGCCTGGCGAGGAGTCAGGCACTTAGCCGACCTGATAAATTCAAGGTTACGATGGTCTGTCAGGATGACTATTTGCTGTGCAGCACCCTGAAGAAGGTGTCTCCATTCCTTGAAGGCGGCAATAATGGCCAACAATTCTCTATTGCCCACATCGTAGTTCCTCTCAGCCGAAGACAACTGCTGGGAAAAGAAGGCACAGGGATGCAAGACATTCTTCTCACCTGTTCTCTGAGAGAGTATAGCTCCAACGGCACAGTCTGAAGCATCCACCTCTATTATGAAGGCTAGCTCGGGGTTGGGATGTACTAAGATAGGTGCGGTGGTAAATTTATCCTTTAAACAGGAAAATGCTTCCTGAGATTGCGGGGTCCAGGAGAACCTAGACTGTTTCAGGGTAAGTTGGGTGATAGGTGACACTACCTCAGAAAAATTCTTAATGAAACGTCTATAGAAGTTGGCAAACCCGATGAAACGCTGCACCTCCTTCACATTTCTAGGAATTGGCCAATCCTTGATGGCTTGGGTCTTGCTTCCATCCATACTAATCCCTTGCGTAGATAGTACATACCCCAGAAATTGAATTTCGGTCCTATGGAATTCACACTTTTCAAGTTTGATGTAGAGATGGTTTTGTCTTAGGCGTTCTAAGACCATTCTCACATGTCCATGATGTTCCTCTGTGGAGTTAGAAAAAATTAGAATATCATCCAGATAAATCATCACAAATGTATCTAGGAGATCCCTGAAGATGTCATTCACCAAGTGTTGGAAAGTGGCTGGGGCGGTACTCAGACCAAAAGGCATAACTAGATATTCGAAGTGTCCATAGCGTGACCTGAATGCAGTCTTCCATTCA
This sequence comes from Oophaga sylvatica, assembly GCA_033576555.1. Classification (NCBI taxonomy): domain Eukaryota; kingdom Metazoa; phylum Chordata; class Amphibia; order Anura; family Dendrobatidae; genus Oophaga; species Oophaga sylvatica. The sequence goes on along the minus strand of JARQOD010000006.1, from coordinate 285,409,774 downwards.
TCCCCAGGTCTAATACGGACCAAGTTATAGGCCCCACGGAGATCCAGTTTAGAGAAAATTTTGGCGTGCCGCACTCTCTCCAACAACTCAGGGATTAAAGGCAATGGATAACGGTTTCTAATAGTAACCTTATTGAGTTCCCTATAGTCTATGCAGGGTCTCAGAGATCCATCTTTCTTCTTCACAAAGAAGATGGGTGCACCTGCGGGAGATGAAGAGGGGTGTATGAAGCCTTTGGCTAGATTTTCATCTATGTAGTCCTTCAAAGCTTTTAGCTCGGGCCCCGCTAGGGGGTAGATCTTACCAAAAGGTATCTCGGCTCCAGGCAATAATTCGATTGGACAATCATATGGACGGTGAGGAGGAAGCTGATCAGCGTTCTTCTTGTCACATAAATCCACATAGTCCTGGTATACAGCTGGTAGTTCAGGGACTGACATGGTTCCTTTAGGAACAGAGCAAGCTGAAACTCCTTGACTCATCTGTTTCTCCGGAAAGTGTAATTCCTTGGTCTCCCAGTTAATCGTAGGATTCTGCGCCTGCAGCCATGGTAGCCCTAGAATAATGGGAAAGTGGGGAGAAGAGATAAGCATAAAAGACATTTTCTTCTGATGAGCTTTACCCATAAGGACCCTCAAAGTCTCTGTTTCCTGATCCACTGGTCCAGAGGTCAGCAGGGAGCCATCCACAGTCTCCATCTGTACTGGAGTAGCCTTCTTCACTGAACGTATCCCCTGTTTCAGAGCAAAGGAGATATCCATAAAATTTCCACTTGCTCCTGAGTCGATCATAGCAGAGCTAGACACCCAGACTGAGTCCACCCAGAGTTTGATGGAAAGGAAGCAATGATAATTATTTCTTTTACAACTCAGCTGGGACACCGCTGAGGAAACTTGAAAAATTGCAGCGTTTATACCGTCATTGTCCCCAGAACTAACAGAGTTTAAGTCCGAAAAATCAAGATCTCTTGCAGCAGATCTCTCTGGAGTCTGAGGCTCGGACATGACAGAGCTCCTCTCGCAACACTCACAGTGAATGACTGCTGCAGTAGTCTTACGAGAATGGCTGGGGCAGTTTATAATGAAGTGCCCTGACTTACCACAGTAAAAACATAGATTTTCCTTTATACGATGTTCTTTGCGTGCATCACTAACCCGTCTTTGTAAAGAGTCCACCTGCATGGGTTCAGGTTCTGGTTCCCTTGTGATCCTACTCAAAGGTTCCTTAGCTGAGGAGGAGGTAGGAAAAGGTTAGTGCGATTATTTTCGAACCATCTCTCTTGTATGCGTTCAATCAGACGAGCATCAATACGGATACAATAGTTAATAAAGTCACCTAACGCAGTGGGAGGGTCGGCACGAGCAAGTTCATCCTTAATCAGTGGAGACAACCCTTTCCGAAAAATAGATTTTTTGGCGGAAGTGTCCCAAGTGGTATCAAGAGCCCATCTCCTGAAATCCAAGGCATATTCGGCTACTTAACGCTTACCTTGGCGCAAAGTTAACATGGCTGCTTCAGCTGTTGCACCTCGATTGGGGTCATCAAACACCTGCCCCATGGCTGAAATAAAAGCATCAAGGTGATTCAAACAATCATCCTCAGTCTCAATCAGAGGGTTTGCCCACATCAAAGCCTTATTGGTAAGCAACATGATTATAGTAAGCACTTTGGATCGTTCAGTGGGAAATTGTGAAGCATGTGCAGAGAAAAATAGATTGAATTGGTTAATAAATCCCCTGAATTTCTCACGTTCACCGCCAAAATGAAAAGGAGGTAGCTTGGGGATCCCAGAACTCGGGGTTATGGCAGGAGCCTGGACTCGTTCCTCTAGAGCCTCAATCCTGGCTCGTAATTCCTGAGTAGTTTGTCCAAACACTTGCAAATTATGATTAGTGAGGTCCTGTAGGCTTGCAAAACGGGTCTTTATAGTCTGTATATCTGCAAGGATTGTATCAGTCACTCCGCAAAGCTCCTTTATGCGGGCCTCCATCTTCCAGATCTTTTAAGGCAGAAGTGCTGGAAGGAGAAGAGGAAAGGAAAAAAAAAAAAAACAATAGTGTTTACCTGTGGTAACATCCAGAGTAACATTTAAGGGAATGCGCTCACCTGGAATGGTTGTGAGAAGTCACAACCACTGTCATCACATAAGGTATTTAAACGGACATCTGATATCCACAGTCACAGCAGACACGGCTTTCCCAGACCCAGCAGACACTAAACATTGGCTCCTGAATCTTGTCATGTATAGTGTACAGTTCCTATAGCGTCTTGTGCTTGGGTGCGAGGAAAACACATGAGACATAGGTTGATATGAAATGACTTGTATTACTTCATACAAGCATGCAGAAAAGGTCACACAGTTTGCAGGAACAGAGGCAGAAGACACAGCAGGCCAGAGTAACTTCAAGCTCTACATAACTCTCCAAAGCAGGTTCAGGATCTCTTCTCTGTACCGTAATTCCTCTGCAAACATGGATTCACCAGACAGCAGGTTTCCAAAGTCCAAAAGTGTTCCAAAGTTCCTCAGTAGGAAATGGCTGGAGTCCAAAATCCTAGGTTTCCAGGAGTCAGGTCACAGGCTGACTGAGGCTTGATTCAGGAGCACTGATTGTTCAGCTGAGGCTGCTTAAGAAGCAAGAGGGAGAATCAGGGCGGGAACATGAAAACTGGAAACTCCATATTAACTGAAGGCAAGAGCTGCAGAAAGACAGAAAGCAAAATGGCCGACGGAAAACTGAGTTTCAAGGAACATGTCAAAAGAGACAAAGAACCTTACAGCAGCTGTCACACGCTAAAAGACGCTTTTTATTGCAAAAAGTAGTTTTTGCATCATCACATTTTGAGAGCTATCATTGTTCTATATTTTGGCCCACAGAGTCATGTGAGGTCTTATTTTTTGCGGGATGAGGTGACGTTTTTACTGGTACCATTTTTGGGCACATGACATTTTTTGATCGCTTTTTATTACGATTTTTGGGAGGCAGAATGAACAAAAACCAGCAATTCATGAATTTCTTTTAAGGGAGGGGCAGTTATAGCGTTCCGCATGTGGTAAAATTGATAATGCAGTTTTATTCTTTGGGTCAGTACGATTACCGCGATACCTCATTTATATAATTTTTTTATGTTCTGGCGCTTTTATACAATAAAAACGATTATATATAAAAAATAATTATTTTTGCAGCACTTTATTCTGCGAGCTATAACTTTTTTATTGTTTTCCTGATGATGCTGTATGGCAGCTTCTTTTTTGCGGGACAAGATGACGTTTTCAGCGGTACCATGATTGTTTATATCCGTCTTTTTGATCGCGTGTTATTCCACTTTTTGTTCGGCGGTATGATGAGAAATCATTGTTTTTTAGCTGTTTTTTTTGTTAAGGGGTTCACTATAGGGGTTAACTAATGGGACAGTTTTGTAGTATGGGTCGTTACGGATGCGACAATACTAAATATGTGTACTTTTATTGTTGTTTTTTTTTTTTTACATTAAATAAATGAATTTATTGGGGAATATTTTTTTTTTCCTTATTTAGGAATTTTTTTTACAAATGTTTATTTTTTATTTTTTTTACCTTTTTACTTTCTCCCAGGGTGGGACATTACTGTGTAGGGTCAGATCGCTGGTGTGACAGTGTGCACAGCACTCTGTCACACCAGCGATCGCACAGGCACTGCTGCAGGCTTCCTCAGCGCCTGCTCTCAGCAAACGCTGAGGAAGCCGCCTCCCTGCAAGACCCGGCGGCCATCTTGGATCCGGGGTCCTGCAGTGAGGAGAGTCCCTCGGAACAGCCCGACACATTGCGCTGTTCTGAGGGTCTCAGGGGGGCGTGCAGGGAGCCCCTCCCTGCGCGATACTTCCCTGTGCCCCCGGTACACCGCGATCATGTTTGATCGCGGTGTGCCAGGGGTTAATGTGCCGGGAGCGGTCTGTGACCGCTCCTGGCACATAGTGCTAGGTGTCAGCTGTGATAATCAGTTGACACCCGGCCGCTATCGGGTCCATAGTCAGAATGTCCCGGATTTCATGGACGGGATAGTACGTCGCATGGCAGAAAGGGGTTAAAGTGTGATATTTTACAGAGAATAATACATGACTAGTGTATCGAAACTGTGAAATATAGAAATTATTATCACTTTATAAAATATTTATTGATACTATATCTATTTGCATGCAAAAAATATCTGTGCTCCTGGCACTAATATACATAATGTTATACAATTACTGTACATTACCCATAATATAATGAGCAAAAGCCCCATCCACCATAGATATTCTGTCTGTCAGAAAGCATTTTCTCCAAAAACAGCTATGTGAAAGCCATTGAACAAATAACATAGAAAATCCAAGGACTTGTGCATTGTCTGCGCTGCCTCTGGCCATAATTAGCACATCTAGCTGATCATTTCCTTGTCCGTGTACCTGCAATATATGGTTCTTGTAGACAGGGGACTTGCTTCTTATTCCTTTGTAATCACAGACATTTAGCATTTCTGTTTGTGTGCACCTTAACATTGATGATTTTTACCCAACTGAATTAAAATGAAACCTCTATCAGTGACCGATATGTCTAGCACGCCCTAATACCTACTAATATTCCTACAAATACTTCCTTCACAAGTGAAAGTGATCCAATAATATTCCTGCAGTGAATTCAGATGCAGACTCCATTTTTTGATAATGAAGCCTGCAGGGTTAGCAGTGGGGGATTATAATTCTTTGTTGCCTTGCAAGGTTATTACTTGATTGATCTAATTGGTTAAATACGTAGAGTAAAAGTCAAAATGGAGGAATATGGCAGTCGTTGGTTGATGCCATTCCACCTCATCATACCAGCGCAAGAGTGACCACAAAAAAATCTATCTGTTGTGATTGACAGACGTCCATAGGAAAGGAGTATGGACCTGGCAACTGCCTCGTTTCATATGTAGAGGTTGAATTTTCTAATACCATTTCTTTTGTTAATTCTCAAATTTATAAATTTAATTTTAAAATATTTGTTCTGTTTTATGTTTGGCATGCTCTTGAATCTTACAGTTACATATCACTTTCTTTTTTTTGCTTTTGTGTTTGTTTTTTCTTTATTTATTTGAAGAAACACCCATCAAAATTTGTATTTTAAAATTTTGCAGTCATTTTTTTATTGACACTGGGTATTTAAAAATTGTATTTTGCTTTCTCCCCGTTTTCTTCTCTTTTCCCTTGGTTATGAAAAAATGTGTTTAAAAACTGAACCAATAAATCCTTTTTAGCTCTGTGTAGAACAGGAAGTTCTTTTTGCCTACATGGGTCATCATTAAAATACAATTCTACATCGCTGAAAAAGCCCGTGCGGGGGGAAAAAGAGTGGCCTGAGTGGGGAAAGGGCAGAGAGGGGGCAAAATGAGAATTTTTAATACGCAGGTGCTGTTAGTATGATGTTTGCGAAATAAGGGATAAAAATTTTTGAGGGAAAAGTTCTTTAAAAAATTTATTTTTATGTTTACAAAGTTGAGATCCATGACAAGACTTGGTTTTTTGGGTCATCTGAGATTAATAAAAAAATGTTGTTTTTTTCGAAACGTAACAAATTCAATGGCTTGTTTCCCGGTTTTCCCTAGAAATAGAATGGTAGAGTTTGGGAAGGGACCCTTTGGGCCCTTGGCCAACTGCTCAAGCAGGTTCTCTAAAAATCCGAAGATGTTGTCCAGCCGTGTTTGAAGACTTCCATTGGGAAGGAAAACCTCCCCCTCCGGTTCCTTATTGTACCATTGATTACCATAATAAAAATCATAATAAACAATTGATATAAGTTTTAAATCCGAACCCCTAATTATGATTGAAGACATAAATAATGTCACGTAAACTGTAAAAATTATGGTTTTACGTCAAAATAAACTGTTAAGTTATTTCGGTTTAAAAAAAACGCATTTTTTTTTTTTTTTTTTTAAAGGCCCCATTTTTACTTTTTTCTGGGTTTTTGGAAGTTTTAACCTGTTGGTTGGTATTGCAATAGCCCATGGACCGAAAAGGGGCATTTTTGGTAAATGTAGTCTTATTCCAAAATTTAGAATACTTTACTTTTTTATATCCCAAAATAGGGGGGCATACCCTTGTGCCACAGTGCTCGGATTATTATATGCCTGTTTTAGTAGATAAATTTTCAATGGAGATAATTGAAATGAAAAAGCATAAAAGCATAAGA